>WARS01000046.1:2029799-2711095 GCA_008933995.1 Datnioides undecimradiatus
AGCTTCTTCAGTATCAGGTATCATTTTGCATGCCACCAGACAATTATCTCTAGTATATGCTAAACGTATCGTCATCCCTCAGTATTTAGAGTTGCAGCTGGCAGATTTGCTTGCATGGAGGCAGAGACGTAGGTGACGCATCGGGTTTTAGGTGAATTCCCCACATGTGCTCGATCACGAGGGGATCATGTGATCATGCCGTTCCAGGGACATCCATCAGTGTCTATTAGAGCGGCGGCAGCGCTCGGTAAAAGGACTGTCACAGTGAGCATCTGTTGAGCTGTTATGTAACTTTTTAATGAGGCTGCGGTTTTAAGGTTTGGCTTCTGACAGAGCAGTGCTGTGCTGAGGTCGGAGGAGGAGTACTGGCCTGTCATACCTGCCTCCTTTCTGTAGCGCCCTCTGACAGATGTGGACAAACTAACAAAGAGACAGCAAGCACACACTGTTTTCATACTGAATACCCTCGCCAAACATCCAAACATATGAACTCTTTGCTCCTCTCACTGTTTTATTACTGTTTCATCTCCCCTCCTGCTCCAGCTCTCACCAGTGTGAGTGTTGACAGATTTCCTGTTTGGTTGAGGACAGTCTCGCCCATGGAGACTGACTGATAACAGCCCGTCTGGCGGGTCCTGGTCTCTGTCCCCCCCTGGGGTGCTGTCATCAGCAGACGGCCTTCCCATGTCTGTGAGGGAGAGCCTGCTCCTGCTTCAACACAGTGAGACAGACAAAGGACACCTAAACATGGCCGTTAAAGCTGTAAATGTTTGACGATTTTATGCGTTTTTTATATTGAGAGGGAGCAAGAAGATACACGATGCATATAATTTGGCCAGGGCGGACCTTTTTTTTCACATTTGCACATAAGAAATCCAGAAAGGAACTGTGTGTGACAGTGAAAGTCCATTGTTTGGATGCAGGTGAAATCTTGCTGGTTTTTGTGCTTCATTTGAAAAGCAGGAGAGATTTTACTTCAGACTAATTTCTTTTATTCTTCAGTTAGCCAACTTTTTAACATTTACCCTCAGTTTGCCGCTAAGACCTCATTCCTCACAGAAATTTCACACCATTTGCCATTCATCTGATAAAAAAGTGTTTCCAGTGATGTGCAATCGTCCTCGTTCCCCTGTCTCTGTCTGTTCAGCCATGGTGGCTGGTGAAACAGAAACTTGCCATGCCTCGTTGTGTAGAGACGCCGCAGCTGTCACTACCATGTAAAATCTGACATACAACTGTGCAGATTTATTGTAAACAGCTTCGGATAGCAAGGCATCACATTCAGCGTGATGACGTGTGGATGGACTTTGTTAAGAAGTGTGTGGTGTGTACTCTTGAGCTGAACACTGTTTACGTTCATGATAAAAGACAGAGGGGGAGAACTTACACTAGGGTGCAAAAAGCTGCTGAATAACGTCGAATAACAAAAAGAAATGGCAGCTGGTGACATACAGACACCCCAGATACCACTGACTTCACTCATCTGTACTCTCCTAATTTACACCTCCAGAAAACAGACCCCTCCAGTGTGTGTTAGTGTGCATGTGTCACATGTGCACTCAACCCCTGCAGCTCTGAAAACAGACTTCGGAGGTGGTCAGCTTCGGAGGGCGTCTGAGAGAGTAGAAAAACAAACGTGACAGACCCAAACAGTGGGGGACTCTACACAATGCAGGTTCAGTACTGGCAGACCTGACAAAGATACTTCACACATATTTCAAATAACGCTAATATGTTGTTTAAAAAAGAATTAAAACTCCCCCAATTGCATCATAACAGCTAATTCACTGGTTATAGGAAATGCTGCTCTCTGATTGGCTGGTGTCTGGTAACAGTCCGTAACAGAACACAAAGTTGCAGTCAGCAGTTTAAACATTCCAAATGCCTATTAGGCAGCAGGTAACCGTGGCAACAGAACATCTGCTTTGTGCTACATTAGCCATTAAACATCTCTAGTGATAATGGTGAACACTGTGTATTAAGGGCAAAATGAGCTTGACTATCAAAACAACATGCCTCATAAAAGAGCCACATATATAGTTGGAGGAGACCAAAACAGAGATAAAAGTAGAGTGACTATTGGACTCTTACTCATCACTTGGACATAAACGCAACTCCAAATGACTGCTAATGTGTAAGTATTAGCTCCTGAAGCTTGATATAACCCCTAATAAATGCAAGTTACATTACATAAGAACTTGTGATAATTTATAGTTAAAATATGCTCAAAAAGGAGATAAGGTATCTGCTCTATTACAGTAACGTTGTTTGTGCCTGTCATTGGAAAATTAAATTAACATTTTTCCATTAAATGTGATCTCTTCTCTGTTGTCCACTGTTGCTCAGTACCTCTCCTGTCAGGGTGAGGGTTCAGGGAACAGTGGCTGGCCTTCAGGCTGCCTCACTGAGGCCTTTGGCTGGGTCGTGGCTCTCCCTCTCTTTTCCTCTCTCTCTCTCTGGAGGGCCCCTGGCCCACTGCTCTCTTTTCCTCCTTTCCAAACGAAGTGGGTAAAGTCAACACATTTGGAGGGAGGAGGAGGACAGGGCTGCATGGGGAGAGCTGTGAGACAGGCATGTGGTTGTCAGCGGGCAGAGGGACGTTTGCCAAACAGTTGCAGGGTGCGAGCGAGCAAATGAACGACTCACTGAGTGCGTCTGTATGGAGCAGAGAGTGTGTTGTTGCATTCAGGGGGCACAGACGCTGCAGTCTACACTGCTGTGTCTGCTGTGATAATAAGATATAAATATTTGCAGCTGATTTGGATCAGATAACACATAGCAGGGTGGAAGCTTTGACCCAGTGTTGTTGGTATGATCCTTTACCTTTTACCCCACAGAATTAGACTTACAGACCCAGTGAACCAGACTTCACATCAGAGTATAGATGTCTTTTATGGCTTTAGTGTGTATACACACGTGCCCTGGCCCAGTACCAGTTGGTAAATACAACACAGTGATATGAGCCACAGTGACGGTGCTACTGACACAGATTCGCACAGAGAAAGCTTCACAAGTACAAGATCTAATTCATATGCTGTTCACGTCGAACGCAGGAAGGGGATGTGAAGGGCTGGGCCAGTGCCACACCACAAGGATGTGATCGTCTGCTCTGACCCAACTCAAATCAAATGAAATGCATCTCGTCAGTTTGGCTGAGGAGGTGAAACTCTGATTGAATTTCATTAATTACAAGAAAAATATATTCACTTTGTCTGAGGAACATATTGGGTCAGACTGATAGAGCGGTTTGCTGAAAAAAAGCTACCGGGGTGATTTTTAATTGTGTTCTGGCCGTTAATCAGATCAGTGTGGCCCACCGTGGTTATGACAGAAATTCCCATTTTGACCACGTCTGTGAAATGAAATCAAAGCACATTTTTCAAATCTGATTGCTCAATAATCATGTTAGGATAGTGTATCAGCCTTTGAACCAGTGAAGTTATTCATCTTATTTTGATTTCAGAGTTTTTCTTTCAAACATAGTCTAAAATAATGGAAACTGGAGGGCGTTTCAATTTAAAACATGTTTTCTCTGCATGAAATAAGACCAATATTTTTAATATTGCCAAGTATAAATATCACCTAACAATTATTTTAATCTAAAGATGTCAGTATTACCCAGTTTTCAGACATAAACCAGTGCTACATTCAAGATCAAGATCAATCACTGGTTACCAACCTGGGGATCAGGATCAAGAGGTTGTAGGGAAAAAAACCATTTCAGCCACATGCACGCAAAACATTTTTACTTTAGTACTAAAAATGACGACAGGTTCTAAGTAGACATCAAGAGGTCACAAGCTTAAAAAAGATGGGAACCACTGACCTGGATCTCACGGCTGACTCTGTCCACCAAGGTGACGTCAATAGAATTCATCAACACTTAAATGGTCTCTCTTTAACGTTGGTTGCGTCTGCGTTTCTGCGTTCCTGCATTCGCTCTGGCTGAAATGTAAAAATGTCAACAGCTGACTGTGGGCATGAAGGTGACCAGCCGTCACTGGCCACCGGCCTATAAACACCTTGGCCCACAAGGAGAAAACTCAGTGTACACTTACAAACATTTTGTTATGACTGCCTGTCTCACTCGTTTTCTGTCATTCTCACTACCTCTCACTCATGTGCGCATGGTCAAGACTGTCGAGCAAACAAACGAGGTTCACAAACAGGAGCTAGTTACTGTGGTAATTGGCTTCCGTGTGACGTAGCTATTGTGGTTCCTGTTAACACCACCTTAAAGGATAAATACTGTCATCATGCTCTCAGCAATCTCCTGTGTGCTAATTGGTTGATATCCTGTGGGATTACATCATGTGAGAGGCCCTAACCTGTATTATTCAACACTCATTAAGGTCTAGTAGCACTTAGCTTATGATTTCATAGGGAAAGGAGGCTGAAAGATCAAAGTCTTTAACTGAAGGCTAAGTTTGGGTCATGGCAGCTCTGTAGCCAGGACAGTGGCCTGCAACACCTCAATCCTGAACTCCCCAAAGGCTCCATAAATGATCTGTCCTCCCTCTGAGACTTCGCCTCAGTTGATGCTTAGCTGCAGTGCTGTGAGCAGCTGCTGCCGTTTGACAATTGCTCAGCTTGTTCAAAGGCACCTTGACCTCTCGCAGGCAGCCCAGGAGGTCCTCCAGCACCACACGTCATACCCGAGGCAGATCTGGAGCACCTACCTGCGACGCACAGGCTGCTGCACATTTCTTGCACAAAGCTGCTGTTTATGGAGGGCCAGACGTCACTGGCAAAGACGGATGTTTGGCCCGAGGAGAATGCCGAGCCCTGTCTTCTCTTATGCGCCGTTTGATTTCAAGATTCAATTTTCACTGCTGAGATTCCAGTTGCAGGAGAAAATATATGTATTCTCCTTTTGCAGCCATCCACACAAGACATCCTGCAGTTTTAAATAAAAGGTCTCTGTGTTCATATTACACTATCCAGTCCTATTCAGTATCATTTGCATTAATGTGGAAAATCTTCCATCAAAGTAATTGCTAGCAATGCATGACAAGTTTCCCATTCCCCTGTTGGATACAGAGAAGGGACTTGCTCTTAAATTATATCAGCGTCTGTTAAAAGTAACGCTCCACTATCCAGCACATGAATGGATATTAGTGATGATGATGACATCGAGCAAGTATTTTGGCAACCTCAGTGTTTTTGGCACTTTCTCTGCCTCTGAACTTGGAGACACAGTAGATCACGCTTTCTCCATCCTTTGCCTTGTTTTATGAAGTAAACGTGAGACATTTTGACTGCAGCTTAAAACAACGACAGTCCAAAGTTGTCTCTTGTGATGAGACTCCAGAGTTAATGCTGCCATATTTCACATTAGGTGACAGAAATGTAGAAAAACAGATTTTTCTGAATAAAACATACATTTATATATTATTTTTATTACACATTCATGATATCTTAGATTTGCGATATGTGGCACTGTTATAGGAATTGACTCTTGTCATCCATAAACAGGTCATCGTTATGTAAATGTTGATGCATAAAGAGCTGCAGTTTGGCACCTGGGTGATGAGTTGTAAAGTGACAGTACAGGATTTTTGAAGTGAAATGCAACTCTGTGGTCAGGTGCTGTTGCTGGTGGGAATAATTCCCTAAAAACAATGAGATGACACCTCCCCCAAAAGTCATTTTCCAGTAAAAGCTTAGCAACCATTACTACAGGAGCAGGTCTATCAAGCTCCACATGCAGAAGCTGGAGACATGTAGTAAAAATATAGAATGCAGCTAAATATAATTTATAATTATAAGTGCCTTGTTTTTGGCCTTTGCAAAACAAATACATACATAAGCACATAAGTGTGAGGACTAAACAGTGTGTCATTATGCTAAACTACAAATATTAGCATGTATGCTATTAGCATGTATGCTATCAAGCATACTAGCTACAGCAATGACCCAGACTCAACTGAGGGATCGAGTTAGTAGCTATTTCTTGCTCTTGATTAGATTTTAGGAAAACTGAAGCACTACAAGTTCTCCAGGGTTTAGGTCACCAGTTAGCGTTTTGAGGTGACTCAGACAGACATTTGCTGACATTTAATTTGCTTCTCACAGTATTGAACCCATTATTTCTTTGCAAAGCTCAAACAGACAAAATGCTGCCTCCTATTTGGGAGTCCAACTCTGAACTCAAAATACTTAAAATAAGCTACATTTGTTAACATTTTGCTGTAAATTTGGGTTTTTGGACAAACAGACAAAATGCTCGCAGCCATGGTGTAAAATCCAAGGTGTAGTTCATTTGTGGTGAGACACTGCTGATGTGAATTTCACATCTCATACCACACAGTTTCACCACACAGGGCCGGGCTGTTTCAAGTTAGTCTGAGGCTTTCTTGAAATATCACAAGCATCTGTGCTCACTGGTTTAAAAGATACAACAAAAGCACTTCCTTTGACTTAAAATAGCCTCCCATCTAAGAAAATGCTGTCTTATGCAAGTATGCGAATCTTTTCACCCAAAGAATGACTGTGTACCCAGGCTTTTTGGACTTACTGGGGGGCAAAGAAAATAAACCACCACAGGTTTTTCACCAAATCTTTCTAATGTACTATTAATGGGTTTTCTACCAGCCGGAGCCTATAAACGGAGAAAAACCCCAACAGCCTCGAGTTCCTGGATGTTTTAGAGTTACTAAAAAACTGCTGAACTTAGGTGCTTTCAGGAATAATTCCTACAACAAATTCAACCACTGAGTAATGGTTGAGTAATTGCTTGAGTCATTTCTGAATTTAGACTCTATTACATTGACTAGTAGAGTGTTTGCCCTGTTTTAAATGACTGAAGAATAAATAAATTGATCACTATCATGCTGTCACCATTCATGATAGAAAGGAAATACATGAATGACCGTAGAGGCAGGATAGAGTCCTGAAAACAACATAGCTAAAGCCAATTCCCAATACTGGTCAGTAACAGGCCTCAACCGCAGACTCGGCACCTGGGACCCAAAAACTGTTGCCTGGGGTTGAACCACAAGCTCGGTGTAAATGATAGAAATGTATTTGGACATTTGTGTCCCTTTGTTTTAACCATGGCATGTGTTGGACAAGAAAAGAGAGAGAGCCTCCAGGTGTTTGTGGGTTTGCTGACATGCTAGGGACAGTTTTTGGCCTGGTGGAGATGGATGTCACTGCTTTTGGTAGAACCAATATTTACATTCATCTACCTTGTTACAGTCATTTTCCAGTAATTGTGACGGGAAAAGAAACAGAAATTTCCATGCCGATTGTGTCCCTCGTGATTTCAGCTGTTGAAGAACACAATGTGGCTGAGCTAAAATACCTTTTCCAGCATTACTTGCCTCCACACAAACTGTTGTTGGGGGAGTTGGACAGACGTGTTTGCTGGGAGCTTGAAAGTCGTTCTTACCTTTTTCTGCTGCCTAAAGCACGAGAGCAAAGAAAAAAAGACAAGGAGAACATTAAAGTAAAAATATAGATAAAGAGGAGGAAAGAGAGAGGAAAAAGAAGAGACCCAAAAATTGACCGATAGGATGTTGGTGGTTGAGACAACCAGGTCTGCAGGAACTCCAAAACAGCAGAGTATCAGTCTATTCCCCACATATCACAAAGACACTCCTATGCAGACTGTTAACTAGGGGGCTCATGGGGGAGGGAGAGGCCAGACAGCAGACATGGTGTGAACCCAGACAGAGGAAGAGTCCTATCACTGTACTTTTACCATGAAACGTGTTGCATCTGAATACTTAAAGGGCGCAACAGGAACCAAATATGGAGTCTTTGGCAGCTGACACTGACACTAAACGTTTACAGCAATAACTTTTGACATTTTCATAGAAACTTTACTCTTTGTTGCTCATTACATAACAGCAATCAGATCCAGACCATGAAATCTTTTACATTTGTTATTTTAAACTTCCAGTGTCTGATGCTTAAATCTGCTGGCACTGGCAAGACGTGAAGACTCAAATGAACATGTCAGGATGGAGAGGTTTTATTATTCTTATTAATTTTATTCGTTTTGTATATTGTCTAAGTTGGCAGTGTTTTCACTGGCACTCTCTCGGGTCTTGTATCAGCCTAGTAGTAGCACACGAACCTGTTCCCCCTCAGGTTTTATGGATATGCTATTACACCTTGCATCTGCAGACAAAAGGCAGAGAGGGTGCATGACAGAGAAGCTGTGAAAGCAAAAACACGGCCGCTACTGTAGGAGGTGTGCAACAGTGTATTGATTTTTCAAAGGTTAAATATTTATATTATGATTTGAAGGTTTTTAATTGTTCAAGTTATTGATTTGGCAGAGCAGGAGATTGCCTGAGGTCATGACAAGTGCTGTAAATCAGTGTTTTCGTGGTGCTACTGTGGTGCTATTGTTACCATCTCAACCAGTATAATATATTCCAACTAATACTCTGGACTGCAGCCTCACGCTTGTGGGCTTACATGCATTTTACATTTGCAGTGGCAGAAACAAGTGGATTTTTTTTTTTTTGGAATAAATATGAGGAAAACACCTAGAAGGATTCATTTGTGGGTGAATGAATAAATGAAGAAACATCAAGAGAAATGAGAGTGTGCTGTTTAATTGACTGGTAACCTTTGGGAAGTGCAGTGCAAAGCAAACCCCTTGAAAACAATAGATGTCCTTACTGATGACAAACAGTTAAGAGAAACTTTCCAGAGCTCCCAGCTTCTCAAAATTTAATACATATTCCTGTTGCTGGAACAAAAACAAAGAGCATTATTAAGCATGGTGGTGCTGACAACACAGAACAATTAAGCCCTCATAATATTAGTTTTTCCTGTGTTTCTGCAGATTAGGATGAGCCAGAGCAGAGTCCAGACCAGCCTCTGTAGGTTTATCCTGATCCACCGATGGATCTATCAAATCCCAGCATTCCAGAGGGAGCTGTTTCTCCAGCGCTCAGGAGGAATCCCTGCTCAGGCCCTGGAGGAGGGGGCCCGCCACTCAGGAATGTCCTGGGACATCTTATCTGATGGGCCATGGGTCTGCAAGGTAAACTGACCCAAGATGGCTCTGGCTTTAGGGACATTTGGTGCCCCTGAAGGCCTCTGAGGCCTCATTGACATTGAGGCCCCTGGTTTGAGCATCAGTCAGAGTTCGATAGCCATCAGAGGTTCTTGACAACATGAGCAATTCACGCAGAGGATTCCCACCTGCAGAGGTGGCTCCTCTATGTTGGGTCTCTGAGTTATGTAACTTTATGTTTCTCGCTCTGTTACTCAGAACATCAGGCGTGCCATTACCATCCATGGTTGTATGTGAACTAGAAGTTGGCTTTTATGGACACTGTGTCATTTATTATTTATTTATTTATTTTTAGTTTGGCTTAACTCTGGTAACACCTTGTGAATTTAACCCGCATACTATCTCCCATTCATTCCACCACTGCTATGCATACACACTGGACACAACCCCTCCTGTGCTCCCTGTTCAACATGCATATGTCCTCTGGTGTGCTTGATCTTCTATTTAGGTGTATCTGAGATTTCTACAGAGCTTTACCCATATGTGACAAATCAATCATCAAACAAAATTACTGCTACGAGAAGAAATACGTGTAGATGTCTTTACCGTACACCCAAACATCCAAATCAAGTTCTGGGTACACATGTCACACTCCCCCATGAAAATGTTCTCATCTCCTGATGGCTGTTCAGCTGTTCCTGTTTTCTTGGCAAACTAGTACTTTATCCAAGACAAAACATAAACCATAAAGTTCTCTCAGTGGAAACCCTCAACAGAGCATCCTTACAAGACACCTCATGACCTTTGCTAGGAAACTCAGAGCAGGAAGACTGCATATTTTCCTTTTCAGTTTTGATTACATGGTGAAAATGCATGTACAACGAAAACATTGCTAAATTTACATTGACGTTTTACATTTAAAAACGCCAGTCCAAGAACTGGAAGCAGAACAGAGATGAGAGTGGATCCAAAGTGAACCGCAGAGAGTGGTGCAGCCAAAGGCTTGTGACAAAAATACTGAAACCCCCTCTGGAACCGTTCGCAACTTCGACTCGTGGATATGGTGTGGAAATGATTTTGGCAATGATAAATCCTTTTTCCATTTCTGACCATACTTTCACTCCTTCATCTGTCATTTCATTATGTAACACATGAAAGCCAGTCCTGTAAAAAGAAACACCCGACTCACTGGGTGCCAAAGCAAATGTACATTGAGTGGCCCGAGCAGGTAAATGCAATTGAAATGCACTTCCTCCTAATTTAACACGCGAAAACACATCAGGCAAGAAAAGGCTGGATTAGCATGATTGAAAAACACATTTCCTAAGGGTTTAGACAAATAAGTACAGGGGTGATGATCGTCACATGGACTTTGGGGGCCCAAGTAAGAACCATTCCTCTCGTGCCGGGATATGATGAAGCATTTGCTTGAAAGAGTAGCCGAGGGGCCAGGAAAGCGCTGAACTCTCACTCACAAAGGCACCATTCTGTGGTGGAAGAGAGAGAAACAGCAACACCCAAGGAAAGTATGACACTGGATGTCCAGGTAAACATTTCCACGGCAGCTAAGTTTACAATTGCATGCCGGCTGCCGTGCACTCTTCCTCCCCTCTCCTCTTCATCGCTAATGCCCTGAATCGCACTCTAAATGGAGGAGATTTGAGTGCCGGGCGTTGGTATACGGTGGTTTATTTTCCCTCTGTGTAAAAACATTGGAGGCGAGGGCGAAGGCAGACGAAAGATGGGGAACAAGGGAGAATTAAAGGGATTGTAGGGCTGTGGGGAGGCATGAGAGACAAAAAAAGAATGAATGTGCAGTTAGCGGTATGTACAAGGGGTTGCGAGGGGGGACCGCACGGACACGGGGCAACAAGCCAGCGTGGGCAGACCGCGAGTGCTCCCTTCGCAAACAGACAGCCGTGTGTTAGGCAGGAACTGCAGCGGGGGCCCCCTCACTCATGAAAGCTGCTTCATAAATTGGTAAACCTAGAAGGCCACTCGCTTTTCCCCCCACGGCACTTTTTTTCTCATTCCTATACCTTAATGATGAAACGGGCAGAGGGCAAACATGACGCACACAGACATCTCTTTATGAGGCTGATGCACACCTGCAGAGGAGACACACTGTCCATCAGGGGAAGTAGGTGGAGGAGACTGAGGTCAACATCCCGCCACAGTGGACCTGTATTCCCTCACTGCAGGATACAGGGATGGCTACTGTATGTTCAGGCCCAGGTGCCGCTCAGTGATGGACAGCCCTCGGCCAGTTTATGAGGTGAATCGTAAGAGTAAAAACCCTCCTCTGAACAGTGATGGTCCAATCAGTGTGTAACCAACTGTATCTAGGTCTTGGGATTGCCCCACGTGTTGAGAAATGGGGCTGTAGTAAAATCGAGACCTGGCATGCTAAGAGCTTAAGAGGGTGGCGCCTTTTATTTTATTTTTTGCTTTTCAAAAACCAAAAATCAAAAGGACTAAATTTAAACTGTGCTCTGACAAAAGCTACAACTGTTTGCATGCAACACTAATTAGCCTTCCAGCTACATCAGTAACCCTGTGATACTGTGTTAGCCTTACAAAAACCTCATTTTTGACAACCAGCTGAATTTGACAAATAAAGTAGTACTGCTAGTTCCAACTGAGTAATATATTGCAAAAATACTCTCACTGTTATCCTTCCAGCAGTTATTCATGCCTCTGGGTCCCTCTGTTTTATCCCTGCCTAAGCCCAGATCCTGTTACCCAGTTACAGAGAGGCCAGAACTCTCATTCTCACATTATCCTAATTCTTATGTCACTGGCTTACGATTAAACTTAGGATTCAATTCAAGATTCTTCTCCTCACCTTTGAGGCTTTTAATGGACTAGCTTCACACCACAGTATACTGGCACGGCTTTAAAGACCCATACGACTTCTAGCCCCCTCACGTCCTCTGGATGAAACCTGCTAGTTGTACCTCATTCAAGACTGAAAACCAAACTTAACATAACCAGCCAACATGGTTTTGTTAAAATAACCAGAATATTTTGGACTAACGTGACTCTACACAGGATACAAGAACCTAGCTCTTTCTTTATTCTCTTGGCTTCTCCAAAGATCACCAAGGGTGAAGGTGTTTTTCTTGGGACGTGCAGCTTTAGCTTCAATATCATATTTGCAGACATTAGGTGCATTTTTAAGACTTTTTGATTATATTCTCATTGTAAACGAGTCATTTGAAAACAATAAAAAAATTGCCAGAGGTGGAGCTGCAATCTGGTTTGTGACAGTTGTCGTCATAAATTAAAATATAAAACTGGTAAGAAATGAGGTGTATTGATTCTTCTTCTGATCTGCTGTATCCATTGATTAGCAGACGTGACTTAAAATCTGTCTGTCTCAGAGTGGAAAAGGGATAGTGGTCTGCTGGTCGGGTGAAGACTCTCCAGAAAGCAATTTATCACTGGAGGAGAATAAACTACCTCTCCTCCCAGAACCGTCCTCTGGAGATCAATACATCTTCATCAGAGCGGCAAGTATGAAATGATTATGATTTATTTGATTTGGCAAAGCCCAACTCACATGAAGTCAGTTCTGTCTCTCTGAGCTGCAAATCTTCTTCCCTTCCCAGATTAATGGAATAGAAGTCAGAACGAAACATCACTCAAACATTTAACAGCTATTTTGATCATTGTCAACAGTCCAGCAGCCGTATGATCCAAACCAATTATTGCTTATCTAAAGGAGAAAAAAGCTTCAAAGCCACCACAGCATTTCTTTGAATTCTAAGTGGGTTTGTTGATAGATATCAAAGACTCAACAAGTACTTTACCAGGTTAAGATTTTCCAGGCTTTTCGCTGCTTTGGAGCAAAAATTGGTAACCTGCCGGAGGTTGATGGGCACTGAGACAAAAAGCGCTGTGCAATATTTTGAGTTTTGTGTTCTGATGTTCCACTTTCAGTCGATATGGTCGATATGAGATCAAATGGTCTGAAAAGAAATTAGAACTATGGGGGAAACTGGGAGTTTCCTCTTTTTCCAAGCTTTAGTCTTCTCTCACTGAAATAATGAATTTGCAGCTAAAGTTGCATCGTGGCAACAATATAGTGATCGAAAATCAATAGAAGCTTGGCAGATTTAAGGAAATGGGCGGGATCTATTCCAGTTTTCTTTCACAATGTCAACAAACCCCAGTAAAAGATCAAATGATCCCACTATTAAATTCTGTATTGCCTGTGTATCAAAAGCCTGATATATGTTATTCTGTGTTGCCATTGACCTTTGTTATTGTCAAAACTATTAATATATCACTAAACTACATCTTTAAACACAGTGACATATTCCTTTATTACAGAAAATACTGTCACAATGCTGCAGTGCAGGTACAGCTGCTGCAGAAACTCCCTAGAACATTAAGTTTGTATTAATCAATCATCAATCAGCCTTAGTCTTTTAGTACGAATGGGCTTGAGGCTAAATACCTCCATAGTTGGCCTATGCAGTGTGAACACAAGATGCATTATTGCAATGTTACCCAAATTGCACTCTTCTATTACACCTGCCCTCACTTTGCATGGATAGTTCAGACCACAGGTTTATGGATGCAGAGGGAACAAATTGGGTTTAAAATAGTCAAATAAGGTCCACCACAGCCAGGCCTTACATGGTGGCATGTCATTGCTGCAGTTAGCGTGCTAATAATGCCACTTACACAGTTATGTTTGAATCAGTACGTGGCCTTTAATCTACATAGATGAGAGAAAAACTCTCTGGCACAGAACAGACACTCTTACAAATGGTTCTGTGTTTCCTTTCAACTCTGCAAATCATCCTGATTGAATTGAATTACCCATAAAGACACACACACACACACACACATTAGATTAAACGTGCCACAACATGTGACTTGCTCCTTTTTTAGGGCAACAGGATCAAATGGTTGCATCGCTCAGAGTCATAGCATTGTCATCTTTTATCGATTTTCCTGACAGGAAGACTTCTCGAGTCAATAGCTTCAGCATGCACCAGCTGCAAAAACAGACCACATCAGTTGTCTGTAAAGCCGGCCGCTGCTTTCACAGTGGCAAGAAATAAATATAAAACAGTAGCCAAAAAAATGACATGCTATCCTTGAAGAAAGAGCTCTGCGGGAGGCAGGAAATGAAGAGGGAAAGGACGAGAGAAAATATGGCAGATAACTGAAGAAACTACACAACGGACTGAAACACGGCCAATAAAAATGCGAGAAAACTACTTTCAGATGAGTGCGAGCGTATTTGTTGTAGCTATCAGGCGATGATAACAGGAGGAGACAGAGGGAGTAATGGTACGTCTTGTTAAATGCGTCTGTTTGTGCCGTGGGACTTATTTACCACGGCTCAGCCTTGTGTTGCTCAAAAATGTTGAATAAGGACTTCAGTGAGACCACTCACAGGAAGCAGCTCAAACCCCCACATATCCATATGGAAATTAAATTTGCCTGTTGCTTTCCCAGCACTGATCCAACACCTAGGAAGACCTCCCACAGGTAACATCACGGACTCAACCATTAGGGCTCCACAGAGGGGTTCTGATCCAGTTCTGGGGAAAGAGAAATGATATTTGATGAAGGTATTTGACACGGAGGGGGGTTTTTCAGACCCGAGCCAGAGGTCCGGACCTACAGTATGTACGAATACATGTCTCTGGCTGTTGACTCCTGGCAGAGCGCACAGGAACTGCTGCTGGATGTGGGCGCCGAGTCGATGCTGCGAAGCCAAAGAAACCTGAATCCAGGGAGGTTGTGTTTGGTTTGGTGAGCTGCAGCAGAACGAAACTGCACACTCATCGTACCTGGAGAGGGAAACAGCAGTGATGTATCACAACAGGAGTGTGAAAGAGGGCGATTGATTTATCAGCTGTAGAGATACTCTGTGTAAAGTTGGACGTACTTTGCTGGCTGAGGCAGAGCTCAGCTAGAGGCTGAAATGACAGACTCTCATGAAATAAAAGTTGTTTATTTCCTGCCCTCTCTCTTCTGTCTTTTATATCTTTATGTCATGCCAAATTCCAGCTTTACCATCCCACTCACTCCTTTCTCTTAATTTCTGAAAAGAAGTATCAGTAGAGCAGCCTGTAACTAAGGAAAGTCACAAACCATCTGAGGCGAGGCACTTTTGACCACTGGGCCTCCGTTGACACACACTTACAGCCAATTTATACTAACATGGAGGAACCATGTCCAAGAACTATACAACTTTTACCAACTAGATCCCTTCCTTAGCTTTAGTTCCTGGTATCTGGAGCACTAAAACTCACAGGCTGCTACAACTTGTGCACAGCATCAGTCACACAGTAGGCAAGCAGTGACTGTTGCCATTATTGGTTCAGGTGACTGGTACTGTTGATATGAAAGCAGGCTAACAGGGAGGTTCTTAAGAGATGAGATGAAAAGCAAACAGTTTCAGCAGATTCAGTCAGCAACAAATACAAAACCTCTGTGTTGTTGCTACCTTGTGTGTCCTCATTTACCTCGCTGTCATAGTTCTTCAGATGTTCTTAAAGCAGAAACACCTAGTTGTTTTCTAGTTAACTAGTTAAACACCTAGTTTAGTTCCTAAGTTAATTGTGGCTTCACAGTTACTATATTTTACTTCTTTGAAAAGCACAATGATTAAACCAAGGATATATAGACTGCCAAGACCTCCCTCTACTCTTGGCCTTTATCAATTTCTGGTTCCTCTGCACTCGCTTGGTTTTTCTTTTGCCCTTTTCCAAAAACTGGCAGTACAGTTACCTGTAATTGTGGGACGAACCCAAAAGCAATGTGCCTATTTGTGGAAAGAAACTTTCTACATTTCCCGAGGCTCAAAAAGCAGAAACTTTACCTCAAGTAACTGAGAAAGTCCAAAGGTTTTAAAACTTTTACCAAATAGGTAACATGGACAGATGCCAGAATCATTCATGCATGTCCCTGATACTCTGACACTATGCTGAATAATAGCAGGTGAGTGGGATTAACCAAACACACGCTGACACTTTAATAATTAGTGTATGCACTATATAAACAATGTCTCTACTGTATCATATACTTTGGTGTCCATCATGTACACCATGGCCAGTGCTCGATTCTGATTTCATGGAGGATATTCATTATTTTCAGATTACTGTTGTAAACTGATACTCATAGCTGGAGGGCTACTCATTTCTGTTGTTACCAAACATTTGAGGAAGAAAGCTCATAAAGTTCATACAAAGGCTGACAATGTTTTACAAAAGTTGCCTTAAAATAAGAATAAATGCAATTTGTTGCATATTTGACTGCTGACAGATGGCCTTTGAATATGCAGGCTAATCCATATTGAATAATGTTTAGGCTGTGGAGGCTAACCTGTTCTTGGCCTCCACGCCGAGCTTCGCTTTTCAATATCTGCATAGCTCTGTGGATTATCCCAAGCATACATATAAACAGGACAATAAACAGGACAAATGCTGCCTTCAGGGCCACATTTGAGAGGTTTCCATTTTGAATCATTTGAAATTAAAAAGTACATTTTACTTGTTGCCTGAAGTTAATTAATGTACTCTGGTATGCACTATATGAATGCCTCGTTATTCAATAGCATCTACGACCAGAGGGAGATGTCTGTGAGATGTTATTCAGCAGTAACCTCATTCGCACACTATCAAGTCTGTCCTCCACAGGCCGACTGTCGGGCAGGTAAATCCAGCTCCCAGTCCGACGCACAGGCCCCCTCTCTCTCTGCGGCTCATGGAAACTATTTTGCTAACCTTCAGCAACTGTTTTAAGTAAACATCTATTTCCAGTCAAGATTGCAAAAGCAGGTTTTCACATTTCACAGAGATCGTTCTGTCCTTATCGGACGGCACGCTGAATGGAAACCGGCCACATTTCAGACTTAGTGAATTGCACTCAGGTCGTTTGGAGTAATTAAGGTGTAAATGGGCTGTCTGGACTGGTCAAGCCTGCTGCAGATGAATGAGTCAGCAAAGAAGATCCATCAAGTGCTCACTGTAAAGCACCATATTTCATTCATGGCCTACTGTAAATGTTAGTTTGGGACTGTAATCATAGTCCAGACCCATTTTTGGGGAACGTTTTGGCTTGAGACAATTTAAGGTTGCAGTGCGTGAAGGATCTATTGCCAGAAATCTTTTAATTAATGTATAATCATGGGTCATTGTGAATCATTGTGTTTTCCATAGCTTAAAATGAGGCCTTTATGTCTACAGATATAAAGGCGTCATGCTTGAGCTTCAAGATTTATCAGTTAGTTGGGAATTTGTCAGTTCTAAGGACTTCCTTCAGTGTATATGATAGTAAACCAGATATATTTGGTTTTGGACAATTGGCGGACAAAACAAGACTTTTAAAGACGACATTAAAGACTTCTGATACTGAAAATTGTCATGGGGTTATCTACAAAAAGGTGATCGACTGTAACTAGTCTGCAAATTGTGTACGACATTACACAATAGCCTTTTCCTATCATCTCAGAGCCACTCAGATTTACCTTGTGACCCCATAGAGACTCTGACCTCCAGGGTGAGAATCACCGATTTAACTAATGTGGGCTTCATGAGATCCAGCTGAAGTGTCATAACACTGCTGACTGTTTCCATGCTAAGTTGCCTAAATCATCCAGTCTTCAAATTCAATGTGCCTGTTCTTAGACATCTTCAGCCTGATGCAGTTCGACAATGACATCCCAAGATGCCTACTGTTCAGCGGACAACACTCACAAGGACTTGACTGTCACAGACAATCACACAGAGGATAGAACTGGATGACAGTCAATCCTGGTAAGAGCCCAACTGACTGCTCGGGCAGTAACATGTTGCTTTCACCACACCATCTAATTTCAGTAAATTTGAGACTCCATGTGTTATCCAGTTCACACAGCATCATCTGATCCTCTGTCATGACTAAGCAGGAGCAAAGGTCCCTGCAGGGAGGAGAGAGTGAATCTGGATGACAACGAGAGGTTGCAAAACTGCAAATCCTGCACGAGAATCAAACACAAAGGGATGGCTGGGAATGTTTAATTCAACATCTGGAGTCTATTCATCAATTTCTTATTGATGGTAATTATTGCTGTGGGAGGAACGGTGGATAACCTCTATCATATGCTGTCAGGCTGACAAAGCTAAGCCCCTTTTTCAACAGTCGTTTTCATTCTCACACTCAGAAAAGAGTTTTTGTGTGACTTGGTTTTGCTTATCCTGAAGGCCTTCTTCTTTCTCCTTTATGGAGAACATTCACTGGTCATCCTTGAGGGGATTTTGTCAAAGGAAGATGTTTTCTCCACCACGCTCTCTCTCATTTGTATCTCAACTGCAGGGTCAGAGGTGATACGAGAAAGCTGAACACATTCATGAGGCACTTCAGAATGAATGATTTTCACTAAAATGTGGATGGTTATCATTAAAAAGCTGTCGATTTGGGCCATGATTGGAAAATTGCAGTAAAATTACAAGATCCTTTCAAGTGGCATCAGGTTCATTGCCTGTAAGTCCAAAATGTGAACCAGTAGGATTTCACAATCGAAATAACAGCCCAGCTAAGCCATTTAAAGACTAGCTGCACAAACCAGTGTTTTTAAATATGCAAAAGATCTTTTTTCAGCCTTGATTCCAGAGAGTGGTAAGAGTTTTCAATGAGAAAGCTTTATAAACCCAAATAATTAGAGGCTAAAGTGGCCGATATTTCCCTCAGCAGTTGATGGAGACCAACACAGAGCTTTAAGCAAAGTGAGATTTAGTCTAAGATTAATCACATGACTCAAAATGAAAGCTGATGTTGCTCTATGTATTTATAAAGCCTTAAAGGAATTCTTTGCCCTTTCGGGGCAAAACTACACTTATTTGCTTTCTTTCTGGGAGTTGATGAGATGAGAAGGAGAAGCTAAGGTTACCAACAGAAGCCCCATGTTTACTGTACAGACATGAGAGTGGTGTTGGTTGTCTTATCCAACCCTTGCCTAGAAAGTATGCATTTCCCAAAATGGTAAATTATTCATATGAGGTTCTGAACAGTAAAACATGCACAGTTCTCTAAGAATGCAGAAATAGACCGAGAAGAAATTAGGCCTAAGGTTTGTTTAGGTTCACTTTAAGCGTATGTTTCTAGATGAAGGTACCTAATATGGACATTTTAATGGATATTAATGCAGAAGCCTTGATGGTTTAATTACTATATCTCCATGGAAAATGTAAGAAGTGTGGACTCATCTGTCACTGTGCAGAGATCCTACCTACATCTCTCTTTGAGTCATAAATTCTTCCCACAGTTCCCTTTCCTCCACATGTCAGGGTTCAAACATCTTTAGGCATGAGGATTTCCATGCATCTGTTCTGCCTCTGCATCTCCTAAATTATACCGCGCTACTCTTTGTCTTCATCTTAAAACAATAGGATGCAGAGTGGGCCTCATAAAGTTAAGGGTTCATCCTTCCCTCCCCCACAATCGCCCCCCGCCCCCCCCAAGTCATTCTAATGGGAACCTTCTGCATGTTCAAAGACGAGGATAGAGAGCCCTGCCTGGGTAGATTCCTCAGGAAAGCCCTGACTTTACAATCAAAAGACAGCAGCGGGGTGAGGAGGTGTCATCACCATTGTCTCATCAACATTGGATCAGGCCACTGAAAAACAAGGAGGAAGAAAGGTCTTCAGCGTCTGACCAAAACATCTTCCTCTCAGGTTTACGAGGTTGAGGAGAGAGATCAGAGGGAGTGGGACTCCTTTGCCCACAAAACTGGCTTTGATCACCCTCACTACCCCGGCTTTGAAATGTTTTACACATGGAAAACACCGTTCCTCATCAAAACAGCGCTTCAAAGGGGAGAGAACACGGGAGGCACTGTAGGTGAGAGGAAAAAGACTGTCAGAGAGGGGCTGGGAGGGGCTGAGAAGGCCAGCTTAAACTGCATAGAGTGTCCCTTTATGACCAAAAACATTGACTTTGATTTATAAATGAGATGAAGGATCACTCAGCGGGGGCGAGGTGCACATCTCCATGGGTTTGTGAACAGGAACTGGTGATGTGAGGAACATTTCTCAGAAATCCAGCTTGGCCTGAGTAATCTTCCCAATGAAATGCTCTGAAAAGCTGCCATTAAGTCATTAGGTTGGTATTAAATTCGACATGTTTGGTGGTTTTTCTTGGTTAATGTGAAACAATGTGGCCCGACTTTCATCCCACACACTCTAACTGATGCCAATGGCAGCCTCAGCACCACGTTTTAAAAAAGTTTTACTTCAACCTGTCTCGTAAACCTTGTTGGCATGATTCAAAATTAGGTCAGATACTAATAACGAACACCTCATGAACATAATTTCATCTTACCGGCATGTATTTAATGTTTGTCTGGCAGTTATGCGACACGTGCCGCAACACGTGGGAGTTTCAACCAAACCAGGCACTTTTCCGAACTCATCATCGAAGTCATGTGGCATATCACCACCGTCAGTCCACCATTTTATTTCCCTGATTTAAGGAGCGTGGAGGATCTGCTAAAGCGGAGGTCTGTCTGGGAGGACTGTTAAAGGCTTTACTGCTAATAAAAACCAATGTGGTGCTCATACAGGCTCCTGGTTCCTGGAATTTACATGCAGTAGGTGGACCTCCGGGCAGCCAGAGACAAGGCAAGTGATAGCCACAGGGAGGGTAATACATCTCTTTGTAGAAGGTTTTCAGAGAGCTTAAGTGAGTACGTGCAGCAGATGATAAGGCAGCATCACAGGTCACAGCAAGAGCATATTTCACAACATTTAATGATAAATTTAACTTTGAAATACAGTGAGATATAACAATGTTCAGGGGAGTAGCCGATTTCATCATTTGACACCTGTTCTGTACTTTCCCAGCTTATAGGGAAAGGTTGAAAGAGCTCATCTTGAAGGTCCTGTGTGGAGTTTCTATAGGGAAGCATCGGGTGGGTCCTCGATTTGTTTGTATCTTGTGCTTGCCCAGTCATCTGTGTGATGACGCAACGATACACGATGTTACCCGTTCCTGTCTTTTGTAGAGGGTGGTTATGCTAAAGGCTCAAGCAAAAGAGCCATTAAGCAAAAAAGAAGGAGACCAGCAGGTGAAACCAAATGAAAGAAAAGGAAGAAGTTGAAGTCAGCTTCACACGTTCATGCTATGCAACTGAACAACAGTTGTGGTGGTAACATGCCAGGAAAAGGAATTTAGGGAAGACGGCTGTATGGAAAAGAGCTACATCACAAGCAGAGTGGCCTTTATTTATTTTGACTAGAGTGAATCCTTAAACCTGCACCATGGCTGAGTATTGTTTCAATTGATTCACTCAGATTTGTTGAGTGCCTCTTCCCAGAAATGTATTAATTTGCTATTCCAGGAAAGCAAATGTATTCATTTGGATCGAGCTCTTAGTCTAAGTCCAACAAGCTCAGTATTACAAGAAAAAGTTAGTAAAGCAGTTATCTGGACCTCAAAATCAGCTTTTCATTTATTTTGGATTTGTCTGCATGTCGAACGTGCCTCTTCAAACAAGACTGTGAGTGGGCAGATTGTAATGCTGCCGTATGTATGAATCACTTGATTTACAGTCTTCCAAACACAACCAATTTGTCCTGTAAACGAGGGTTGCAGGGCAGCCATCAGTGTAATCATTTCCCCAAGAATCAGGCTGGTTACATGCTTGACGTAGCATCGCTCGACTTCTGTCTCACAGGGAAAATGCTGCTCATGCTGACTATGACACAGTCTCTCTCTCTCTTGCTGTGCACTGGTGTGAAAATCGGTTTCTGTGTCTGAATCAGCTGTCAGGAATGTGAACCCCCTGCTGGTTCAGAAACAGTGCGGGGAGTTTACCTGCGACCGCGTGCTCTCTCGTTTACGTTAAACGTTATCTCGGCCGTGCTTTGGCACAAACTGCCAACGAAAACCCAATGACCTCAGAGAGCTCTTCCTTATAAGGGCACTTAAACATTTTATGGGTTTCCAGAGAAGAAGCTGTTTGTTAATCATCATAAAATTCACACCCTGCTTACATCACTGGTGGTTTCAGTCCGATTCCTAAGTTTAAACTCATACATACTTTATGCATATGTCCAATTTGGCAGGTGAAGCTTAAAACGGTAAAATGATGAGGGTTTGTGTTACCCTGAAATTGGCTTCTGAATGGCTTATGGACTGAGTCACTGCGGGGGGAGAAAAAGTTAAAGTGTGTTGGACTCGACTGTTGACCAAAAGAGAAAAGTGAGAACGGTGGGAGTCCCTCAGCATTTACTTTAGCTCTAATCTAAATCTAATCTAATCACGACGTGACTGAAGTGGCCCAAAATGTAGCAACTTCAATCTATATTCGGTGTCTATTATATCATTTATGTGAGTAGTGCATAATTAATCTAAATGCAAGTAGGTTTGGAGTGAAGTCCAAAGCTACACACTAAGTAACTTACTTAATGACTAATGGTTGGTTGGTTACCAGGCTGTAAAATAATCTCTCCTGGCAGTGGGTCATTAAAAATGTAAAGCTCTTTCTGGTAAGATATTGAGTGTACAGTTACACATTTTACAAAAGAGCTACACATGCTAATAAGATCATCAATAAAAGTCTCTCATTTTCTAATTAGCCACTGGCAAAAGTTAGTAAGTGATAAGTAAAGATATCGATACAACATTTTTGCAATGCATTTGTGAATCTTAATTAATAATTTCAAATAAACTGATCGTGGTTTGGATGTGTCCTGCAGGAGGACTTAAAACAGCAGCCAAAGTGATTTTTCACAACCTGAAAACCGAAAAGTGGTTTAACTTTATTCTAAAAAGTCTTAAAGTGGTTGAAGCAGAGACTGACAGAGGAACGTGTGATTTAAAGACAGACATGTTTCAGTATAATGCAAAACCAAATACAAAATGATAGCTTTGCCTCTAAGTCTCCACTTTTATCTCCAATCTGGACACAAGAGTGTAAAACAGTAACACAGTGGGTTTGTTCGAGTTCCTCTGGGTGAACGCCATCTCGGCTGAGTGACCTCCATGGGAAAAAATGGACAGCTCGTTGTACTGGTGGCTGGCGCTGCCCTTATAAGGGCAGAGGGGCTTTTTCCAGTTTGCTGTGTTGAGGAATGAGTGCAGCGTCATTGTCATCAAACAGGCAGTGATGACAGGATGACATCAATTATGTCACAGCTGGCTGAGAAAGGGAGACTGCACTGTGTGTGGTTTTGTGTGTGTGTGTGTTAGACTGACAGTCAGTATCATGCTGATATTGCACTTGTCAGTCAGATCCTTTTTGGTTATGATGAGCTTCCTCCCTGACCACAGAAACATAAAGACATGGAGGTTTATTTGTGTGCAAGTGCAAACTGTCAGACGCACAAAAGCAGATTTATTGCCTGTTTCCTTTGTGGCAGTGGTTGTTTTTATGTCTTGCGTCTGTTCGATAGTTTCATGGCTCCATTTAAACAGGATTTAGTCACAGTTGGCAGTACAGCACCTGCAGTTTTAAGCTGGATACCGAACATTTTGCTACGTGATATGTGTGTGTTTCTGTTTAGATGGCTGCTGTGTCAGACTGGTTAACCTGACGGACCACACTTTCCTAACAAATCGTAGCTTTCATGATATGCGTCATGTCATCGGGAGCCATGTGAGAAACAGACCGCCAGGAACAGGAATGTAAACAAACACTGTCATCTGATGCAGCGTGTACTACGTGTTGAGTTTGGAAAAGCCTCAAAGAAGAGCTGACCTGTTCTGCTTCATGGTTCCACTTCGCAGCACCAACACCATTGTTCCTCTTTGTGTCGCTATGTTCGCAGCTGTCCTCGTCCATGTTTGAGGGGTCGTTTTGGGGCGACACAGCTGACTTAAAAAACTTTCTGCAAGTGCAAGAACTCTGTGGTGAGGGCTGTATTCAATGTTAAAATAAGAAAAGCTGTTGTGTAATCCCAATGTTCTATCATGTCAACTTCAGACTTGCAGTATGCCAGGAATGCCCACAGACAGGAGCTGCGGGAGGTGACCGGAGGAACACAGTGAGGCTGGCCAGGCTATGCCAGAACCACAAAGTGACTATTGTTCCCTCTGGCAGTGATCCTGTCGGCTGCCTTCCACGCTCCCCATGGTGTGCTGGAACAGGCTGTTTCTGTTTAGAAGTGAGAGCACGGCGAGTCATGATACCAATTATTATTGACTATCACATCACACACGCACAGAAATACCACACAAAACTGACAATTTGCATCCATCGCTAGGCTCTGAGCACCACGCTGAGTCACAACAAACACAAATTATCTGTCCAAGCCAGTAACCACACGTCCTTTCCCCGTGATCCATCACAGCTATTATTTGGTCGACCATACCCAAAAGCTAAAGAGACACAAGATGTTCTTTCCCCAGACAACTTGTTACATATTTAAGACGTGATTTATTTGTGCATAAAAAAGCAGCATTGAACTTTTCTCCTTTTATTTTTCTTATCCTGTCAGCCCACAAACTCAGCTGCAAACAAAAGCTTAATTTCAATCAGGATTCAGCAGAAGACCTCAACAAACTCACTGTGAGTGAGAGTCGGCCTCTGAAAAAGCCCGACAGAAAATCAGGGAACTGAACTCTCAGATGGAAAACCCTCGTGAGCCATGAGCGCAGCCTGATTTGTGTTTGCTCAAGCTTGCCTACGTCAGGGACTTTGTCATCTGAAAGCGTTTAGACAGAACGCGGTGGAAACCTAGCTTCCAATCGCTGCTCATGTGCTTGCACGGGCTGGCTGCTGTGAGCTGGTTTGACCAAGGCTGATTAGCAGCTGGCAGCGGGGGAGCTGACAGGTCAGTGGGCCTGAAATCGGATCATCACCAGTGCCAAAGCAAAATATGATCCTGCATTTTGTTTACTACTACAGAGAACCAGACCTTTCTTCTCGTTTTTGGGGAGTCAGATGCAGGTTTGTACAGAGATGCTGGTGCATGGGCCACCTTGTTATACTCAGATAAGGGCTGCATCATGCTGCTCAAATGAGGTGTGATGATAACCAGCTGAAATCTGCAACTGGGACCATATAACAGAGACCATAACCACTCATCAAAACAAACGCCCTTTAAATCTATCTACAAACTGATTCGTTCATTTATGAAGGAGCAGTTCAATTAAACAGATTTTTGAACATGGTCCAGATAACTGTGATACATAAACTTACAACATTTAACATTTCTGCACTGAAAGTTCTAAAAACAATAAGGTCTGTGGTAGATTTGTTCGCACTTTACCTCAAATGTTATTGACAATCTTCAAACTCAGAGAAGACCGTGATGTTTATAGAGATTGTTGGCACTAGAAGTAATAAACCAACTTATTATTCTGATTTAAGTTGCATCTTTGTGATGTTCTTTGCTGTTTTTTATTGATATCTTAACTAAATTAAGGATTTTAGTCAATGAACAAGAAGTTATTGAAGAAGTTAAAAACAAGCTGAGCAAACGGCAGCAGCAGCCCTGCTCACAGCCTCGGCAGGGTGTCCTGTGTGCACCACGGTGTCAGAGAAACGCTGATCTTCATGGTAAAACTGTTTTACTCAGTATATTATCAGTTCCTAACCAAGTGATTTGGATTACATAACTAAAACAGATGAGAAGTCACTTCTTCAAGTTCCCTCTGAACCCCTGGGTGCTCCAACTCAAGGTGCATCTTTTTATTGGCTACAGTAACATTAAACATGAAGATGAACATGGATCTCACAACATCTACTACTAAATGAGGTTTCTTGATGACTTTTGAGCTCTGTAGTCACCACCCATAATCAAATGATTATTATTCAAATTCAAAACAGAGGTTGGGACAATGTTTTTCTCAGTTGTAGGACAGGTGTAGAACATCATTCCCACCCTGAAAGGAGTCACAAGATCATCTCACACCTTACGAGTTGAGAGAAACCAGTCTATGAGATGTTACAAACACCAGACTACAGGCTGTTTTATGAATCTCAGCAGTTTGGATTTAAAATAAGCGTCACTTTGCTTTAGTGTAACATCTGAGCTCAGGTTTGCTGATGAGCATGTAATAAATGAAATCGGATTACAGTCTGCTCTAATGCATTCGACACAGCAGACACATTTTACAGGCCGGTCAATAAAGTCCTCGCTCAGACTGTGCGGTTCCTGCGGCTTCATACTTGCATAATATTTGATGATGTTCCCGTTAATGTCTTCTGCACATGCCCAGAAGCCTCTTTACCAAGTTAATAGTAAAAAAGGACAATAAAATGTTATTTCAGCATGACACTGAGTTCTTTCATGTATGATAAAACACTTGTACATTTGACTTTCCCTTTGAATTTAACAGACAAATACTGATATTCAGTTTAACATACATACCTAGCAACATTAAATCATAAGAGCCGTGCTCTTAATTACTTTATTCATTTGTATTTATGTCAAGATTGCACCTGAAACTAAAAGTTAGTTGCCTGAATTCTTTTAAATCTTCTAAATCTTGATAATTGACTCATCACTGGTCACTTGTCAAGCAAAAATATGAATCATACGCTGTTCCACTCTCTCAAAGTCTTCATCCTCTCCTTCCCAAAAGTGAAGATTTACTGGGTTTTGATGGTATGACAGGAAAAAGCTATTGGACTGGACCAATAAATTGATCGACAGTAAATTAATCTGACACAGTTTTCACAGGATGAGCAAAAAATAAGCAGGAGTTGCCTCTGCTCAGCTTTTTTTATATGAATATTTGTTGGGTTTTGTGGACTTCAATAATGTTAGAGTGAATATATTTGGGTTTGGGACTGTAAGTCGAACAATACATGACATTTGGAAATGTAATCTCTTACAGATTTTCATTAGTTTCTGACAATTAATCAAGAAATTAAGAAAATTTAGTCTGTGATGAAAACACTCAGCAGTTGCAACGATAGCAGGAAAAAACAGGACTGCAAAATAAAAATGCACCAGTGAGCACCGCATCTGTGAGTCTCCATATCAAGTCCAGTATTAGACAAGGCTGCATGATGAAAAACATAAACCTCCAATCTACGATATGGGTGTCTTGGCCTTGGAAAACCCCACAGGAAGATCAAATGGTCTGAACGCTGATTAACAGACTAATCAGTGACATCATTCTTGTCTGTGGTATGTTGAGCTGATCCAGCCGTACAGTCCAGGAAATACACAGGAGACTCTGAATAAAAACATGCTCTGTGTGTCCACACATATGTGTTCACACATGTTCATCATACCTTGCACAGTCTGAAAGCAAAAGCTTGGACTCTCAGACTGAGTCTCATAAAACCTTTCGTAGAAAACCAAATGGAAGGAAAAGATGCACAGAGAAAGAGGAAATAATTTCCATTTTCTGCTCAACTCGAAGAAAATGAGATTTTAAAGTAATGCAATAAGATCTTGGAGTAAGATCCCTTTGGCTGTTTTCTTTGTCTCACTATAATTTGTATAACTTAACCACAGTTTAAAAAACACAATCATATTAGTATTCAGTGCCACGTAGATGCTGCGTTTTCTCCCAATCACTACTGAAGAGCTACTGCAAAACATTTCCACACAAATCCTCCACGCACGCGGCCGCCCTCATGTCAGATAAATGCCAAGGTAAAAGGAAAGCCGCAGACGAGCTCCGCATGATAAATACAGGCAGAGATTGTTTTACAATTGGCAGAAGTGTGAACGGTAATCAAATTAATCTAATTACAAGAAGCAAAAGCCAGCAGGCTAACTAGTTCAGAGAAATTACTGACGTCAGCGAGTGTGTTTGTTACAGGTCAGAGAGGAAAAACTTTTAACTTAAAAAAAACCCCATTTGTCCTTTTAAATTCCACCTTATTTCAAACCACACGCACAGTTTTAGACCTGAATGATTAATGCTAAATTAACGGTAATAACTGTCGTAGCATTTTATTAACACGTGCAGTCGACTGAGAGCAATGCTGTCATTTTCAGGAACGCACTCATACTCAGTGTGAATGTGGAATACTTTAAGTGGGAAGCTGAGATGCCCAGTATGACGACAGTCTGATCTGTGGGTCATTGAAGAGCTCCACGAGAGAAACTGGGGTTTATAGGGGACTTATTCAAGGGTGCTAATTAGATCCAATCGGCAGTGTTACTGTGCACCTATATAATATGCCAAAACATACAAAGACGTAATATCTTTTACAAATTACATACATTTTATGTAAATCTGGTCAATCTTTCTTTCTGTAAAATGAAATATATCACATACTTACATCAGTATCAACCAAACCAGCTCCATCTGTTTGCTAGCTAGCGGATGCTAACCTTAAAACATCTAGTAGCCAAGGCTGGAAGGTGGTATTTCTTACAGCTCCAGATTATGCACAAGATGTTTTACAATGAACTGTTAGTGTGTGTGTGTGTCTGTGTGTGTGTGTGTGTGTGTGTGTGTGTGAACAACACGAAGCAACAGTCAAATCAAATTCCTCCAAACATTATATCCTGCCTACTAATGCAGTTTCACCTGGAAATGCTGCTTCACCTGGATATTAAGGTAAAAAAAGCAAGTTAAGTATCTATTTCCTGTTTTGCTGAACGAAAAACAAAGACACAAGTTTAGTCAAGACCACATGAATACTTTTTTGGCCAGTTAGTAGCAGCGCAACACATTGTAAACACAACATTAACGCATTATCACCTTATAAAGTTGATATGGTGCATGTGCTGGCCACCGCTCACGTCTTTACACATCCAGCAGACGCAAAGAAAGATTATCATTCATTTGAAGTTTGTTTTCCAATCTGGCAAATTTAAGTACAAAATTCAATCTTTTTCCAGCTCTGTTTGTTTTAATGGCTAATTAAAACAGGTTGGTGAGAGCTAAGACAGTGAACTAAAGGTTGTATGCTTAAAACCAAAACAATGAGTCAAAAGACGCTAAAAGGCCCATGGATCTGGACTGGTCTGCATTAAACTAAAGCTGCCTCTTTCGTTTTACATATCTTTGGATCATCAATTAGATCAATTTTAAGGTCGTAATCTCCAAAACCGTGGTTTCAAACCAATGAGGAGCTTCCCAGTTCCTCTCAGGGATTCCCCAGAACCAAAAACGCCAAATGTTAGTTAAACTGCTGTGGAAGTCAATAACTGTTGCTCCTAGTCACACAATATTCAACTGAACCTCTGATGAGTGGCGAGTTGTTGCTTTCATGTCTATTCTTTGCTGTTGATGATGTTTGACTCTTTCTAGATTGAGCTATTTTCTCCATTTCGCCATGGGAGCTGTCGGCGTTTGATGATAGTTACTCAGTTCCTCTGTATTTCAAACAAAACAGACTTGTAAATAGCATCCGTGTTTCCTGTGAAATAGGCAACCAGATGATCGTCATTTGTTTTCACATCTATTTTCTCTTTGTTTTACCAATTGATTAGTCTTATTAGTATGTTTTGATTATATATTTAAATTTTTAATGTTTATGCAGGTTTTGTCCTTTAATGAGAAGTTGATATTTGTAATATTTGCACCATATTGCTGTGAAATAACTTGTTAGAACCCAGAAAATCAACTTTAACAAGTGAAGAGCCTTCACTGTAGAGACTTTGCATGTGGCCTTTGGCTGCATTACAGTCTTATCTACAGTTTTTTTGCATTTAACTCAATTTTTTTTTTGACTGCTTGTCTGCTAACAGTTAGCAGCTCTTGTCAGCTTGTGAAGGATAGCTTCCTCTGCCAATCATCTCCATGTGGCAGGAAACCAACATTTCCTGTTTATGCTGTATTACATTCAAATGTGCCACAAGCACACGCACACATGTCAAATGTCTAATCACATTGTCAGAAGATAAAGCTTGGATGATGACTGAGTGTTTCTTACAAGCATCAGAGGGCAAAACAAATGTTTTGGCTGCACTTGATGATCGGTGCCAAATGGTTTCCCGGTTGTAACTTCAAGTGAAACAGTATTTTGTGTTAATCACATGCTGGCAGCAGTAAAATATTGATTGTTGTGACAAAGTGTTAGAAAGAAAAACACGCAGCTTTTCCTTTTAAATGAGTTAAGTAACTGCTTTTAATTGTGTTCTTGGATCTTACACTAAAAGCTCGCAACCACGCAAACACAAGCAGACACACAAATTATTCACACCCATAAAACAAAGCCATGGAAACTGGACCAAACAATGCAACAACTCCAGCCAGTGATGCTTTATTTTCAAGCCATCTGATTCTGGTCAGAATTCAGAAATGAGAAGCTGGTTCAGACAGTAACAACATAATACGTGCGGAGAGTCTGTTTCAGCTTCAGCACTGCAGGGCATTGAGATAAACGCTAACATCAGCCTGATAGCATGCACACAATAACGATGCTAGCATGTCAGTGTTTCCCAGGTATAGTGTATACCATGTTCCCCATCTTAGTTTAGAGTTAGCATGCTAACATTTGCTAATAAACATTAAAGACTTACAACTGAGGCTGATGAAATCTTGACCTGACGATGGCTCCAGGTAGAAAGGTTAAGACACTTTGTGCGGTTTTATCAGTGTTACTCTGCAAATTGTATTGAGATTCTGCAAAAATGTGTAAATCCAGCATTGGTGAATGCATGTATACTGCCCTACAGTCTTCTTCTTCCCAGCCTTTGTTGCGCATTGTTGTATTTCTGCACGCAAAGAAAGCAGCGAATGTGCTTCGTGCTGTCCTGCAGAGAGCCATCGTATCTCACAGAGTCATGGCTCGAGCTTGCTTATGTCTGCCAATTGTTCCCTGTCATATCTAGAAGTGAAATAACAGCTAAAGCAGTGCTCTTTGGAGAGACTGTTAATGACTGTCGTGTCTTGAGCAAAGGTTAACTGCAGAGTTCAATAAACTGCTAAACGCCTACAAAATCCCTATCCTCAAACCATCTGAAAAACAACTCCAGTCTCACAGAAACACTTGGTCTGTGGTGAAGATTCCATGCAGGTCACTATAGTAACTTGTGTTTACTCAGATGACGGAGTCCTGCACAATCTAATCATCCCCTCACAGAGATAGAGCTCCCTGCATTTACTCAGTAAGCGGGAGGGAAGTCTGCTCCTCCTTTCTCCTCGTGGCTTTGATCTTTCTCTTCCCCGGGTGAGGAAAACTGTTTTGGTAGCAGCAGTCAGACGGCCTCCTCCGTCCCCGCGAGTGAGACGACTGATCCTCCTTGAATTCATCACGCGCAGTGAGGAAATTCTCCTGACAGTAAGTGGAGCCACGTTCGGGCCAAAGACGTATGAAACAGCGCTTGTTTCCTTTCTCTTCGACAGACGCTGACAATCTCAAGAGTTTGTCCGCGTGGACCTTTCCATCGCCTTGTCAGTGAGGGGCAGCCAAGTGCAGTGAGTGGAAACCAGTCCGAACGGGAGAGAGCACCGAGGGTCCTGCCAACTTCTTCGTGGCCTTGCCGGACATTTTTAAAAAAGAAAACAGACCCTTCGACGTTGTCACGAAGAGGAGATGAGGCTCGAGTTCAACAGTTGGAGAGCATTTGGGGAAACCAGTGGAAATCTAACTTGAGGACATACAGAGTGTAAAACAGGCCAAATGTAGATAAAGTAAATAAACTAACACACACATGAACACAATAAACTGACTTATCGATTAATTGATTAACCAGGAACATCCCTGTTGCTGAGCTGTCTACCATAAACCAGCATCTAGCTCAAAACAATTCCAATATGGCAGAACATTTTCTCTCTGCTGCAGGTTCAGCATTGCTGACATTTAATCCCTTCATGCTTGCATCATCTCAGTCACCAGTGATTGCCATCAGAGCTGTTGGAAACCAAACCGATTCATTTAAATGTGGAGAGAAAAAGACAGATGCAGGTACAGTCTGTCACATAAACAGATTTAAGGGCTCTTTGTGACCACATACATGCCGTTCGTCTAGTTGTGTGCTCTTATCTGCTGCCTGTGTTATTTGGCAGTTCTCTCATCCACACACATGCATCACAGTTCAGCCTGGTCATCCACTCTCCACCGCAGCGACCTGCCCGGGCCACCCACTGCACCGCTAAACAATCCCAACTCTGTCAGAGGCTGGTAGCAGCGTGGCAGTTTCCTGCTTTGGACTCCATGCTGCAAACCCACAGCCAATTATCTCAGCATGTGGAAATAGATGTGTTTGCCTGGGTTGTAAAGTAATGAAGAGAGTGTTTTACAGGCGACGAAGATAAATCCTATCTGAAAAATGTTTCAGTCTATTCTTTGATCAAAAGAAAACGATGCTGAGGGACTGCATTGATGTTTCGGCAGTTTGGTACATTGTCTAATACCTGAAAGTTAGCGAAGCCTATTAAGGATTATTCTGGTGATTATGTATTGTTGATAGTGTCAATAACTCTACTTATAAGGCCAAAACCAATGTGAACTGATCCAAGAAATAAGTGTAGCATATATTGTCACAATGGATCTCGTGTCTCAGTGCCATAGAGCTTCATTCTGGTCACAAAACACATAAATAAGACACCATACACCATCCTGCTGCCATAAATACTCACAATTGCACCAAATATTGGTCCCTGAGAAATGCAGTCTTTACTTCTGGCAAAGCAGTGCTTGTTAAAACTAACACTGGCCACTTCTTGATTGAATTAGCTTAACATTTTTAAGTTAAACTATATATTTTTGACCTGTTTTAATCACAGTATCAGTGGGCTTTGGTTGAATGACACAGACAGACCTGAAAGTTGGAAAGAGATGAGCCACTGGTTGGTTTTTTTTTAACTGGTTTTAGCGTTTTCATCTCAGTAAGAAAAATATTGAAACTTGAAAAATACCAGATCTTGACATAATTGGTTAGGCTTTTAGCGAAACGTCCAGGTCGCTAGCTTGCTAACTGCTCTTTGCTAGCTAGTTGCTACATTTCTTTGTCTGCTGTCTGGTTGCTTGCGGGTGGTTTGGCAAAACAAAAAAAGCTGATTAATGTTGCTTCGTTGTCCAATTTGTTAATAACTTTCTTTCTCTAACAGCAGTGTTGCCAGCTTTTTAACTGGTCAACAAAAACAGCACTCCCATGTTGGCTTCTATTCCCGCACAAGTTAGATTACACCTAAAGTTACCATTTGACCAATCTTTTAAAGGTGTTCCTCGTTCGCACTTGATCCTGAGCCAAAGGCGTCTATTACAAAAGAGGATTTATGCCGTTCCTTCATATGCCCTTTGTTTTTCCTCCTCACTCGGTCGACTTTCACGCAGCAGCTGCCTGTAATCCATGGCATCCTCGTCTGGCACATACGCTGTGAGCTGTTTTACCTGCGGCTGTTTTTCAGAAGATTGAATCTACCAGATGGAGGGTGATGACACAGACAAACGACAGACTTTGGTCGGAGGGCAGGGCTGTGGAAGACTGGAAGCACTGTGTTACGTGGTATTCATAACATCCAGATCCCTGAGACATTCTTACGTCTTCAGCCATAATGAATGTCTAATGTAACGGTTTATGGTTACGAAGCTTTTCATTTCATGCTGATGATGCGCCGACATTTGAAAACCGTTCATATTGTAAGAGACTACCAACAGCAGCATTTAGTTTGCCACCAAGTATCACGTTAGCATGTTACACCACCCTTTTAGCATTTATCAGCTCTATATTGTAGCTGCCCATTGCAAATTAGACTTCTTGTGCAAAATGAGCCACTTTAAAACCATTTATCAAAAAACACATTGTCAAGGTCAAGTACATACACAGTAAATGTCAGAATGATGCGCTCTAATGTGCTCCACAAGTGGCGTCTTGCAGGCACTCTTTGTACTCTTCGTGACCTCGCACACGCTGTTTGTCTGGACGTACGCTCTTATCTCCAGCTTGTGAGGTTTGGCAGTCCGCTCATGCAACACACACACGCTTCAGAGCTCAGCTTGTCGTTAGCTCATGAACAGTTCTGGAGATTTTTTTCACGAAACAGCAAAGATATGATGATACGATTGATGATTGAATGAATAAAATGGTTTGTAAGCAGATAAACTGCATTTCCACTTTAGAGCAGGACGCATGACTCAGCTGCTGGATTCATATTTAAGGGGACTATGTTACTGTAAAGCATTTGGCAGCAGTTACAAGTCCAATGAAGACATATTTGATACTATCACAACTGCATTTTAATAAACTGTCATGTCATTATGTTTCATTAGCCTCCACTAATGTGCTCCCATAGGAGAAGGGATCACAGATGCATTAACAAATACTCACCAGTTGCCATTTATATCTGCAACAGATTGGGGAAATCAGAACACTACTATGGTGGCACTTAACCCCAATCTCAAAATATTTAACCATCTAATTATCACTTCGTAACTGAACTGAAGTGTAATGGCAGAACTACAAAGTCTGCTGGTTTGGTCATAAAGGCACAAGCTCCAGTCATGTGACGATCACCCGGTGGCGTACACCAGATGTGCAGGCACATCGCGTGGGATCGGCCACAAACAACAAACACTTTGGAAAACAAAGGCTAAATAACACATGGTATGTGAGTCTCAGACTAAAATAAGATTGCTCCTTTTTCCTAAGACTGTTTATGACAGCTGTCCACACGACAGCTGTATTTTCGTTAAGGACAATGTAAATAAAAGCCAGCATGAAAATATTTCTTGATCTTGATACTTAATAATGGGTGTAATTAAGTGCTTTTAGCGGAGACATGTCGTCCCCGGGGTATTTACAGCAATGGCATGTTAACAATAAGCCCGTAAATCTATTTCGGTGCAGTTTAATTCCATTTGACAAAACGTCTTTCAAGCCTCAATCCAGGTACAAGTTTGGCAATTTGTCTTTGCGTCTTCAGAGTCAAACAAACAATTTTATTCTCCAAACAATCATGTCACGCCTTCCTCTCCAGGGTTTTTCCCCCCACAGTCCTGAGAGAAGTGACTGTGACGGTCCATCATAAACAGTACGATCACGGCGGAGAGTGGGAACAGGAGGTGCTAGAAACCATCAAATTAGAAGCAAATGGTCCAGAACTTTAAGAAGGAAAATCACATTAAAGCTGTCCAACCTTTGAATGCAGCGGGAAGTGGATTTAAAAGGAAAAAAAGAAAGAGCTGATGATCTCCAAATTTGCCAGAAATAAGTTTCCGTATGGAAAAAATTATGTAACATGTCCACCTCTCTCTTTTTTTTTCTATGAGGCAACGTGAAAACGAGATGGGGCCCAGTGTTGCTGCAGGGGCCTGCATATCCCCTCGTCTACTCACACACATAAAATGAGTAATAGAAGTGGGTGATCCGACCAGGTTGGGACCAGTGTCAGGAGCTGGAAAATACACTTAAATGACAAATCCATTATGAAAAAGTCACACAACTCCGATTTCCTCTCTTAAGAAGAAGACACCGGCCTCTCCATCAGCCTCAAATCCCACTCAGTGCAACATGAAATAACCCAAGATGTGCAGACAGGAAGGAGAAGCTCTGGCTTGAGACGGATGAAATGGAAAGAATTATGACCGACTATCCTCTGACTGTGCAAAGTGACAATTATAAAAAGGTCTACTTATATTTCCTGTGTGAAGCTTTATGGAAACTCCAGAAGAAAACGATCATATGGACGATTGAACCGTGCACATTATGTAATTAAGAGCAAACCTGTGACATAATTGAAAACATGCCCTGCATGTGTAATTATAGTATTTCAGAATAGTGCAAGTAGAAATTAAAACAGGCCTTGGATTAAAACACAAGTTATACTCACTCACAGGAACCTCTCTAATACAACAGTCACTGCGGTAAATCCTCCTCCTCAAATCTATGATAATGAAAATGATTCATCATTCAAAGCATTAATAGATAATAGATAGAAGGTAAATTTGTGATTTTGACCATTTTTACTAATCAGAATTATGGTAAAAACAACAAAAGTAGAACCCAGGGTGCAATAACAGAGGACATATTGGCATGTACAGCCAGAAAAAGAGAGGTGTCTTAATGTAAGTGAACCACTGAAATCTCCTGCTATGACAACACCTGCTGTAAATAAGGGTTGTTATTCTAATGCAGTCACTACAATGTGTCCTATTTATTCTGAATATATGGTGGGAATTTGGGTCTTATGTGACCCAACACACTGGGAGGTACCAGAATAACTCATCTGCAGCGAGTCCTTGAGCAGGACGTTAAATCTGTAGCTGCTGCAGTTTTGCCGCCCTGCTCCATCAGTTCTTGACCCTCTCATCAAAGGGGGATCAATAACGAATCAAGGAGGCCTTTATTATCTGGCTGGCAGCCCTGCACCTCTGCACCATGGTTTCCACAGATGTTAGCTGTTGGCCCGGGCGGTCTCGAACGTAACTGAACACAAAATGATGATCATGTTTCCACATGCACGGCGCGCCGCGGCCTCTGCAAGGTCTGTGACAGGGAGAAGGAGGCTTTGTTGTGTCCCCGATCGGAGAGCTGACGGCTGCAAAGACCCGGACATTTTGGAGCCATGTGAGTGAGGAAAGACTGATTTTAACTTGATCAGGTTTAAAATTTAATGAGAGGTGTCAGTCTGTCATTGGCATGCTAGCTTAAATCGTTTCAGTGTGCAAATATTACGTTAACAACACTTTAAAATCCTTTGCAGACATGATCATTCACATGCTGACCCTTTACAGGTCAACACTGGCTACAGCCAACGTCACTTCCATGTATTATGAATTATTACAAGTTAGATTCATAAGATTTAAGCATTTTCTGGTTTGGGTTGAGCTTCTTATAAAACTAACACTGCAAAAAATATGAACAATATGAAAACAGCAACAACCAGACTTTCAGTTTGGGTTATGGACAATGCGGTTATGTGTTATGCAAAGACAATAAATAAAATAAAACACAGTTTAAATATTATGAAAAACAGATGTAAAGCATAAAATGAATTTAAAATCGACAATCAACACAGCTTTGTTTGTATATCTGTAACCAGCTGTGGCATTCCTGTTGAAATAACCTTTACGTAACCAGGTACAGTCTCATTTACAAGGGAGACCAGGAGACCAGCTGCATCAGGTTTACTTGTCCCTTCCTTCTGCTTCGCACAGGAAGAACAGCGAGTACCACAACAGCTCAGTGTGCTGTTCAAGTATTTATCAACGGGCGCACATGTATGAGCCGTGTTTGAGTCTCACTGGCGAGGCAGAAGAGAGAGGCGGGGGCTTTTAGCTGAGCCACTGGAAGCAAACTGGTGTCTGTGTATTCCTGTGAGTCACAATACTGTAACGTGATCCGCTGCAGTCTGTCCCGGTTTCTATGCCGACATCATCATCATCATCATCATCGTCACATCACACGGATCACCATTCAAACTGCACAGTAGGCTGGAGCAGCGCGTGCAGTCATGGAAGACGTATTCAGGTACTATACTTAAGTAAAAGTACTAATACCACACTGTGAAATCACTTCATCACAATAAAAACACTTTACTTCCAGCGACATGGCAGTTAGGTAAAAGTAGGTATAAATCAGTAATGTGCAATATTTGCAGCTGAGACGTGGTGGAGTACAGAATAAAGTTGCATGTGCAATGCACCTAGTTACATTTCACCACTGAGTCCATGCACTCTCAGCTGTGTTTGCCCGGTGTGTCAATGATAGTCAGTGATAGACTAGATTACTATACAGCAGCTCTGATAAAAGATGGATCATTTAAGGACTTCTTTAAACAAGAATCCTCTCTGACCTGCTGGTTTGCTGCTTTTCTTTTCCTTTTATGACAGGAAACTGAACATCTTTGGGGTTTTAATTCATTTTCTGGGACAGAAAGCACTTTAGAGAGAGTACAGTTTGGATTTACGTCATCTTTTCTGACATTTTATTGACCAAAGGATTCATCTGATTAAATCAGTAGTTGCATCCATGCATACCGGTGCTTGTTGTAACTGAGTTGTAATGTTTTAATGAGTTTTAATGAACCAAACAGACCGCCAGTACAGACTGTCACATTGCACGTAAATGTAAAGACTTAATTTAAAATATAAGTGTGGCTGCATGGGGCCTTAATTCCCTTTTCTGTAGGTTTTCAGGTCAAGAGGTTCCACAGATCACAAAGGCTAAATCCCTTCGGAACAAAAGTGGACTACCTTTGGATTTGCGTTACACAGCTCTTACTGTTGGATCACTTAAATCTTGTTATGCAATTAAAAATTCAGCTGTATTTATTTATTTATTTATTTAACCAGCCTCATAGCCAGCATTGTTGTAAAATGAATATTAATAACCCGCAGACTGTAATGAAAAGCTAAGTGGAGATCTCCTCTGAGGAAGCCTTGAGTGTTTTATAATAGGGTTAAAGTGCTGACTGTGCCTGGAGCCTCTGTTTTTCTCAGACGCAGCCTCCCCCCCGGATCAAAGGCATACTTGTCCAATCTGGGCAGTAATACAGTGATTTTCTCCAGCTCCTGTGATGCATTAGGGCCCATTATGTAACAACACTTTAGACCGCTTAAGGGAATTTCACCCAGTTTTGAGCCACAGCATCTTTACTTCCTTGGGGATTGTTTTCCATCTCATTTTAATCCTAATTGACAGAACCAGGCCAAGGTGGATTCAGACATCCTAAAGACAAATTTAAGCATCACGGAGGAGATATTAAGGCAAGAGAATGTGAGATTTGGCCAATTTTTGTGATGTTAAGACATAAAAAATTGCACCTCCGCTCCACTAAACTTGTCTAAAAGTCCTGAGAAGACCTTAAGAGTGAACAATTTGGAAAAAATCAGGTTACACTTCTGTCACGTCCTCCTGCTGCTGAACGTCACAAAATCTACTCACCGCATATTTGGAGCAAAGCTGCTCGAGTAGATCAACACTGGTATGCCCTGACAAAGGCTCAGACACCATAATAACCACAGTGCAATTAGGCTGCATCTGATAGTGGGCAAGTACGTCTTATCAGGCTCTAAGCACTCTGTTCTCTGGCCCACAATCAAGGAAGAGTGCTTCCGTTTCGACTAAACAGCTGAGCTGCGGCGCTGAGCGGCGGAACTGCGGCCGGTGGAAAAAATGCATGGAGGCCAGACTCCTCCAACGCGCATCTGAGATAACAGGTCGTCTGTGTGACCCTGTTTCCGGCTGCTCACCCCAGGCACTGTTGGTATGTGTAAGGCTGTGACTGACAGGTGGTAACACAGTGCAGAAAATCAAGACGGAGGGAGAACAAGTGCACGTTTGTGGGTGAAATTCAGTGTTATGTCACTATATAACAGAACGTCCGAGGACGTTTACGTGCAATCAACTGAGAGAGCGAAGGTTAAACTTACAAACCCTACGCATGTTCAGTGTGCCTGCCTTTGCAGCTCCGCTCACCACAATCTGATTATGTCTACACATCAGCTGTTGCTGTTAACTAGCTAGGAATGTAAGCGCCAACAATGTGGATTGTGATTCAGCTCAGACTATGACTCAAAACTTAGCAGGAACTTGAACCATGAATTATTAAAGCAAGTACCCTGGAGCAATGTTTAAGCTTGTGCACGCCTTTGCAGGTCTGCATGAAACACAAGACAGAGAGGAGCATGTGACTGCAACGAGACAAAACTAACAGGTTTTATCACGACAGTCAACGCCAGGCCTGTCCACCTCAAACTAACATCACTGCGTCGCTGTGAAGGAGACGAGACCTGCGTCTTCTTTCCAGACAGGAAGCAGCCTTGCGACGGAAGAACCGAAACAACTGCGAGAGGACGTTTTTAACAACTGACTTCATTTCCAATCAACAAATAAACCCCAGGCTTCAAATGCAGGAGGGGCAGACAAACAGCGGGTTTAGAGTCCTGATGTAAATCACTTCGCTGTCACAGTTATTTGAGCAATATGGTCCGGTTGCTTTTCATATTCCAAAAAGAGATGTTATGACAGGTCATCAGCCTTAATTATTATTTATTCAACTAACTGTACTGTAACACGTGTACAATACACCCCTTTAGAGCAGACTTCAGACTTGATGACCTGATGTCATTGACAAACAAGTCTGTGAACTGGCAGCTGAGCAGTCTCATCCACTTTACAGTGGTTGGTGGAGGAAAGAATGAGAGGAAAGGGGAAAAGGAAGAAGAAACCCAGACACCCAGCAGAGGAGCAGCCAGATTATAAATCGCTTAATTGTAACCAGAAAGGAGACGGTCCTTCTGCAGCAGCATCGCTGCTTTTCCACTGCAGCTTCAGCCGCCGGCAGTTAGTTCCACTTCAAGACACGATGGCGAGATGATGGAGGAGCGCTGCGTCAAAACGACGAGTCTTCATGGAAAAGTTTTTAAGGAAACGTCGAGATTTCACTTAGATTTCCATGAACCATGACGTCCCAGATTATACACTGTCTACACTTCATGTTTCCTCTGCAGTTGTGGGCACGGGTTTCGAAAAACTGACGTGTTAAAAGACTAAAATGAATATTCTGCATCACATTTCAGCTGAGGAGAAACGTCCTGGCTGCATCAAGGACGCTGTTGATCATGTAGTTGTTTGTTTATTGGCTCAAGCAGTGGGAAAGCTTCGAGGACTGTTAGCTGGAAGTCGGCGCTCGGATTCCAGCGCATTTCAGCTTGGCGAGGGGTGACAACCCAGATGTAGTCAAGCCCAGAGTTTAGGCTCGTCGGTGCACGGCTCCAGACAGAAGCTTGGAGTGGGACAGTGGATGGGGAAAGGCTCGATGACAGTGATGACAGTGAGTCAGAGAGACAAAGACAGAGCCAGACAGTCTGAGCATCGCCACAGGGGCATGACGCTTTTCATCTGCACAAGATCTTCTGCTGTTCCCATGAGTATCAGTCTCACGGGTGGGGATGAAGCAGAAATCCTAGACGCAGATAACAAACAAATCAAACTGGCTAAAAAACACAAATATTACACGTGGATTAATATCAAATATCCACAGGTGTACCACAGAATACGAGCTGGAGATGTCCGCTCAGGTGAACAGGTGTTGGTCTGCTGCTTTTCTTTTTCACTGTTCATCACGAGACCGAACGGCACGATGCGCGCACGTGCGCTGTCGGCTCAAAAACGAAACCTTCAAACAAGGGAGCTGAAATCACGACATCTGCGTTTCGGCTTCATTTCTTCGCTTGATTGTAACTTCATGTGGATTTTGGACTCGAGGCGCAGATGAGCCGAAGTGGAGCAGCATCAGTTTGTATTTGAAATGTGGAAATTTGAATTTCTTGAAGGGGACGAGGAAAAACAAGAAGTTACGTAAGAGTTTTTTTCCATCTTCTGTTGGCACACTTTCAAAGCTGCTCATTCATGGACCTCCGCCGGTGAGACGCTGGAAACGTCGGAGGATTGCCAAGGACATTCTGGTGATAAAAAGTGAACCAGGCCGGAACGACTCCTTTGACTTCTAAGAATCGTGGTCCTGACGTGGAATCAATCAATCTGCAGATGACACGTCCATCGTAGGGGGGGGGCCTGTCTCAGATTTTTTTATCATCTGTGAAGTGAGCTACTGCAGCGAAATACAAACAGATCTCGGCGTTTACCGCAGTTACGGCTGCCGGGTCTTTACAGTCAGACTTGTCCAAGAGAGCGAGGCTGTCACGAGTGCTGTGAAGAAGACGGGATGGGATAATGATTGATACGACTGATGTCTTATGTCGGTACTACAAAACTTGACCGGAAAAACCAATAATACCCCTTTTTCCACCTTGGCGGGAACCTCTTCAAAAACATAATGAGACACAAGGCAGACGATATGGTTTATCAAGACAACTATCAAGACAACTAAAGCAACTTTGCTCATACGACAGTTGAAATATCCACTTTCCTATCTATAAGATCTTCTTCTGTATCCACTCAGAGCTACCACGCCACGTCAATTAGCCAACCTGGATAACGATGATAGCGATAAGACAATCAATTATTGATCTGCCAGGGCGGAAATACTTGTCAAGCGCTTGAAGCACTCAATACTGGGTGTTACACCAGCACAAGGATGGAATAAACAGACAAATTGAGAAACGTCATAAGAATAGGGAACAATTAAAAGTGTGTCAGATGAGGACAGAATAAAATAAAAACTGTACAAGACCAGTTAGACACAAAATGTATACACCTACATACATGTCATACTTTTACGTATAGTATATGCAGTAATGCGGTAAACAGTATGCATCTCTTACATACATAAGCTTTTGAGAAAAGTGCGATTTACCCCACACTATATGCTGTATGATAATTTAAATTATATACTACTGCCTGTTGAGAGAGGTTGAACTGAAATGTAACCCGAGTTCATTTCAAATGTTAATATTTCTGTTTTCAGACACCTGCGACAAACACAATTACCCCCGAGCACCAGGATTAAACATCGCCAGGCGTTTCTTTGCCTTTAACCCAGAGAGAATAAAATGTTCCCGTCGCCCTTTTGCACAAGCGTGATGGGCAAAGTTGCCAAGCATCAGTGGGAATCACACAAAGAGCCTGACTGCGTGCGCCTGTGGATGCCAATTTGTACAGTGTGTTCAATGACAGCCAAGATGTCATGCCCTGAGCGATAAACAGCGTGCGATGCGATGGTGCTGGAGATTACTCCCCAGCTGCTTCACCCCTCATTATAGCCTTTTATCTCGCAGACGCTGGGGGAGATATTAAACCTCAGAAATATGTTAACCCCCCCACCCACCGCAGGCGTAGATACTTCTCCAACAAGGAACATCGTAGTGTGAGAAGCTGCACAAACGCCCAAAGCGAGAGGAAATCCAAGACAAGTGGGGAAAGTACTAATGATTTTTCTGGGTGAAAACTATTCCAAGGACATGTTTGTTATGTTTTGACAAGCCTGGACTTCTACTCTGTGACTGACTGGGCTCAGACGTGGATTTGTCAGACACGACGTGGCTGTTTTATCTTCCTGACTAATGATTATTCGCTGCTGCTTGTCGATGCTTCGCTGCCGTGTTTTGATTAGCTCGGAGCAATGAGACATAATGACGCGCTGACAGCTTTTAACTCTTGAAATTTAAAAAAAAAAAAAAAGATAATGTTTTGCTGTATTTTGGATACCAAACCCACCACGGTGACACAGTCTTGAGGAATTTAAGTATGTATCACACCTACACCTGGTTTGATGTGGTCTGAAGGGCATGTTTCTATTGCGTTAGTTTAAGGTCACATTGTAAGGTTATAAGTAGCCCTAAGCTAAACACGACAGACTCCTTCTTCGACTGTTTCATTTGTTTTATTTTATTAGCCCTAAGCTGTACTCTCACTAGAGCCCGCTTAGGAGTTTTAGTGGGAAACATCGATGTGGATTGGCCCAAGTACCGCAGTCATGTGACAAACACTAAATCTAAATATAACAGGTCTGCCGTCAGTGGGAATGTCGCTAAAATTAAAGTAGGAGTTGATATTTTTGCAGGTTTACGACATTTTATTCAATTGTATTTTAAGGGTGCTGCAGTTTATTTAGAGGTAAGTGACTGTGATCACTAAAAGCTCATGATGATTGGTTCCAGTTTTAAGGTCATGTGACTTGCCGGCCAGATTTGTTCACGATCAGCCTTACAGTGTTTACAGTTTCCTAAATCTACATGTTTGTAGCACCAAAATGCCACTAATCCTGAAATGAAACAACTGAGTTTTGGGGGTGAAGGAGACACAGGAACCAGTTTTCATATCATGGGAGAATGGTGAACTTGTTGTCAAGCAGTTGCTTATTTCCACATCCATCAGTATTAGTCTGTATCTAGAGCTCCGAGTTTGGTCTCCACCAACTCCTGAGGGAAACACGTGGCTCTTTAGCTACTAAATGTTTCACTTTGCTCACCAGCTAGTTGCTAACTGCATCTGTTTAATGCTCGGCAGGTAAGGTACAAGTAGTTTATTTGAGCTTTCTTTGCAGAGAAAGGTTCCTGCTGTGCTCAAGGTAACCAGTCAGATTGTGGCTCAACAGCTAAACGATGCACTGAAACTCACTGTAAAGCTGTAAGCCAGTTTATTTTGTTTGCAAGCACTTTGTTTTGTTTTGTTGTTTCAGTATAAGCCTGGTTGATATTTTGGAAACTGTATTATATTTACATAGTTCTTGTAATCCAACTTAAAATGTCTGCATTTCCCATGACACATAATGATTACTTACTATTGTTTATCACTGTAAACACTGTTCTTTATTTGTTAATACTTAGCTGTTACACTTCCTTTACTGCTGTACATTATGTTCTTCCATGATGCAGGAAATGCAGCTTTCAGCACGATAATTAAGCTAAATATCCTTAAATAGCTTTAATTAAGCAATCAGCAAACGTTGTTTATTGTAGCCAGTTTACTATTTGCACTGTTCACGCAGACGGCATTGTTTATGCGCTTTTAGTCATTAAAAGTACATCCAAAATCTTTTCTATTTATGAATTTAATGAGCTACAGATGTCGTTTCTTACTGCTCATCCGGTGTGGAGATGAAAATGCAGATTTTACAGTGGGACTTGATACGATGATGAGCTTTGGAAAAATGTGGGGGCACAGCTAGGCTCTGAAACAATAAACCCCAGAGTGTATCTGCGATACCTTGGACTGCTGCTGCTGCTGTGGCAATTACAAGTTTTGTTGACAGAGCTCTGCAATTTGCAATGCAAGGTTGGCGATATTAAAGCCTGTAAAAACCAAAAACCCACAATCCCTTAATGTGAATGGGATTTCCACCTTTTGGTAAATTGTACTTACATAACATTAAATGAGAGCAGTGCTGTTCCAGAGGAGCTTTAACTACTGAAACATCCAGTTTATTGCAGAATGACACAACTGAGTAGGACCTAAGGTGCATCTGCAGCTTCATCTGTATGTTTGTATGTGCTGCAAACACACCCAGCTGATAAGGTGCTAGCAGCCTTTTTACTAACAGTCAAAACACTGTTATGTCTGGTGCATATGTGTGTGTGTGTGTGTGTGTGTGTGTGTGTGTGTGTGTGTGTGTGTGTGTGAGTGACACAGGAATGCAGTCTTGGGCTATTTTGAGATTTTAAAGGAGCAGCGGGGGTTTTGGGAGGTCTGACCCTGAGAGAATCTGACGTAACACTTCAGTCAATATTTGGAGGCCCGGCTCTTCTGTCAATGTCCGTGTGCGACTGCCCCCACAGTTCTCAGCAGCTTCAGGAGAACCCATCACGCGCACATAAACACACGGCGCACGCAGACGACGCGCACATTTTACGACTTTCTAATCTGAACCCGAGCAACATTTTCCCAGGGTCAGGCCGAAAAGATGTAAGAGTGACGGAAAAAAAAGGAGATTTTATAAAAGTGGTCACTGCAATAAAACGCCTCCACGAGAAAAAATGGAAGTGTCCAAGTTTCTGTGTGACGGTGCATGTGCAAACTGTGCTAACAAGCACTCATTCATCCGATTTACAGCCGCCTAGAGAAGAACGCTGCTCTGGCTGCTCCTTGTATCATGTCACTCTTTGGCTCAGTGCTTTGTTTCATTAAAAAACACACACACACACACACACACACACACACACACACACATCCAGTGTAGTTATATTATCAAAAGCTCGACAATAAAACGGACGCTAATGAGCTACCATGGGACGGCAGAGGGCGTGGACCACCCTGCATCTCGTTACCCTGGCACACTGCGGCCGTCATCATGCTGTCAGAGACTGCGCTGAACTCATCTGTCATAAACTATAAAGAGAGAGCAGAGAAAATGGCACCCTATTATGATGCATGATTTAGATCCAGCTTCTGTGACTTGCCCGAAGGAGGTCTGTTGATTTGCAGTGAAGAGACTCACGATAACGAGGCGTGGTTGTAAAATTTACGGTAATTGCGTCTCAACTCACGGACCCAACTCACGCTGACCTTTGACCTTTGACCTTTTAAAGTTCAAGTCGTGAAGAGAGGATGCCTGAGCAGCCAAACGCATGCTACCAAACAGTTTGGGCTGAAAAGATTCACCTTCATTTATTTGCCCAACGAGAGGAGTCACACAGGAAAAGACTCAAGTGTAAACACTTGAAGAACAACAGTTTCAAATGCTTCTCCACTGATTATCTGATTCAGGGCCACGATGGGGCTGGTTTTAAACCTGTTTTCTATGACGTGGTCACATGACATCCTTAATTTAATGACGCTACCACTGATATCTGCTGACAGTTAACACACCACTCTCATTCACTGTTAAATGAATCTTCTTTGTGACTAGTTGTCTCAGTACAGTTACAGCTGAGGCTGGAGAAACCAGCCAAAGTATCGCATCCCCTCCTTTACGCCTCCAAAGCCACCCCAAGTTCATGTAATCACATCCAACTACCTCTTGTCTCGTCATGATGACAGCAATCAAACATTATCGTAATTACAAGTCAACCAGGAGTGTTGTTATTAATGCTCACAGCTGTCAAGCTAGCACGGTTACTTGGGCGAGTAGCTCGCTGCAGCTACTTCTCAGCGGAGTAGAGGAGTAGAAGAGACGTGCAGACAACCCCCTGTAATCATTTCATTTGGGCTGAATGAAATGATTACAGCTCTGAGACGAGCGCAGACATCTTTTTCTTTTTTTTGTCAGAGCATGTGATTTATTGATTGCTGTCAAGAGAATTTCAGCAAACACAACAAATATATTCCTAAAACTCACCACCTACTCTAGCTTGAATAGTTTTTATTTCTGAATTTGTTTTTCTTTTTTCACCCTGGTTCATTTTTTTTTTTGTAGGACAGATGTTTCAGTTGTAGGAAACATGTTTATTTCTTTAATGATTATCGATCAAGATTTCAGCAGTACAATGCACCTGATTTGGCACGTCTGCTTGTTGTAGCTGCATAGGATCAATAAACCTCATCTTATCTTAATCTTGAATGTGCTAACTGGAAGGATGATTGGTTGGCAGGTTATCTGTTTCTGAATAGGCCTGAGTTTCTCTGTACAGGGGTTGCACACTGTTGTTGCATTTGTTACTCCTCATTATCTGGCTGATGCTAATTAGCTAGCTTGTAAGATGGTGCCAGACTCTTGAGTTGTATAACAATCAGAGTGATGTAATTCTCCTGGTACCCTCTTAAGCTCTTGCTCACTGCTAGTAAAACAGCTGCACTTTGAATTTGAACAAAAAAAACACAGCGCAGTACCAGATCACAGTCTTGTATAACACAAAACAACAAGATCAGCTTCAAACGGAGGATGAGACCTCGGATTGTCTCAGGTTGGGCTGCTTTAGACGGGTTTCTGGTCTGACTGAGCCACCGAGGCTGCTGGATGGTGAATGAATTAGCCTTTTGGCTGCTCTGGAGGTTTAATAATGATCTCACTGGTTTCAGCTTCCTGAATCCAGATCACACAGTCACTGAATACCCGGTGGCTTATCGCAGCGGGACATGGAAAACACAGCGAGATGAAAAATAAGACGAGATTTACTCCCGCTTCTCTTCAGATCAGCGTTTGAATGTACCCGATGCACTGTCGTACTGCAGGTGCCTGTGGGTTTTGCAGATTCACGGCTGTTTAAGTGGAATATTTTTGCAAGCCTTTAAAGTGTGTCGATCTCTGCGGGAAGGCAGTTGTGTAACATCTTGGCGTGCGAGACAGGAAAAAAACATTGCAGATGAGCAGCAGATCCGAGTGTATCTAATCGCAAACGCTTGAAAAACACAGTGACATACAAACATTGGGAGAGCTCCATTTCATCTGAATAAACCCCGGGGCTGATCAGATCACTCGATTACTGAAAGCTCCAACAGCTAAAACAAACCTGCCTGTCTACCTTTGCTGCATCAAAATATGAATCACATCAGTGCTGACATACACAGGAGCCACCACAGGGTTTATACAACACTTTGCTAGTACCGTGCATGTGCGTGAGGATGCACGTGCACATGGATGATGTGTTTCAGTGGAAACCAATAGGTGGCGGGAATGTGCACGGGAACACTGAAATGAGCCAGAAGAGGCGGTGAAGAAAAAGGAGTCAGACAAGGACGTAAGCTCTCCAAAAGGTTTTTTGAGGAAGGAAATGAATTCACCACACAGTGACAGTTTGGATATGACACAATTAATATAAAACATGCAGGTATCATAGGGCAGCGATGAATCCTAATGATCTGATCTGATGGACAACAATGGCTGCAAGCGGTGGCGACATTAGAGAGGGAAGTTTTTAAATTCTGAAAACCTGCAGTTTCAAATGTGGGAGCGGTAAAACAGTGAGCTAAAAGTAGCTAAAATCTAAACTGCTAACTGTCTGCCAGTGGTGCTGAAAGTGTTTTGATTATTGATGATGCATGCCGAAATAATCATTATCTAAGGGACATTTTATTGCATCAACTGCAGCAAAGCAGACGGGCTCAGGAAGTGTAGTCTGTCTGACCACGGTGCAGCGACATCCTCTCCCCCCTCCCTCAGGTTGTCCAGTTTGTGATGTTCCCTCCAGCATCTGCTCTCTATTCTCCAGACCCCAGAGCACAGGGCCTCTCAGTGGGAGGGAAAGTCACTTATATGTGAGCCTGTCTCGGAGCTAGAAGCTTTACGGAGATATAACTTTGAACGGCGAAGAAAACAGAAGTGAGGGATGCTCTGGAGATTTCTGCCCAAAGGATGAAAAAAAAAAAGATTTGAAAGCTTCTAGTTTGAAGGTGGCTTTGAGCCAGACGAAGGATCAATCATGAAGGCACAGCAGGATTTACCAGGAAGTAGACTATAGTACTGCCCTTGGCCCCGCAGCTTGGCGTTGGTATGTCTCATCATATCTCTGTGCTGCTGTTGTCGTTGAAGGTTGCAGCAAATCAATGGGACCAAGGAGATTAGATTGCAAAAGGTTGGACCAATGTGCATCACGCTGAGGACCAAATGTTACAGTAACATATCAAAAACAATATGCTAACATGTGCCTCGCCATAAAGACTGATCAAAGTCAAGACAAGCCCTGACAAGCATCTGTACTTAAACAATATTGACTTAACAAGACCTTCTTGCACATGATCTCACTCTTTGCAGTCTCCACTCCACTCTGCTAACACCCCAGATGTGTACAGTGTTATGGTAGCAGGATAACGCAAACAAAAGGGCTGTGGTGATATTACCAACACAGAGGCAACAATGTATTCTGCAGGTACACAACTTTGCCAGCATGCGTAGAGCAAAACAAAAAAGCACAATGCAGTTTGAGTTGATGCGAAACTCGTATTGAATTCCCAATTAACAAAGTGTTGCAGAGCGCAACAACTTGATGCTGCTGTGCTGTATATGTACGCACTTCCTTCATTATGCATGCGTGCTGAAGAGCTTTGCATCTTCATTACGACATCAAAGGGTCTGCGGGGTGTTTTGCAAGTAAAAGCAGAAACATTTTCAGATATGAGGCTTTTAGCCCAAATTAGCAGGATCATATTTTTGGAGGAAGAGCTTTTACATTATGAAACTACACAGTATCTTGTTTGTATTGGATGTGTTAGAGGAGAGCTCTGTGGAGATTTAAACCACACACGCACACAAACACGGCCCCTGTGGACATGTAGGACATGTGGAACCCCCTCAGTACTCAATGAATCCAGTGTGTTCCCAAAAACTAAATGAGATGGCATCTGGTTAATCTCAGAAGAGTGTCCATCAAACCTCGACCTCTGCCCTCGTTATGTAATATTTACACACTGTAACAGATTACATAAGAATCACCTTCTTACCACAGATGATTTATTTTGGGGAGCTAAACAGTTTGTTTATCGTGTGAGATTATTATCAAATGTGCAAATGTATGCACACGGTAGCGTGCAGACACTCTACACCGTTGTTTAAATCACCTGATTTATACAACGCTCTGAACCCTTTGAGTTGCTGGCAGAGGATTAAATGAAATGCGCTGCAGTTAATGGATGACTTGGCTAAGTTGTTACACCTGGCATTGGATCATTCCTTATAGATGTTGGACGAATTAATCTTCCTTGTGGAGAAGCTTTTAAACTGCAGGCCCAGTTTATATTATAAATGAATGTTTGAGTCAATTCCCCAACATCAGGATTTAGGCAATTTGCTGCCCGGTTTGGAAATAACTTGTAGCATGTCGACAGATATGGAAGAAGAGATTTAATGCTGTTTTAAGATGGCACGACCGCCGCCGTCTTAAAATCAAAATAGGCCAATAGTTATGCAAGTTGTTGGTCTCTGAAGGTCTCTGAAGCTGGAGTTCAGGGATCACTTACTTACTCCAGGAGGATGATATAATATGGACACAGTTACGCAAGTCATTCATTAAAGAGTGAAATCTATTTTTTCAATCACTGGCATTCCTGGACTGCAGAAAGCTCCTATATCTGCCAGTGATGCATTGAAGAAAATCAGAGCTGGACGCCAACGGCAGCCACAGTTATTCTGTGACGCCTAATGGTGCAATAATAAAGCTAATTATATGACACCAACTCATGGCTGCAAAGCCTATGGAAATTGTGAGAGTGAAAATTAAATGCGCCAGTTAATTTACAGGCTTCTTCTCAGGAATCTTCAGCCGGTTCACGAAACTGGGCTTTACGTAACAGATCCTACCGGGGACATACAACTCAAATATACTCAGAAGCCGCAAAAGGCCACTGTTACGTCAATGCTCATGAAAGGAAGACCAGTGGAAAACTCATCAGGTCAGCATCACTTAACGTTAAAGCTGACCTTTCGGAGACTCCGCATACGCAACACTGGCTCACACAGACTGGATCGCTTTGCTGCTTTAGAGTTTGGCTGTTAAAGACACGTGAGGCATAAATGTGGACGTTGAGCCAACGATGCAGATGCTAAATGTTCATATAGGATAAATGGAATTTGTGAATAGTATTGCTTTGGGGGAAGAGGAGCATTTTAGTTGCAACCAACTGTAAACACAACACGCTGGGCCAATGTAAACATTTCAAAGTCAGAACTGTGCTTTGGTACGAAGTGGAGTGGGCCTTGACAGATGCTGATGTGTCTGAGTGCGTTGCTTCAAAGCCATCACTGTTGTGCTCTGCAGCTGCAGCTCAGGTTTAACACATCTGCACTGAAGTTTATCCTGGATAATCTTTCTGAAGAATTCATGAACTTTCCTTCAGGCAAATCTGTGACAGGGCGCTGGGTTTTAGACAGAAAAGCTCCTGGACATCAGTGTAGAAAGCGTTTGGCGCCAGAGATGAAAACATTTTACACCAGCCGTTCTGCACAGGGCGCATCAATGATCTGTTCCTCTCAGATTGATTGAAATTTGTGATTGAAGCAAACTCTTTTAAATGTTTGACTTCACGATTCCCTCTCTGGATTCACCGCATTTAAAAGAAAAGAAAGTTATTTGACGTCCGTTTGATGAACGTGCACCTGAAACTGGAGCCGGCCTGCCACGACACGTTTTATGATTTGACCAACGCTCAGTATCTGTCAATCTGCCGTTTTCTGTTACCTTTTAATCTGCATTGCTCGAACGCACAATAAAATCGCCAGTTTGAACTCGGCTTGACTGTGAAAATTCTTTTGCCACCGAGTGTAAATCCCCCCGGAGTGTGAGCAGGACCAGCTGTAATACGGCAGATAGAGAAGTGAAGGCTGACAGATTTAAAGCGCAACACATTTCTTCTTTTGAAACTGCATATTTTATTATAAAACATATTTTAAGCTGGTGCCAGTATTCAGTTTAATACCTCTCTGACGGTGTTCGTGAGGATTCTCGAGAGTCTTATCATTCCTTCTCGTTTATTATCCTCGGATCTAAATTAACCACCGGATTTTTTTATTTTATTAAATGATGCCGTGAACTTGGAGGCAGAGAACAAGAGAGAGAGCGAACACGGCTCAGTCGCGGCTCCAGCGCTGGTAGCTGTTTTGGTTTTGATGGGATCACACTGGGAGTGTTGAAAAGCACACATTCCATCACATTTCCTCGTCTGCAGCCTAATCGGGTGCTGCTGTGATTTGTTCTGCGCCCGGCGTTATTAGCTTTATCTGCAGCGGGCCTGCCACTGAAATATGCCGCTCCTCGGTGCTTCCGAGACCTGGTTTGCAGATACGATCTTGACTAACTTGACCCCGCGCCCGTAGCCCGAGCGTCATACCGCCGACGGGGCATGTGAGGCAAATGCGAGCCGGGGTCATTTTCACCGCCGGACGATTGCGTAAGAGCGCACTGGCTGTCGTAAAGGCTTTTTATGAAGATGCCATGGATTTCTTCTACAGTAGCAGCGGAGGCAGGACCTTTCAGTAAAGTGCATTATGGTGTGAAATGAAGGGCTATGAATACATTTATGGTGCAATAAAGTTACAGGTGGTTTATTTAAATGCTTTAACAGCTGGTTTGCACGCTGGACTGCTCTCCACTCCAGCCTGTTTACTTCATCACACGTACAAACACCAACCCGCAAGGCCTTTGAGTGTATTAAACCACCAGAGATGCCATTTAGGCCAAAGAGACTGTTGCACAATAAGCACTTTGACCTCCCGATCCTGATAATCTTTTCAAGCTACCTCACTGTTAAACTACACTTTTCTGGTTAGCAGATGTTTATTTGGGGAAAATGTTTTAATCATCTGGTGTTTTTGGGGTTTTTTTCGCACCATGAATCACATTTTGTGCCGCATGCAAACCTCAAACCTCAGCCTACAGTATGTTCCGTGCCGTCTTTGATGAGCCGCCGTTAAAAGGCAGATGAAAGCGCGACGGAGTATGGCAGAGGGAGTAATTCTGATGTGGTTGAGCAGTGTCTGTGTTCTTCGTTGGTGCAGCCACCAGAGAATCATGGGAGGTGGTAACAGCCAAGTGCTTTCAGTTACAGTCATTATGAGACAAAGCAGATAGCGTGAGTGGGAAAGCTGTGCAGACTTTCACGGCTTTTATGGGCGTCGGCCTTCGTTTATCCAAATTAAGAGGAAGAGTTGCGTTGCGTCGTCTTTAGTTTGCAGAAGACGTCTTCACCGGCGTGCACCTGAACAAGCATGGCGGCTTCAGGACCAGGTTTTAACACATGAAACCTCACGAGTGCAACATTAACACAACAACTGGTTTTACCACATTAAAGCAGCCACGGCAAGAATTTTCAAATTTGATGACTTTGCTGGTCCCGTCGCTCTGTGGGGAGTGTTTTTCATTACTGCTACAAAGATGATGAGTCATACTCTGCTATGGTTAATCTATGCAAGACAGAAATGATTGGGATGGTGGATATTTTAGTTTCAACAATGCAGAGAAAACAAAGGAGCCTTTGCTTGGCGGTTGTGGATTTCATTAAGCGTGGGCCATGATAGTGAAGCATTTTGGCCAACTGGGCAGCTATGATATGATGTAGGAAATCTACTGCAGCACAGCGACGTGATAGAGATGGTCTGTGCGTGGTGCTAATACCGTGGCTGCGCTGATGATTAGTGGACTGAAGCAGCAAATATAGCAGGAATTAACAGAACCTGTACCTGTTTTTGTGCTTGCGTCAATACATGCACACGCAGATTTTTAAAAACCAGCTCTTCCCCTGGTTTGGTTCAGTCTTTGGACCTCCTGCCAATCAGTCTAATATGTTTCCTGCCATATTTCCTCTTGGGGGGATAAATACAAGGGAAACAACACGTCAAATGAATCTCCCAGCAGACATAGTGACGGGCTAATTTTCCCACATCTGTTGTGCCATTGCTTCAGAGTTGACAGCTAATCTGCAAGACCGCTTGAAGCACAAGCAAGGAAATCGTTTTGTGCCTCAAAACAGAAGGAAGTCACTGTTTTTCCGGTGCTGAGGAGCAGCGGCGTCTTCTTTTGTGACCAGGTGCATCAGTGTTAAAAGCAACAGAGCAGAGCAGAACAGTTCAGCCATGCATCTGAAAACTAAATGTATTCCTGCACCCCTGTCCAGCAGTGTGTCTCTGTCTTGGTGCATCTCTATTTGGAGAGTGATGGACCAATCAACCAACAGACAGACTGACATTTGCAGAGAGAGAGCACCACGTGTTGTGCTACGCGGCCATTCATCTGCCTGGGAAACTTCTGCAATTGCAAAAATGTAACACTAAACTGTTTCACATGTGAAGATAAACGGCCGTTTGAGCACCGATCATGTTTTGGCCTTTTGGAACAATGTTTATGCTATCCCTGGCGTGATCCATCTTCATCCCTGAGGTTGTGTCTCCTGTCAAATGTTTCCCCTTCACGCCAAGAAGGTCGTGCTCTGTCTGCTGGTCCTCTGCATGCCTCGACCCCTCGACCTCGAACATGGCCACGGTTTCCCTCCTCTTCGTCTCGCCTCATTCAATGAACGTAGCTGGTCAGGTGTTGAGTTTATTCCACACATTAGATACCGGAAACGTGGACATACGATCATGTTTGGGCAAACATACACTGCTCTTATCACAGAATCTCATCTGGCTTTTAATGAAACTGTGAAATTAATGTAAAACAATATTTTTCATTTGAGGGTTTCATTGAGCGAAGGAGCAGACCGACTTTCAATCTGAGGAAAAACGCCAGCCACTCTCAGTTTGGGAATGTCATTAATTTCCTGCCGGTGTTGTCGGCCCTCGGTCGGGTTTCTGTTCTGGAGTGTATAGTTTGGCCAGAGCCTCTTTTGAGATGATGGAGGGCAGCCGCTCGCCTCGACGTCTCTCATTTCTCACCAGAGAGCAGTTAGAGGAGGACGACAGATACTCTCAGACGGCTAATAAAACAGCGGGAAAGCACTTGATTTCCTGGATGAATGGAGGGATCCTACTGAGGCGTTGAGCTGTTCGGCCTGTGGTGAATTGGGCCACGGGGCAACAGGAATGGGACGAATATAAAATAATATCAGCAAAGTAATCAGAGGATGCATTTTTCTGTCTGTGTGAGTGTGCATGTCTCTGTGTAGAGACTCTCTGATGGAAAACGTTTTAAAATAGGCACTTCCTGCTGGTTCTTGGTGCTTCCAGAGAGGATGCTGCTCCTCTCTCAAGGAGAATGATGTGAGCTGGTAAGAAATAATGTTAATAATGGCAGTAATTATCAATCATCATAGCCTTATGTTGAAGAAAATATCAATAAAACTATATTTAGAACAATCTGAAATCAGGCATTAGTCTGATGCCTGTGTGGGTTTCCTTGGGCTGCTCCTGCTTCCTCCCACAGCTCGAAGACATACGGGTTAACTGGCGACTCTAACCTGTCTGAGGTGTACCCTGCACCTCAGACAGGTGAATGAGTGGTGATCACTCATAAAGTTATTGACAGCCCTTTTAAGTGCAGCAGTTGCATTGCAAAGGCAGCCACGTGTAACCTGCATTAACATTCTTTCATGTGGAAAACATGCTTCACATGTCCTGGGGACACGCCGGTAAATCCAGTATTTACTCTCCTCTTAGCTCCGTTTTGGTCCCCACAAACTCCAGTAAGATGATTCCCACGCTCTGTTTGATAAATGTGTTGACAAACTTCTTCTTTTCCTTTCGGCTGTTCCCTTCAGGGGTTCCCACAGCGAATCATCTGCTTCCATCTCGCCCTATCCTCTGTATCCTCTCCCCTCACACCAACTACCTTCATGTCCTCCCTCACTACATCCATAAACCTCCTCTTTGGTCTTCCTCCAGGCCTCCTGCCTGAGCTGTCCCTCTAATGTACTCATCTTCAGCTCTGCTCCCTCCATCTCCTCCTCCTGTCTTTTCCTCAAAGCCACTGTCTCTAAACCATGCAGCATCGCCGGTCTCACCACTGTCCTGTAGACCTTTCCTTTCAGTCTTGCTGGCACTCTTTTATCAGACACTTTCTCCACCATGAATGTAAATTTAAGTTTGTCCACAAGAAAAACAATGAGGGATATTTAAGGAAGTGTGTGAGGATATGTCCTGATACACACTCACACAGCTGCGAGTTGCAACACAACCGGTTTGTACTGTTGACAGCTAAAGGTGGAGAGTTTGCGTCCAAACCGGCAACTGACTCCACCAAACTCTCCTTTAACAAGTTGTTGGATAAGATGGAACCGTATAAGATACACACAGAAACATCTATGGTGTGCACACACACAGACGCACACGTGTTCACACACACATTTTTGGCATAGCTACGTCTCCTGTCACAGGTCTCTTGGGACGGCAAACACTTTTCATACAGCCGTCTCACAGCTGAGCTCCCGTTCCAAACACATCCTCCGTCCCGTCACAACACGCCGTCTTCAATCAGCTCACATTTATTTCCCTCCTCTGCTCCTCAATGGGCCTTTATGGACCATTTTCATCACACAAAACCCACTCTTGTCCACCACAGGCTCTTTCTTTGAGAGTCAATCTACATTTTTCTTTTTTTTTTTTTTGCAAAGAACGTCTCTGATGTGTGGATGTTTCCACTGAAATCGAAGGAGTTCAGGCAAGCCAAACAAATCCTCATGTGAGCGGGGTCACAGGTCCTCTGCTGTTTTGTATATTATGTAATTCGGCCTGTCAGCGGGGGAAAATAGACGGCGGCAAAATCTTCAAATGTAATAAATCAAACAAAAGTGAGGCAACATGTGTTTAATCCCACTGTCATCGTAAGACCGACACTTCCTCTTGGTGGAAGCAGAAAAATAGTCCCTCTGGTAGTCACGAGCGGCTTCTGTTCTGAGGCTCACAGCAGATGTTATATTTTTGTATTACAGACAGGGCAAACATGGCTTTAAAGTTGCTTTTAATCAGCAGCACTACCCACTGAGAAGTGCAAAGTAACTGCGTGCAATTAGACGGAAAAACAAACAGCTTCCCTCCGCTGTGGGACCCACCACAGGGAGCAGCTTTATGGGTACTTGACACAGCAGCGAGGCTCTGACTCAGGCTGGGCGGGTGGAGGGGTGGATGCCTAGAGGACACTCTCAGGGATAAAACTGTCTCACAAAAACACAGATTTGCATGACCTGCGCCATCAATCTTTTGACGCTTAACTACTTCTCCTTACTGAGGCTATATACAGTATGTATGTGTCCCTGGAATGAGAGGACGTTACAGTTTATGGTTACTTCTGTGTGCCGCCATTGGCCCGGTGTCTTTTTATAACTGGCTCGCAGGTGAAGCGATTCTCAGCTTTCATGCACAGACTGGAAGAGCGTTTTGACAGGAAAACAGCAGGTTCGAGTTACGGGTGGTGCATGTTCAAGTTGTGCACAAAGAGGCGGCAAAACAAACTCAGCGAAACACGGCCGCGATGTACCACCTCCTTATCAGGTTCTGTCAGCAAACAGATGCCAGCCTACGCATCCAGCAGGCAAAGAGCAACACCGGCGTCAGACTGGACAAGTCCAGAGGAAGTGTGTTGGAGAAAGAGAGTAAATCAAAACAGTCATCAGGCTGGAAAGGGGGGAATGAAAGTTATACGAAGGCATGGAGCGAATGCAAGTCTGCAAAGAACCTGTATAGAAATGTGAAAACCTCGAAGGAGATTCATTTCACCCTTTGGAGTCCTCATCTTGAAGTCCTTCATGTAAAGATGACCCTTCGTGTGCCATACTGTACATTTGAGACAGTGACACATAGAGGGAGGCAGAGGAACTGAGATAAAGACGGACTGTCCGAGTTTAATTAAAAAGCCCATTCCAGGCATAACTGGGTTTGGTGAACAGGCAGTGTCAGTGGCTCGTCTTATGTAAGCTAGCACCTGGGATCCTTGAAGCATGCAAGAAATGAAGCATGCGATCAGGTGCACCGCCTCAGTCGAGCTGTTACAACAGCGAGGCCTGGATGACAAAGCAGGTTTAACTTATCTGGTTTCAGTAAACGTAGCATCGGTGATTCTGGATGACCGGCGTCCCAAAGATGGTGACAGGCTGGCTAATTTGACAGGCTAATTTCAGCCATGAGTGCGCGTTCACAAGCAAGGCATAATATGAAGTCAATTACATGCTTCGTTAATAAATTAAGTTGAGAGTGGGGCGTATTTGATATGAGATAAAAAGCAAAACTGTTAGCTCCTGTAGGGAAATTAAGTCATCGTGGTGGTAGACAGTGATGAAGAACGAATACAAATTTGTAAAAATGGTGTAAATAATACAGAAAACAGCTGGTCTCTAATCATACTTATCACCATGACCTTGTTTTGAAAGCATTTCTCACTTATTTTAGACGTGCCATATGTCATTTTCTGCCACTAGGTTTCTCTCAATCAAAACAATAACAAACTGTGATGTCGTGAAGCACTGTGGGATCATGGGAGTTGTTGTCCTCACCAGCGTCACAGGATTTCTTTAGTAAATCATCATCAAATCATCTGCAACAGCCTCCTCCTCTTCAAAACAAAAGAACAGGTCTTTTAAACTGATAAAAACATTAAATAAGGCAGTCTTACATTATGAAATTGATGCTCTTAGGATCTGGCACATTAAAGTTTACATATTCCAGTTTATTCTATCTTACATGATGTTTTTGAGGAATCAGCTTACTGGGGAAAGCATGTAAAAGTTAATTAAGGAGCTTAAAGAAAATCAAATGATGCTCTATAAGGCCTGCATGAAGTGCTTTTCAACAGTTTGCTTGTTAAAAATATTATTTCACCACCTTTTCTGACGTTTTTGTGTTTTCTAAATCGTGCTACAAAGTGAACGTTCTGCTGAATGGCGCTCAGCCCTGCGTGAGCAAACCTGCCAATAACAGAAAATAAACAAAAGCTGCTATTAGTTGAAATAAAGTGCAAAAATGTGCACAGCGCACCAGAGCCAAACCCTTAGGACACATAGATGATTGTGTTGTGCATGCTTTTCTTTTATTTCCACATCCCTTTTGGCTTTTATTACACGACTGCCATTTCTCTCCGTCATCCAGGGCCTGACATTAAGTACGAGAGCGAAGCTGTTTCTTGTTTGGTGCCTTTGACGTGGTGATGAACCTCACAGATAGTAACCCAGCCATGATAAATCAGGCAAAATGCCGGGAATTCAGATTCTTTGTAAACATGTAAGATGCATTCCCATTGTTCAACAAATGTTTGAATGGTCGCATGTTTCCTTTGATTCGGCACAAAATTTAATGGCCTCGCCAGGCGAAAGCTGTGGACCGCACCATGATGTCACTGAACAACAATTAAACAACAAATATTTGTCTTCTGTCAGACTTCACTGTAAACTGTGGGGGCTTCTGTGGCGGGTTAATGCCGGTAATAACAGAGAACGAGATGGCTGAGCGACCGCAGAAAAACATGGAAGTGCAAACATAAAACGCGTCACTCCATCACTCCATGTGTGCGTCTCCTGATCCCTGCCTCTTTGTCTTTGTTCTTTGTCATTCACTGCAGGAATCTGGACGTCTGGTCCAGCCCCATCCCTTTCAGCTTCAAGATCTAAGATTACAGCTGAAGTACCACAGACTTCCAGGGTAGACATGATATAAAGTTTGGCTTGAAATGTCTTGCCAGCTGTACCACTTCCCAAAAGGAGTTATATGATGGATCTAAAACAATAAATTTGCAGGCCAAATAATTACGTGTCGGGGGACTTTGAACAAACAAAACTCTTTATTTCTCCGTGCTTGCTTACGATTTTATCTTGAAGCTGGATTACAGCAGAACAATGTCCCTCTTTAGTCCGGTAAAATGGATAAAGCCGTGTTCTTTGTGCAACCCGGTGGACATCAAGCATTAAAGCTGGTCCCTTATAATCTCCCTATCGGAGCCCGACGACAGAGGTGCTGGAAGACCTGCTGTGCTCCTGGAGCGAAAGGTGCAGAGGAATTTTGAATGAGTGTGTGGGTGGCTGGGTATCGGTGTGGGTTTGTTAATTGATAACCTGACCCCCCACAAAGACGCCTTAAGTCTTTAAACACTTGCGGTTACGCAACAGTGCCCGCGCTGCCACAACATTTTGTGATAAAGTTCACTCGACCTGTCGAGGTTGTTTTAAACCCAGTGATCCATGCGTCTTAGCTGTTTTTCTGCACAGGAAACACTTGTCAGGCAGACAGATCGGATGGTAACCTGATTGCTTCTCCCCTTAGTTATACAGCCCATATAGCTAAAAATGCCAGGACAGACTTTCATGCACCTGAAATCCTGTGTTAGCAAGTTAATCAAAATCAAATAACTTTGAAATGCACATTTGAACATTTGTATAAAACTGAGACACATAAATGCTCTGCAGCATGAACATGCTTTAAGCCCCTTTTAGCTTGTCGTTTTGGTTGTATGCTTTGCACATTCCTAAAAAGCTCTCTTACAATTATTACCAAGCAGAAGAACAACAGAAGCAACACAAAAACCTGACTTAACCTGCCCCAAACTGCAGAAAGTTAGCAGCTAGCTTATAGCATCTAGCAGCTGAAAGGCTAGTAGATTAGTATCAGTGTCTAGACACTAAAGACCTTAAATGAGAATGAAAATTAGACTACAAAACACAAAATGCCACATTTGTACTGCAAAATACGTGGTACTAAAGGATCGAGTGATGCACGACTGGATGCAAAACAACCGTTGCTCGCCGGTAAGTCGGCCCATTCGCTAGCTTCTTTCATGACGGTTTAACAACTGCTGTTTCGCTGACGTTATTTCCTCTTCACTTTTGCAGGATGTTGCACTTTTTAAAAGCTGGTGTGAGACTCATTTCCAGAAATAAGACTCTGTGTGTAATGGGTATCTATCTCTAGCTCATGCAAAGACAGGTTGTAGTAGAAAGCTGAGCAAAGACTGTGTTTAAAGCAGGAAACTGTACGGGGGCAGGTGATCGGCTTGGCATTAGCACAACAGGAATGAATTAATCATGTGGGTGGTCGGAGGAATTAGCAGCTGCACAGCTTGATCCAATTAAGATTATATTATACTGAGGTATTTCATCACGCTGTCTGTAATGAAGCAACCGTTGTACGTTTTTGTTACCTCTGAGCTTTTTCCTGCTTTTCCTGGCCTTTGAAAAGCTTCAAAAGTGTTGAAAGGAAGAGGAAGCTGCTCTTCATCTCCCCGCCTCTACAGCATCCACTCTGTTTTCCTGTGCTCTGAAACGTGATGGAGCCGCGGCCGTCAACTCTGAGCACAACCTGTCATTGTGGTCCACATTTTCCCAAGGATTACTGTCACTGGCCTCCTCCTTTTGGACAATCATGGCATCACTCACACTGTCCTTGATTACAGTGGCTGGCAGGTCAGCGTGGAGGTAATCGCTATTCACTTTCTAATCCCCATTCTCATTTTTGAGAGAAAGAGAGCTCAGTGGATCTTCTCACCACCCATCACTCCACTCACTTCTTCTCACTTTCTTTTATTTCTGCCTGCTCTGTCTCCCATGCCGGTCAGCGGCACAACAGGTCCATTCTCCTCCCTGTCCCTCTCCCAGTCAAATGCTCGGACAGGCCATTAAGTGATTTAATGACGCATGGAGGCGTGAATGATTTCAAAGAGAAGCAGTGTCACCTTTGAGACTTGTGAATGTGTTTAATCACAGAATTAAGATATTAAAATCCCCCTGGTGACAATATTAAAGTTGAATCAAAGGTAAACTGTATTCTTACATAAAACTCTTAGCGGGGATCAAAAGCGTGTGGCCGTGGGAGTAAAAATAAATGTGCTACCGCGGCTCTGATCTCATTCCAGGGCTTCTGTTTCTGTGATCGCAACTCCACCGGACACGGAAAACAAACATGCAGGAATTTTGTAAAACACGTCCGACAAAAAGAGCGCATGAGTTACATGACGGCTAGCACACGGGAACCAGAGTGACTCAGCAGCATTAGAAATAAGTTACCACTTTATTAGGTACACCTGTGCAGTCTAATGCAGACTAATGCAACAGAATACAAAAGTGTTTGCAAAGTTTGTAATGTTTAAACTGCATGAAACTTGGACCTGAGTTACATTTAAAGTCAAAGATTTAAGACTTGAGATTTGATTTGGACTTGACTCCTGAAAGACATGGATTTAAAAACTTGACTTGAAACCTCGAAACATTCAAGTTCACATTCAAACGAGCAACTTGTAGTTCTCAACATCCTGCTTTGAGGCCCATTCAAGGGCTGTTCTGGAGCTTTCAGTGGCATCGCATGATCTTCATGAGCAGACAGTGTTTGCGCAGTTGGTAAAATGTCCTTTGCACGTTAAAAACAACTGACAACTGGGAAACAACTCCATGTGCTGATGATGATTCGATGAAAACCTCAGAATAAGTGAACAGTTCCTGCATCGTTTTGGCAGAACACCGTGTTTATTAATGTTTGGTTTTTTATATTAAGCCTTGATCAAACTTGACAGGTGATGTCAGATTCAGCTGATAGAAACAGCATGTCATGGGAACAGTGGGAACAAGGTCAAGTCAAGTCCTGTCTCACACACACTCACACACGCGTGCATCACACAAACACTCGTGCAAATAACTGATTTGAGGTCAGCGTTGCACCTGTGCCGTCTTACAGCTGACACAGAGGAATTTCTGGATTATCTCTAGAGGAAAAACATCAACACACATATGGAGGCATCAGCGGAGCCTCTCAGACCTTTAGGAGGTCAGGAGGTGAAGAGGCAGCGATCGGTCTGTCAGCTCTCCTCTTCTGGTCAAGGGTTGACACACCAAGTGTCAGGCAACTCCTCACCCTGAGACAGACGAGGCTGATACGTCTACACACACGCGCGCACAGATGCTGTTATGTCAAGTACTCAGCCTGTAGCACATGTTGAGCCTCTGGCACCTGTTAATGGCTTCCTTCAGTAGCTCCCTCCATTGAGCTGAACACACACAAACACACACGTGGTGCACAGGCAGACAGGCATGTGGACAAAGATGATTTTTCCACATACAGTAATAAAGTGCAGTATATACACAGCGTGGACTTGAGTAAACACGTTGTTGATCTAGTTTTTACCATTTGTTAATGAGGAATACAGTATTTTTGTTTTTAAAGAGGAATATTAGTTTACACTTTATGGTTTTGCGCTGCCACAAGCTGTTTTATTTTCTGGTACAGGAAGACACTGATTGTTTCATAGTAAACACAGGACTCAGAAACGCCTCAGGGATATTGGGAATGAACAGAGAAAACAAGCTGCTGATTATTCACGAGAGTGTCTCTAAGAAAGGAACAATAAACAAATAAACTGCAGGCTGTTTGCACTGCAAATGGTATTTCAAAATTAGAAATTTTACTCAAACGTTTTTAATTAACAACACAGATAACGTCCCTTTCTATTTTTTATAATAATAAAACAAATACTTATATAATATAAATTGGCAATTGAAAATGTGACCAAAAAATATTATTAACATTATTTGGATCACACAAAAACTCAATTTAATACATAAGAAGAACCAAAAAATTTAATCTATTCATAACCATCCTCCAAAACCAATAAAGCATTATAATAACTACCCAGAAATCAACAAATCAGCTAAACTGAACTGAAACTGATGCTTTGATAACGTCAGCCCATAATATACCCATTATCGGTCAACTTCCTGTTTGACACGCCGGCCTGTTTGCAGACACAGAGGCTTCACACTCTCTGTCAGCTTGTGTCACACTTTGTTGTCTGTCCGTGCTCCGCGTGGCAGCACAGGACGCCGGTTCAAAGGCTGGTAATCACAGCTCCCTAATGAGCCACTTATCCCGCGTTATGTAATCAGGAAATAAAGACTCGAAAGTGAGAGGAAAGAAACGGGAGTAATGGAGAGCAGAAGACGGCGATCCTCAAATATTAAACCACTGTGTAAGTGTGCGTCGGTGTGCTATTGCTGCGTTTCACTGCTTCACAGCTTGTACAACATCTGTCTGTCTTCCAGATGTAATTCTCTGCAGCTCATACTCGATGCAGCTTATTTCCCTCTGAATGTTTTTCATCCCCGGAGGGAAAAACATGCTTCACGCTGCTTTACCTGCTCACGCTGGGCGTTAACTGTTTCGCACTGCCCAGGCGTCAAGTGTTTTACCATAATATGATCTGCAAGAAGGTCAAATGCACCAAAAGGTTCCCTAACTGACTGTTTTATGTTGTTTTAAAGTCAACATAAAATGAATAAATGCCTTTTTAGGTCATATCCCTGGATGCATTATGCACCAATTTAACAATTTATTCCAAAAAAATCCTTTTCTTCACCGTCATGGTGAAAAAAAACAAATGTTTGTTAGTCAAAGTCACACCCACTATACAGAACTTATAACAACAAGCAACCCTGTCCCATTGCTACTGATGAAAGTCCATATTTGTACAACCAGCACTTAAACACAGGCAGGCAAGTTTTGAACAAATGACAAATGCTGTTGTTGTTTGAGACTTGAGAATCAGACTAAACCTTCTCATTACCACCACAACACAACATGTTACTGTTGTCTCCTTAAACAAAATGTGCACCATCCACATCTCTCTCTGAAAATCCAAGAGAATAAAAAATGTTCACCGTTGTTGAGAAATGTGAAGAACAACAGTCAACAGAATCAAAATTAAGGGCTGGAGTTCAATAGGAATCATTCATATCAGTATGAATCCTGCCCAATGCCAGTCCTTTAGTTACTTTAGTTAATTAGTTTTGTGCCTGCACTAATCACATAAAGCTGAAAACATCCAAAGTTTTATTTGATCATTTCAGAATAAATATGAATTAAACATTAAAGGTGTGGGTGTATTTGCTGTTTAACCAGCAATCAGATGCATTGTCATCGTGGGAGACAGCTTGCTAAAACACTTTCTGACTAAAGGCATCTGCCACCATACTGCTGTTTATATGCATACTGCATCTTGCAGACATGTCGTATGATTAACAGCAAGTATATCTCTGACCTTAGATTCCTGAATGTTTTCAGGTATCTCGCTGTTCTTTGCTGATAAAGAAAGAGATAAAAGGCTACATTAGATTATTTCCTATCATCAGCGCAGAACACATCCATCTGTTTTACAAACAGGCAACCAGATCCAAGCTGGAATCAAAAATGTCCGTGACCTCTGACACGGAACCGCGCTTTTATTTTAAATGTTTCAGCTGTGTCTCCTGTTTGGAGGACAGGTCGGTCAAATTTAGGAGCTCATCAAAGTTCCTACCACATTCCAACAGTATCTGCAGAGGAGGTCGGTGTTTGCCTCCCTGTTGCTGAGAACAACCTGGAGAAATGTTCTGCATCAACCCTTCGCTGAATTAGCCAATCAAATGTCAGCTTTCACTTCTGCAAGTACCACAGCTGTGTACTTCTGGCATGTCAGTGTTTCTGTGCTCAGCCTGGGCTCGGGAAGTCTTTCTTTTCGTCAGCATGGCAGCCTCCCTCACAGCTAGAGTCCACCACCACCACCACCACGTTCTTGGGTTGCCGCCATGTGACCAGGCATGACCACCCACTGGCCATGGACCTTTGCAGCTGTTTTCATGATGGAAGTTTTGAACGGGATCCACTCTGATGTCATGTCCCCAACCTCCCTGAGTTTGCTCAGAGGTGAAAACAGAGGCCTAAGTAGGAGAGATTAGCACATGTGGGTCGACAGAGGCTGGCAAACTCCAGTTCTCTATGATCCAACCCTCCATCAGATGATGATCGCTCAGCAGCTCCACACAGCCCATTTCATTTGATTGTCCAGAACATCAGCTTTTGGCCCAGGGCTCCTTGTACACGCCTGATATTACAATCCCTCACAGGGGTCAGAGAGTCTATTTTCATGGCCCAAATACTCTCTGCTCCGTAAACTGCAGGGCATGTCAGTAGAGCTGCAGAGCATCACATGACATTGAATCATCATGAAAAGCGCTCACCAGATGCGCCATACAGACAAAAGCTGTAGTCATTATCAGTGCAACACATGGAAAGTGTCAATCTGGGTGGCGAAGGAGCTCAAATTACTGCTTTTTTGCAGTGTTGACCACCAGTGTTGTGAGACTATTTTGACATTTTGAAGTTGAAAACATCAGAGTCGTGGTCTTCAAGAGAAGGTCTTAATGTTTTACACAGACTGACAGATTAAAATAGCGACTAAGCTTCATTTGGTCCACTACCAACATGGCAACCATAGCACGTTTGTTCGTTCTGTTCATTTTTATTTGTTCATTCATTTAATGTCCCGTGTGAATTTTCAGCTTGCCCCATTCGCGCAAACTTGACTGCTGGGCTGTTTGTGTCTTTGCAATTTCTAGAATAAACCTCAGCTAAATCATTTTGCATGAAAATCTAATGTAAAGATTAGGAAATCCTGAAATGGGGCAACCTTGTGCTAAAACTATATTACTGTCAGTGCCAGTGTCACCTGTCAAAGACCCTTGTGTGTTAAAGTGTGTTAAATGCTTGTGTTCAAAGGCAAAAGTGTCTCACTGTTTATTCACCATCGCATCCCGCTATGATTTGTCCTGCTGCTGCACCTACACGAGTCAAACACTATGCAGTCAAACCTTGTCCTCTCCAATCCATAAGTGGAGTGGAAGGCCCCATTTATGAACTGGCATTAGAGTTTATTAAACCAGTGCCTTGCGCTGGAAGCCCCCTCCGATATAAGATCAAGATTCAACATTCCAGCCTTTGATCTCTGCACCAGAATACTATATGGACGGGGAAGGGGGAAAAACAAGCTCGACATAATTATGGGAGAACTCATTTCTCCTGGCTTCCTGTTATTGAGAACAAGCTGCAAATAGGCTGACGGCACGGTATCAGCGACATTAACAATGTTTCCTCTGACTGGGTGACTGGCCCTTTGATCTGCTGAGAAAGAGTCACACACACGGCCTGTTCAGCAAGCACTAAAGAAAGAAAAGCGATGGGTATGGAGTGAGGGAGGCAAAGAGAGGGAGGGAGAAGACTTAATGCATCTGAGAGTTGGACCAGAGAAAAGAATGAATGACACTGAAACTCTTTTGTTGCCAGGCATTATTTTTAAATACAATATGTACAAAATATAAACTTTGCAGCAGGCCTCCAACAAGGGTGTTTCTTCCTCCAACATGTCTGTTTACTAAGCTAACTAATAAAATAAAGATAATAATCTATAAAATCATAAGACCAGAGACCAAAATAATACCTAGAAGCATTTTGGATTCAACACCAAAGATAGAAAAAGTCATGGATAGAGAAAGTTGATGACCTATTAGGTGCTACAACCAGGGCTAGCTGGTTAACTGCTATAGCTGGGGAGCTAGCTGCAAACATGGAAATCAGTAGGGAGCATGCTAGCCTTTCCAGTTGCTCTTCAACCGAGCTAGCCTGCTGTTAGCAAAGTAGCTGGCTCATAAAGATTCAAATCAAGGTTAAAGGAATAACCAGTGTTTGTAGGAAAGTTGCTAATATATGAAGCTACAGCTGGGAGCTATTTTAGCTTAGCATACAGGACGGAAGGAGGATGAAATGGCAAAACTGGGACCTAACGGTACAAAAGAAAGGTTTGGAGCTAACTGCAAATCTAAAGCCTGAGTTCTTCACACCAATCTTACATACGCACACACTGCATTGTTGCGTTACACATTACAAGATAAGATTATCCAGATCCTCGTGTTATTATCAAAGGTTGCTGTGTGGTGTGATTTAAACTGTTGGTTTTGACTGTCTGTCAACAGTAGCATGCTACCCATTTGTCTCATTCACTTCCATGTACACAGGCTTGTCGCTCATTGGTCCGACTCAGAAAACAGAGATGTAATGAATGAGTTTTTAAATATTGAATATGTTTGAAATTCTAGGGGCAGTCCTGATGAGTCAGCAAGCTGATCGAAGGGTTTAACACTGGAACTGTAAACGCCTGATCTGGGCCAAACATCGACATTGTGATTCATGTCACGAGAGGCAAATTCATGTTAAAATCATCTCTATGCTGAGCCAATTCTGATACCCCCAGCTCTTCTTTACGATATCATGCAAAGCTGAAATAGTAATGATTCAAAACATGCTTGAGCTTTGCATTCTGTATAAATACACGAGGAGATGTGAGAAACAGTGAGATGCTGTTCTCAAACATGCACAGGTTTAATGTTTTGTTTTGAGTCTACATGCAATACTATAAATAATTCTCTTGTTCATGGAAACAACTGTGCCATGGAGCGACACTCAACTGCAAACAATGCAACCAAAATGAGCTTAAACTCAAACATTTACTGCAGCTGGTAATCTGTGGCTGGCTTCTTAAATGGAAAATGATAGATCCTGCACAAAAATTAAGTGAAAAATAAAAAGGAAAAGGCGTATCCAAATATTTATATTTAATCCCAAATTGATATGTTTGTGTATAACATTTCCCCAGAACTTGTGGTTTCCCACTGCTCCCCGGAGCGAGTTCGAAACGATGATCCAATGCTGTCGCGGCACGCAAGCTGTAATTTAAATGCAAACACAATTATAAAAGTGGGATCCTCCACTATCATTAGTGGTGAGAGTCTGAAAGACAGCGACGGGTGCAGCACTGTGTGTAGCTGACATTACGCTGCTTCAGAAATGAGTTGTAGTTGTAGAGTTGTCTCATCGGAGCCTTGGATACAGTTTGGGGCTGCTATGGTTTCAGTAAGTCAATCATCCTGGTAGTCAAAGAAAGAACGAGAAGAAGAGAAATCGAAGAAAAATGCAAGACAAATCTGAAATCCTAAACCATCCAAATCAAACAAGGCCCCAGGACCAAACCAAGTTTAAGAAAACATGCTGAATTGGTGCAGTTCAGCCTCTGACCATCTGATAGGTTTGCTCAGTTGGTGGTGAATGAAGTCTTGATTTCTGGCATCTTCAGGCATAGCAGACATTATTATTTTAAGGCTCTGGCAACAAAAAAACCTTAAACACAAGAATACCAGTAATGCAGAGCTCATTAGAGGTTGAAGGTTTATGACACCCCTGAGTCATATTTGTAATTGCATGTAATGTGTAACAACACAACAAAATGCTAAATATTTAATGCAGGATGGAAACTAAAAGTATGGTTGGTTTGGTTAAATGCAAACGTGTGCTCGGTTTAGAGCTTTACAAAATATTTCAGCAATTTATTTTTTCTGTGAATTCTTCAGTTTCAGACATGCAGAGTTACTGAGTACACATTTTAATATATTCAGCATGTTCTTCATCCGTCAGAACTACCGCCGGACCTTCTAACCAAGCAGATCAAATACCATTCAATGCATCATCTGATTTTGACTTGCAGGTCACAGACAATTTGTCTGTAATCAAAGATTTCCACTTCCTCATTTGTACCTGAACAGTTTGTTGTTAGTCGTAAAGAAAACCTCACCCATCAACACTTTTAATTCTCAAACTGAGAGATCCTGCATCTTTCCTGTCATGCTGGTCTTCAGATTACAGGCGCATCTTGGTCTGTCGTCACTTTCACTCTGTAATTGGAGCTGGAAGAGAATGTCAACGCTAAACTTTGTCTGAGTCTCATCTCAGGAGCCCTTAAAGCTAATAACGGTGGGAAGAAGCAACAAGAGATGAAAATGTCTCATGCGTCTATGAGGAGAAGGAAACTAGTGGAACTTGAGGCTGCTGCAGTGTGCGCCCAAATTGCTTTTTTCTGGTTTATCATTCCAATAAAGACCAGGGGTGGATCAGGCATCTTAAATTTGGGTGGGCAAATTTGGGAGTTTTCATCTACATTTTGGAAGATCTACAGAGACTACAGGGAATAAAACAACTTGCAACAGAATAAGAAGAGCGAGCAATTTCAGATGTTGCCATTCATTCTGTTTCTTAAGCATGCAGGAAAACAGAAAGTATCTGAGACAATGCAAATCAAATATAGCTTGCTGATGATGTCAACCACCGCCTGGGTTTACGGACTCACTACTGCATATGTTTTAATTTAAACTCCTCCTTATCTTTACTTTATCAGCTCGGGAATCTTCAGAATTCCCCCCGGAAACGAGCGAGAGAGTCACTCCCAGCAGGTAATATCAGGGCTGAAGCTCCGGTATTAGGATGGCCACTGATCCTTGATCCTGTGTGCCAGCCTCTATTCACAGTAGTCACGCATACCACAAACAGGAGTCAACAACATTGAATCTTCCTTCACTCACTATTCTCTCCATCTCTGTTTATAACTTTCTCTCCCTCCTTCTATTTCTTCTCCTCTAGCTAAAGTCAGTCGTCAGCTTTGCAAATTTGCGTAGCAACTGTGAGCATCTTCAGCTGACTTTCTCAAGGATTTAACGTATTTCCCCATATGCGACACGCCTGAGAGCCAACAAGGGCCATTTAAGTAAAGTGGCCACAAAGCTATTTGCGTTCCTGCTAAATTGACTGTATGCTTCAAAATGAGCTTTAGTTTGGAGCAAAGCGCTTAGTCACAAGGCCAGGCAACGTGACCGCTCTGCTTGTATGGGCAGGGTGCATAGATCATGCCTTTAAAAAAAGAAAAGAAAGAGGAATGTTACAGGGATCTCACCCAGTAAAAATAAGGTGCAGATTTAAATGGCATCTGCATTTTGAGTTAGTCGGTTTTTATCAGCGGCAGAAATGAGACACCTCAATGATAAGTGATGCTGCGAGGTTCAATTCAAAGTAAGTTCCTCGTTTTCTCAGTGAAGCTCGGGTAGTAGGACGTGACTCAAAGCCACGCGCAAATACTCTGAAATCCATTCCTTACACCACGGCATGAAACAATTAGTCCCTCGATCCCACAGGTATGAAAACAAAGGCTTTTACTCTTTTGTCCTCCTTCTGCCAGTGTTTTGGTCATCCAGCACTGTGACGTCTCCTTGCTTTGTTTTGGCTGATGAAGTGTGAGTTTCTGTAGGTGGGGCTCTTTTCTTTTCTCATCCTCTGTGGCGAGGACCGTTCATGTTAATTGTAGTTCTTGTCCTTTTTTTTTCTTTTTTCAAAATTTCAAAACCACTGGCACTGCTGCTGGAAACATAAAACGCCTCACTTCCTGCGTGACAGAAGTCCCAGATGGGCTGTTCAGAGCTGCAAATGTAAGAGCCTTCGAGATGGACAATAATTTGCGTGGAAATTCTTCAGATTATTGTTTCAATTGGCTGAATTCCTCATAGTCTTGAGGTTAAATCTACTTCTCACAGTTTGTTGTACTCGGTAAACTATGGGAAAAACTAGGCCAAGCCAGATTTTAAACATTTAGACATTGGTTTAAGTTTGAGGCTTTGCTGACATCAGCATCTCTGTGCTGATTCACTGTTCCAACCATAACTGTGGCTGTTTTTCAGGGCATCTTTTAATTCAAACCACGCATGCCAGTTGCTTAACTATGACAGGAGGTGAACAAGGTCAGCTTTATTTTGGCGAGAGCAGGCTGCAGGGACTTGGTGAGTATGAGGAGGCACCATTATATGCTCCTAGCACCAGGTATTTCAGGTAGGGTGACTCTGAACTAATGAGGGGACAGTCAGTCAACGTTCAGGTTCACCGAATTCATCTCCATATGAGCTTCATTTAACAGCTGGAGACACATCCCACCCCTGCAGACAAAGCATCCAGACCAATGTGACGGTGTAGTTTGCCATATGTACTGTATATACGGCATGTTTTCCACAACTTTGACATCTTCTGAATTTGAACTCTCCTTACAGTTTTTGTACTGTTGTACCTGTGGCATGTACATATGTTAGGATATGTCTCAGATTTTCATGCATGCAGGGCTGAAAACTGGACATTTGACATCAGGTTAAATGCAAAATGTGGCCTACATATATTCTTTATTCATTAACATATCCAAGAATTACTTGTGTCCACATTAATCTAGATTAAAGGGCTGCAATTCATCCTAGATCAATATTTAACCCTAACACTGTCAGCAGATGTGGCTTTTATTGGTTGTTTTTGTTCTGGAGTGATTGGCCAGTTTGACTTGGACTGAGAGTCTTTGGCACAATGTTGCTTTGAGCTAAATGCTAACTTATGCTAAAGACACTTGCAATTATGACACTAACTGACATGTTGATACCAAGCAGGGGCATTTGGTGGTGTTTTTAGTCATTAGGATTCATCCTATGATCACCATGGTGACCTGAACTATGTTTTAATGGCAATCTGTCCAATAGCTGTCAAGATGGTTCACTCAAAGCTGCCAGCACAGCTAAAAATAGGATGGGAGAACAAATGAAAAAGTAGGTTAAGAATGTCTCGATTCCCATCTCGTGCATGCAATGGATATTAAGTTTCGTTTAATTTGTAAACGGATATAAAACGGGGATTCCCAGCATCCATCTTCTGAAATGAAGACACTTTCAAAGCTGCCTGGGACACATTTTATGAGCACCTTTCATTCGGGGACAAACTCAGACGGCAGACATTCTTTACATTCCTGCTCCCTGCCAGTAAACACCAGTTGGGTGTTCAAAGTGGCGTTTGATTTCTTCCCTTCTGACGTTCTCTAACAGCAGCCTCACGCGTCTAATGAGTCATCTGTCCATTGTTCGTCTGGGCCACTGCGTCTTTCATCTGCCGCTATGTATGCAAATCCACACAACAAGAGGCTGGAGCTGGGAGACACATGTGAACCACATGTGCTCTGACTCTCATTCTTTCACTCTATCTTCCTCTACTTCTTTCTGCCGGTTTTCTGACCACAGTTTTACAATTGGCTCCTCATTTTACGTAATCACTTGAAAAACCAGTGAAAAACCACTGGATTTTCCCCAAATATTTGCTTTTTCGTGTGCAGAGAGGCGGTTCTCGTACCAGTCCATACAAACGCTAAACCTACTCACAGTAAAGTCATACCCAGCATTCTTCAGAAGTCGGACCACATGTAAGTCATTCAGAGTTGGTACATTCCTCAAAATTGAGTCTTTACATGCTCCATCACTGTGACAAATATCCTGCATACCTGTGGGGCTTATCCACCTGGGGTGTAAATGGCAAGTTGGAGAGAAAAAGGCTTACCTGCACATACAATAACAGGGCTAGAGGTGTTGTAAATCACTGAGTGGCTTAGCACCTCCCTGGTTGGAGCAACTTTGGAACCAGACTGACACAAAGCTACTGCTGCTGAGTGCTAATCTTGGTGTTTATTGGTCAAACAGTTACATTGAACTCTCTGCATTTTACTTTTACATTCCTCTGTGTCGTATACATATGCCTCCTCTGTGCAAGTGAAAAGTCAAGGGCTTCATTTTTCATGAGCTGCAAAGAAAGTGATTATTATTAACTGGCATCAGTATTAATTAGAGAAACTTAACCAGCCACAGGAGTGATGCTTGTATTCACCTTGTGTGTATGTGTGTTATATCCTGGCAAAACGTAGTCTCATTTTAGAAGCAGCCATGAAATACTAGGGGTGGGTAGTTGGCATCAAAATGAAGACCAAGTTCAAGGACGGGTGCGGCCCAACCTATGGGTTACTGAGTAATCATGTAAAAATGTAGTAATGACAACTGAGTAGGCTACTGATGGGTGGGAACGTCAACATGCTGACAGGCATCCCGGCAAAAGTGACGCCATCTTGAGATGGTCTCTAGTTTTGTTCGTCAATCCTACTTGTTGTTTCTGTGATGTTCAAAGTGATGTTGCTCGATATGCATCCTCCATCTTTGACCTGTTAAAATCTGAAAGCCTGCAATAAACTCACTATTGATGGAGGACTCAACCTATAAGTCTATCCACTCTTTGAATATCTAAGTAGTAGGAAAAAGCACTGGTGTACAAAATAAAGATAATAAAACTAATGATGGCTAAATTTTATTAAGGTCTTGGTATCCATATGTTGGTTCACTGAACTGTTGATTACAAAGGAACCATTATTAACACCTGCACCAATCCTGCTAATGTCTGCTGATAAAAAGACATTTTTTGATAACGAACTCCTCCTTTGATTTCTCGCCTCGCTTGCAGTAAAAATCAGAAACTTCACTTGGCATCTGCTTCGTGTCCCTGCTTGGTCTAACAATTTAAAACAGCTCACTCGCAGGCTGAGAGTTCAACAAACCAAATGATCCTTTTAAAACCTCATGTGCAACAGCTCAAGATCTCTCTGGGATTTATGAACTGCTTTGAGGGGATATTTTTTTTAGATGCTACTTGATGCTGAACAGATTCAAAGACATTATGATCTTCAATCAATTAATTTGAATTTATTGCACAATGCACCAACTTTTACAATCACATCCATGTGAAAACACATTTTGCAGTAGAACACGCTGTTGCAGAGGTCAAATTTTACGAGCAACTTCATTTTCATTTGCAAAGCGGGTAAATATTATGTCAAAAACAGAGCACATTCCACATTAAATTACTAAAAGAACCTGCTTATAATCTATTTTCATTCCTAATGGAATGCGGATTGGATATCAATAATGAAGTTTTACATAAACTAAACGTACTGCTTTGCAGGCCTATCCCCAGGTGCTTCAATAAAAAACGTCAGCGCCAAGTGATGAAAAGGTACAAACAAGAGCTGCCAGAGGAAAACTCCATATCACCATTAAAAACAAGCCCAACAGCTGGGCCACATGTGTGTTGGTTATGTAATAAGGTATCTATCAGTAAAGGTATTGCTGGTGTGCGCTCTCCAAAGCCAAGTAGTGCAAAAGAGATGCTGATTCAAGATGTTGGACGTGGGCACAGGACAGTTTTTAAGCCAAATGGCACTCGACCTGTGACTGAGGACATGACCTGGCAGTTCACACATGGAGTATATTTTATTTCTTACTATGGTCCAACAGAAGAAGAGACAAGGAGAAATTGCCAAACAAACTAAGAACTGTGAGGATTCATCACTGCATCATCATGTTTAGATAAGAGAAAAGTCAACTATTTGCATCACGCCATGAGCGAAAAGAGTCCCATTGCGTAATTTTTGGGTTGCAGCAGGCCATAAACAACTCATTCTACACTTCCTGCACAACACCAAACAGCAGACAGACACAGGTGGTGACTAGTATGTGAATATAGTGGAGCATTAGCAGCCAAAGAGTTGAGAACATTTGCCAGGTTGCCAGAAACGTGCCTCCTCTGATAATGCTGCTTTGAAAAGGTGGTGATGCATCAGTGAGCATTTACACATATAAGCGTCCTATCTTTGTCATGTTTTTGATCACATTCAGCACATAGTGTTTACTTGGAAGGTGAAAAGCCTGGTTATTCATATCACTGCATACCTGATCATAACACCCTGTACATCTGATCGTCCGCCTGCAACTGTGTTTTGTCTTTCACCATCACCGCCACTTTGTTCCAGATGTTCATAAACCAGGATAAGGGCTCCACATTGGAACACTGTGCTTGTTTTCATCTGTATACTCCATGTAGCATATCAGATAATCTAGATATCTGAAACCAGAAGATGATGTTTACATAGGCAGAACATAACCAGGTTACTTGTTAGAGCAGCTAAAAAACATTTATTGCGTATGTTTTCAGTTACTCCAGTGGATTACACCTTAAGTCAGGTTGAGCTGGGTGAAGCAATGCAGTTTGTCACAAAAACCCATTGGACAAAAGGAATAAAAAGTCATATTGGACTGTCCTTGCAGCTGTCAATCAAACCTAGCTGGTGCATCTCCTCACAACCCTGAGGAGACGTCTAATCAGGCAATGTCAGTCAAAACACCTGTGTGGATGGACAGTGGGTGCGTGGAAGCCTTAAAAGGGTTTTGTGACGTTGTGTATTAGCTGACAGTGCTCCACCCAGTTCAACCTGACCAGAGGTGTAATCGACACAGTAACTGAAAACAGCTTTGAGTGAACAGACAGGGTTCAATCAGTGAGATACAATTTCAACCACCATCACTATGACTTTCTTCAGAAAGTGAAGGCACTTGGAGGCCTGGTAGCAGACCTGTAACACCTGTACTGAAATTACAAATGTAAGTAAACCAAATGGCTGCTGCAGACCATAAACAGCCCAAAACTGTGACAGTCTTGAGGATTATAGCTTTAAAAACGTAACAAATCCATCACACCAAACCATCTCGTTCATTAAAACATGAAATCAATCAACAAAGTGATACTAAAGCCTTGGTTGACAAGTTGATGGCCTACACACAATATAACTGTCTGCAACACAGTGTTGAATGTGTTTGGCAGATGGGAGCAGTATATTCATGTGTAACCCAAAGTTTCCTGTGAATAACAAACAAAAGCTTAAAGAACTTAATGAAATTTTCCCTCTTGCACAAAAAAAAGAAGATTTTTTTTTTTTTTAGTCCAGTGACAGTTTTTAATATGTTCATTCACAGTAATTTATGGGCAAAAAGGTAGAAAATTGTGTCTTTCATCGAGGTGGGCCCCCCGAGCTCTGTACTGACAGTGTTATGTTTTCTAGGGGACCACCGGTACCAAAAATATACCAAAGTAAAACAGCAACAAAATGGGAAATTTAAAGCTGAAGTCAGATGTCTATCTGCAGGTCCTAAACGTGGAAATTTGAACCTTTATATATACCTCGCTATCAGCTAAATCCCCCCACAGACGGTGGTGAAAAACAAGACACTCTTAACCATGAAGTATTAAGATTTGTTATCTTTTCCATCATGGCTGCTGTAACCTGATATAATACCCAGGACTGTGTTAATAATCATATCTCAGCAGGTTTTCCTATCCTTCAGGTCAACAAGCATTCCATAGCCGTGACCGTGACAGACTTTCACAGATATGAGGACGGCTTCCCGGGCCGGGGCCAAGCGCTGCTCCCTCCCCCGCAGCTCCGTGCCCCCAAACAAACGATGGCTTTAACTGATGCGGAGAGAGCAGATAGGAAGCCAGGGCTGTGATGAGGGCTTTATCTGAGGTGTATCAAAACAGCTGAAGCACCTGCAGAAAGTATGACTGTACGATTCAAATGTCATTCCTCCGGCTTAATACGGCAGGATGGGAACAGAGGGAGGTGGAGAGAGGGGAAAGTACTGACAGAGGTCACAGTCCATGAACCAACACTCATGTTTACTACGTCTGTTTTACAGGCAACAAAAAAATAAATTACTTACAAGTTGAGCCTCCCAGGGCACTGCAGTCTTGACACAGAAATAAGCACGACTGACTGTATATAGACATGTTTTTACTTATTTTGTTGCACTATTTGTATTATTTACAGCTTACAATACACTTGACTTGTATATAGAGACTTTATTTATGTTGTTTGTCATCGATGCTTTTATACATCTATATATTTGCACCTATCTATATCTATTCAATCACTTTTTAGCCCCAACTATTATGTTTACTTCTGTGTAAGTACACTGAGAGCAACCACAGAGTCAAATCCCTTGCATGTGTACAAATATTGTTATTTTTATAATAAAGTTGACCTCAGTAAGTACCTAAAAAGTAATAAGTAAAGCAGAACTGATGTGAACGCGACACAGAATAAGAATAATAACAGGTTATTCTTGTCACATTGGAGTTATGTTGTTTTTAAGACACATGATTTCCTCTGTTTTCTCTCATGACTGTGCCTTATATCCTCCATATCCTCCACTTCTGCCTCAGCCTTGGATGACTGACCTTAAAGTTACGTATTTCCAAAACCTAGTAAGGAATTCCACTTATAGTTTGACCTTTTTAAGCACATGAAGCATCATTCGAGTCCACTTAAAGACCGGGACCAGCATCGATTTAGGCGTTCAAACACAAGCTGAATGATCTGAAAGTCTTAAGATCTGACTTAGGATGCTGCCGACCTCCACGACATCTTGACGCTTGTCCTATCACACAGCTATGTTGGTACATCCCGGAACATGTTATCAAAGGTACATGAGCATGATATGATGTGAATCGTCCCGGTCAAAGCTGCTGCTAAGGGTTACATCATCTGAAGAAGTGAAATTGAAGACGAAATTCTCCTGTGCTGAACAGTAATTGGCCCAAACCTCTTGGAAATTATTAGATGGAAAAGAGAGGGAATTCACTTATCACAAAATTACATAAGAAATACCTTCTTATTAAATAAAAGTCTCTTTTTGTCTGTGTAGTTACTAAAAAAAAGAAGGGTATTAGGTCAATTACTTACTAATTTGTATAATTTACAGGGTTACCGAAACTTTCGATGCTTGTCATGTCCTTTCCATCATCACATGTGATCAGCAGACTGCTCTGAGTGCAGCCAACCTCTGTTTCAACTCAGTCTGCCTCCGTAGCGCTGCAAGGTCAGGCTAGTCCAACTCTATTGTTTTTGCTCGGGGCGAGATTATGGTTTGTTTATTGAGACATTTCCATGGAGAAACACTAGAGAAACGACAGAGATTAGGGGAACTCAAATAGTACTTGAAGATGGGGAAACATTTCAGCCTTCGGTGTTTCCAAACACGTCATAGTGGCCTAATGTCAGGGACGCTGACAGGTCTCGAGATATTTACTCTGAAAGTCTCACTCCAAGTTTTTAATAAATTGTATTTGATAATTTCCAGAACCAAAATCAAGAGCATGGAACAAGTGAATTTGCGTTGGGAATGCCGTGGACAGTTTGAATAAGGAAATCGTTTGGTGCACAGATAAGTACACCCCTGGTCTGTTGCCATGTGAGAACGGTATGGTTTTGTTTGTCGAGTTTCATATCGGTGTTTGTGGTCCACAAATTTGCACGTCGGGTCATGTTAACAGCCTTCAAAAGCTCTGATAATAAGCTGGAACATTTAATCAGTTAACTCCACAACAACACAGCTTTGCAAAGTGTTCTCCCTCATAATCGCAAAATATTTATCATATTTATTTGTTTTATGTATTCAAACAGTTGAAATTACAGTGTCAAGCTGTATGATTGTTTCACAGAGGGTTAAGTCTTGCTGTTTCAAATACAGCTATTATTGGAGAGCACATTTCAAATGGATTCCTTCTCAGCAAGACTGCTTTAAGACTTACAGTCCTCATGAGTGCGATACATGTGCTAGATTTGACAGATCACTCCCTCATGATGAAAAATAAACACTAAATTAACTTTTCATTTGCAGCACTTCTAAAAATAACTTCCTGGCCCATTAAAGTGGCTTGACAAAAAGCAACAGGGAGTCCGACAGAAACAAATTCAACATGCACCCCGTGTGTCACGCCCTGTGGATCAAAGCTGGAGGACTTGACTGCTATTGTGCCGTAAATCCTGTTGATATCCACGCAAACATGACCCCTCTGACTCCGACAGCAGAGAGGCAGGGCCGTAAACCTCTTCAGCAGACGTTTCCATTCACGATTCTGCTGCCGTTGGAGCCGGGCCAGAGCACCACGAAGAGTGATTATTTCTCAGGAGAAACCCCACAGAGAAGGTGAAATTGGTCGGACGCCAGAGCTACGGGGTGAGAATAGTTTGCAGTTGTTTAGCCAGTTCTTTGGTCAGTCAGCAGGATATGTTTAATAAACAGTAGAGCTGTGCAAAGTGGGGATGGTGTGCCAGATGTTTTTGTCACATATTATGGGAAAAATGTAGTTAATGTGTCACCTTAAACAATCATTGACACCTCAGCCAAACACTCATGAAACCATATATGATTCACTGTATTAATCAGCCCTGATGTCCTCAAGGCCTAAGCTGCGTTCATGTCATATAACAATGATCATAATTACAAACATCCAGGTTGTAAATAAAACTGTGAAACTTGTCGGAAATGTCCAACATGTACAACTTGGCGCTTGTTGATAGGGAAGTGCCTGAAAACCAAACAAACATGAACAGCTCACATCTGCAAAGGCTTTGAGAGGTTCATGTTTAGTGCCGGTGCAGGGAGAATCATGCACAGTCGGATGCTGGATGAGCAATTTGGGGTTTGTATCACAGACCTGCAGTTAACTATAACGACAATGTTTTCCTGACTTTAACCAAGTGTTTACCGCTGAACCTCAACCACACTCTTACCAGAGCTGATTCGTCCATAACCACAATCTTCTCCAAACCACAATCACACTGTAGCTGCATCGAGCAGATATTGTAAAAAGTGAGATCTTTAAAAACATAACTGGGCGTTTTGAAGAACTGTCCAGTATTTCCGTTCTTGTCAGGCGATTGCATTGTCGCTGCATGTCAGGGTGTTACTGAGCTAAACTGGCTCGAGGCCTTTCATTTAAAAACTAAAAGGCTTCAAAATATGCCGAGGTTCTTAAGGTTGTGCTACTGTGTGTGTGGTAGGAGACCCCAAAATGTGAATCCATCAAAAACTAATTTGGTTGATATGATTTTAAAACCAGCGTAACAGGTTTTACACTTCAAGTTCAACCCTAATCCCTCTGTTGAAAGTCTCATCTCATACAGCACAAAGGCATCATGGGTGCATAATCACAAGGATCTGAGTGAGTCACTGTTGGTATCTTTAATGCGTGACCCCTGAACACTGATCTGCCTTGTTTCTGCTGGTCAGCGTGTCCATAAGTTCGCCGGCCAAGCAGCAACAGTAGCATTCCACTTTTCAGGAGTTGTTACAGTGACAGAAAAGATGAATTAACCAGGACGGCAGTGTTGGGCCACGGACATTTCTCTGGGTGGTTTCCAAGAGTGAGTCGAGGAGTAAGGTTTGCAAAGTCTGAGGCTGAAATGTCGCAAACATGCAAAATGCTTTAAATATTGAAAAAGATACATCTCTGTGAAGTGTTGTCCTCTCAAAAGTCATCAGAGATCATCTGAGGGAGGGAAGCTTTTGGTTCCACAGGCTGTAAAATGTGTTGCTCAAAACCACATCCACACCAGCAGCAATTAATGGTTTGGTTGTGATTGGTTTCATTCGTTGCTGTGAGAAAGTTCAAAGTCATATTAGAGCAGCCCCACCCTGTCCTATTTACCAATGACTTTCCTCAGGAATGCAACACAGAGGAACCAAACAAGAGCAAAGAACAACACGCTGACAACTTAATGGCACGAGACAAAGACGTTTACATAGCTAAACTCGATTTTCTCTTCAGCTGCAACACTTTGTTTTAGAAACCTGCAATCTTGTGAGGTCAGTTGGAATTATGGGATTTTATCTGGCAGCTAATTATCACATTTTATATGACATTTGGGGCATGCACTAGAAAATAATAAGTTAAGATATTGTGAAAAGTTGTTATAAAGAAGTTGAAATACTCAACATACTTGTGTGTCTGTTGTTTTATAAACAACAAACTGCAAATCATATCATTGGCTTTTCTTCCGCTCATTCCAAACAAACAAAAAAAGAAAGATTTATTACTTCCTGTTCGGTAAAAGGCTCTCTTCCCTGGAAAGACAAAACTAAGATTAGTTTGTTTAGAACAGTGGATTTAGAAGCTGTTAATGGGATAAAATGGAAACTTGAGACTTTACTAATCATGTAGTCTTTTAACCTGAATATGGAAAAGTTTGAGGGACCAATAACAGTACTGTTTTAAAGGGGGCTACACATGCTGGCGAGAAGACCAAATAAAATTCAGAGGGTCCAGTTTGAGTGACACATCCATGACACCATAGGTTTATCAGATGCGAACAACTGTGGAAAGTCATTCCAGCTTCAATCATGTTCTCCTCTGTTTGAAAAAAATTCAAAGTAAACAGTAGAAATATGTTTCTCAAGTAATTTACCAGGAATGCCCGCTTGCACGTATTTGTCTAACGCAGTGCGGTGATGAATGATGTCGAATTGCGTTGCTGTTGTTGAGCATGGTTCAACTTAATGGCCGGAGAGCATTGTGTACTTTTCTGGGTTGGCACCGTCGTCACGCCAATGTAGTGGTTTCGCTGAGATGATTGAGGAGGCTGTGTTGTTTGACACTACTGTCAGTCTGGACATGGTGTAAATCTCATCCACTGAGTGAGAAGAGAATCGTCTGAGTCTCTGTCGAACATCTGCCAGTGAATAAATGAAACAATCCGAACAAAAAGACACAAAATACGACTCTTCTGACAAAGCTTTTGCCCAAATCCACATCCAGCCTCTTTGACCTGAGTTGTTCTTCTCTCAGCAGCTGGATACACAACCGCGTTCTTGTTGTGGTGCAGGAACACAAGTGTGACATGAAATAACCTTTCCTGGTTCCACTCATCACTGACACACTGAACCCGTGACCTCAAGGAAGGTGAGGCCAGCGTGCAGAGATGGTAAGATGGCTTGAAAGATGGGGAATGCAACCAAGACAGGTGGTGTTGTTTGTGCTTCACACGAGATGTCACAGCAAAGCTTGTGGCTGTGTCAAGGCTGACTGACCACAGACAGTGGTCACACATATTTTTAAAAAAACCCAACAGAACAAATCAAACAAGTCGTTTTAAAGATTTATGGCCTTTAAAACAGAGATTTTGGAGACTCGTGTCTAGAAAACATGAACTGCCGTCACATATTTAGCACTTCCCGGTCGGGTGAGTTCGTGTAAAAACATCAACACATTCATTTTGGTGTCACAACATATCCCCGGGAGGGGCCTGCAGAAGATCAAAGTAAAATGTCAACTTGGCTGACATGTTCTCAGTGACCCAGATATGTTAAGGAGCTTAAAGCTGGACGATTGACAGCAGCTCTGAAGTTCTACGAGGTTCACTCACGTGCTCGAAGAGGAATATTAATGTCAACAGGGAAAGGTTAGGGTCTCTTCTTGTCCTCCAGAGAGGGAAATGTTAACTAGTATAATGTTATAACCAGAAAAAAACACAATTAAAATCCTAAATATGACGTGCAGGTAGAGTTTAACTGGAATTTACAGAGTTCAAGCTCAAAATCTATTTTATAATCCTTGAGACAAGACAAGGGCGGACTGTGTACATGTCAACATCTCAATCTATCTCTGTGGGTTAGTGTCCCTGTTTTTCTTTCAAGGTCATGACCCTGTAACAGCCTCCTGTGTTACCCTGAAGTACATCCCACTCCCTCCCTGTATCCTCGTATCCCTGGCAACCTCATCAACACAGCAGCCAGTACAAGCCTGGTTTCTATCAACTTTGACTGAAGAGGAGGAACACAATGAGACATTTTGGGACTCATTTGCAAACATTTCCTGAAAATATTTGGCCTATTAAGTCCAAAAAAATGTTGCACTTTGCCAAAATAAGCAGTTGTTTACTGGAATACATGATTTTAAGGAGCATGACCATCAGTGTATAGGAAGCGTGTGGGCAGTCAAGGACACATCCAGTTTAATATTTCCTGAAGGATTACTTAAACAAACCTTGTCCATCTGGGATTAAATGAGAGATAACCATTAATGTGCGATGTGGTTGAATGCTTCAAAGAAAGACTGAATTAGGATTGTTTTGTGAAAATAATTAGTTTAAATATTTAATATTATTGTATTTGATATGTCCATATGTTAAGGTATATGTGTCTATGGAGTATGTATGTATCCAATATGATAGATGTGTTTGCATATAGTTTAGTTTCTCCGTCTTTCTCCAAATGATTATGAATAAAATATTTTAATATTGCCTTAAAAGAGAATACCTGGCACTCAGATCATTATTCAGATGATACTGAGGACACTGAAAAATTAAACCTTTGGATGACTGCACAGCCATTCCCACATGGTCCAAAACATCAACTAAACAGATAGGAAAATAGGAATCAAATAGGAATCTGAATGATCACTTAGGATGGATCATTTAGTTCTGGCACCAAAAGAGTCTGAAGTGGACCATGGTGAGTTTATGGAGGCCTGCTGTAGGAGCTCTGGAAGTCGCGGAGTGCACTGATTCCAAAAACTGACTCACCGGCGAAAGGCGAAACTTCCTCTCCTTTAAAGTTGAGCATTTCTACATGACGTCAAGCTGTTTCCATACGCTACACTGCTGGGGCATTATCATGATCTATTACCCACCTACCATCATCCATGGGCAGTTTGATATATCTTATAAGCTTACATGCCATTAAATTAGCCTCTGCAGGTTTATTGTTATGGAAGACCTCAGATAAATCCTTTTACCTCAAGCCTGGATGTTAGCCAACCTTTGTTGGCATACATCCAGTTTTTGTTTTGTTTTCAATGCAGTCACAGATAAAAAAAAAGAATAGCGGCTACCTATGTCTGTCAAAGTCTCTAAAAGTGACTTTACAGAGGTCTGCCTTTCCCTTTTTTGCTCCTGAATGAGTCTGCTCGGGACAAAATCAACAACTTTGGAAACAGGTTGCCTGCATCCAGCACAGTTGTAATGCCAGAGCCGGAGAATAAAATACCAACCACGACACTACAAATGCGGAAGCTTTAAGTAAACACTTGGGTGAATGTCTGCGTGACAGACATTTTAACATCTGTTTTGTCAGACGGATTTAGTAAACAAAGGATTTCTCCCTCTGAGACCAAACACACTGAGAGGTTCTCAGCATCAGAAACCCGCCTCACATAAGCCTCTTGTATAGACATTAGACTGCAGAACATGTGCACATAACCTCTAATGTCCCACTGAATCTCCAATCCCAACGATAACATGAAGTAACACGACAGTCAGGATGTTGCCTGCGGCTAGCAAACATCTAGATATTGAATGGTGGGTGACAGTTTGCATGTATGTTGACAAAGCAGAAGCACCAAAATAACATGATAAGGGTTGTGACATAAAGTATTTGTCTGGTAACATGATATTAGTATGCACTTGTTCTGAGGCGCATCTGACCTGTGGTGTACCCCAGGGCTCCATCCTTGGCCCCTTGTTGTTCTGCACATTACATCTGACATGATAAGGGTTTATATGCATTGATATGTGGATTACATGCACATATGTCATTAAAACAAGAAGGGAAGGCAATTTGTATCAGCTATCATTACGTCTCTCAGAAATAAAAGTGCTGGATGTCTGCTGGAAGAGCTATAAAAAAATGTTTTTTCAATCCCACTACAAATGTCAGACCTGAAGCTCGAAGTCTGGCTGTAAGATTTGACAGTGACCTTTCTTCTTTCACCTTCTGTCTTTTGAGAAAAGTTACAGAAGTTATTTACGCATGGTTTTACCAAATGGGGAGCAACACCAAAAATTAGTACCCCTGTTTCTCTCTCTCCTCACAGGTAAGTTTTAGAATCCAATTTAATATTGATCACTTTTAAAACACGTCATGTTAGGTATACTAATTTCAACTCCTTTTACTGTTTATTTGCCTGACCACAGTTCTGAAATGTTTAATCCTGCATCAGTTATGTAAAGCACTTTGTAACATTGTTTTGAAAAGAGCTGTACACACTACGATTATCAGTATCATTATTATTATGTCAGAATGACTCAGAGTGTCCTTCGCACGCATTACCAGCAGCATTAGTCATTTGTTTAAATGCCTAAAATGACCTATGTTTACTGACACGAACATAACAGTAGTGTTGATTACTATCCTTGGATATTCAGGGACAAACAAACTACAACATATACATAAACAGTGTTCGACTTTGACATAGTTCCCACTAACAGCCAAGAAAATAGTTTTTAATGCAAATGTGGATGTCTCCTTCACTCTAATCAAGTACATTTTGCTCCTAAAACCAAACAAACGTGCCAGAAAACAGCAAAATGACTGAAAGAACTGTTTTGAGATTGAACAAATTATGCATTTTGTTATTTACTTTGGAGGATTTGTTGGAATGACTGCTGGGACGCTAATGTCTTACAATGAGTAGTTCCTGAGTGAGCAGGTGGTAAGAGGATTCACCGAACCGTCAGTTGTTCACTCATGCACTAAATGGTCGCTGAAAGACGTCTCACTCAGTGGCTCTTAACCTGGTGGTTGTGACCCTTAGGGGAGGTCAAGTAGAAGTTAAAGGAAAGGTTGTAAAAAATGTTGTGTTATAAAACAAAACTGGTGAGGTGTGGGTGAATTAATTAAAAATTTTGAAGCAAAGAAAACAGGAAGTTGGTGGTTGAGATTCAAAAATTTTCAACATCAAAAATGGCAAAAAAAAAAAAACCTTTCAAATGGGAATATGCACCAAAAAAAATATCACAATAAAACCAAAATGGTAATATTACAAAAGGATAAGATTGCATATTATACTGGACCCTAAAAATTATCTCAACTCAGGTAGACCAGATCGCTTCAGACTGGGTTCACCACACACTGAAGGGCAGGAGCATGTGACAGATTTGACTGCAAGACTAGTGAGGTGTGGTGCATATCCTTCAGTAAAACCATTACACCTGATGTAAACAATCCGAGGATGTTGGGATGAAAAGATAGTACCTTGCCAGGTGTGCGGTGCCCGTACCTGCAAGTGGTTAGCAAACAAGCCCTCACTGAGTGGATATTTGGTTTTTTGTCTTTGCGTGTCACTGCCAGGTCCTGATCCACGCCTGTTCCCCGTAACTGCTGGCATCTGAGACACTCATCTAATTGTGTGTTGCTTGATTTTGGCTGTGCAGGTCTGGACCGATCCTCCCTTTTGTCCATGCCCCCGTGTCTCAACACTGTGTTTCCCTTTTTTTTCCCTCCTTTTTTCTAACTCTCTTTGGGAAAGAGCTTCAGGGACATAGCAATATTTACGCCGCTCTAAACTGTGCAGGAAAAACACATTCGAGAGTTGTTCCAAAACCATGTAACTGTGCTGCTTCCTAACGTGACAGTCCATCAGAATCAGCTTTATGAAAACATCCTTGATGAGCTCAGATTGGCTTTCACTGATGACGCAGGACAAGGAGGGCTATTGTAGTGCCTCTTGTTGTGTTGAGTGAGCTGAGAGGCAATCAGAGTGATTTCTGTCCAGCTCTTGGACAGATTAACAGGCAGGGCATATGGAACAAGGCTCCCAGGATATTTATGTACGCTAAAGAGCTATGTCAGGAATGTGGACATGGCAGGTGACCTCTCTATATCTCCAAATAAGGCTGGCTGACAATTGTTTATTGCTGCTTTTGCCCGGGGTCACTGTAGTTTGTGTTTGTTTACTGGAGGAATGTGTGTGGAGCCATTAAGGATGACCACTGTTTGAAATTCCCCCAAAATTATGTCTATGGTAACAATAAGTATTGTAGTAGTGTTTTTAAACTGCTGTTTTTGTGTATGTGTGTGTAAGTGATGCACAATATACAGGAATGCTGAGCCTGAGGATATGTGATTTGCCTGAGCAAACAATCCTGAGAAAGTCAAAACAATCACTGTATTTAGTTTATATCTATCTATTAGGAGCAGGGACATCAATTTATGTAATTATGATCATTGCAAAATGTGCTACATTTAGCCAAAAGACCTATTTTCAACTGATATAGCAGCTACTCTCAAGAACAAAGTGAAGCAAGTCTTTGTTGTTTCACTTGACAGTTCAGCAAAGCTCTGGATACTTTGGCCCTGACTGAAAGATCTTAACAACTCATGGAAGGACCGCTGTGAAGTTTTGCATTTATGAGCCCCAAAGAATGAACTTAGTGACCCCGACCTCTCCTGATCCTGATATCCACTGCACCCATGAACCTTTATGACTACGATGATCCCTTGACTCCAGCAGCATCATTCAGGTCATTTTAACTTTTCAATAATTACACCTGGACTGATTTATTCAAAAACTTGATGCAGCTTCATATTTACTACAGATCTTCCTCACCTATGTGTTGCGTCTTGTTTGGCAAATGTTGAATTTTAAAACAGTTATACTACTGTTGAATAGTATCAGTTAGCTTTGCTATAATGTGCCTGCTAGCATGCTGATATTAGCATTTAGCTCATAGCATGACTGTGTCGAAGTGCATCCTCACAACGCTGCCAGCATGACTGTAGACTTTTAGTATAGTTTAGTTGAAGGAAGAGCTCAGCTTCGTGTTTGTCTTACCTACCACATCAAATGACATCTACATAACATTAGTGAACGTTATAGATTCATTTGGTAAATCGCCTGCTCCTGTGTAACATCATCTCCTCCGTAGGGACGGATTTTAATACGGGAAGTAATTTAGTTATGAGTGAAATCAATAAGGATGTTGGATTCACTACATTCCTGCGCTTGATTAAAAAAGCATGTGCCCCTAATATTTCATAAACCCAGTCTATACTGAAACAAAATGACAAGCAGACTGATTAAGCCACTGTTATGAGTGTCTTTTTTTAGCGATAAACAGCTGGTGAACAGCTGCCACGTTGCTAATGGTCAAGACAGGCCTCTGTATTAATTCGCCAAATTTGGGGAAAACATCTCACTGGAGACCCCATTAGAATTAAACAGAATGGGCAGTTACGCTCTCAGCAGCAATTATATCAGATGATTCAGAACACCCAAACGTCTTTTTCCCCAACCCGCTGAGCTCTGGAATGCAAATTACATTGTCCATGGAAGCCCATGAAAAGAAGCTGGCACACCGTGACCTCCTAATAGGCTGGAGATGGAACTGGATCAAATGTACATTCCTAGACACTATTAGATATTTAGAAATCACAGAGTGGCTGAGCCTGTGGCGACCGATGTCTTTTCCCGTGCGCAGGACCCGGCTAATGGTCCTGGCTCGGGCACAATAATGTCATGGGTGAACACTCCAATGAGTAGTTTATTAGGAATTAGCGGGAGCGCGGAGGGGGCCCAGTGAAAGAGACGCTCAGGTGGTCATCTGTGGATCTGCATCATTGGAAAATGGATTTTGTGCTCAGGAATGCAATCAGGTCTAATTGCATCTGTCCCATATGGACCGAAAGTGCAAACGGTCACTTCATTGTTCAGAATTACAAACCAAAACGTTCAGTGTTTTCAATCGAAAAGCAAAAGTGCTTTGAAAATCTACCAACGCTGACAAGTGAATGTATATGGGTATAATTTGGCCATTGAGGCTCTGTGTCTGTGTGCTTTGTGCTGATTAATTTGCCGTAAAGAAGCAGAGGGGGTTGGCGCTGTGTCTGTCTGTCTGGGTGTTGTGCATGGAGCAATAATACCAGTAATCTCCCATGGGAGTGTGTGACCTCAGGCAGAGTCTCACCCAGATGAACAACAAACACGTACTTCAGCACCTGTGTTCAGCTGCATGGGTTGGATCATTCCTCTACAGGGCTGCAAATAACGAATATATTCATAATCAGTTCATCAGATGGATTCCTGCTCTAGGCTGTCTGACGACGATGGAGCAGGGAAGAGCAAATGCAGAGTTCATGTCGTGTTGGATTTACTCTAAATATGAGCTGCTGACAGGGGAAAATTCCTTGTGTCATCTTCTGAGTACTAATTACGAGAAGGGGGCGTGGGAATCGTTTTAGCAGGCTACGATCCCTTCCAGTCTCACGTCGTAGAAGTGTGGCAACACAAGCAGCGAATGCGAGAGACCCTGGGGGGAAATAAAGACCTCCAACGTACTGAAATCTGATGTCATTTGATTCATTCAGCGCTCCAGTTTAATTCTGAGGAGAACAGGACCTGGCGATATCCTTGATAACAATTAATTAGCAATTATATTAATAACCGACGTCCTCCAAATGCCTCACATGCAGATTAGACACTGGATATTTAGAGAGGCCTCTAAATGTCTCATTTGCATGTTACTGCTGCTCTGGGTTGCATTTATGCTGCTTTCAATGACAAATATGTAATATTACAAATTAGAGTTGAATACCTGCTAAAAACACCAGATTTAATCAAACACTCTTGCTAGTTAGTAACGGCAAGACTGTTAGCAGTGTGAGAAGTTTAACGCTACCTCTGAGGCCCAGCTTGATGACGGCAACACTGGGAAACGTGGTTAATTCAGCTTTAAACGAGAAAATCAGTCAATCGCACAAAGACCTGTTCAGATCAGATCGGTTTCTGAAGGCGCACGCTGGGGAATGTATTAATGAAATGAACCGACACAAAAAAGGGCAGCGAGAAGTAACAAATGTTGGTTTTGTTACACAGAAGCCAAACAGCCACACCTGGGATCATTGTAAATCTTACAAACCGATGATGAATCTGTCATTTTAAACGATAAACAAGCTGCAACTCAACAAATCCTCAGTATGTGTTTTTCCAAGGCAGCCACAACTTCCAGTGTACATCAAGCCCACCTGATGACTGGAAATCTGACTTCGAGAGCTGATTATGACATATTCCTGTTAGCTCCTAAAAAAACCAATAAACCAACACACCCTCATTTCCAACACCTGAATTATCAGCTTTATGACGCTTTATTATGAGGAAAATCTCTTTTCGATTATTTGGCGAAGAGCCTGGGACCAGGTCTTGTTCAGGGCCTGTCATGACACTGACGCCGAGCAGCAGGGGGGCAGACAGAAGGACAAAGGGGGCTATGGAAAGTTTTGCCAGCTGTCATAAAATGTTACTCAGCAACTTCCTCTACGCAGATTCAGAGGAACAGCGCTGTTATTTCTCATTTGTTTTCCTTTTTTCTCTCTTTGTTAATCCTTTTCCCACCTTTTCTTTCCTTGTGTCTCCTCCCACTCTCCATCTTTTCTTCTCTTCTGCTTCCTTGTTCTTCCCATCCTTTCCTCCGTTGTTTCTCATTTTTTTGACCTCATCTGTCTTTGCTTTTTGTCTCCATCCCTGATTCTCTTGTCCTCTCCTTGTTCCTTGTCACATCCGTGTGCTTATTCTTTTCTCCTTGCTCCCCTCCTCTTCATTTCCTTTCCTTGTTTCTCCTGTCCTCTCCTCTTTACTCATCTCTTTTCCTTGGTTATCCTCTCATCTTCGTCTATCCCATTGCCTCTACTGTCCTCATCTCAGTCCTTCTTTCCTTGTTTTTCCTCTCCCATAGCTCTCCTACTTCCTTGTCCCTCCTATCCTTTCCTTTATTGTTTTTTTGATTCTCTCATGTCCATATGTCACCTTGCCTCACCTGTCCCCTTGTCTTTGTCTTTCCTTGTCTCTCATTTCATCCGTTTCTCTTGTTTTTTCCATCCTTCTTCCTTTTCCCCATCTACTCATTACTTATCTCCTCTCAGTGTTCCTCCTCTCCTCTACTCATAACTCCCCTTCTTTCCTTGTTTCTTCTCTTTCCATTCCCTGTCTCCTCAATTCTCCCTCTAATTTCTCTGTTTCTACACTAATTTCTTAGCTAAAACAGGTAAGAAATGGAAAGAACAGAGATCCTTGGTGTGCATGGTTACATGCCTGTTTACTGTGCAGCCTCACATCCACGCACCAGCAGTGTTCAGTGAACGTGTGTGGCAGCGTGTGTGTATTCAGACAAATTTTCCCTTGATCCTTTTATTTATATTTCCCGCTGCCAAAAACAGCAGCACAATTCTTTCTCTGCACATATTCTTTCTACTCCGCAGGCGGAGCTCACAAAGTAACAACCAAACACTAACAGGAGTCTTAAATGAGCTTAAACAAGCTCCCAGACTGTGCATCACTCAAACATGAGTCGGCACAGTCGCTCGCTCAGGTCTACACCTTCCCAAACTGACAAATCTTTTTTTCTTATACCTGAGAGCTGACAGTGTATCTTCCACAGGCTGAAACAAGCTACCTACAGTCTCCATCAAGGGTCCTGATCTGAGACAGAGACTGTCAGGCACCAGAGGAGTCAGCTCAGCTCTGACCTCAGGACCCCTCAGGGTAAAGCTCCCATCCCCAGACGTCTAAACAGGCTCTCAGCTCCACAAAAATACATTTCTGTTGAACTCACAGCTCTGAAAGCTGTCACGTTACGTATAAAGGTATGTATCTCATGCATCAAGCTGCTACGTACAGTCAGAAGAGTCTGAGCTTCTCTGCGTCAGTGAACAACAGAGGGTACGATTACTAATCTGTCCACTGTCACCAGGGAGATGAAGCTCTAAGATGAGAGGACTTCTTGCACTTTCTTTCTTATCATGTCCTCTCGTCTTTAGATGGGAATATTATAAATATTATGATTAAAGCAAGAGAAATGGCATTTGATATTTTTCCAGTACTTTAGTGGGCATGCACTTTCATAGAGAGAAATAAATAAGTTTACAATTTAATCTGTGATTCAGCGAGTACATTGACGTCACCGTCCGGTAAATACGAAGGAAATTCTCCTTATAAGCTATAAACAGTGATTTTCTTATTGGGTATACACAGCTTAATGAGTGTTTGGTTTAGACGCCCGTGTTACCTTAAATTGAAAATGACGGCACCTGAAACAGGAAAGTTTATAACAACAAACTAAATCAAGGCTGCAAAACATAGGAGGAGTAAAGGAAAAGTTGCCTTTACTAAAATCCTTCAGCGCTGCTCAGACACAGACTAACACTGGTGTAAGTTGATGTTAATGTGAAAGTTCCTCTTGATAGATGACGTGGCATTGCTGAGCTGGCATTTGCTTCAGTTTTTTATTATTTTCTATATAGTTAAAATGTATTATTTGATCTTCTTAGGCAGAAGCTGAGTACCTTTGCACACTGACACACAGAAGTTTGATGTCCAACAATTTTAATTGTTTTCAATCACTTAATGCAAAAAAATTGCAAAATACTGCCACTAGTTTGATTTTTTTAAAAATTATTATTATTTTGTACAAAACCTTCAGCAAAACCGGTGAAATTCTCAATGTCAGTCCAGGTGTGCTGCAGCAGTTCCTCTCACTGCCTCAGGCACCTCTCCAGTGAACTCACGTCGGCTCCTAGCGGTTGGAGCTGGAACTGCAGAAAGCTGAAGGTAATGAAACTCCCTATTCAAACCTGAGAGATGACTTGATTGACATTTAAAAACGTGGTTTTCAGTACTAAATAATTAAGGAGTATAAATTCCGAGAATGAATGAAGAGAAGAATGTTTTTTTTAAAAACTCTGCAAAATATGTAAAAAGTGAATTTTGTGTCTCTTAGAGGAAGGTTTTAGACACAGAGTAGTATCAAAGGGAATAAGCTAAAACAATTTACTACTATTGGGAGAAAAAGTCCTAAAATAAGTAGCAGATGTGCACTAAGGGCCACAGGCAGAGTGCATTACTGGAATATCATAGGAATAAAACAGTAGTTTGTAGTGTACTTATGGGAATCTCTGAGGTGGAAATGCTTGTGAGGACTGATGGATGGACCCTGAGAGGAAACACTGGTCCATTAAAAGTCTGAGTGCAACACACTGAGGCTGTTGGACCCTCGTCCCGCGGTGGAGAGCGTCTCTCTCTCTCTCTCTCTCTCTCTCTCTCTGAACTAAGAGGATAAGCTCGTCCCTTTTTCTCCCCTCACCGTGATTGGACGAAGCCACTTCTTTAGGAATGGCATCAAACTATTTAAATAGCACTTTGTCCCCCCTCGGCTTAAAAGGGAGTTTTTTAGCAGCCGATACCAGCAAGGACAAGTTTTCAATCAAGAATTAATACACGCTTTTTGTTATTTCCCTTTTTTTTCCACGTTGGAACTTTTTTCTTTAAAATTAATCGCCATAAATTGAATCTTGGGGATTATTGCTGGATTTCTACATTTTGAGCCGGATTTTATTGCATTATTTGGTCTGCTCCATTCGTGAAGCAGGTGAGTGGCATATGTAATTCAAGCGTTTCTGCGGCTGCACTTAAATAAATCACCGATTCGTGGCAGACTTTAATGTGCTTACTGTTTTCAACCTGTTGCACACCGGCTTTGTTGATATTATTGTTGTAAATAGTTAGACTGTTGGGTTTTTTGTCGTTATTTGTCACAGACTGCAGGTTGGTGTTGCACCATGAAGCTGACAGGGATATTTTTGCTATTGATGCTTTGGACCTGCGAGAGCGCGAGAGTCGCAGGTGAGTTTGACTGAACTGAACTGATTCAACTTGAACCTGTTAAACTTTATTGTTATTCATTTTGCTCGCAGCGCGCAGCGTGTTGAAAGTGAAAACAACAGAGATCCAGTGCGCTGCCAGACAAAGGCTGACTGCTTATTATTATTCACCCGCAGAGAGTCGAGACGACAATAGCGTGTATGACTTGTTTGAGCTCGTCCAAGTCCCCAAGAAGAACCATGGGGTCACCCTGGTGAAAGGAGACGACCCGTACAGCCCCGCCTACAAGATCCTCAATCCGGACCTGATCCCCCCGGTCCCCGAGAGCGCCTTTAGGGACCTGATCGATTCCATCCATGCCGAGAGGGGATTCCTCCTCTTGCTCAACTTCAAGCAGTTCAAACGGACCAGAGGAAGCCTCCTGACAGTGGAGAAGCGGGACGGCTCCGGACCCGTGTTTGAGATCGTCTCCAACGGCAAAGCGAACACCTTGGACATAGTTTTCTCCACCACGAACAAGCAGCAGGTGGTTTCCATTGAAGATGTGCAACTGGCTACGGGCCACTGGAAGAACATCACGCTGTTCGTGCAGGAGGACCAGGCTCAGCTGTACGTGGGATGCGACGAGGTGAACAACGCCGAGTTGGATGCGCCCATCCAGAACATCCTGACGCTGGAGACCCCAGCAGGCGCGCAGCTCAGGATTGGCAAGGGAGCGGTGAAAGACCGGTTCATGGTGAGCGCACGAGAGATTTAGCTTTAAGTCTGTACGTTGATTCTTGTTAAACTTCACCGAGGCAATTCAGTCATGTGTCTTTTTAATGCTGTCAGCTTAGAGTTTTGTTTTAATGCACGTGCGTAATTATGTCCGAATGCTTATAAACAAACGCACATGTTGCAGGAATGAATGATTAGTTTAATGCTTTCAGCGCGATGCAGTTGTTTTAATTCGCCGATGTGCTGCATCATAGCTGACCTTTGATACTTGCAGGGGGTCCTACAAAACGTGCGGTTTGTGTTTGGAACAACACTGGATGCCATCCTCCGCAACAAAGGATGTCAGAACTGTGAGTAATGAGACGTCTTGTGTGTTTATTCATCACTCATCTGCTTCATGTGCTGCCAAGTCCCGGCAAATCCTTATCAAAGAAATGTGTATATACTTAATCTGCTGGCTGATTTCTACATAAAACCCTGACTGTGAAGCTGCTGACCACTTGTCACACAGGAATGTCAATTTACAAATATCTCAGGGCACTGCGGTCTCAAAGCATGGCTGTGCAGCATTATCTTATTACTTTTCAGAGTAATTTATGGCAGTGTGGGATGTGCAACATTTTAATGTCCCGCCTCATTAATACATCAACAGTGAAGATGAGTGTGCAGATACATGATTTAATTAAGTTCTCCTTTCAGCCATGACGACTGACACCATGATCCTGGAGAACCTCAATGGCTCCTCAGCCATCAGAACAGAGTACACTGGGCATAAGACTAAAGGTAAACACTACTGTATGTGACTTTCTATTAAACCCTGTTACGCTGGCTCTTGTCTGTTAATTAAACTCAAGCCTGGCCAGACTAAAGTGATTTTGTAGCCTTTACTAGCAGTCAACGACCCCTCTGCCTGTATTTTCCTTCCTGGTGCAGACCTGCAGATGGTCTGTGGCTTTTCCTGTGAGGACCTGGTCAGCATGTTTAAGGAGCTGAAGGGCCTTGGTGTGGTGGTCAAGGAGCTGTCCAATGAACTCCGCCAGGTGGTAAGGGACAAGAGTGCAGATACAGTCTCCCCGTCTGCCGCCTGTCTGCCTTTGTGTGTGTTTGTGTGCTGTCTCCTCTCTGGGTTGCCATCAGCACCTGTGTACAGTTATCCAGCAAATTAAAATTAGACATATGTTCTATATTCAGCCAAGGAAATGAAGTAACTCTGACATATTTGTCAAGTTTTGCATTGTTAAAGCATATTTATTATTAATCAAATGGGGCCAAGAAACTTGGAGTACATGTAATGATTTGGCCTGGGAACCAAAATCTGCATAAATATTGCTGCAAAATTAAACTTTTTACAGCTTCTTTAATTATCCATTAGCATACCTTCTAATAATCTTTATGGCATCAGTTCAAAACTGTTTCCAAACCTATATAAAGTCCTCCCTTAGCATATTTTCCTCATCATGTAATGTTGCGCTTTATTAGATGAACTTGTCTACCTCATGCATATTTAACTATTTTAAAAGTATCTGAACGACACCAAACTCATGCCCTTATTTTATTTACAGTTTTATTCACTAAATTTGTTTAAACAAATCTTGGTAATACATAAAACCTTTTTACAGCACATCTGTGTTTTGTCTGTTTCTGTTCCACCTCAAACCCAGACGGATCAGAACAAGCTGATTATGACCCGCATTGGTATTCACAGCGGCGTCTGCATCCACAACGGCATCGTGCACAAGAACAGAGACGAGTGGACCGTCGATGACTGCACCGAGTGCACTTGTCAGGTGAGACCTCGAGTACTTAAACACACGTGTGAGGGGATGCACTCTATAATCAGACTTGTTTTTACTCGCACGCACGCACGCACGCACAGACACACACACACACAAACACTCATATGTAAAGACAGCGCACACTGAAGAGCACACACACACTTACCACCACTCAACTGATCTGGTCAGTAATTAGTAGTGTGAAGGCCTGGCAGAGGGCCAACAGCCTTTACTGTTGTAATGAGAGGTCTGCTGTCAGAAGTTCAACTTCAGTGAGGCCTAGAGGGACCAGACCAGACTTTAAGTGATGCGTTGCCGGTAATTAAGAACAAGACCTTGGCTCTGACAAGTGGAAAGAAGGGATAGGTTTGAGTGCAGAATACCTGGCAAAAAGATTTATGCATTTCACAGATAGGCTTTATTTCCTGATTCCCTCTTCTACTGATATACTAGTTGTCCCCGTTTCCCCTTCTCTTCCCTGTCAGTGATCAGAACCAGGAGGGAGAACATTAGCATGCATAGTTAGAGGCAGTTGTTATCCCTGAGTCATTCACAGTGCACCCACACAGGTTGTGCTGGCTGGCTTTACTTGTTTAGGGCTCAGCGCCCAGTACAGCTCCACAGTGAAGCCGACTTCCATTATTAGGTCTTTGGCCTCATTCCCACTCTCCCCTGACCCAGTGGGCAGGTGGTTGTCTGCAGGGGTCTCCGTTCTCAGCCAGAATTCTGCTTTTAGTTTTTCTGGCGAGGTAAATCCGTGCAAACTCAGATGCTGAGCAGAGGATTTAATGAGCTGGTTGCACGGACATGGACTGAGACTTGGATAAAACATTACCCTGCAACACGCACTCATTTAAATTTACACAACAATCAACTCCACATTAGTGACACTGTTCTGTGGTGTCTCAAATCCATTTGGAAAATCCAGCATCTGGACATCATTTGGAAGGAAATTGCAGCAACACTTTAGTAATATCCATATATTTGAGCATATGATTAACCATACATCTGATCTCTATGCTTTTCCAGAACTCTGCTACTGTGTGTCGCAAGATCTCCTGCCCCCTGATCCCCTGTGCTAATGCTACTGTTCCTGACGGGGAGTGCTGCCCACGCTGTGGAACGCGTAAGCATCTATGTTTTCTAAAGCCCAACTTATTGTTAGAACTTGCACAGCTGTAGGAAAATACTCCGTAAATGCTGTTAAATAAGCGACTGTATAAATTGCGAGTGTAAGCTAGAATGTATACATTTCAACTAACCGGCAGAGCATTGAAACACTGCCCCATTCACTGGAAGGGCCGTTACTATGTTATTTGCCATATAAAACAAAAAGCCACAAATATTTCCTGAGATGTAAAGGTTTCTATTCAAGAGAAAACATGTTAATTTTAGAGATGATTTAACTGCAATAACATCCGAGGAAATGAAAGGGTGCTTATGTGTTTGGAACATAGGTGCTTTGTGCTCCGAAACATCTTTGAATCTTCAAACTGAAATGGCTGTAATTTGCCAAATTGGTGAAAGCGGAATGGAAAATTGGTCGGCTGTTTAGTGAAGCCATCTTCTGCATGCAGACAAGTGACATGTTCTTCATACTTATGTAGGCTTGGCTGCAATGCTTCTCTAAAACCTAAATAAACAGTGGGAACCACATTCATCCAGACCTCAGCCACTTGTTGAAGTCATTACACACCCAGGGCCATGTTTGCAAAATCTGTTTCCTCTTCGGGAAAGCATGAGCCAATGGGGCATCCCGATGTGTCCTGAGGACAGTGGCCCTTTTCTACTCCTCCAGCCTTTCTCTGCGAGTTAGTCTCTGCCCTCCCTCTCAGCAGACGGCTGTCTTTCTGTTTAAGTCCCAGCTAAATCCACACTATTAGCCCTCCGCTTTAAGAGCTTTCCCTCCTCATTTAGGCTCGGGGGTGTTTGTGAGGGGGTGCTGCCTCGCTGGAATAGCTCTTTTATTGTCTCCCTCTTCCCCTCGCTCATATTCTCTCTCTCTCTGCCTCCTGCACAGCGAGCGACTATGCAGAGGACGGCTGGTCGCCATGGTCTCAATGGACCCATTGTTCCGTGTCCTGTGGGCGGGGCATTCAGCAGCGTGGACGCTCTTGCGACCGTATCAATAACAACTGTGAGGGCACCTCTGTACAGACCCGGGACTGCTACCTCCAGGAGTGTGACAAGCGCTGTGAGTTAACTCAACATACTCTAACCCAAAAGCCAAACACAAACAAACAAATAAGTCAACCCTGCTAAGCAGTCAGCCTGATTTTCCTGTTATCTGTGATTTTATCATATCATATGTGTGCCATATTGCATAATAGAGTGCCACAGTGCTCCTCCGCTTTGCTTCCTGATAACTGACCTCTAACCTTTCTTTGCCAACTTCAGTCAAGCAGGACGGCAGCTGGAGCCACTGGTCACCCTGGTCATCCTGCTCTGTCACCTGTGGTGCTGGTGCCATCACCCGTATCCGCCTTTGCAACTCCCCCACCCCTCAGCTTGGAGGCAAGGACTGTGAGGGAGAAGGCCGGCAAACCGAGAACTGTCAGAAGTCTCCATGCCCGAGTAAGTCCTAGTCTGTTATCCCCTGCCAGGCTCTATTTGTGTGTTGTATATAGCAAGGACATAAATAAATCGTGTTTTCTTCTCCTTTAGTCAATGGTAACTGGGGTCCTTGGTCACCATGGGATACCTGCAGTCTCACCTGTGGAGGCGGTGTCCAGACTCGCAAACGCCTGTGCAATGACCCTGCACCAAAATATGGTGGAAAAGAGTGTGTTGGTGATGCCAAAGACACACAGATGTGCAACAAGAAGGCCTGTCCAATTGGTGAGGCATTATATTCACTTACAAAGCTTCAACGTTTGTGTATCTGTTTTATTTTAAACATGATTACTGTGCTGTAATTCACCATATTACTGTTGTTTTTTGGCCCAATTTTCTCATGTAAGTTTTAATAATTTAGTTCCATTTTGATAAACTCACATTTTCCTTTGCAATGAGATCATTACTGAAATAGGATTTACCTGATTAAAAAGAAGTTTAATCTGAATGATACCTTTGATGTTCCAGTTGATGTCTTGATAATGAGCCAATATGGTTGTCTTCAGATGGGTGTCTGTCCAACCCCTGCTTTGCTGGAGCCAAGTGCACCAGTTTCCCTGATGGTTCCTGGAAGTGTGGAAAGTGCCCAGCAGGTTACACTGGCAATGGCATCAAATGTAAAGATGTTGATGAGGTAAAATTCCTCAGACCTTGTATTATGATTTTGTCAGCTACAAACATGATTTGATGCATGTTTAAGTATCTATGAAATCTCCAGCCTAATGATCTCGATGCTTGTTCTTTTCATCTCTAAAAACAGTGCAAGGAGGTCCCAGATGCTTGCTTTGAGTTTAATGGTGTACACCGCTGTGAGAACACAGATCCTGGCTACAACTGTTTGCCCTGCCCTCCTCGCTACTCAGGAACCCAGCCGTTTGGCAAAGGTGTGGAACAGGCTGCTGCTAAGAAACAGGCAAGTACAGTAGTTCTGTTCTTTTGGTAAAGCAGTCAATTAGAGAACACTGAAAAACACATGCCTTGACAAAAAGAGATATGAGTGTATGAAACATACGATAAAAAACTACTGATGGGTGTACGGTACAATTACACCTGTGTCTCTAGGGCAGGGCCCAGCTCATTTATTGTGTTGAATGTCTGCCCAGAATGTCATGAATGTGGACTATGCACAGCCAACATGATCACTGATCATTCAACTATGCATCCTTCACTCTCCAGGTGTGCACACCCCGTAATCCCTGCCTAGATGGAAGCCATGACTGCAACAAAAACGCCCGCTGTAACTACCTCGGACACTTTGCCGATCCCATGTACCGCTGCGAGTGCAAGCCCGGCTATGCAGGCAACGGCCATATCTGTGGAGAGGACACAGATTTGGATGGATGGCCCAATGCTGACTTGGTTTGTGTGGAGAATGCCACCTACCACTGCAAAAAGGTATGTAGAGGTGACACAGCAAGGCTCTACCTGATACAGAATCACTTCAGAAGTTACTGTCTTTTTTACCTTTAAATCAAACTGCGTTTTCTGTTTTTCAGGACAACTGTCCCAACCTCCCCAACTCTGGGCAGGAAGATTATGATAAGGATGGCATTGGAGATGCATGTGACAATGATGATGACAATGATGGCATTCCTGATGACAGGGTAAATGAAACTCTCCAGATGTGGCCCTAAAAGTGTGTAAGGGAGTGTGTGTGTGAGTGTGTCTTCTGTGACTGTGATTTTTGCATTCATCATTCATGCTGTCTAATAAGAAGGCAGGTGGAGGGGGTATGGGGAGGGGAAGCTCAGCAGGAAAGCAAATGTTTCTCCCCAGCCTGAGCCAAAACCTCAAATTCCAGGACTGAGGCACAGCTCTGAAGGCGCAGCTCTGTGTGTTTGCTAATCCCAACATTAGATTTGGGACAGGACCTAAAAATAAAGCCCCTTTTCAACCAGCATCACTCACTCTCTGTAAATAGATCCACTCAGGCTCAGATAGCAAATGACAAGCACTGCACCTGAAAACCTACACTGACCTCTTTCTCCTATTTGTCTTTCTCTTTTTGAAACAGGACAACTGTCCATTCGTGTACAACCCCAGGCAGTATGACTATGACCGTGATGATGTGGGTGACCGCTGTGACAACTGCCCCTACAATAGTAACCCAGACCAAACAGACACAGACAACAATGGAGAGGGAGATGCCTGCGCCATAGACATCGATGGAGATGGTGAGAACTGGGAACATTTAATTCAAGTGCACAGAAAATCTACATCTTTATGTCTGTGGTGAAGTGAGGTCATGTTTCTTAAGTTAGCTATACTTTGTACTATTGGCATTCATATCATATGTTTTCATTCATTCCCCAGGCATACTTAATGAGAAGGACAACTGCCCCTATGTGTACAACGTTGATCAGAGAGATACAGATCTGGACGGAGTGGGAGACATGTGCGACAACTGCCCTCTTGAACATAATCCTGATCAGGTGTGTAGACACATTCATAAGGCCTTTTTCCATTTCCTTCCACCTCACCCACCAATAATAATCCACATTCATCTGCCTGCCTTTCTCTATTGCTCAGCATATATCTGTCTTTCAATTGAGACAGAGCGTCAGTGATTAGCTCTGTGTAGCTGTCTAAGCTTTATCACGCTATGTAAAGGTGGAGTAAATCCTGTATGCAGCTGAAGGGCACATCAGTTCAATAAGGCGTGGTGGGGGGCTCAGGGTCTTTTCAATGGCCCATTGACGTTAGCTAGCCAATGTGAGGGAAGAGGCCCCAGGCTGGATATTACTGAGGAATGGGCTGGCCCTGGGCTGTATGCATGCCCTGTCTGCACACCATGGGCCAGCTCTGTCCACCTGTGCCATGCTACACTGAGAAATAGGAATGTGTTGAACAACGGGACTCAGAAAAAGTATGGGGGAAGGAGGAGCAAGTCTAACTCTACACTGTTGTGGTCTATTAAGAGTGAACTGCACATGGCAATTAAAGGCCAAAAAAGGCAAGTCCAGGCATGGATGCAGTAGTGTTACTTGCTGTTCAGAAGACCACAAAAACTGCACAAAAATTCCCTGTTAAAGTTACCTTAATGAGATATTTGTCTGAATATTTGTCTGATATTTGTAGAACTTTTGATTCAATATCCTCACAATCCTCACAACCCATTCCTTTTCTAACCGTAATCTCCCTCTATTCATCACCATTGCCCCTATTCTTTCTTAGTGCCGCAGGATATGTCTTGTTCCACGTGGTATGGTGAACATGCCTTCGCCCTTAGCTACAGATGCACGAGGTGCTCAACAAGCATATTAGAGTAGGAGGAGTGACAGTCTTGTGGAGTGATGTTTGATTTGCAATAGCTTAAACCTGCTGACAGATCTTGGACAAATTGAGCTTGGCAGCTTTACAGAGGCAGAGGGATTTCAGCAAAAGCAAAGTCTCTAATGAAAGCAGGAGAGGAGAGATGAAAGAACATTTGTAGCAGGAAACACTGCTGTGAAAAGAAATAAACATTGTGAAATGTCATCACCTGTGTTAGAGTGCTAATGTTTCAGTGTGCCATTAAGTCGTACACTAAGTCCTAATAATGAATAAAAACATTGTACCATTACAGGTGGATTCAGATGATGACCGTGTGGGAGACAAATGTGACAGCAACCAGGACATTGATGAGGATGGTCACCAGAACAACCTGGACAACTGCCCATACATCCCCAATGCCAACCAGGCTGACCATGACAAGGATGGCAAGGGAGATGCTTGTGACCATGATGATGACAACGATGGCATCCCCGATGACAAGGACAACTGCAGACTGGCTTTCAACCCTGACCAACTGGACTCTGATGGTGAGTGAAAGGAGGCTGTCCCAAAGGGCTTTAGAGCAGCAAGAACTGAAAGCTCACAGCATGTCTACAGATCTTAGAAACATCTTGGGTATTGTCATTAATGAATATGTTGGTTTCTCAGGTGATGGTCGTGGAGACGCCTGCAAAGATGACTTTGACCAAGACAACGTGCCTGATATCTACGATGTATGTCCAGAGAACTTTGACATTAGTGAGACAGACTTCCGCAAGTTCCAGATGGTTCCTCTGGACCCCAAAGGCACCTCACAGATTGATCCTAACTGGGTTGTCCGCCATCAAGGCAAAGAGCTGGTTCAGACTGTCAACTGTGACCCTGGCATTGCTGTTGGTAAGGAAAAAGTCATGTGTTACACATGTCTATAAAATTCACCCTAATCTCCTCAAAGAGCAGACATTCAGTAACTGATGGGATTAAATTCCTTCTCTGTTGAAATTCTGAGCTCAAACTTGATTTTTTTCCTTCAGGTTACCATGAGTTTAATTCAGTGGACTTCAGTGGGACCTTCTTCATCAACACTGAGAGGGATGATGACTATGCTGGCTTTGTGTTTGGCTACCAGTCCAGTTCTAGGTTCTATGTTGTGATGTGGAAGCAGATTACACAGACATATTGGTCGAACAAACCTACCAAGGCACAGGGCTACTCTGGTCTGTCAATTAAAGTGGTTAACTCCACCACTGGCCCAGGAGAGCACCTCAGGAATGCCCTGTGGCACACAGGCAATACCCCAGGACAGGTTTGTTAGACTTCTATATTCAACCTAATGACTTCATTTAAAGGATTGTGTTAAAAGATAAAACTCACGATTGTTTATTTCCCCATGATTTAGGTCCGCACTCTCTGGCATGACCCTAAGAATGTTGGATGGAAAGACTTCACTGCTTACAGATGGCATCTGATCCACAGACCCAGAACAGGACTTATCAGGTGGGCAGAGGACATTCGTTTTACATAGAGATGTACTCGTCACACTTTGATGTCAAAATCACAAGCTTTGGATCTCACCAACTTTAATTTTTTCTCTATTTCCACAGAGTTGTCATGTATGAGGGCAAGAAGATCATGGCCGATTCTGGTAGCATCTATGACAAGACATATGCGGGTGGCAGGCTAGGACTTTTTGTCTTCTCACAAGAAATGGTATACTTCTCAGACCTCAAGTATGAATGCAGAGGTAAGGATTTTGCTAAAACCAACTAAGGCTGATTGCAATAGCAGTTTCCCAGAAGGTATTTGACGTTCAGCTCTAAAAATATATATTTTTTTATTATGTCTCTTTCTTCGAACAGATGCCTAAATGCACGGCACAGGAAGCTCTGAGGAATGCACCTTTTTTGTATAAAGTATGAACTTATGTATTCTGATGCAAAGTCCAGGGACCGATTTATCTCCGCAACTCTTTCTTCTGCGGCACGCACACTCGGGACGGGGCGAAGGTCATGTGGTCGGCCTCAGGGTAGCTTGAAGCTGGTTCGGGCAGAGCACCAACCTGTTGACTGCCAGTTGAGGATCAGAGAGCCCCTTCTCCTCCACCCTTAGCATCCACGGGAGCAGGGAGAGCTGGGGAAAAAATAAAACAAACCCTCTAGCTTTGCCAGTAGGACACAAACACCTTTCTATTCCAGCTCTGCCTGCTTTCTCGCTCTCTGAAAGACCTCATTCATCTCTGTGCGGGAACAGCTCCCCATAGACAACTATGCACTTCCAAGCCTTTACATCTCTCTCTCTTTCTGTCTCACTTCTTCAGCCTGTATGCCTTCCTACCTTACCTTCTGGATGGACATCCCAAAGAAAGAACTGATGAAACATGTCATGTGCTTTACTAGATCTGTCAGGATGTAGATTCTGAATGATACAACTTTTCAGGACTCACATAATGAAGACAGCAGAAACCTTTTTAAAAATCTTTGTTGTTAAGGACTCACAATTTAAGGAAACAGTTGGGAGAGGAGCAAGTTAGAAATAAGGGGAACGTGTGATGTACTCATGCATGTGTTGTTTGTGGAAGAGTGGCCACGAATGGAACAAGAAAGTGCTTTCATGCATCTACCTAAGAATCTCTGTAAAGAACTATGGAGAAGAAAAATACAAAATTACATTTAGGCTAGCTATCTTTTGAACTTACTAGTACGATGGGCTTTGTTGATGTTGTCTTGTTAACTAATCAACTCTCAGGGTGAGATGAAAGTGACGATCTTCCCATATCAAACCAGTCAGAAAAAATAGGCAATTATATTTTACAGAAAAACACTAGAGCCAGTGATCACAAAGCTCCAAAATACTTCCCATCATTACATCAAAATCATGGTTAATAAAGAGATTTGTCTCCCTCAGCTTTTATGGATTTCAATTTGAAATTATGTAAATACATGTAATTTATTGACTCTTGCCTACAATGTAGGCAGCAAAGGAAATTTGAATGCTATGGAAAAAGTAAAAACAAAACAAAAATCCATTCAGTGTCACAGTTAAAAGGTGTCAAACACAGGATGCTCACTCCTGCCAGTGTCCATCATTTCCCATTGGACAAAGTCAATTAGGTATTCTTCAGTTAGGTATCTTTAGCATGAAGTGTATGTGACTTGTGTGCCTTTTTTTCAGAGAGAGATGAAAAACAAAGGAAATCTTTGATGTACAAATATTACCTCATTGCTGTTGTACAATTTGATCAAACAAAAATACGCAACCTAAGTACTTTTTCATATTCCTTTGAAATGATGGACATCTTAGTGCTACTGTAGCATGAGCTGTAAATAGTGAGACATTTCATATCTAAAAACACAACAAGCTCCCAATCCCGTGATCTATCCCGGTGAAAATTAGTAAAATGGGAGATCTCTTTTTTATAAATAATTTTGCTTTATCATGTACCTATGTCCAATGCTGTTTTAGCAGATAAATTATTGTTCTGTTTTGTCTTAGCTGTTCGTGAGAGGTTGATTTGTGTGTGTGCTTGTGTGTAGATAAATGCTATTTAAATAATTTATCAGGATTTGTTGCCTTACCAAAGGGCACCTGTCCATCTGTATAAACGGTTTGCACACTGACGTGAGGATGTTCTGTTCTTTATCGTTTTTACCTTCTTTGTTATTGTGTATCATTGTTACCATTATTTTTGTACAATTAGTTTTGCTTGTCTGTAAACATTTTCTTAGTTGTACAAAGCGAAAATGCTGTTTTTATTCATAGCAATTATTTTGTTACATACTTCAAGACAATAAATAGTTGTTAAAATTCTCAAGCATGTCTGCGCTTTTGTTTGTTAGATTGGAGTCATATAACCATTTTTTATCCAGGATTCAGTCCATTGTCTATTCCAGATCTTGTTTAGGTGACATGGAAATATGGCATGTTTTACATAAAACACAAACTGGTGGATTACTCAGACCTCTTCCAATAAGGACACATCAAGAAGACAACTGGCTTTGATTAGATCTACTGCTAAGCGCTTGAACACGCTCAAAGTCGACATGATTGCCCAGTTCCCCCAAGGCACAAACAGAGTTGTACTTTCAGGCCTTTCTCGCTGCAGAGAAGCACACACATAGCCCCTGTGATGAAGGCCACATGAGGAATGTGACACAGACGTCTGCTCCTCAGCTTGATCTTCCTGACCTGTCTGATCTGCACTGACCTCTGCAGAAGGTTAAACAACATGGAGAGCAAATATTAAGACAACACAAACCTTGACATTGGCTTACTGGTGTTAAGATACAGATGCTGAAAAAAAAAAGAATGGTGGACAATATGGAAGGAACACAACAGAGCAAGACCACAAACTGTGATCTTATCTATCACTTTAACGATTCTCAACAAAATTCAAACATCAAGAATTTGCAATGGCTAAATGTATTACAACCTTTAAGGGTATTTCTGTTACTTTGTCAACCCTCCTACATCGTCACATAACAATTTTTTCATTATTTCAATTTTTCAATTATTTCATTCTTCTCTGTACTTCACAGTTGACACAGCAAAACAATATGACTTTAACCAACTCAAGCAAAGTGAATATCACAGTTCTCGGGTCACAGTTATTAGATGCTAGGAAACAAGCAGTATGTTCCACAAAGTGGTGCCTTCTAACATGGACGTTCTGTTGATGTTTGAGTTTTTGGGAGTTTTTTTGTCTTGTTTGGTCACTGCGGCTACATCTCTGCTCATACAAAAAAAAATCTTCAATTTATTCCAAAAAATAAAAAGAAAGAAAGAAAAAAACCCACAATTTTCTGCGTGCCAGTGAATTTTACTGACGAAAGACCTACCAGACATAGTGTGGTGAGACATGTTCTGTAAGAGTTTTTTATGAACCAAGTTAGGTTGACTCACTATAATTGAGAATCCATCAAATGGAGAGAAGCAAATGGACATTTATGGGCTTAACTATTAGGTTTGAACCTTTTTTAATCCAGGAAGTCAATTATGTACTGATTCTTCAGAATGATGACAGCCCAGTGTGAGCTATCATGGATTATTACAATGTGGCAACACTGAAGGCTAGACATCTTAAATCTAGCTGCAGTCCTCACACATCTCTACCAGCTGTCTACAAACACCCACGTGTTTACTCTCAGAACCTTTTTAGGCTGTGTGTCAGGATGTGAGGGTTGCCACACAGAGAATCCCCACTGGTTTAAAGGGAAAATTCCCTGTTTTCTTACGAGAAGTCTGACTTTTGTTAATGTCTGTTTTAGGTGAATTATATCTTTCTGAGAAATTGCGGTAAGATGAGTGGAAATACTGAAAGGAAGCTGGTCCTTTCTGTGTCAACTTAAAGCCACAAGGTGACTTTTTTTTGCAGGGATGTTAAATGAGATGTTGCAGGGCTTCAACTCACAACTGTTATCATTAATTTTTATCATAATTAGCAGATTGTTTTATTACACACGGCAGTTGTCTAATACAGTATCTAACACAAGTATTGCTGTAGGACATTTTTATTTTAGATATTTATGGAAACCGCAGTTGCAAGTTAGAGGTTGCCCACTCATTTTCCCAGCAAGACCAGCACTTCAAACTGGCAGCCTTCCGGTCACAAGTCACAGCCATTATTACTTGCCACACACACTCCTCAAATAATGACAGACCACAGCTGAATAAGACCCACCCCATTACCTCCAGCACCTTAAATGGTTCTGTAAAAGGCACCTTTTACTGTAAACGGATAATACATTAGCCTTGAAGTGAAGTGACTAATGCAAAGTGCCCATGAATGGAACAAAGGCCATCCACCCTGGAGTTACAACGGCTTTATTTAGCTCCTGTAATCCACCCAGGGAAGTGGAGAGACTGCGCTCCATTTGCAGAACCCGCTACCACAATTGGCCTCAAACCTCAAGACTTCAATCCTGAAACGCTACATTTGATCTGGCCTCCCTCCTCCTCTGGTCTGTCATTCAACACCTTTGTGCTTCATGCTGCTGTGTATTGAGGTGTTGAAGTGTTATGTTAAGATGGAGGACCCCCCACTGAATACCATGGCATTTACCCACCATGCACATTTGTAAGCACAGAAGCTGCTGGACCCCACCTGTACATACAGTATATCAGTCTCAAATAAGAAGAGAATAACATTTTCTTAAACAATAAAGTCTGGAATGTGGTTTAGTCAAGACATTTTCTTTCTATCATAGTAGGTGGGTGCAAAAAGAGGGATCAAAATAAAACCTCAATGACACCTGCACTCTACTGTTTTGATGAAAAAGCAGCTGCAGGCATCAGAATTGTGTAAATCATCACTTTTATCACCACAGCAGTTATGTAACTTCAATTTCAAATCATCTGTGCGTTCTGGTTCCACACATGCCTAGCTTTGCTGAGCCTGTAGATCTCTTTTTTAAGCTTCAAATGTCTGAAGCATCCATATGTACAAACACAGCACTTTAGCTAGGACCCTGCTCACACCTAGTATTAAAATGCCATCTGTATCCAGACTTTAGCCAGATAAGGAAAAACACATGTCAATACAGGGTGTGATCTGAATTTGATTGGATCCATCTGACCACATCTAAAGGTGTGGTATTCGTAGATACGAGCCCTGACACTAGCCAGTGCTACTTGCTGTTTTTTTTAGGAGACTACTTTTCCCATCAGTTGTTCATTACAAATGACATATCTACTGCTTCTCCCTTGCTGTCTCTCAGTACGTTAATATAACCACATACCTTTCTGCTGCAGCCTCAGGTTGAGAATGAGGTGTTACCTGGAGATTCCACCTAGCATGGCTTTACAGTGTTTTGTTCTTTTTTTCCCAAAGCACTTCATACCCCAACAAGAGTATTTCAGAAGTGAAGCACTTAGACTTTGTTGCCTTGGTAATCCCTTCCTTAAATTTTCATACTTCAAACTTCAGACACCATATAATCTGAATGACACCTGTCTGACTTCCTGCCCTGCTCTGCACAGTTTGATGGGTCTTTAATCACAATTAGACCAGGCGTATGTACGGAGCAAAGCGGAGAGATGCTCCTGGGTGTTGCCTAAAATGGTATCTATCAGCTCTGGATCAGTTCATCATTCATTTAGAATAGATTCGAAAGTGTGCCGATGCTTACAAGTTTGTTCACTTTGTCCACACTTTATTGAGGACAGTTAGTTGATTATGAACAAGATCTTTCCTGGTAAAGTGTCAAATAGTTGGAAGGTGATGCTCTATATCAGTCATTAGTACATAATGGCACACTTTAAGACAAGACTTTCTAAACACACTGTTTTTCAAGGGAAGGTAAGGCCCCACAACAGCCCCAAACCCCAACTTTAGCACAGTTTAATGAGTTTTACATCAATCATGGCACCAGTGAAACAAGGTTCTTTTGATTATGTCAGACTTAGTGACATAACTGTGATCTAATCACAAAAACACTTTGACTACTTTTCTGCAATTCCCTTCTGTGAACCCCCATAAAATAATTCCCCATACAGAACAATTTGTTGCTGTGATTGTTGGCAGTAGCAATGAGATTCCTGACTAGGATGTGCTATGAACTGTGACCTCTGAGCTGGCTGCACCTGGCGAACTCAAACATGTCAGCGAATATTTTGATGGAAAATGGTGACCACTATCACCTTTGATGCACAGAGAAAAAACACCTCCAAACATCATTTTAAAGATGTCATAAATCTTTGTCGTTATGTCGGCATGCCTCTCAGACAATGAAATGACACGTTTCCAAAAGCAGGTTCACCATTTAAAAACACTGAAGTGAAAAATGGTTGATAATTTTCAAGTGTCTGGTATGACAACCATGCATTGAGTCCTAATCACCGCCGTGTTTTTGAGGTTTCAGGGCGAGGCGCGTCATGCATGTTTGCTTGCCTCTTGAACCTCGTCACATCTGCTCGGCGTGTTCTTTGTCCATCACCGCTGTTTGTTTTTCCTCCATCCTCTTAAGGACATAAGTGAGGCAGAGCAAGTGCTTGAATAGTGAAAAGATTAATGTTCCAAAACAACCCAAAGAGAACATTAATTCCATTACGGATGAAATTCGCTCTTGTTCCTTATTTTAATGCTTTGAGACGAACGCCAAATGCCTGCTTTTGCTCTGCCGTGTGGAAATATCAAGCACATGCTCCCCTTGACTCCAATACACAAGTCCTCCACTATCCAGGTTAACCGCAATGAGATACAATCTCTTTTTCATGTGTGGCGTGTTATTAAAAATGTTAAAACATTAAAGCATGCACAAAAGAGCAGTCATGCAGGTTTCCATGAAGAGCTTCATGCACCCAGGGAAGGTTCAGAACAGCTTTCCTCATCTTTGTGCTGGATCTTTTTCTCTCCCTATTATTTGAAATAAGTGATCTAAATTCTTTCCTACCTGTACTTTTTTCTCTTACTTTCTTTCTTTGTGAAAAGTTCTCCAAGTTTCTAAAGCCTTCTGTTATCTTTTGACCTTATTTTGAGATGATTTAGTCAACCGGGTAAAATAAAAAATACATTTTAATCACGAGTTGCTGTGTAAATTGTTCAAGTGTTGCTTGATATGTGCAGAATATATGTCAAAACTCCTTTAGTGTCTAAATACAAAAATATCAAGGCTGTATGCACACGGTTTTCAAACTAAATGGAGAAACTTCTCTAATTCCCCTTCTCCTGATTTAACATCATAGGAAAGGGAGGTATTGGTGGCCACCAGTCCTCTACAGCCCTATATCTAAATCCCAGAACTTCAAAAAATAGTATTTTTGTCACTACTTCAAAAGATAACACACATCTCAGCTTGAATGATATGATATAAGGCGGCTGTGTTCCAATTTGTTGCAGCGATTGAATTACTGAAGGCCAGTTTTGACAAGGTGCCACCTACCTACAGCAAACGTTATTTAATGTGATCATATAACGCTGGACATATGAGGCTGAGTGTCCTATACAGACAACAACAGAAAAGAGAGACCCCAGACACTATTAGTGTGCTATTCATTAACCGGACTGGCAGCAGATGAGAGAGGACAGGGAGACTGAAGGAAGAAGCAATGGCTTTTAATTTCCTGAAGGGAGCACGCCCTGCTACTCCTCTACAGCTTCTGTTTATCCGACGGCCTGTAATTCCTCTGGCCTCGGCCTCGTGTCGAGTTACAGGCTCGGCTTCAAACACACAGCATCTCTGCCACAGCAAAGACAGCGCGTGCCCATACAGTATACCTCTGCTATCAGTACGAGTATGACTCAACTGCACATTAACGTCACTGTGGAATCACAGGCTCTAATGACCATAACATCCAGGGGACCAGCTGTGGAGGTTTATCAGCATTGCAAAAGGCCAACTTCAGAACACATCAACAACAACAACAACCAAAATTACCCTACATTTCTACATATATGAAATATATGTAGAAAGAAAGAAAGAAAGAGTTAAGAAAGAAAAAATTGGGCTGAAAAGCAGTAAAATATGAAAAAAGTCTAGTGGTGGGTCGATTTTAGATGCCTTACGTGGGTTGAAAATGGTTTGATGATGATTGATAAACATACTTAAAAAGTTACATTAATGAACTGCTAATACTTTACTTTTATTGGACATGGAGTACACCTTACAGTTACAACTAGACACCTGCATCCTGAACAGTTACTCCCTGCTGAGCCTCAAGGCTTGTGGCAAGAACACAGACAGCTCTAAAGTTGGCTTCAGGACACAGAGTTTGCCCTGAAATTGGACATGATGTCTTCTGTTTGAACACTCACGGCAATGAATGACTAGCTAGAGGAAGTCAAGTGTTCTCTGTGCTGTTGACCACAAATCGTCCACCCAAACTCTCTGCACAGAGGTGTGAAATACTAGAGATAGCTGTGGAAGACGGATTTCCACACAGACACTAGACTTCCATACAGGCTGGCGTTGCGTGAGAGACAGAGATGTAAACAGTTGAGATAGAGACACCTGTGTTTCCTTTATGTGTCGCTGCAAGGATAAGTCTGATACGCATTGAGGCTTATTTGATTTGACATATGTTATGATGGTGCAATTTGGGAAAAGGCCACTGGCTTGTATATTGAGCAGATCATGATAGGATGGTCAGGAATAACCCAGTAACCCACTTTGGTTGCTGTTATCTATGATATTTTGCTTGTCATTGCTTTTAGGCACTTCCCTTTTCAGCCTACAGCTTGCTGAGTGGTACCTTTTACCTCAATTACAATTAACCAATGAATAATTATTTAAATGAATCAAATGGTTGCTACAGCTGATTATAATATTTACAGATGTCCCCTAACGCCTCACAAGTAGACAATTGGTAGATGCTAGAATTTTCTGATCTTCCTAAATGCATCATATGCAGCTAACTGCAGCATACTGCTGCTTCATGCTGCTCTCAACCAAGTTACTTTAATTGCTTTGCATACATTAGTTGTGCTCAAGCTCTCAGAAAGCTCTCCTTGGTTAGGTGACTTTCTCATTAATCCCACAGTACTTTGTTGGTTTTGTCTAAATCGGTGATGTTCTGGACCCCTTATTGCAGCCTTTTCTGGTCTTATTTGCCAATCAACTTTCTGTTGGTGGTTTTCTTTTTACAGAAAATGTAAACATCTTTACCCATGCTTCAAATGCAGGCTTTTAAAACCCTTGACAAGATAAAAGTGTGGCTTGAATCTGTTTTCCTCTACTGTCAGGTCCTTTGGAGCAAGGGCATTAAAGCTGAGCCAGGAAAGACCAAACCAAGAAGTAACAGAGAGAAGCGGGCAAACATCCAGTCTCGAGCTCCTGCCGATGCTATGACAAGGTTTACAGAAGTGAGTAATGTGGGCCACGGGGCCAGGCCAGACCCGGGGTCTCCACTCAGGTTGCAAAAGTCTCCGATGGGCTTCTGCCAGGCTGTGTGACGGCTGGAACGAGGGAAAAGTCAATGAGAAAAGAAAAGAAAAGAAAAAAAAACTTCTCTCCAAATGAGGCCGACTGACAAGTGGGTGCCGATATGTCACTGGGCATCACAGGGGGAAAAAAACACAGCAATGATATGCTTTCATGGAGCCATCAAGCCGAGGGACTATCTGTGCATTTTTCATATTTGTTATTGGTTTATTTGACTGCTCTTACTTGCTTCTTTTTCAATTTAATCCTGCTGCCCGGAACACAGTCTTAGTTGTTTAATAGAAGTTAACTGCCTTGCTCAAAGGACATTTTTTGGCAATTGCGAAGGGGGAGACAGTTTAAGAAGTTGCTTTTAAACAGCAGTAGCTTCACAGAAAAAAAGGGCCTGGCTTGGAATGTCTTTGAAAACACTTTCACTAGAGGTAAAATGAGGTTTCAATACAGCATATGCTGATCTGCTCTGCTCTTCTTAAGCAATGTATGTGTAGTCCTTTGAGATACTTGTGAAAAATGGGTTTGTTAAATAAATTTGATGTGCATATTAAATAGTATTTTAAAGCATTCAGCAGTAAATACATGAATAATAATTTTAAAAACTATGTAATCAGTATATTATTAAGTCACATTTTATGATGGAAAAACAACTACACATATGCCGTGACTCATGCAGATGTACAGATACACACAAACACTAATCCTTTAAGCCACAAGCTTGTGATCTCACACAGGCACCGTATTCTTTTGATAGTGAAGGTCAGATTTGGTACCACACATATCTGATACCAAATCTGTGTTTACCGGCAACATTCCTTTACCAAAAAGCTCCACTTACGAACCTCTGCTGTGATTGGCCTCAGTAATACTCAGGTCCAATGCTTGCGGAGCAGAGCTACTCAGAGGAAAGCATTCTGCTCACATTACAGGGTCAGTGGCATTGCTTTACTGGGCAGCCCACCTGGGACAGTTTCAAGTGTGAGTGGGAAATACCTATTTAAAGGTTACAGGGGGATGCTAGCACTGTATCAAGTTAAAGGTGATGGATTTAAATAATTAATAAATCTAAATGAAAACATCATTTATCATATGCAAAGAGAATTTGCTTAATGACAGATTCTGGAGAATATAATGTTTTTTTGGTTACTCTTCATGAAAACAGCCACCATTTTTTCATTCCTGCGACTGCAGCTTCCACAGGGGCTATGAGAAACGTGAGGGCGCGGTGTTGGGTTCCCTCCAGACCCATTTTGTGTCCTCGATCGGTGGCGCGAGACAAAAGGGCCACAGAAACCAGAGCTCGAGGTAGTGCTGCACTTTTGCCGCAAGTCAGGAAAGGTAGAAGAATGGAGTCCTTTCTCTGTTCGGCCTGCCTGGCTGTACTGTACACCTTGGAGAAGCACTCAGCACTGAGAGGAGATGGGCTGCCTTGATAATGGACACACACAAACAGGATCCCCTCTGCTTGCCAGAGCCTGAGAGAGAGAAAGAGAGACGCGAGGGAGGGTTTGAGGCATTTTTTGGTGGTGTGAATTCATCCGCTGAGTCACAAGAGTCACATTTGTGTGGTGGAAGCACAGAGCCTGAGAGGGAGAAAAGCATCATCTTCATCTCATCTGACACTGCAGCCTTTTGTGTAAAAAAAAAAACAAAAAACAACAGACCGTTCATCGCTGCTTTTTGTCGTTTTTTTAGTGAGAGTGGGACTCTTGGCACAAATATAGCACTCTCATGTAGCTATTGAGAGCTGCCTCGTTTCTGTCCTGTTTTCACACACATACAATACAATGAGAGCGCTGAGATGCTTTCAGAGCGAATCTGGCACATGTATTGTACTCACAACCAAGAAGAAAGTTCTGCAGAACATCGCGATGATCCCATGAGGGCTAAGCGCTCTAAACAATGGCGTTTGCATCAAAGAAGCTTGTGCTACAAATCAGTCAAAACAAAATGAGCAATTGCATTGTGAGCGCTCAGCCAGGTGGGTAAAAGCCAAGGGCTCAATCAAAAAGGAAAACAAAGAATCCCCTTGAGAAGCTTTTTAGGAGGACCACAGTATGACTCAGGTCTGGTGGAGACACCCAAAGAGAGTTGATAGACATCTCTCAGTGCTCCGTCTATTGAGTCTGTAGTAGAACTTTACATTTTTATCAAAGACATCTGCCTGCATTCCTGTTTCTGTCGACCTTAGCATTAAAGAGATGGAAGCTGAAGGGTTCAGGAGACCCATATGTGAAGGCAAGAGTGAACTGCTTACATAATTGGGAATGTAAGGAATGCTTAAATATCCAATAGATTTATGTCTACCTGTTGAGAGAAGACACACGTTAAGAACAATGGAGTTCTTATCCAGTCATCTCATGCTGTTTTGGTGTCTAGCTCGTCCAGGATTCACTGATTTCTCTGTTTTTTGTCATTATGATTTCTGTATATTGGGGTTTTAACTGCTGGCTGGAAAAGGTCGAGAAATCTGGAGATTTCACCTTGAGCTAAGGGAAACAGTGATGAGAATTTTTTAAGCCGCAAACACTACAACTTATAATTCTTTGATTTTTTTCGTACAGCTGGTTTTGAATGACTAAAACCAAACGTTAGCATTAAAGAATAAGAAAACTACCTAATATTCACATTTGCAGACCTGGAGACAGCTATTATATCTACATGAGATGCCTTTATGCTATGATATACAGGGTGTGATTGAAATGCTTTCAGATGTTGACTGCCATTACTGAACATGGCCCGGTAAGAAGGAAACAGCAGCTGCTTGCTGGAGCAGGTTTGAGTCAGTATAAAGAGTTACGTTGTGTGATCAACAGCTGGACCAGTTACCTGCCATTATGGGACCACTGGGAATTAGCACACACAATATATCTGAGATGAGTCTGAACAGTGTTAGAGCAGTCAAGTTTTGAAGCTGGTTTCCTATTTTATCTCACACAAAATTTATATTGCACAATTAGGGACTTAAAGTGTGAGTGCTCCAGGGATGGTCAGCTCACTGTAAAGTATATTTAGGTCTTTCCCTTTGTAATATTGTGCAAATAGGAGCCTTTTGTTTCAACTTTGATTTGAGGAAACACAAATTAAGCAAAGAAACCGAACCTGATGGCTTATACAGGCCTTAAATTAATAAAACCTTTTAAGGGGCATCCACTTTATGATCTGGTTACCACAGACGCATTTTAGTATCAAGTTTATGTTGGGCCCTATTGCTTTAGCTTTTCTAGTAAAAGTCCTTTCAGACTGGACCATACTGGAGCAACCCTACATATTGTATGTTTATATGTTGCTAGTTTTAATGTCACAATAAAACCAGCCCTTTAGAAAGCCATACCAGTGCAGACAGAAGACTTTCACACAGTGATAAAGTCTGTTTTCCTGCAGATTTCCTAAAGCTTGTGATTACTGAGCTAATTACTAACATTCTTTGGAGAACTTACAGGCTACTGCTCAGAACGTGGCAGCTTACGAGAACAGTAGGCTCCTTATACAGTACTGTAGCCAGACATATGCACACAGACAATATGCTGTTCTGTCTCATAAGACGTCCTGTAATGAAACATGTATGGTTTATAAAAGAGAGAATGTAGAAGACAAAAACTCATTTCAGGGGTAATGAAAGCATTATACACTTCTGAAGCTGCATAAAGCAAGATTTTTATGTAAAAATACACCTGCCGTAACCCAAAACATAGTGTGAGGTTGCATAAGAAACTAGAATTACCGCCTTGCGGTTTTATGCCTCCACCACCAGTCAAGTTACAGTTTACATGTCTTTCCAGACTCATATAATATATGTAGTGAAAACTTTAAAGGGATCTTATGAATGGTATGCTTGTTGGTGTAATTTTTTATGGCAAAATTGAAGATATTACTATATTGACATGTATGACTCCACACTGTTTTCAGACAGTTTCACAGAGGAGTACAGAAGGGTAATACAGAGTTTCGTCACATGATGCAACAAGAATCACCCGAAGCTCAATATCAGCAAAACCAATTAATTTCTGTTGGACTACAATGCTTCAAAAAGCCCCCAAAAACCTTAAAGTTCAAAAATTTGGATACTTCACACGCATCTTCATCCCAACAGCAGAGAAGCTCTCTACAATCAATACAGTCTCAAGGCAGACACCCAAGATTAGTGTCACAGATTCAGTATCCGGACAAATGTGAACTCAATCTCCTGTTATGTTCCTTTTGAATAACGGTCATACTGTTGCATAAACAGTAAGATGTCACAGTGAAGTTGACCTTTCATCATGTGAATATAAAATGTAATCACTTCTTCATTAAATCTTTTTTGCTGTTGTTTATTTTTTGGTTAAAGGTGTACGGATGAATTGATACATACTGGAAAACCAATAGGAGAGTCGAAAATAGGACTATATTAATACGTAGAAATATACTGCTCTGCTAGAGTCCAGCAAGGCCAATTCGCTGCACCATACACAGCTCTCTTACCATCATGTTGCTAGAAGAGCTATTTTAACCTCACCAATCCTAGCCATCAGCGTAAAAAGACAATCTGAAGGGACGTGATTCTATAAACATTACTTAAGAATTATAAATCAGCAGACCAAACCCAGATTTATGTCACCAGTCTGCAACAGACAGCATTTCTTTCAGTGGAAAGAAGTGCTATCTTATTGCAAACTCTATAGATGTCTATCCAATAATATCCAAAACGAATTGCTCCCAGCATTACACAGAAGCGTCACTGTGGCCAGTGAACTTGCGGGCTTACTGTCTTTGAGTTGACTTCAACCATCACAGCTTTCTGGGTAACCCCCTCCCCCAATAATGACTACGCGAAATTAAGCCATTCAGTCAAGGGGTTGGGAAATATAAATGATGCTGGCAGAAAAATTAAACCACTGTAAAAACATCACCCAATCGTCTCCATTGAATATGAATTCAGGACTATTAGATTTCCCTATTTTTGAGGCTTTGCAGTTTCGGTTATGTGCTCTGACTCTGTGGTTTTAAACCTCTGCAATACTGATCCAGTACTACACAATCCAAAACACTGGCTGCTTCCCATACACAGGCGACAGACATCATGACCTAATTCGCTAGCACTGGGTTGGCAGACTCTGAAAATGACAGGGTAACATCAGTACAAACCTACGATGGGTTGTAATGGTACAATCCAGGCCAGCGTCTTTCATCTACTGTACACTTTGGTGTTTGTGTCATCAAACAGCTCAGCAGTAAAAACAAAAAAACAAAAAAAATCTCTGACCTTGATTTTAAAGAGCCACTAAACTGTTTCAGCTGTCATCTGCTCAAGTGGGACACCCCACATAATTACACGGAGGCTCTGAGTTTTTATGGCCAGGTGATGGAGGCCAGGTAAGTCTGTTAGGGCATGAAGAGTTACTTGTGGAATTTAAGGTTAATGTTAGATAGAGAAATCATTTTTGATGAAAATGTTGCTTTTAACACAGACTTTAGATCAAACGTCCAAACCAGTAAACTGAAATTAAAGAATTAAGACAACTGACAAGGATCTGGGCGGCTCACCGCCTCTTTCTTTTTCACACCTCTTTCTTTGGTGTGAGTTTGTGAATCAATAACTATTTATCCCACAAAGATGCAACGACATACTGATTCTCGTTGTGAGTTTTTCAGTTGTTCACATTTTATGACATTTTGGAACATTCACATGTAATTCATTAAGTAAAATTGAGAAAGGACTTTATATCTTTACTGCAGCTAGATGTAATTATTTAAAGTCAGTGGTCTAACCAATGATTCATATGTCTTATTTAAGAGTTTACCTGAAGCCATAAAGGAGGGCTAAAAAAGTTACATGCACCCGCAGACTTATTAAGAAAGAATATGGAGGTATCAGTAATAAAAAGGCTCACGTTAAAACTATAAATTGGTGTTTCCAAGTGTTTACATAATATTTGTGCATCCATTCCAATGAATGTACCAAAACCTATTTTTATCCCTTAAAGTCCAGTAATTACATCTATTAACATTTAAAGCGTTCTGCTCACTTAGCAACCATGTATTTATGGTGTTATCTACATGGCAATTTAGGAATTAAAGAGTTTAAGGATGCTGACCACAAAAAGGCATAGAATTGCTCTCATTTTTCCATCACCTCAAAGCATGCGTGAGGCCTTTGCTTTAAGACACTGACCAAAGACTATATAGTGTGCTTAAATTAGCTGGCTAGTCAGCATCCTTGCTAATGAAGCCATTTAAAGCACAGAGCCTGATGAGAGTTAAGCCTGGTGCAACCATCATGTCTGTAAACTTGTCCAAAGAAATTAGACTCAAATGTGTCTCCGGTCTTAACGAGGCCAAGGAATTAGACCTAATCTACCACAGAGATCTTGGTTTGTGATTATCAGTGTGGAAATGATCCATTTAAGTCTATAGCTGGGTTTTTTCGTGTGAGGGTTCATCCAGAGCTGTGCAGGCCACGTTGAGGGGAGTGGGTGGTTTCCGTGAACCACAAATGAGCTTGACAGGGTCCGTAAGAGCTAAAAACAAAACAGCTGCCGGTCAGAGGTGTGTGGTCCCAGCCTCCAGACAAACATGAGCTACTAGTACTGCTTCACTGTTGGTGGACTCAATGAAAGAAGACCCGCTCCCACTGTAGATATAAACCCATTAATCTTTATTTTCATGTGATTGTGATTTCATGTGATTTACAGCAACAGCCAATAGATAAATCCTAAATCCGACACACCAGTCCTTCGGTTATTCTACTCATTGTATACCCAGCAAAACTATGATATACTGGTCATTACACAGATGCAAATCAATTGTATCATCAAAAAGAGTTGAATTCACAGTGCGCTTATCTTTAATGATATACCATAAACCTGTAAGATAAAGAAGTCTACTTTTTTAGTTGGAGGCCCTTTTTTAGTTGGAGGCCCTTTTGCACAACCTGTAAAATTATTTTTCATAGGAATCAAGTTCTCTTTTCATAGAGTATTACTCCTCTCTTTGTAGAAATTCAATAAAGGGTACCAATGTTGGAAAATAATTCAAACTGTGTTAACTTCCATGTACATTGCCATGTCTCCTGATGCTTTGTATATGCCATAAATTTGAGTCATGGCTTTCTGAAATTAAAGCTAAAACCACTAAAAAAATAAGCATTTCTTGGTTTAAGGTCTTTTATACCACTGGAAAGAGTTAAAGAGATATTACGCTTGTTTGGCATGCTTCTGTATGCACACGACACCACTGTGCGTCAGTCAACACTGCCCTCTGAGCAGGGTCACCACGCTACATCAGCTTCTACTTATCTCCACTTCCACTGACATGCTCTGTTGTCGTCTTTCTGTGTGCTCCACTGGACAGAGACAATGTCCCTCCAGTGGATGACTGAAGTTTATGTCTTTTATCTTGACACAGTTGGGAATTTATCAGATGCCAGGGCTGTCATTAATTGTCATGGGCTTGTTTTAGTGAAACACAATCTGTGAAGTAGTGGAAATTGTGTATTCAAAGAAGATGGAGGTAAAAAGAAAGAAAGATTTAAATTGAGGGGGAGAAAAATGGAAGTTGGCTAAAAAACAGGAATGAGAGAAAGTTAGATCAAAGTACATCAGGAGACAGAGAAGCAGAAGCAGAAATGTATGAGGTAATTAGGGAAGAAACAAAGTAAGTTGGGAAAATTGGGAAAATCATGGTTAGGGGGAAGAGAAGAGGGAAGGAAGGAAGGAATGAAGGAAAGAAGAAAGGAAGGAAGAAATGACAACAGTAACAGCAAACACATAAGGAGTAAGAGCACACATCTTATATAGCATGTATAGAGCTGCCAACATTGACCAATGAAGTCAGGTTTTCACGGTTTATGAGTTCAAATATCAAAATTATTGTACAAGTGGGATATTAAATGCATGCATCAGCTTTCACTATCTAGTAATAGTATGTGTTTGCATATCAATGTCACCACTGATAAGTTCAACAAGTTCACCAAACAATAGTTGTGCTCCATTCTAAATGAAAAATAAGATCAGAACTGACAGCTGTTAAAGAGAAATTTCCCCGAAGACTTCTCCCTCTGCATCACGTTGGAGTCCTGCAGAGTGCAATATTTATTTTTTACTGTACGCCATAAAATCTGTATGTGTGTGTGTGTGTGTTTTTGTGCTTGTTCAAGCCTCCGCATGTGTGTACATAACAGCATCTGTGTTTTTCCCTTCTGCCATTCACATTAGGTCGAGCTAAATGGAAGTGCTGCTGCCAGGCCAATTCTCTGGACGCGCCTGAGGAAACCCCTCTCCGTCGGCTACTGGACGGCCTGGATGCAATTAAAGTCCAATATGAGAGAAAGAGAGACAGGCATGTCAGACGTGCCCAGTATAACCAGGCTGTGGCTGCAGTGGCCAGATGTGATCCTGCTCAGCCTGCTCCGGGGCTGGCACAAACCACTTGGTTATAAATGGGGGAGAATGCCACAGCTCCAGGGTGTTCCAGGTGGTAAATGGGTGCTAATAGAAATCACAGAGACCACATTCCCCGTCAAAGCAAAGGTTAACCCGATTGGTTTTATACACCTAAATACAAAAAGTGCTTACATATACATTCATACATATGCTGAGGCTAAACTTGGGACTAAACATATAGGTTGAGTACATGTGTACATAGTAGGGGGTGGTCTTTCAACCTAGATACTTTTTTGGGACAAACCAAAATGAGCCCATAGCAGAGTTACAAAGTACAAAGTACAGGTTTGTACCATCTTCAGAATCTAAGTCATTAATCAAATTTTGCAAATTTTATACTTTATGTTTTGGCAATGTTTTTGTTTGCCGTCCTGTGCAATACACTATTCAATAATCATGTTTTTGACTTGTCTGATAACTTATAAGTCATGTTTATTCTCATTTGGTTGGTTCTAGGGCTGCATTTAAGTTTTGGCTTTGTTTGTAGTTCTTTCGCAAAAGAACAGAAAATGTCTATCGATCGATATCTACAATTTCTGGCATCAGTTCCTAGAAAGGTTTACATTAATCTTGCAACATTTTCAAGCCATGATAAAGATTTTATTGAGAAAGCTTTTGGTTATTTTGGTTAAGGTAGAACTCTAGCACAGAGCCATTCATTAAGTGCCTGCTGAACATGAACCCAAACCTCTGATCTGTGGTAGGAAATGAAGCAGGTTCTGTAACCCTCTTTGTAGGTAGATTACGGTCTTTGTTTCAGGCTGTACTCACACAGGGAAATCATTTTGACAGAGCAAATAAGCAAACACCTAATTGCCACTTGCACATGTCATATCAAAGGATCAGATCAAGTCAAGACCTGACCAGAAGTGGTTTACATCGCTTCACACAGTTCAGTGAGGTGATTACAGTCTGCTTTGCTTTACCAGGAAGTCCCAAAACATGGTGAAGATTAACTATGGGATCAACACGATTAGCTACTGTGGTAACACAAGTAAATCAGATTGTGACCCTGGAGCGTGCAAACAGATTCATTATTTTAAACAAAAGGGTCATTTTAAAAGTACAACTATTCATTCTGTAAACAAGGACCTTATGTCTTATACGGAAGGAACAGGAGTGCCTTCTGGGGCAAAGCTTTTCATAACTTTGTTGGCATTTCAACCCTGTTATATAAAGCCATCATCTGCTGTTTAGAGCACGACATGCATTTCCTACATATAACTATGCCACTGATACAGCTGTGAAAGAGGAGAGGTTTGGCAGAATAGCTGCTGGAAAAATGATATTAAGTTCAAAAGTCTGTGCATGTCATCCAGTCAAAGCAGTGGCTGAGTAGAGTTATGTTGCAGTCTGCATTAGTTTGAGTAAGTTGGCCCTAATCAAAGTCTACTTGATAGAAATGAGATTGGTTTATTCTAATAAAATGAAAGTACAGCATTTAAAAAATAAACAAACATGTCAACACACTCCAGAGTCTGCATGACAATTTAAACAATCGTACTACGGCTCGTTTTCCCTGAATTTTGATATTTCCCCTGACTTCAACAGAGGCAATCTTTATTCCAGGCGAGTCGGAGAGCTCCTACTATAAAACACAGCAGGAGAAGGTGCAGTTGGATCCACAAACACTTAAATTAATAAAAAGGCAGACGTCGCACAGTAACTTAAGGTGACGTTAAATTGGCTAAACACTTTCTAAAAAGTCACAGAGCTGTAAACACCAGACTCTAGAAGGGAAAGGGGAATTGATACTGTTATCCGGCCACTTTCTCTAGTATGTCACGATTGAGACAGAAATTTCACAAGTGTTTCAACAGCTCCCTTTGTGTGTGTGTGGCTGAAAAAGGACCTTAGTGACCCTTTGTGGTATCCAAACCAACCCTAACGCCAAGAATTCCCATACAACACATGAAAACTCACAAATGTCAGCATAAGGAGAAATCAGGCCGCTAATCGTTCTTTGTCACCCAGAGACATTCCTGATGTTCACCCCCGGCAACAAGGACTTAGGGAAGCGCAGAGATTTTGTTTGACAGCCGTGTCACCGAGCTTAGTGCTTCTCAGGGCGGGGTTGACCGCCTCTCATGGGGAACCCCTATGGACTGTGTTTGGGTGAAGAGGGGGAGGCTGGGGTGAGCTAATATCGCAACACAATGTAGTCCAGACATAGACTCAAAAATGGTAATTCTGCAGAACATCAAAACAAGGTGACGAATTTGATTAATGAACCAGGCCCCTTTATCCACTTTGAGCTGATGTTGACAGCGCAGTGCCACAACACTCTCTGAATACATTATTCACAGGATCGAATCACGCCGTCAGAGTCTTCGGATTCAGTCCGTAAACAACTGTGGGTTTGTTAAAGGGGTAGTATTTTCATCTATAGATTTTTTTGCTGTTGAGAAGCACTAGAGCTGAAACAATTACTTTATTATTCAAGAATTTATCAACTATTAAATTAATATTTGACATAGACTATTTGTTTAGTAATTTAAAGCCATTTTTTTCAAGGAAAATTTCAATTTCTTTTTCAATTTCAAGTTTCTGGTTTCTTTAACCCTCTTTAACAACAAACTTAATGTCTGGGTTGTGAACAAAACAAGACAAGACATTTGAGAAAGACATCAGGTTTTGGGTGACAGTGTTGAACATTTTTGCAATGATGACATTTTGCGGCTCAAACATCTTATCAGTTCATTACGAAAATGACTTATGACAGATTAATCAATAATGAAAATAAAAGTTACTTGCAGCTCATGATTGCACACTAAAAAATTTTTTTTTTTCACATACTTAAGACCCAATGGTGGGTTTTTTTTTAGAGGAGAAGCATTTTATGACTTTTAAATCTAATTTTAATTTGAAGTTACACAGATTTATAGATAGATAATCCCATCTAGTATAACTACATAGACACACACAGGAACATCACATTGGTAACAGAAGCTACCCTAAAGCAGTTGTCACTCCCACAAACTCGTCTGGAGATAATGGAGATGCAGATGTCAGGTTTTTGAGGATACCACTCACAACCAAAACCAGCTGTCATGTGGGTGAATTTGTTTCCAGAATAAATGGTGTACATTAAACTGAGAATCAACAGAGAAAAAGACATTTCAACCATGGCGGGTTTGTGTGCTCAGATCAAATACTGATAAATACAAGAATGTAAACACCCAGAATAGAACCTCTGAAGTCGTTCAAACTGAAATGCCAACGCTGCCACTTGGCTAAATATGAAAAATATCTTGTCAGCATGTTTTCCTTAAAACCCAAGCAGCTGTGCTGAAAATCCCACTACATCAACAACTCAGCAAAAACTAAGCTGCTGAGGTCTTTGATGCCATTTTTATGTAGTTGGTACTGTAATTGCCCATTTTCAGAATGAAGTGGTTTTGATCCTTTGATTAGAGACGGGGCCAGTTGGATAGACCCTAAAATGAGCACAGAGGTTCCTGACCCAAAATAGCCGAGTCTAACTCTGGCTACACTCTGGCCAGCAGAGGGCTGTTTCATGTTATACTGCCTTTGGCTATTCTTGTCACTTCTCTACGGGGTTCAGATAAACACTTCCATTCAACAATCCCAAAGACATAGTTAAAAGACCGCGATTATAGCCTTGGGAGTGTCATAAAAATATCTCCAGTGGGAGGGAGGGTGTCCTGAGAGCCACAGTTTCTCTTCCTTGTTTCTATTTAGCATGTTTCCAACAACTTTCTTCTCTCTGGCTTGTTGACCTGTAAGGTGAACTGTTTCTGCACGTGCCGAGAGTTTCCCCTCGACTAAAAGTAGGTCTACTCAGACAGCCCGGCTCCCTGTCTTCGCCTCTACCTCATAATCTTAAGAGCAAAGCAGCTATATTTATTCATCTTACTGAATGTGACCCTTAAGCAAGCTCTCTAGCGTTGCCACTCGTATGTTTGCATGACACTGTATGCCAAATTTACAGTTTGAGTGCACTTAATGTCAACATTATCCTTTGCTTTGGCACAAATACAATAAAGCACGCCAATTTTATGTAGTTCATAATATATATGACCTACACTGCAGTTCTAACTTAAATCTTGACACATTTAAACACACTCTTAGAACACAAATCCAGCATTACATGGCGTAACAGGGGACAAATTGTGAGAAGAAATATGACCAAAACCCAGGCTGCAGCTGCTAGGTCCAAGTCTGCAGCTGCGGTTGCCAGGTCCTGGAGGAAAAACAATGGGAAGCGGCTGAGCAGTGAATGTGGTCGGCGGCAGAGAAGCCGCCCCTCGCCTTTAATGTGGCTTCTAGCTGTCTCATTGGCAGCCAGCTCCTTGCTGATTTACACCACAGCAGCAATTCACAACCCAAACAAACCCCAGACAACTAATTATGTCAGGTTGACTCTGTCAGCTTATCATGGAAGCAAAACAGAAAAGAAAATGTTGACCACAGAGGCCAACATCTCTGGAGTGTAACTCCAGACAATATGATGGTGGAGCCCTGGTGCTGTGTGTTGTGGCCCGGTTGTGGATTTACTGTACTACAGTGCATAAGTCTAGGGAGGTCTGTGGATACTGAACTGTATATTTTATGAGGGAGGAAAAGGGATGTCTGCAGAATAATTCATAGCCCCTAATTCTTGGAGGTATGTAGTATTTTAAATCAAGATAGATGCATATTTGTGCACAAATAAACGCAGCTCACGGCAGGAGCAATCACTGGTTATGAAGTCTGTGACAGTGTTGAACAAGAGATGCAGGAATACTGGCGTGGGAAACAAGACAATGCACTGCTGTGAGCTAAATAAATGTCACTTCACCTTGGCGTCACACATCCCTCTCCAACAGGAAACTGAAGCCATTACATCCATCGCTGTTCTCTCCAATTGCACCAAACTCCTTTGACAAAAACAGCAATTTTACCTGGCAGAACACTGGAGCTACTGCTCTGTATTAATGTGTGACTTTGGTGTTTCACAGTGGCTTCTGAGAATGTGTTATTTAAGGCTTCATTTTCCCCATCCCCAGGTAAAGCAGTGAATATTCCAAATATAGTGTACACATAAACTGAAAGATTCTTTTGGTGGATCTTTTAGGTAACTAAAACATATTTCGCTTTTCCCCCTGTGCACAGCAGTACATTGCTTTGCTTATGTGCCTATACCACTCTCTGCCTCTCCAAACTGTTCCCACACCAACTGCCATCTATTGTGGGCAATACACTGACTGTGGATAAGCATCTCATACATCCACACTATCCAACTATCACTTTATTTTTTACAGAGAATCATAAATTAAAGAATAAAGTGATTGTTTCCTTTATTTCAGGTTTATGATGAACCCTCCACAGTTACAAACATCACTGTAAAAATAACACCAAAACAAAGCTATGGTAAGATTAAAAAAGAAAAAAACACCATTCATATTAAAAAGAGACAACCTATCATTACCACAGTCTAGACATGTTGCAAATACAAGTTTTGCGGTTTCAAAACCCCATTTTATACTTGCATTGTGGTCTGAATATAGAATGCTAAGTAGGGATGAGCAATGTCAACTGAATTGCACGATGCTTACAATGAGACATCGCAATGGACAATGACATCATTTGGGGTAAGGGGCACTCCTATGAAGTTATAGCTCTGTAGCTTAAGGTAGGATGGCCTCTGGGGCAGTCCACAGTGAGAGAGCAATAAATGAACAAATGTAAATGTAGGTTAGTTTGCCCCTGAATAAACTCTGCAGCTCCTAATATCTGAAAATTACCTTGTCTTGCAATAAGGGGGTTAGCCCTAAGGTTAGCATTGACATCTACTGGATGCAGCAGCAAGAGCAGTTAGCATTATGCTCAAACTACCTCATATATCTGTCTAAATAATTCTAAGCCTAAGCGTAAACCATGGTGAAAAGGAGACAAACTAAAACATAAGGTTGCAACTACTGTGTAGCCTTAATTGAAAATGACTACACTCTTATGTTTTATAATCTTAATTAGCCACCTGACTAACTCCAAGTTTAAACGACACATACAAGACTATAACTTCTTATTATCCCATTATGGTAATTAACAGGTTGACCTTCCGCCATTAAAATCATTTCAATCCTTTTCTGCACCTTTCGAGCTGTTTGTTAACTTGCTGTTGCACATAAAAACTTGAGGTTCTTTGACTCCGAGTTGTTTAACTTCAAAGAGCAAACAGTCAGGTGATTTGTCCTCTGAGAAACACTTTATTTCAGACAAAGTCCAGCCTTCTACAAACTACAGACTGATGTTCATGTATCACATGCTGTTTGGTAGCCTGGCTCCCTCAGTCCTCGTGTCTGGCTCCGTATCCTCCCTGCATCAGTTTGGCCCTCATTCAATCCACCTCTCGCCTGTTATAAAGGCTCGTTTTACTGCATAGTTTCCTATACACTCCTGGCCCTGAGGTTTACAAGTTTCCCAGTCTTTATGGCACCACTGAGGCATTTTTGGAGCGTCCTAATATTTTCCTCTTAAAATGGTCTAAAGGAGAATAAAAAGGTATCAGGGAAGAGTTTGACCAGATCAGAAGATAAATGTTCTTACTTTTCCTTTCCTTTTTGAAAAGCCATGTCTGTTCATCATTATACATTCAAAACACATAAGACAATTATATATCTACACTGGATAATACTCACCTCATCATGTTTTTTTTCCAAATGAAATCGGAAATGCACATCCAGCACTGCAGCTTACTGATACTCAACAACAAAGGGCACACAAGGGATTTAATATGATGCAGATTTCCACAGCCTATCTGAAAAGGATGGGAACACTAAGGCTTGGCTCTTAAGGGAACTTCGGGTATTTCCTTTTGTCTTTGCTCCCTTGGAGGCAGAAATAATGACATATTCTCTCCTCAGATAGTCCGGAACCAGAACAAGGACTGGTGCGAAGTGGGTCTTTATCATTTAAAACAGAAAAAAATTAAGTTTTCCCATCTTTTTTAAAAGATACAGGACAGTAATGGAAGATGAGAAGACAGTAAAGCATTGTAATTACTACTGATGCACGATTACTCATCATTGTGACAGAGAGAGAGAGAGAGAGAGAGAGGGAAAGAGAGAGAATAAAGGGTTTGAATTCAAAGAGAGGTTTGCGTCACTGGGAGAGTATTGGATGACAAGAAATGGTCTGAATTCAAGCAGTGTGGCAGTGTGTTTTGTTTTTGAAAAACAATCCGAGCAAGCATAAACATATGTGCAAAAAATTCACTGTTCCTGCCTGTGTGCAATATGTTGATGGTTCAAAAGCTTGACATATTTAATGATTCATAACGGCTTTCATGTGGTTTCTAGGGGGTGCTACTGAGCATATTCCAGCTCATTGTGACACAATGATTTTGTATAATCACAGAAATGTATCTCCAGTTTCCCCGTTGCATTGGCCTTAACATATGACCTGAAGAGTTTTCAGTGAAAGTCTACACAAAAAAATGTACAACTTGTTTGCTGAGAACAAACATCGGAGTGGCTGTGTAACATAACTATCTACAGGGAAAATGCTGAACTTTCCAAAGCATGCGCTTCAATCGTGCACATGGGCCAAAACAGAAGTTTTAGCAAGACTGATCAACGTGAAGCTGTTCAATTAAACAAATGCAAACCAAAGAGTTGTCTGGGAAAATATATTTCATCTTTGTGAGGACTCAGGCAAACACAGAAGCATGGACCATACGTAAACACTGCTTTCAGAAACTTGAGAACAGGCCATGTTGGTTTCTTCAAGTCCTAAACAACTGACACAAACACTATCTTTCAAAGTCTTTTGTTTAGGCTGGAGACTTTTACTGTCTTCACAATCTAGCCGACATTAACAAGAGATGTTTGCAATGTTTTGGTTTATTTTTGGTTGACATCCATGCCACTGCTGAAAATAAACTGAGGCCTTTTGTTTGTGTGTCACATAGTCCTTTTCACAGCAGCCTCACAGTGCTGATGGAGCTGGGTCAGAGAAAACAAAACAATGGATGATGAGAAGAAAAATGACACTCAAACACTTAGGTGGGTATTTCTGAGAATGGGAAAAAATGTGCGTAGTAATGCAGAATGCCACGTCATGTGAAAAGCGGCATTAAATGAACTACACCAGCTACTCCATGATTAATTCAAAGTGACAATTTCTGTTTTTACATTCGGATTAAACGGATGCAGAGCTGCATCAAGTTCAGTATGACTGTTGGGGCTCTTAAAATTACAGTCACAATCATACATTCCTGATGAATGTTCCTGCACTTCCCTCTAAAAATACCAGCCTGCTTTGTAAACATCTGACTGTCCTGTTAAAAGCCGAGGAGTCCTCGGTTCTAAATCTGCTTTGCGCTGGGTAAGGCTGTAAATCCTGACATACAGTAAAGATTTGGACACGGTGTAAATCTTTCGCTCCTCCTTGCCCTGTGGCCTTCTCCTCTGAATGGGGTTCAGTGTTCCAGTCACACCTGCTCACCTTTCCCAGCCTGAAGCCCAGGGACATAGGTGAGCTGAAGCTGAGATGAGAGGAGAAGAGCGGAGGCCTTGGAAGGCTTGGAGAGGGGCAATGACCCTGCATACCCCGAGAAGTCACGGTAATGCCTCTGGCCCTGTACTTTGTGAAACGCTGGTTGTGGTTTTCGGTCATGTGCGAGGGCGTTGTCACGTGCTTAGGAAAGATTCATGACCAGTGGATTTCAGCGCAGTGAATGCTGGCACACTTCAAACAGAAAGCCACACATGCAGTTTGCAGAGGCTTAAATAAACACACTATAGTAGCCTTTGCAGAGTGCCTTCACAAATGCACTGCCATGTGACTGGGGTGTCCCTTATCCTGACTTCCAAGGGAAAGGGAAAAAAGCTAGTGCCTTATGTACTTACTCATTCTTAAAACCACTAACAATCTCTCTCACTGTGCAGCAGTATGTATACAGAACATGCTGCATTAGCTAGAGCATGTCTAACATTAGCATGCAGTCATTTTGCAGACAATATCAAGCAAGCAAAATATAACTTTAGGACTCCCTGTAGTCCAAGCATATAATTCTCTTGTAAATCCTGCCGTGCTGTCTCGACAATATAACCGCAAAGAGTTTGATCCACAGTTGGTGTTGTAACTTGCCTGCAAAGTTATAATAATATATTGCAAATACTGGAGGTGGAAAAAGATTTAAATGTTTTGAAACGTGCTCACACTGGGAGAGTATGGAAGTACGTTAAGAAGTACAGATGATTGGCTTAACTAATGCTAACCAGGCAGTGTGAGCGGTAGGCAGAGTCCTGCTTTTCATTAGCACCAGCTCGCTAACTGGCAAGTGCAGCCAGCTTAGACTTTCCAGATGTGCCTGTCCTTGTATGATCCTCAGAGCTGCTCTGAAATCTCACCTCAGGGCTGCAACTGAGACAAGGAAACTCACGCAGCAAGGGAGCTCACTCAGCCAGCCAGCCTCACAAAGAGTTGTATGTATGCAGGAAGCTGGACAGACTGTGAGAGGGCTGCTCTGCAGAGGGTATGCCACGTTAACACCACATCTCTGCAGTCAATGACTGGCAACGCTGCCTGAAAAGATGCCAGTCTTGTTTTTTTACTCAGTATTTTAATGTCTCATTCTGTTAATGGGCTGCTGTGCTTTCAAGTTTTGGGGAAAGAACAGTCTATCATTAACAGAAAACACAGGAGGTCTTCTCTGCTCTCAGCAGCCTTCTATCACCTGACACACTCTCTTAATCACCTTTCTAAACATCACCTTATAAAATCAAACACTTTGAGGATTCAGCTGCATTGCTCGGAAATGCTTTCTGAACTGCAGACAATAAGACAATAACATTTTCTGCTTTATTCCAAACAAAGGACTTAAACTAATTAAATGCATCATCTGATTAGCTGAAATTTGGGTGGCCTGGATGCAAGAAAGTATCTCATCCCACTGAACTCTATAAACTGAATGTTCAGCCCTGAGAACAGAGGTGATTGATTCCAGTTTGAGTTAGATCATCACCCAAGGCTTAGCAGTGCACCAAATCAAACACCCTCAAAAACAATGCGTGAGTCCATGTTCATTCAGGCTTTTGGTCTCCCGAGAGCTTGGAACATTAGGCTGATGGGAATCTGCAAAAATCTGACTGAAGAACGCAGCTTTAGCAAAGCTGTTCTATAGCATCCCAGTGAAAACCCTCATGCTACAATTAATATAAATCACACATATACAAAATAATGAATGGGAATGATTAAACTTACACTGAACTTAACTATTACACACCTAATTTGTAATCTCAATGTTAAAAACAAATAAAAAATGCCAAATCAATATGATTTAAGAAACACTAAGGAAGAAAACATGTGCAATAGCGACAAAGATAATTGACATTTGGATAATATCTGTACTTGGTGTACTCTTTTGAATCTATGAACAACAAATGGATCTGCCAGGGACTGACGAACACTGGCTTAACAACAAAACTCTTCATAACCAACTTTTCATGTTTGTCCAAAGCATCAAGATCACACTTGGAATTCATGTCATACGGCCAACTTCTTGCGAGGACAAGCACGCATTTGACTGTCAAAACTGTCCCATATTTAAGATCCTGGCCTAAGCTGAACTATATCGTCATGCTTCCTCTTTACTGCTGAAGCAGGCCAGGACCAAATGAAATTATTAGAGGGCAGAGGAAGTCACCACAGAGGGTGCTCTGCACATTAGGCCAATCTGAGGGGATAAAGCGGTGACATCACTTCCACAGAAGCAATTAAGGCATTTGTGTTTATGGTGAAAACATGGGGCCAGGTCTGTCAGGAGATCATATATCGCACAATTTTGAGAAAAAGTGTAGCAAGCAGAGGGGGAAAAAAAAGATGTGTATGGTTGCACTTTTTAACCACAAAGTTTGGAATGCACAAAGTGGAAAATATCTATACAGAAACGCATGAACCAATGAACCACAACCACATGATAAATTTATGTGCTAAAGAAGGCTCACAACAACAACAAAAAAAAATACATATCAGCTTTATTTATAAAAATTACTAGCCTGTATACATAGAAACATAAGCAGACAAGTTAACTACAGCTCCTAAGAGGCATCTCAATTAGAAACATCCAATAACCGAGCTTAGAATTAAGTATAGAGGGCTATTAGGACCTGGCACAGCTAAAGGTTATATTTTTTGGAAAACTTGTGAAAGAATCTGCTATTTAAAATCAATTTATTTTCAGATTCTGGGTTAATTTAGGATGAATTCGGAAACTACTGTGGGATAATCTATTCCCAACTGCACAGACCAAGTGTTTTGAATTTGCTACAGCTCTAATTTGATTTGATTTGCGCCTCTGACTGGCTTCTTCTCCATAACAACACTGGCCAAGACTCATGGTTACCGTAGTATTTGGAGCCATCTGTCATACCAAACTGATGGAAAAAAAACCCAACATGATTTCTGAGAAAGGAAGCTGGAATAATTCAAACTGGTGGCCATAAGACTCTGCGTGACACTGTGTGTTTTGGGTTTTTTTTGTTGAGGAGCATTAGAAGAAAAACTAGTCTGAATGAGTTAATTCAGTTTAGTTAATAAACCTACTTCACACCTCAGGTGACTCCAGGTTTGCCTTCAGTTTATTTTGGTATGCCGAGCTTATGAACACAAGGAACTTCTGGATATCAGATGTCAACATCTGTTTCTCAATAAACTTTCATGTTTTCAGGTTGTCACCTACAGTTGTTTTGTATTATGCTTTAATGCCTGAGTTGCATTGCTCACATATAATAAAATGGACTTAGCAAAGAAGGACACCAGAATTTAAATGTACTCCTTCAAAACAATGTTTACATGTTGAGCATCAGAGGAACAAAATGCTACTGCTGAGTTTAAAGCAATAAACATTGGGGGACTATTAATCCATTCAAGCTGCCTGATCTTCACCGTAATGGTCGATAACTGTGCATCTACTGGAAAAATTGAGAGCATGAAAAGAAAGAGCAGATTAACACATCACATTTCTCATTTGACCTCAGTCCAGCTGTGGCACTTCATAAAGAGACTGTTTTCTTGCCCGCAGAGTTTCTGAGCTACACCAGACACGGATGTTGTTGTCATCCGCTCCCTACATCTATTTAGGACTACAAAAACCAACCAGCCATTATCGTATGGTGTCTCCATGAAATCATATGCTGCTCGGATTTCTGATGAGCCTCATACCACTTATTATTACACAGCACATAACCATGTGGGTCACAGTTTCTAACCCAAATCATTCAAAAAGGCCCCGATGTTCCCTGGTGTCACGGTTGCCAGAGACACACACATTAGGTGTGTTCATAAAAGACCACACATACACAAACAGCAAGGGATCCATTGAAATCAGCAGTGGGATGCCAAGTTCACAGTGAAAACAGATGGATACTGATATCATGTTGAAAACAATTACAGCATCACCACATAAATAGTGAGGTCAAAAACAGTGCAGTTACATCTATAATATTGAATAGTGAGGCTTTTTGGTCATTTTCGCAATTTTTCCCAACCACAGTCAGACAAACATGATGCCTTTTCATGTCTCAGCATGCAGTTCAAATAAGAGCTGAATTGTGAGACTAGTGCCCCCCCACTGAAAATCTGTTCTTTCACTACTGTTGTTGATTTGCACTTACTTTATTGACTTAACGACAGTTTCCCACCACAACAGTGACTGACCGAGCCATTGACACATGCGCTTATGCAGAATGACAGTTAAGTTTTCAACGAAAACAAATGAACGGGGAGATTTTGAGCAATTTTGCAAAGCAGGCAGTTGCAACTTCACCTAGTAAGAGCAGATAAAAGTATATGCTAAAATATATTACAGAAGCAGCTGACTGACACCATAATTTGTACAAGGGACTCAACATTCATTTCACCAGGCATTGGCAGACATACTTTTACAGTGAAAGCATCAGATGTCCTAAAACAGGGGGAAAATCCACGTGTTGGATCTCTGTGGTCCTTTTCCTTACTGTGAAAATATTTGTCTCAAATAGAGCACACTCATTCTCAGTCACTCACTCATGTAGCATAAAACATGTCATTTGTATAGATCACTTTGGAGAGGTAGCTGGCTTTGTTTGCCAATATCACTTAATGACACTAGAGGGCAGGACAAAGTTGAAAACTAGTTGGATGCCATCAAGTTAATTTCTATAAAAACAAACAAGATGTGAGTGTCGCTAAAAATGTTGGTGGGCATATTGTAAATTCTCAGTTAGATCTAAACCCATCTGAGCCAAATGAGGGCCCCTGGTTCTTATTATTAAGCATCATAACCAGCACTTTGATGGTATGCTGAGTTACTGCAAAGGGTGGCGAATAACAGGGTTTGCTGTCTATATGGGTCACTGTGGGGTTTGAATGTGGCTGAGGGAATGTGAGCGAATGAGGGAATGAGTGGAAGTGGAGGGCTGCCTGTCGCTCCGTCAGCCAAACCACAACTGGCCAGATTACAAGAGTCTGGATTAGAGGCCAGGGGTTGGGGTGAGATGTGGATCGCATTGATGTAGGAACTCAAACACATGCAGTGGCCACGCATTATTAAAGCATCAATGCCACTATCAAGACACGCAGAAGCACAAAACTGCTAAAGTGGTCACATCATGTCACACAACAAACCAAGCAAATCATTGTAAGCAGCACATTATTCTTTTAATTGTGTTTATGTGGCCACTTTGTAGAGATATTCATCCATGAATGTGACCGATGTGATTTTGAGCAGGTGTGTTCCCTCACTTCCTCTTAATCACAACAAACTTCACAGGCCAGAAAAGCCAGAAAGTAAGGGAATGTAACCTTGGCCTGACATCTAAATCATTGTGCACAAAACAAAAACAGCACATTTTTATCATTTATTGTTTTCAGACAGATAATAGCTTCTCGTAAAGCATAACCATTATAAAATTGTAGAATGAGAACAATCTGCAGAGCACAGTGTGCCTCTGGCCACAGCTGGCAGGGCATGAAAGCTGCACGACACAAAAAAAGCAGAGCTTTACAACCGTCTCTCGCATCTTGAGCCTTGATAAATGATTTAACCAAGTGTTATGCAAAAGCAGCCACATGTCAAAGACAATAAAATCGAAAGTGTTGCTGATGCATGTTTGACATCAACACTATGATAGACATCCTATGCCTCACTGTTATCCATATGAACCGAATGAATAGGGACAAATCATTTCCAGGCAAAAGAACGGAGGCCGCAAAGCAATTCAAAGGCAGATTTCAGTCATCCAACTCACATAAAACAGATTTATTTATGTCACTACCTTGAACATACCGAGTTGATATTTGACATCCTGGCTCTGACCGTGTCAATCAAAACTAACACCCAGCTGTGAAGTTACAATAACAATAAACAATTTAAAAAGTCACATTTTCATTCAACTAACAATGCACATCCATTTGGCACTTGTGCAAAGAATTCACTTTGCGGTCAATTGAGATGGATAAATATGTCCAGCAAACACTATGTGCAGCAACAGTCAGCCAAAGAGTAAATAACTCTTTAGTGATTACATAAAAACATTCACATGAAATATGTGAATATTGATAAGCATCAATCATCAATGCAAATTAGTTTATATTCTGTGAAGCATAGTGAAGCAGCCGAAAACATAAACTTATTTCTATCAATTTAATAATTACTCTAATGTTTGTTAATGTAAAGTCTAATGTAACAGTTATCCACTGAGGACAAAAGCCATGGCGACTTTTCAGTAAGTTAATATTACAGGAAAATTATGTGCATGTTAGGAATCTTTGTTTACATCCCTACAGCCAACATACACTATAAGAGCACCAAGAGACAAATCCTGCAAAATTACAGCAACGTTTACAACCAACGGGCTCAGTCACAACATGAAACTAATCCACAAATCAATACAAATATATACAATGTATTGAATTGCAAGCACCAAAATAACCAGCCAGAAATTAGTAAATACTAAGTCATCCAAGAATCAGTAACAGCAGTTAAGACAGCGGTTTGACAGCTATCTCGACTCTAACCGGCACTTGGCAGCATTAGCTTAAAACCAATTAAGCACAGCTCCCAACAACACATACAAAGCAGCAATTACTTAGCTTGTTGATGTGGTGCAGCGGCCCCTGCGTCCCGGCATCCTTTAATATCCTTTAATGACAGTCCACAGCAAGACAGGAAATCTCGGTCTTTAGAGTTCAAGTGAACCTGTTGGGTCCAACAGTTAGTATCAAACCGGTAAAGGATAAAATAAATTTTAAAAAAAAACAAACATGGCGGCCGCAGCGCGGTAACCGTTAAACGCAATGGACGCTCCTTAAGCCACGCCCCCTTAGTGACTGTTACCTTCTGTCGCTAGCTAGTTAGTTAGTAAGTTAATTAACGATAGCTCAGTGAGTGAGGTGACATTTTTGAAATGAGAGATTGTAAAAGCATGTAAATAAAATACGTACACACAATATCATGCATCCTGACAGTAAAAAGCAACGCAACATCCTCAACAACTAATTGTGTTTTTGCTAGACAAGAAAATTATGAAGTAGCATCACAATTGCTTAGCCGCAAAGCTAGCTAGCCCTAGTCTAGACCAGACTGTATTAGCAATAAACAAGTCTTTGTTTTATGTCTAATAATTATTTTGTGATCTTGTCTGAGCCTTGTCTGTGTGTGGCATTCTTTGATGAAGTCTTACCACTGTCCGGGTGGATCAGTGACCCGACACATTGGCCGGATGTTATTTATCCAGATAATTATACCTTTTGGAATCACCAAGCAACATTAGGCTTGTTGTCTGTAAATAACTGGACGTGTTAATAACTGTTTCATCTGAGCTGATATTTAGTCAGAGACAGTCATGTTTACTGATGCTGCTATACCATATGGCTGTACTGTAGGAGCCTTGCACTCAAGCTCACTCTGTATAACTGCCAGCAGCATTAATGTAGTTTACCACACTGATATTAATATTCTCTTCTGTGTTTCAGATCTGTTAAAGCTTCGGATATGAACTGTTTTAAGTTTTGCACTTACTCATGTTAACATACTTGAAAGTCCCATTGTTTCCCCCACAGAGTGTTTTTATGACCACAGGCTGAATAAAATAATGGACAGAGACACCATCATTTGTTTCTTGAAGAATGGCTTTTAAGCTCATTGTTAGTGGATGCCCTGTCTCCATTTTGGCAATGTCTGAATTATGTCTAATCCAACATGAGCAAAGAGTGTGTGGAGAGTGCATAGAGCTGAGGTTAGCCTGATTAATGAAGCTATATAGTGCCCAGTGATGGCCACCCAGATGTCATTCAAAGCAGCCATGCCCTTTATTATTCATAACTTCATGTCTTAATAAAATATGAATGGGTAAGTTCATTATTAGATATAGAAACAAGCTACAGAGACCCAGCAAACGTGTTTATTTCTGCTGTAAATATGGGCATTTAAACATGGGGTTTTATGGGGTTTGACTTGCTTTGGAGCCAGCCTCAAGCGGCGAAGTCAATGAAGTTTCTGGCATTTGTGCTTTGGCTTCATGTTTCAGACTGCAGCTTGCTGATGCCGGTCTGGTCCACTGTTGTAAAGTGGAAAAATGTTAGAAAAATATGGATTTATGACAGGAAGCTTCTGTTTTTTGGTTTTAGACCTTTGAAAAAACATACTTGGATAAGAAACACAGGTAGTTTTTGCCTTTATTATTGTCAAACAATATGTTCCTTTTTCCGAAAAAGAGAAAAGGCTTTACATCAGAAAAATGTGAATACACCTTGGGAGATGAGGTTTACTTGTCACCCCCAGACTTTTATAGTAGTAAAAGTAATATAGTAGTATCCTGTGGGTCCGCAAGTCCAGAACTGGGTTTATTTCAACATAACATGTAACCCCCAGAGAATAATGTAGTGTAGCAACCTTGATGTAATGTGAGGTTACTACCGTAGATCATATAGGCACACATGCTTCAGTTTGCAATTTCTGGAGGAGCAAACAAACACACTGTTAAATCCACTCCTTAGGAAGCAGACTATGTGTTGGTGTAGCAACACAAATGAAAACTGAAATATTATGATTTGGTAGATTTTTGTAGTCCAAGAAATCCCGTGAGTGTTTTAATAGGAATAAAATGTAGTATTTGGAAGACAAACACACTATCTTACAGTATTTGCCTGGAAAATCAGACTTTACTAATCTCCTGGAGCACCTGATACATACACACACTTTAGATCTGTGACAGTGGTGTGGCCTGAGCTCTGCTTTGGCTTAAATAAAGCTTTTATTGAATATCATCAAGGCACCATCTTATTTTTTTTCCTAGTCCATCCAGTACTTTTAGAAGAAGGTTTCAGTGACGGGCGAGTGATTCTGAGCAGATGCTGTCTTCACCTGCCTCCTCCAAGAATCTGACAGAGAAAATTAATTCATTTTTGCCGGCTGGCTGGAGTCTAACTGCCCTTTCAACAGCAATCCAATTTGCACTTGACCAGGAATGCAATCTTAGATCCATCGGAGCTGAGATATTGCATTTTTATGCCCCTGATGGACGCAGCTCTGTCCTGACAAAGGAAATTATGCACTGCAATATATTATCACACAGGTGTCCGCTTACCTTATTGCGAGGACAGGTGAAGCTTTTAGTGCGTGTAAGTGTTTCTTCTTTTTGTTTGGCCTACAATTCCATTAACCGCTTTCTCCGTGAGTAATACTTTCCATAATGGCTATATCAAACCAGTATGTCATTACATAGACATCAGCGCTGTGCTGGCTGGTAAAAATCAGACCCTGGAATGCTCAACTTTTATTTTGTCGCTCCAAATACAGTGTTATTCATGATTAATCAGTGTTAAAGGTCAACAGATAGATCGTGACAATTGTTTCTAGATGCTGATGAGATCGAGCTGCTTGTTAGGAGGGAAAAAATAATAGGATTAGGACCACTCAGGGACATCCACGCTGTTTTCAAATGTACAAAAACATCAATATAAAATATATTTTTCTATGGAAGAAAGGCAGAGTTTGGATTTATTTACAATCACAGATAGATACTAGTAACTATTTAATGCTATTTATGCATTCTCAATTCTTATTTAATACCATCATATTGTCCTTGAATTTATTGTTTGTTGTGTTTCCATGCACATTTAAATTGCGGACCCATCATTATGGCCGACCGGAGTTAGAACCGTTAATTGGATGCTGCCAAGCCGTGGCCTCCCCACACAAGCCATACGCTCAGCGGGTTACCGTGACTTCATAACCACATGCATGAATGCAGTCAGCAAAAAGAAAACATCAACAAGGTTTCTACATAAACACTTAATTGTTTATAGGGAATTCCCGAAGGCTAGAGCTTGGTCATGATGCAGTTTATAAATTAAAACGTGGACAGAGAGATGTGACTCACGTTGACCGCCGCTGTATGTTAGTGACACGTGACGTTGTTGTTCCTTTAATATTAGGCCTGAGGTCGCATCGAATAAATTTAAGCTTTATTGGGCACGAGTTTATGTAAAAATATGCCTGCCACATCAGCTGAGTTCATGAAGGTGAACTGAAATATAGCACCAGCCTTTTTCCAGCTCAGAAACGTGACAGCCTCACTGTCATACTTGCCTTTTTATCCTCAGTGTACTGGGCATTTTTGCAAACCTGTGGTGTGCAAATTCAACTCTTGCTGGGTGACTTCTTACGCCATCCTGTATTGATTTTGTTTCTTTTTTTTTTTTGGCTACATTTGAACATTGTATTTACCCATCATACACACTTATGTTGTGTGTGGTACCATAGCAATTTCAGTGTGATTAGGCCTGTCTGTGACATTGATGTGGTTGGAAGATAGCTAAATGGCTGCATACTTGTCCTGTTTGTTGAAATTTGGGATCTGGAGAAGTTGCGAGTTAGCTAAGTGAAAATGATCAAAACTTGAGATGGCGAGGATAAAATGCTACCATTAACTCTCACTTTTCAGAGCCTCCTTCATGAGCTGGTGGTCAGGTCAGGAACTCATGTTGTCTGCATGTGTTTGTCCTGATTTTATCATGACTTTGTGCCCATTTGTGGCTGATGCCATCACGATAACTACACATGCTGAAGACCGCAACTAACGCCAGCCAGTGTTCTCAAGCTCTGCCCATCGTTATTCTCCTTTACATTTCTTTCTTCATTACTTTTTCCTTGCCAGAGAAGTTCCCAGATGGGCACAGCAAAGCTTTCCAAAATAGAAGCGTAAATGTAGCGGCGCACCACCCAAAACCAGCAGTCAGCCAGTCGTCTAAGTGTCTTTCCACATATTTTACAGATTTTGCCCCCTGGCTTGATGTGGCCCTTAACAAGAGGGTGATGGCAAGGCACAAGAAGACTTCTTCTGACACTGTGCATGTGTTTAAACATCAGATGCCATATATATATGGCATATATTTGTTGATGTTGACAGGAGGAGAGAGGAGAAACTGGAGAAACATGAGAACATGAGCATCAACAATCCCTCTGGAGTCACCCAACGTCTTTGCTAGGGTCTTACTGTATTTGTTTACAGCACATTTTACAGTGGTTCACTGATGCAAAAAGGTCCAAGACTGGTCTTAGCTTTCATTTTCAAAACAGCACCAATGTCGTTCTGAAGGGGGCCAACATCATATCCCACGAGCAGCACAAAGACCTTGACTCAAGTAACATGATTTGATTATGAATGAGTGGTGGCTCTGGAGTAACAAATGTGGTTTCACTGGTTTGCAGCATCATAAATTACATGTCCCCTGTGCCTCTGATACCGCTCACTCTCTCGCGCTCTCTCTCTCTCAGGCTGCATAAGACCATGAATATACCTTATTAACCTCTCTTCCATAACCTGCATGAAGCTGCTTCCCTGGGCTGCTTCAAGAAATGCATGTCATAATTCTTATTATGCTGAAATTCAGTAATTATAGATGCACGTGTATATACTTGGGAAAGATTATATATATTACAGATTTTATTGAAACCTACCTGCTGTTTGATTGCATGGAAGTGAAGTTTCAGATCTTTTTGGACATCTTAATATTTTCAAAAAGAAGAAAATAACACAGGGACATATATATGCACAAAGACTTTCATATAAAGTGACTTCTGTCGCCAGGCTGTCTATTTACTCCTCACTTTAACTAAATGATTAGTGGAACCAACAAAATAATATTTTGTTAATATTTAAAATCTTAAAAATTACTATTATCAATGCAAGTAACTGAATAAAATAACAAACATAGCAAAATACAACACTGACTTTACAATAAATCTCAAATCACCACATTTCTTAGCAATCACCACTTTATCGCTGCACACTTCCATCCTGACATCCCATTCGATCCATGTCAGATGCGATCAAAAAGCTGGGACAACTCTGTCCATCTTCAGATGTCAAAGGTCACAGATTAAGGTGACGACTGCTCATCACTTAATCTCAGAGTCCAAAGGGTGCACGTCGTTAATCAACAGCTGATGAATGCTAGCCTGGGGTCACTCTCCAAGCTGCCTAATAACGCCTGTCTGTCGGCTGGTAACAGTCAGAGATGAAAGGGCTCTCCTGGATGATGCTCCTACACTGACTGCTGAGGTCAAACTCCTCCCAGAAAGGTCCTCGGTGAGCTGTCTGGATCTCTGTCTGTCCCAGTCAGCTGGTGATGTGCTGGAAAGTAATTAAAGCATTGCTGTCGAGTAAATTTAATGCAAATTGCTTTCATGTTAGGATGTGAATCATTCCTACCAGCCAGCCGGCAAATGTAGAAAAGTAATGGCTGATGGTGGCTAATTAGCTCTCACTGATTTCCCCAATGTTAAAGCAGTAGAAACTTGATAATTAGTATTTATATAGACAAACAGGCAGAAATTAACAACATATAGCACATATATGGCCCTTGTCTTTTTTTTTTTTTGGTTGTTGGAATAAATCTGCTTTTGAAATGCAACTAGCTCTAGCCTGGTGTCCTGCATTTGGGTTCATACTTTGTGTTCCTATCACTTTTAACAGCTTAAGCTTCACTGAATAGCTTTTTTTATTCTTGAAAAACACTGCTGCATTGCTTTAATCTTGTAAAGTAGTATCATAAGAGCTAAAAGAGACTAAATCCAGTTTAAAAAAGCTGGATAACCAATGTTCTGCAGATAAAAACCCAGAAAAGCATCGTACTAGCATCATCTTGCAGATAGTTGCATACTCAGACAAAATGCTTCTTTTTCATGCAGATCATCGCACACAGCTCCCACTTATGGCCAGCACCACCTCCCTCCTATGGATGTGTTTTTGCAGAGAGAGCAGAAATGACAGCCATTCACATTAAACATCACAGCATGTACCTGTGGAGAAGGTCTCGGCAGGTTTGAAAACAGCCGTGGCCCTGCACGGGCTCCTGCAGAGTGGAGAGGCCACAAGCCAAGCCGGGTTGTTACTGCAGCTGCAGCCAGACATTTCCTGGACGTCCTGCACGTGCCGTGGAAAAACACATCACCGTCCACTTCCAACGTGAAATCCACTGCCCTTTACCAATCCACCAAAGAATGTGAGTGACGCATTAAAATCACAAAATTAACAGACATTCCTGAAAATGAATGGAAAAGCAATAAAGCATGGACATGAGAAAGTACGATCTGTAAGATGTTTTCAATTTTGAAGGCTGGTCACATGAAAAACAGGATCCAGCTTGTGTCGTTATTATTTTATTACATTTGTTTTCGAATGGAACACCTGGGCAAAAAAGTAAGATGTTGGTTAGGCTAAATTACACAGTCTGAACACTCTGTGCAGCACACGTGTCAGTGTGCAGTCTACCTGTATCCATTTACACCAGTACTTTGATTAATTGAATTATTATGTAAATAACCCTGATTATCTTAATCCGATCAAGATTCTGACCACAGTTGGAGCCTAGCACGCTCAACAAACCTTTTTTCCATTGTTTTCTGTCTCAGTCCTTTTTGTGATTATTTTATTTTGCCTGTCAAAGGAGACCAGACACAGAAACCAAAATGCTGTACAAATAACTACCTCCAGCCGATCATATCAAACAAATGGGGCTGTAAATTGTTTCAGCAACCTAAAAGCAAAGGTGGCATGCTTTCCAGGTTCGTCAGGTCGGTGAATCCAAACTTGCTCTTCAGAACACCAAAGTCACACAATAATGCAGGCAAACCAGGCAATCGTGGCAGCAGTGGATGAGCTATTTCTGCGTTCTGCAAGGTAAATTTTCTGTTTTTGTCAAAGAGTCAGGTGGATTTGAAAAGACCAACACTGTGGCTTCAGTTTTCCGTCTGACGGGAAGGTAAAGCAGTAAAAATATTCTATATGTAATGTAAACTTTTGGCTAAATACCTTGCTGCCACTGACCCCATCCCTAGCAGGACTTTGCTTATCTTCTTCTACCAGAACTCGTGCTCAGCACCAAAGCACACCAAACTAGAAACAGCTAGTGAAGGCGGCAGAGCATTTTAGCAGCTAAAGACACTGATGGAGATTGGATATTGGATTTATATGCGTAAGATGTCCTGAAATATGACTGCAAATGAATGCCTCTGTTGCTCTGCTGGACTCTGTTATGGTAACAGGTCACTGTTATGGTTACAGCCTGTGTTTGGCCAAAAAAACCAATTAGTACTTCCTAATTGTCCTTTTGAAGAGGAAAAAGTCAATGAAGAGTTTCATTAGCTTTACAGATATGCAAGTTTATTGATTAGGGGGACACATGTTGGTCTTCATTCCTGCATATTTGCCTGTTGAGGGCGCCAAACCAGGCAAGTAACATCAGCCTAAGAGTGGCAGAAGCAATGCTGAGCTGTAACTGGTGATGTTGGCCCAGTGTTGGCTCAGCTGGATCTTCACAGTCATGCCACGCAGATTTGTCTTTTCTCAGTAGTGCAGGGGAAGCCCGGCGCAACTCCACGCCCCTGACCTCTGTTAGTGATGTGGTTGAGAGCTTGTGTACCCCCACGTCCTGTTTTTGAAGTGTTTCCGAAAAACCAAAAACTTCTTGACCTTGAAGATACATATTGAAACAGTTTCTGCTCCGCGAGGTATTTTTCCTGAAACATAATCTCACAGAGAGCGCGGTGCACGCGCAGGGCACTGTGAGGCACCCGTGTGGCACAGTGGCACAAATGAGTCTTTGTGTTGCCTTGTGGGTCTTACATCATCTCCAGACTGCAGCACCAGGGCTGACTGCTGGATGGTTTGCTGGGAGATCCCCGCGGTACACTTGACCCTCCACTGAACCCATCTGATTTTTACCTTTCACACAGAAGCTGCTGTTAACTCCATCACAACCTCATATTGTTCCCATGCAGAGTTTTCCAGGCTTTGTCGGGCTGCAGTCTCACCTCCCTGTCTTGTGTCAGCCTCTCAGCCTTGCTGCTTTGGATCAGGAGCTGCAGGGAGCTTGAGCCTTGCTAGCTGGCAGGTCAATGGCCTCAGTGTTGCTGCTTCTGCTGCCGCCGCTGCTCCATCTCACCCTGCCTGCCTGCCTGCCTGCCTGAGCTCAGCTTTTCCAGCCATAACTCATTCCTGCTAATTAGGACAAGGGCTCTTGCCGGTCTGCGAGGGAACCACTTTCACATGGGAAGCCCTTCGTTTGTTTCCACCCCCTGTGCCCATGCACAAGTTAGCAGTGTTATGAGACAAGGCTCTGACTGAGAAAAACACACAGACAAGAAAAATCCTCACGGCTCTTCTCTGAGGTCACCTGCACTCGGCCAAAAAAAAAAAACCAACTTTCCCTTCACGTGAGCCCTGCTGAGCCAGATACATGCAAACATAAACAATTGATGGAAACACTTATGAGCTGCTCATCCTTCATCCAATAGACTTTTTTTTTTTTTACATAATCTGTCTTGACAAAGAAAAACAACGACGCAAATTATTTTCCTAAACCGCACAAACTTCAAAACAAGGTCCTATTGATCGAAACCAAACACGTTACAAGTTGCTGACACGCTGGCTGTGACATAAATGACTCATCAGTTCCACATCTACACTCGGTTTGTCGGGACTGAACAGTGAAAACGGCTCTTTGTAGTCTCTCCGGCTATGGTGAAACACGGCTGATTCCTAAAATGTTATTATAGTAAACTATTATTTACTATAAAGTTGTTATTTTGCACCTGTCAGGCCGTTTGTTTGTTTAGAGATCCAAATTTTGTGAAACTACAAACCTTCTATGGCTATTTATGGCCATGCATTTACAGTTTAAAGTGAATAATCTGGTGCACAGTCAAACCTCGACTTGGTGTTTGACAAATACCCATTTGTCTTTTTGATTTCTAAAAAAAAAGGAAGAATGGCAACTCTGGGGCCATCTGTTGGCTTCTGAGCCTCTTTGCAGCTACATAATCTGCATATAGAAAGAGACAGACCTGCTCATTTACACATCCATCAGAAGCAGAGAAACATTAGCATTTATTTGTGTTTCTAGCCTCTTGATGAATAGGATCAATATTCAATCTGCCCCAAATCCCCTTTAGCTGCTAAATGCATTGCTATGTTCACCAGCTTGTTGGCAACTTTGTCTGTCTGCTGTTTGCTGCTGGGTAAACAGGTTACCAGAGCTCTTTCACTAAAATCAGCTGCACACTGCCACTGAAATCCTCACTGAAGGGAACAGTGAGAGTGGACAGAGTGCGCAGTAAAGTCCTGGGTAGTAAAACCAAAACAAAGAGCTGAAAGACACTAAAACTTAACAGAGTGATAAACCTCCGTGGGTTCATCACTACAGGTCGCAGAGTTCGTGTTACACAAACTCATGTGACCTGTTGTGAATATACATCAAAATATTGATTAGTGCATGAAAAAGCAATGTGGTAGCATGTAATACACTCCAGTTATTGAGGATTCAGACTCAGAGACATCATAGACTGCATTCATTTAATGTGGATTGCATCATTTTTCTACAAACTCCTTTTGCCACCATTGTAATAATGTTCATGTTAATCATCCCACAGACAGTGATTTATGTTTTTGAAGCATAATATGTTCCAAAAATGTAACTTCAATCTATTTGTTTTAATAAATTTATGCGAATGCCTTAACTGCCTGTATCAAATGCTCCCATTTGGTGGAAAAGCTTGGAACTAATATGCAGTTTTGATCAAATGCCCCCACATTAAAAGTGTAATGTGAACAACAGGACTATAATCCTGCAGCCACCCAATCAGCGACCCCCTTTTTTTAACGTGTCACTAAATGCGTGAGTTTTCCAGCTGATAAAATTGTCCCTTGGTAGCAACAGAACGAGACTCCTGAGCACCATTGTGCATGTTTTTTTATATCAGAGACAGTAAAGTATGTGGCAGCGTGAGGTGGCTGAATGGAAATAAGAAAGGGGAACACACAGCCTGAACCGCTGCGGGCAGCGGGGAATGCTGGTAAACCAGAAAATCTCCCTTAAAATTACCAGAGGCCAAAGGAACAAGAGACGAGGTTTGGAAGTTGGGGACGCGGGGAAGAGAGAGAAAGTACGAAAACAAAAAAGTACAAGAAGGAGGCAGCAGTAGCGGGGACTGAGGTCATAAACACTGGAACTGAGCATCCATACAAAGCTGGTTGCTTAAGAAGAGCATCAGTAAATCCATTAAACTGTGACACCTTTCTGGGCTGCATGTTGTTCAAATGTATACTGCCCTGCAGGCTCCATAAGGTTTGAATAAAGCTTGCAGCATTATATCATAGTTAATGTGAAACAACCCAGGCTCTCCCCGGCTTTGTTGGTCAGAAACATTTTGCTATAATGCCTGGTATTTTAATGGTAATGCTGATTTTATTGCATAATAATAAACACATGCACACACATACATACGTGCATTTTATGTCAAAGGAAAAGCTCCTCTGGAAACATACTGCCGGGTTAATGTTTCTGCCACTGAACCGAAGGCTCGTCAGAAGTCTTTGCTTGTTTGTGGGACTCCCCTCCTGAAAAACAAGTCCTTTTGGCACCCAGGATGTGTTTCTGGCACCAGGGTGCGACCCTGTTCCACGCTAGCTGCAAAAGTCCAGTCTGCTCCGTGCCCCCAGAATAACAAATTTTCTTAAACCAGACTTCTCTCCAAAGCAAAGAGCTAGTAAATCTTTCATCAGGCTCATGCAACAAAGCTGTAAATCAGCATCATGCAGCCTCTGAGCCAGTGCATGTGTGAGAACTGTGTCAAAAAGTTCAATTTTCATTATCTGTATTCATATTTGTCCTTTTCTCAACCCCCTTGTCGGTGCCTCTTGACTTTGTCATGTTGGCCTCGGATTTCCTGATTCTTGGCACAGTTTAAAAGCTGAAATGCATCCGTCAAATCCCCTCACCGCAGAATGTAAACGCCATGTTTTACCCTGTTTTATCCAGCAGATGGGGTTAGAACTCCAATCAAACTTAAGTCCCTCATCTGGGATAATTACGACTTTAATGTGACTGCTTTATGCAAAAAACAGACGAACCATTCAATGCTGGGTTATTTCTGGGACCCTTATCTCTTGCAGTCGTACAAATATAGATCTCTGACTCTGAAAAGACCCGAAACATTGACAGGAATTTCAAGGTATTCGTGCCAAAACCAGCAAAGTCCACAAATCCTAATTAAATTCTGCTGATGAATTCCTTTCAGCAGCTCTATTTTCAGCAACATTTTTGAACAGGAGCCCGTCCACAAACGTGAGAAATCTACCGAGGCCAGTAAGACCCGGTGAGACCCGACGGTCCCAGTGGACTGGTGTAAAGCCAGGCTCTTATGGTGGTAGAGGATCAGTGCTCCAGTTTGCAGGAAAGCAGCAAATAAATTCAAGTCAGACAGACACAAGGGCCTCGACTGCGCATGCAAACCCCTGCTTTAGATGTATCAGACAACATGCCTCAGGTATGATTCAAACAGTGTGACATAAATATTTAATTAACTGACAGATCAATCAATTCAAAGTTAATAATAGGGTTCAAAACATATTTTATGTCTTATTACTTGAAAGCGGCCACTGTATGTTGTGTTGTGTATATGTTGTGTATGTCCTGTGACCTGCTGCTTCCGTTTTGCATCTCAATAAGTGCTGATTGTGCTGCTTTTAGAGCTTTTGAGCTTCAGGAATTTGGCTGTAGGACATAGCTCCCATGCTGTTGCGTATCAGTGCAACCATTTGTATGAGTCAGATTTATGTGCTCCTGTCAGCGGGCTGTCAGGTTGTGCAGCTCGCTCGATATTTCAAAACAATATGAATTTAAAACTGGGCCAGTGTGAGTGTTCCTCCTTTCCTTTCCTTTCCTTTCCTTTCCTTTCCTTGCCTCTCCTTTCCTTTCCTTTCCTTCCATAATTTCAAAGCTTCGTGGTTTTGAGTTTATGTGCAGTTGTTTCCGGTTTTATTTTGAAGAGGTCTTTGCTCATAAGCTTCCTGCCATTGTGTCTTTTTCCCCATTGTAATTGAGTTCACCTGTGTAATGTCATATTACCTTTATATTATCCTTCTGTCTCTTCTTGGTTTTTTGGATTTATGCTTTTGTTCCTTAGATGTTACATCTTCTCTTTGTCTCTTCTGTGCATTCGGGTTCTTCCTGTGTTTCCTGCTCCTTGTTTTTTGGTTTTACAGTGGCACAAACGTTATGCAATGCAAATTCCAATGGCTTTGGCTTTTAATTATTTAGTTATAAGTGGCTCTCCATGGTGATATTGATCCACAGGTGCCTGTAAGGAACACTTTCACTGTATATCAGCGGGAAACGAAACTGATTACAGAAGATCTGGTGCTGCCCTCCATTGTTTTAAGTCTTGATGGAGGCTGTCCACTGATGGGGCCCTGTGAGGTTATGATTGCAGCTTGTGTTTCATTTAAATAAAGACCTGTAGAATGACTCTAAAGTCAGTATAGTTTCAGATCACAGTCGATGCAGCCTTGCAGCCAAAGTGCAGTATAATGTATGGGTCTCGCTTGGTTCAGAATTGACCTGGCGTGGTTCAATATAGCAGAGATGCAATAATGGTTTGACTTTTATTCGGCACCAGCGGGTGGAAAACCAGACCGAGACACAATACAAATACACACAATACAGATTATTACAAAGTGTTAGTCAGTCCATCAATGTGTTTTTGCAGTATTGCCAGCTGCTACCCCCAGCTACATATGAACCCTGCAGGTATGAGAAAGGTATTGATCTTCTCTTATTACTGTCGACAAGAAAACAAATCAGTGTATTTCCCAAAACATCGAACGACTCCTTGAGGTATAGTCAGGTTAAATGATTTATTGAGCCGCCATCCGAGCTGACGATTGAGGAATGTGCAAAGAGTTGCCCGTAAAAATGAGCAGCATCTGCAAAATGTGACGCAAATTTCTTTTTGTTTGCATTAATTTCTAGTTGTTTCAGAGTCGCTGGCCTCATTCAAACATCGTTTTATAGCTGCATCTCAGACTGCCGTCATTACAAAGGTCGCAGACGCTTTGATTCCCATCAAAGCTTTAACATCTTGCACACAACATTGGAGATTCTGGGGTTGCAAGCGCTGAAGTTACACGTGAAACTCACCATTAAAATCACACTCTGACCCACTCTGGAGCTCATCTCTGTATGAACTAATGCTTCGACGTGTTCAACAAGCCTCAGACAGCTGATGTTGTTGTTGTTTCTCATATTTAGTGGGACCAACTCCTCTGGTACACAAGAGGCGTTTTGGTTTGTTTGTGATCACTGCTGTTGATTGACAACTGATCTCTGGGAACTGCAGATATTATAGTTATAGACTAAAGATCAGCATCACCCGATACTAGTTTAGGCTGACACTATTGATTATTGGTTCAAACAACATGTAATACCCATCTCTCACATCGCACACACACTGATCCCTTTCGATTCGTCCACTGACCTTTGAAATTCTGGGATCATGAGCTGTGACCTTGAAGATGCCCTGTATGTAATTAAAAAGAAACCAGTGTTCAGTCAAAACAATCACAGAAGACAGAGTTTGGTATTATCATTAAGCAGCGCTGCATCATGGCAGTTGTTGTCTTCACCACCAGGTCTCCTCCTCCTCCTCCTCCTCCTAAAAACCATGAATATAGTGATTTCATTTAAATTAATAATTCAGTGTTTCTAAAGGCCTGTTCGAAGGTCAAAGCTGCTGCCGATGTTTGCTGGAATCCAGACAAAAGGCGACTAAAATTCTTTATCTGGATGAAATGTACAGTTAAAAACAGCCACGATCTGAAGAGCATACTGTGAGAATGTGGCTTAAAGCTGGATAAAACGCTGATTTATGACCTCTGGCAGACTTTTGATTAAGATGAATGAACTGCTGAAAACGTCTGGGATAATGTAGGTGCACAACTTAACGAAATCTAAATCACAAATCTCATTTTTTAAGAGGTTTTAATGTGAAATATTACATATTGCACCAACTCCTGACGAAAGTCGGTATCGACATACACTGAATATTTCATTCTTGGTTGACTTGATGCTGAACCCTCACATCATGTTTGAGACACGTCCATCAAATGCCTGTTAGGCTGTGTTTGTCTGCGATCATCTGCCCGTTAAAAAGAGATCGATGGGCCTTTGTCAGCACGTCAGGCTGCCTCTCTGTCATTTCGCTGCATTCCACATGTGAATCTGCTTTAAAATCCTCCCTTTTAATCTTTTGATGGTGGCCGTCATAAAAAAAAAAAAGACACGAGAAACATGAAAACATGTCAGTCTCATGCGTGAAAGCTGCTCTGTAATGTGTGTTTAATTGTCAGGAATGGAGAAAATGCCTGAAGGATGGGACGGACTGTTATCATGATGAGTCATCGCAGCCAGACGTCTCTCGCTCCCACAACATGACCTGGGAATATACCCTAAATCACTTGTCTGTGTTTATTTCACACTTGAACTTGATGCATGGTTTCTCCTTGTCTGCAGAGAGTATGTAGCACGTGTTCAAGCCTCTGGATGCTACTGTCAGTAAGGGAAGCAACTGCACTGGTCACAAAGTGTTTCCCATGAGGCACTACTGCCCCCTATTGGAAGAAGAGCCAGTGTTTTCAGTTGTTTTTTGCCTTCAGCCGTGTGTGCAGCCGCATTTATAGCAAGATTCATCTCACAGAAAAGCTGCGAAATGAGGATTTTATTGAATTTCATTAATTTTACACTTCTTAAAAGCGGATGCATCAGTTTACATCAACGAATGCGACATGTGTGATGCTGAAACATTACGATACATAATGCATCTTCCAAAGCCTGCATGTTGCTGTGCTGGAACTCCCTGCAGGGATAATAAAAGTCTACGCTGTACCTTGGAAAAGGGAGGCGGTTTAAATAAAGGTCAGGTAAATTAAGTGAGAGAAAAACACCCAGACATGTCACTTAATGGTTCTGCTCAGGTACACAAATTAAGAAAAATGAAATGTCACACTAGATCAATGCCCCAGTGTGCTAAATGTCTGAGGAGCAGGCTCTCAGCAGAATCGGGGATTATAGTCATGTTTAGGACAAAATGTCAGCTGTCTGCGTTAGGCCTCTTTAAATCACGCTCGAATGAAACTGTTAAACGTGGACTGTGGAAATGCAGAGATGTGAGTGAAAAGCGGTTGGCGGGCTGGACTGTTTTCAGTGTTTTCTTAAAAACTGGCACAGTGCCTCTCTGAATGAAAGCATGAACAGCGCTGATCATCATCCGTCCTGGTTAAGAGAGCAGCACTTGAGATTAATAGAGGGGACTTTTATAATCAGAGGTGTTGCAAAAACAAACACTTGAAATAAAAGGGTCCACAAATGCAACTGATGTGTTTCTTTATGTCCGGCCTCTTTCTCGGGACATTAGGACCTCTTCCACAATGGAGACAGATCGTTTCTCTCAAATTGCTTCTCTCAGTCTCTGTTTTGGATCTCTGTCCACATTAAGGCACCGTTTTGGCTCTTGAAGCTGAACTAGATTCAATAGAGCTGATTGCGTTTATTAGCAAGCAGACTTATAAACCTATATCTAATGTGACTTAACAGGTCATTCTGACACATTGAATCATCAGTTAGTTGTGATTTAAAAGAAGATCACTGCTGTTGGATGTGAAGATGTTATAGATTTAATGTCGATTGTCGATTCTGTTCACCCTCCGATTTATGAATTCATCACCTGAAGCAGGATTTCTGTAGGGCAGCGAGACCTCCGGACCTCCTATCGACTTCTGGACGTGTTTTGCTGTCGTCATTCCTTGAATTACCATCTCACACAAAGCCTGCGCGAGCCCCAAAGAGCAGGAGATCCCCCGGGCGAACAGCGGGGTCCCAGAGGGATGATGCCCTGCCGCTTAAACACCTCTGACAGGCGAGGAGAAGCAGAGGTTAAGGGTCTGAACTGTGCTCTCTCCGTCTGTGTCTTATAGTTAAATATTGGCGACAAACCTAAGATGTTTTAACTCTGACAACCTGAACGACAGGGTTTTCTCTTTGCAAACCAAAAACTGATGCGCTGAGACGTAAAGCGCCGGCTGCGAGAGACTAAAAGGGGGAAAGAACAGGTAGAGGTTGTTGAACTTTACCAAGAAATAGAAAAGAAACAAGCATCTACTTCCCCCCCCGTGCAATCTGACAATACAGATTATACAGATTATATAATAGGTTGGTCTATTCATACTTTCACCATCATCACCATTATTCTGAGAATTGGTGGAGAGGTTGCCATGGGGATATTTGCTGGTTGCCATTCACCAGCGCAGGTAATTGTTCCTCTTCACTGTCTTTCTCTCTCTCATGTCCTCCTCCCCACACTCATTCACCACTTTGCCGACTGTCGAGTGCGTTCTTTAAAATAGACTCCAAAAAAGGCTGTTATTTGTTTATTTTGGACAGTATTAACTACAAACAAAATGTGTTTGCATATACCTTTACTGCAGTTTTGTGATATTTGGTGGTTGCTGATGCTGAAATATGAGATTTGACATTGCAGCTGCTGGTTATGGATTCAGGAAATCAAATATGGAAGACAAACAAGGAGCAAAATGTGTATGTTGTGATGAAAATTATTCAAAAGGTGACAGCAAACTCTCAGAGTTTAAGATGTCAGAGTTTCCTTCGGTACATTAGCGCAGCAGCAAACGTCCCATCTTGTGTTTCCATAAATAGCAGTGACTATAGTGCAACTGTAACCTTGCTAAAGGTGATGTTCGCCTCTCCATTTAAAGTGGCTCTCAAGCTCCTGCACAAGGACTGCACTTATATACCGAGCATCAAAGGTTTCACAGTGATTCACAGTCATCCTTAAACACAAACACACTTCCTGTTGGTGCTGTCATCCAAGGCCCGACCTGCGCACTGAAGGAGGTTGAGATTCGGTGTGTTGCTCAGTGAAACTTCATAATGCTGTTAGATAGAGCTGAGGATCAAATTACCAACACGTGGAGGGCGGAAAAAAATAATATTCCCACAGTTTTGATATCCCCTGCAGACTAAAGCCAGACTTAAAACAGCCAATGAATTTCTCCATGGGCACCATAGAAACACAGTATTGCATTACAGATATTACACAATTTTCAAAATGGTGAAATCTGATTTTAATATGAAGCTGTGAACAGGAGCCAAAATACAATGAATATCGAGCAATACTTAAAATAGCAAAATGTAAAATCTTGCAACAAGCTCCTCATCGGTCATGTCGCTAGTTGCACTGTTCACAACTCATGTGACTCATGTCATATGATTGATCATGATCTACAGTCCTTAGCCCGCTGACCCATATTAACTATCTCTTAAACCTCCTATTGCGCTGCTTTGGGATTGCTCAGCATTGTTCCACAATGGTTACTGCTAACCTTGTCATCACAGATTGCTAGTCACAGTCCACATTAGCAACTTGTCAACAACTGAAATTAAATTGCAGGCAACGACATCGAAGCTCCTTTTAAATCAGACATTTTTCTGATATTATGGCCATCACAGATTTTCTGATATGTTGCAATTGGACTCTCATTTCATGTTGTCTCTGCCTCTACGCTGTCCTATACACTGTTTTCCCATTCAGCTGCTTGTAATCTGAATGGTTTGACGTGAACTCCATGTAATAACACAATGTTCCAGAGCAAAATATGTAATCTTCAGTCAAAAGAATAGATCAACATTTGGTAAATATGCTCTTTTGATGTTCTTTGCTGAGATATAGATGATTGAATCGATATCACATTCAACTGTCAACTAAAGTTCCTCTCCAGGCAGAGAGGAAACCCATAAAAACTCATCTCTGTTCATCAAAATTAAATATATTTTCAGGGTTCATTGCACAGCTGTACACATGTGACGCTTTAAAATGAGACACAGTGGTGATGTACATCCCTCAGGGAGGAAGAGGGTCGTCTGTAGGAAGGAGACAGGAGTCTGGATGGCACCACAGCTCTGCGAGAGCCTCAAGGGACTCATCGTGACAGGCTTTTGTCTCCATGAAATATATATATATCAGATTAAAGATGAGAGGCAGAGGTTGGAGTGTGGGAAGCGAGCAAAGTGCCAGCTGAGGTCGGAGGGAATGTCGCCGCAAATCCAAACAGAAATCTGGACATGAATGTTGATCTTTCTCTTAGATTAGGGTTTAAAGCTAAAAACAAGTCTTCAGAATCTAAACAGTGTTTGGTGGATGGTGAACATTGATTGTTGGAAACACTCTGCTGTGTGAGTGTCACATGGGTGGACGAGTCAAGATGACTTATTGACAAATGGCCATTTAGCGATCATTAAAACCCCTCTTAAGCTCAACACTCGAGCTGAGTGATGCGCTGCTGCTGCTGCTGCTGCTGCGTCTCTGGCTGGGCTAATTATTTGACTCACTCAAACTCAGGCAGAAATACAAAAAGTCTGCGGAAGCGCACGACTGTGACTCACTTCGTTTTCTTCTCCGGGCTGTCAGACAATCTGAGCCGAGCTGAGAGGGAAAGTCGTGTCTCTCTGCCCTCGGGCGCAAACAGCTTCCTTCCACCTGTCAGATATCTGCATTTATTCATTATGGCCACAACAACAACAGTTGTGAAATCAGACAGTTGTCTCACACCTTTACGTCCATCTATTGTCTGTTTTTAGAAAGAACTGAGCCTTTCTGCCTATTTTGAAGCAATTTATTTCATACAGGTACCAATAACAAGACAAAAAAATAAGATATTAACCATATATTTATTTTACAAAGTGGTATTGTATAGCAGAGCAAGCCTCCTAGCCTCTTACATTGGCCTGTCTTCATCTCCTCAGGAGATTATATAATTCTTACTGTGAGTTGACCCATTTCTGAGCTGGTACTCCTAAAACCCCTTAAAAGAGAAAAGGATCAAATAACGAAGAAGCTCTTGTGATTTCTATTTGTACCAATTCAGCATTTCTTCCTTGACTTTGAAAACATTCATTGGACTCAAAACATTTCACACAAACTCCATTTTCTGAGGAAGGCTCTGAGACAAAGGTGAAAGCTCTGGACAAATTATTGTATTTGGTCCAGTTTAGTTTTTTCCCCCAAGCTGAACTGAAGAGTAAAGAATGACTTTTGTAGTTAAAGAAATATTTCAGCAACTGGTAAATGCACTTGTCATGGAGCTAGTGGGTGATTAGCCTAGCTTAGCATAAAGGCTGGAAGTAGATGAAAACCGCTAGCCTAGCTATCACCAAAGTTATCCCAAACTCTTTAACATACAGCATTAAAGAGTAAGGTCTACACAAGCATCTAAAGTAACCATAATGAAAGTTGCAGGTATGTTTTTAAGCTGTTGTACTGTACGAGCTGACCTGCTGAAGATGTTTGTATGATCATGATCATGTTTGTATAGCATTCGAGGACAAGACAACAACTGTAGGTTAGATCGGCAAGTCCCATAAGAAGCTGAATTCAGGCCTGAGGCTTGAGAAAACGTGTCACAGTGATTTTCAAAAGAGTTCAGCTTATGTCAAGGAGAAAGTAGTTCTCCCTCCATCCAGGGTCCTCTTGAAATGAATTGAAAGGCCCTTGCTGCTGTCCGTTAGTGGCAGCGTTCACTGAGTCATCCCGCATTAGCACCATCGTTCTATATCACGTCAGCCTCACACTGGCACCGGCCTCAGCCCTGTGTTTGAAGTCAGCATAGAGGGAAGCACTGTGGCTGCTATAGAACCCGCTCTAAAGCATCTGGGTTACCTGTTGCCTAGCAACCATGCTAATTAAATCAGTCTTTGCTTCCAGTTATTACGAGTAATGGCTACCATAAAAATTCAAGTTGTTAAAAACTCTTTCATGCCGCATCTATTTGTAAGTCCAATAAGTGGACTTGCTGTTAATGAATGTATCCATGGCGCCGATAATGGCTCCGTCAACCGTTTGGTGATTGATTTTCCCTAATGAAAATAAGCTTTGACGACTGCATAATAAGTGGAAGCATATTAAATTATTATTATTGTTGTGCATTTGAATGAACCACAGTCGCATGTGACGCCGCGCCGTTGTTTTCTGTGATTCACTGTTAGCTCGCAGCCCTCGGCAGCTGCAGCTGGTGACAACATTTTAATTTGTTTTAATAAATGTGAACAAGACTGCATGATATTCCCTAAAGCTGTGGGATGCACGAATATAGTTATATCTGTAAAACATCTGAAGACTGAATCTGTGTGTTTAGAGTTTCACTTTTAGCGTGTGTTTATTGTTTATCTTCTCAGGTCTCCAGGTTGCAGTCCACAGGTTTCACTGTCACCTGAACTCAGCAGCTGATTGGTTGTTGAAGGGTCCCGTCCTTTTGTTTTAATTGAAAGAACTTCCCGTCGAAGTAAAATCCCCTTAAATACTGTTAACAGTCAGGTCTGTGATCACGAAATTGGACTCGTAAATGGCCAGGAGTGGCATCTCCTCTTATTCAGATGAGTAACATCAACATGCAGAGTGAAGTCATTACAGTTCAAATGTGGACCGGAGGGATTTGCATAATAATTGCATTTAAAAAAAAAAACCAATTAGGAAAATCCAGCATGGTGCATTTCCACAATTTACACTGAAATTGAATTTTTAAATATGCAGCAATTCTAATCTAATTTAACCACTGAAAAATAAAAGGCCGGGTAGTTCAGAGACCTGCATTAAAGGGCAAATATTAAAATGTTACTCCGATCACATGAAGCCTTTTCCTGCACGCTCCTTGAGTTTCCATCTCTCAGCTACTGTGTGGTGAGGTGACTGCTTCTGTCCTTTGATAACACCACTGAACTGACTGGATCCATTAAACTAGACAGCAGGTGAATACAGCATCATTTTCCACAGTGGACAATCCATAAAGGCCGAGACTGGGCGGAAGAAAACAGCAACAGTGACGATACCGGCGACGTCACAAATAATACCACTGACGGCAATTCGTGCTTAGATTATACAATGAACCAAAGCTGATGACAAACAGAGACTTTGTTCTCCTGCTTCTGTTGCTCAAAAGCCCCTCATGTGCTCCGTCTTACACAGTCTGCAAAGACGATTAGACACTGCTTCTACTTGTACAGCAATTTTGCTATAATTGAAAATGTGGCGACCTTGAATTATTCTATTTGTGTGAATGAATTAGAATAAGGGGCGGTAATAAAAGCTTTCAGACAAACCTGCGCTTGGAGTTTTATTGTTAACATGCTGCTGGATGTCCAGACCCACTGGTCGTGCTGCTGATAGACTGCATTAGAGCTTTTGCGTAGGCAGTAAGCCGCTGATCTCTTATTAACATGTCTAGACGTTCTCTAGCCCGTCGGCCACAAAAACAAAATCCTTGAAAACGCAACAAAAAGCGCTGCTTTCCCTGAAAAGTCACTGGAGGAAAAAAAAATATACCTACTGCACTGGAGATTTACTGCTCACGTGAAACAGTTTTGTAAGGAGTCTCTCATACGGTGCATTATGTACTTATGATGTCACCATAAAAGTGGCGAACACGTGCAATAGAGCACAAAAACAGAGCGCTGCTGTATATTTTCTCCAGTTTCTCCTACGTACAAGGCTTGCATGGTGCATATTTACACAGTAATTACCAAGAAAATGTATCTTTACAAGATGCATAAAGCTATTCTGCCGTTTTCAGTCATATCACATGATCTTTGGGGCTTTGCCCAGGTGTCATGGAATTGCAGCTTCTAATACAGCTGCTCCATCCAAAACTGGTGTTGAGACACGGCGGTCTTGAGGTCTGAGCAGCTCTGCCTGTAACTGGTTATATGATTTTCTGAAAATAAGTAAATGGCTCTCATTTATATTAATTATTAAGGACCTAGCTGGCGGCATAAGCAATCAACCTACCAAATTACATCACGTTTTGTTGCTTTCTGATTGGTGTACGGAAATAAATGACATCAGACCATGAATTCACAATTCTCTCATGTGAAATAACCCAAAACTGTTTTAACTTTGGCAGAAAATATTGTATTTATGTAGGACCCCATTAGTCATATAGTGAGAAGCTAAATGAGAAAGTAAGTTTAGGGCATTTAATATTATAGATATTGTGTAACTTTGACCTGAGTGATGTTTGAAAATTAACTTTCTATATGTCAGCTATTAAAATGTAGATCACTCCTCAGACTCATTTGCGCAAATCATATCCAAAGATTTTCAGACTCACCTCGCTCTTTATCATGTTACCTCACTGTATCTCTGTTGTCAAGCTCTTAATGTCCACAGGAGTAAAAGACTGCTGTTTGAATAAGCCTTGAAGCAAATCAGGTAGAAAACACGAGCCGCGGATAAAGCACTCTTAAACACTCCCACCAGGAAAATGAATGATCTTCCTGTTTCGTGTGATGCTTTGAATAGTTTTTGGGTCCAGTCTTCATCCAGCGCTGTTTATCTACCATAGCCGCTTCTGTATTTTACAATAACTGTCCTATTATAGTCTTAACCAAAGCAGAATACACATATTACTCATCTCTACTCATCACAGTGGACACTGTTTCCAGTCAGGCGTGATTGCACAATGTTGCCTGATAACAGCATGGGTAGGATGCAGCATAGATCCAGGTTCTTTGTAGACATAGCAGGGGATTGTGGGTAGACCCCGAAGGGAGTTACGGCTTGACAAATATTTGAAGTGCAGCCCAGGTCTGTTTACCTCAGCCAAAGCCTCAAGTCGAGGCTGCTACTATTGAATTATGCATCACAAAGAAGACTGATAGTGTCAGGGTCAGAGAAATTTGAAATTGAGAGCTACTTCACTGAGCCTCTAATCATATATAAAAAAATCTTCTTATTTGCTTATTTTACAGTTGTTTAAATTAGCAATTGATTTTCAGGAAGCCTGGGAGAAATCAATAAAATTGATCTGAGGGACTAAAAGATCCCAGACCTGCATGGTTGCTTTTCCTTCTTACTTTGAGCGAAACAAACTGGTACTTGCTCTGTCCATGTGATGCACTTTGTTTTCCAAGAAATAAGTCTAAACAAACAGTTGAACTCTGGAAAGTTCACATTATTTATGACATGTATTTGCATACATGCATGTACATCTGCATTTGTCATGTTATCAAATCCACTTACGTTTAAAGTACAAATGACAACAACATCTACCACATTAGAAGAAATGTAAATATTTCAAAAAGGGAGACTTGAGAAAAAAATGCCTGCAAATGGCAAATGAATCCCAAATATTGAAGTAAAACTTGGCAAACATGGTTACAACCCCCCCCCACAAAGGGTTAAGTGAAAGGACTGACACTGAGATGTGTTCATTTACAGAGTGCAATCAGAGCGTAACCATTTTACAAAATGTTTTGTTAGGAGGTTCAATATCCTCCCTTGATTATTTGCTAAGGAAATATATTATTCCATATCAGTGCATCTCTCGGGATAATTGGATTTGTGTACAGTGTGTTCATTTAACCAACAATGCTAGGGCTTATTAAAAAAGAGATTCAAACAGGTATCTGCCTCCTCGATCATAACCATACGAGTCTTTAATCATGGAATTGGATCCATCCAAGTTGCAGAGCAGTTGGACTGAGAGTGAGACGTGTGTATTTCCAACAGCATTGTAAATATTTGATATCAAATTGATTTCCGTCCAGTAAGAAAGCTGCAGTGCCTCAGATGTCTTGCTTCTGTGCGATAAAGTGTAAAACCTGGATACTTGAGCTACTACGGCATCTGAGAAAAACAAGGTGAAAAGGTTTAAATGAACCAAAGCCCATTTCACAGAGCAGCTTGACACATCAATATCCTGCCAAGACCTGGTCAACCCAAGAGGAAGACCCTGCAAATTAAGTGTGTCTAGTGTTGCAGATCAGTGGCCAGCAGGAATAGTTCATGGGTCCACAGCAGGGATGGTGCTGACCTTGTTGTTCCTGCTGATTCTACGTTCAGGCCGTGGCCTGGGCAGTTTGGTCTGGATCAGTTCCTCGGGTGTGTTACCCAGTGGGGGCAGCAGCCTCTTCTTGCTGTTCCTGGTCTCTGGTAACCACTGAGGCGGCAGTTCAAAGGGTCCAAAGCCAAACTGTGTGGAGTCCTCAGCTTCTGTAGGTGTAGCTGGTGCCACCTGAGATGAAGAGGCGTAAGCACATGTGTGGACTGGAGATGCCCGAGGTGCTACAACTGAAGCAGGGCCATCTTTGGTGATGACCAACCCTCCCCCTGCTCCCTGCAGAGTGTCTTTTTTGGTGACAACCTCCCCTCTGAGACTTCCAAGTCTTGACCCACCCTTTTGGTCGTCTTTGGGTGCAGAGCAGCTTCCTGATCCTTGAGAAGGGATCTCGTTCTCCACATCCTCTTCTTCTTCTTCTTCCTCTGTGGGCCTGAAGATCTGCTGCTGGCCGATGTTAAACATCTCCAGAAGCTGGCTCCCAGAACGTCCAGCAGTCTCCAGTCCCACCGGCTCCCCGATCACACCCTCTGCTCCTAAAGAGGCCAGACCACCTGTGCTGACCACGTTACGGCGGCTGTAGCGTCTGTGAATCCTGGCCAGCAGGTCCATCCAGCTATGACGAGCTGAGCGGTTAACGGTTAAAAACAAAAGTGGATTGGTGAGCAGGGACACCTTGGGTAGCCACAGAGCTGTCAGATACAGTGAGACGGGTAGCTCTTTAGTGTCCACCAAAATAGTGCGATAAACTACCAAGGCTCCATAGGGGGCGCTGCAGGCTGAGAAAGCCAGCACCACAGCCAGCAGGGTGGCGTGTAGCTCAGCCTCTCTCTGGGACACATACGGGATGGAGATGCTGTTCTGGGGAGTCCGCAGTGCAGCAATGATCACCTTCTTCTTCTGGCTTGCACTGAGCGCCCTGCGGATCAACAGCATGAAGAGGAAGACCAGAGCGAGAGGGAGGATCACTGTGGTGACGTTGTAGATCAACACGTACACCATGTGGCCCAGAGAGTGGGCGTGGTCGTCTGAGCAGGACGAGGCGGCGTACACGTCCGTCACATTGGTCACAGCGAACACAGGGAGGCTCACAACCGCTGCATGGACCCAGATATAGATGACCAGATCTCTGGATCTTGCGTCTGAGATCTTCCTCTCCAATGGGTACAGCACAGAGTAGTATCTAAAGACAAAAACACAAACCACATTGACAAAAAGGCATTTTCTTCCATTTTAGCAGCTTCACTTTCAATGTCCTGGTGCTGTACATGCTGTCACACTGTCATGGCTTAATGTGACAGTAGAATCATTAATATCACCATCAACACACATGCTCTTCCTATTAAAGTGTCTGCGGCTAAAATGGGATATTGAATCTCTTTTATTTACATGAAAATACAAACAACAGGAAGGAATATGGAAAGTGAATGCACCTAAAATATCCACAACTGTAACAAAAGCTTTAGTATCTTGCTCTGAAAATACATTTCCACCATTTGCAGTGGGTGTATATAGCTAATTGAGTGAGTTAAAACCAGAATTACGGCCCTCTTGTCGAGGGGGAGCTTCAAGTGGTTTTGCCTGAAAGACGGTACACACCCGCCCATCCATGGACCCATTATATAAGATGAAACGCTGACAAAACAGAAACAGGTGCAGCTGTTTTTAGTATAATCTCTTGACATCACATTTGTCCTGCAGAAACATTTCTGGTGTTATTGTGTTGCAGGTGTTTATTTGGATCTGTTTTGTGAGGTATTTTTCTATAAAGACTGAAATGGATTTCAATGTTATAATGAAAAAAATAGACAAAATTTTAAGCAAACATCTCATTTTCAGATGCTAATTATAAATAAAAAATCAATAACAAAGGCACCTTGAATATTGTTGGTTTGTCGACTGAGCTGGGCCAATGAGATAATGCCATGACCCAAAAAACAACTGCAGCACAAAACCCAGTAAGCTGGTTAAAAACAGGGAGTGGAAAGGACAGCGTGCCTATTGTGCGCTCATAATTTTATTGAAATGCAAATCCTCATGTTTAGCATACTACCTTATGATGAAGCCGAACTTGTGTGGGCGTTTATTTGATGCACAACAACGAATACCTATCTAGATCTTGCGTGTCAATCGACTCTCGTCCTGTTGTCGTCCTTTAATTATAAGCAAAACAAATTGCATGAAGGGTTTGGATTGTCTCTTCATCGCCGCATGTAAGACTGCGTGTGTGCATGAGCCTGTAACTGCTGCAGTCTCAGCCCGACTGTGTATCCACAGGCTCGATTGCCTCCTTGAGAATAAATAATTCATTGCTTTGATAGCATTCTCACTGTATTAGTTTGTATGGAGGCGATATAATCTTTGTAGCAGGGAAACCAAGGCTGAGACAAGGCTACAGGGTCTGACTGCAATCATCAGAATAAATAAATGAAAACTTCACTTAAACTCGTTAATCTGCAGCTGGTGCGGTTACACTGAAGTCCTGCAAGGGTTTTAGATTTTGGAGAATGAGGCTTTAAAGTGTAGCTGTGTCAGTCCTCTGTGAAGCTTCCAGTGTTATACGTTTACACTAATATCTAGTGAGTAACACACTCTGCTTTCCACACACATCCTGAATGAAATAGAAGAAATGATCCTGCTTTATCCGTGCACCAGGAAAACAGCAGGGATTTCATATATTCTGCTCCATCTGCTCATATAACACTGCTCCATCTGAATTAGCGTTATCACAGGTATTGGCTGCTGGAAGTGAAGAAGTTTTCCAAACGCAAGAATGAGTGCCTCAAGTTCAGCCTTAAAACAGTAATTCTACTGGTTTAAAACAAGATACTTTACGTCTTAATCCTGAATATTAAAATATACGTAGGTGCAGTATATATTAACCGTGTGTCACCCTTCTGCCTGAATCATAGACTGAATTTTTTAAAAATGGACGATGCCACTGTGACGTCACCCAGAGCTTTCTGAAGAGCAATCGTGAAGCTTGGTCTGTAGTAGATCTGGGCTTCCTCATCTTGGCAGCACGTGACGTCGCCTAACTCCGAGCTAATTCAGAAACGGGCAAACAGGTGGAACATGGGTGACAGAGAGGCGGGGCCGAATGAGGCACGGTTGCTGAAACACACCAGACGGCTGGCGGAGAACTTATTTCTCTCTCGATCTTAATTATGCAGTTATTACGTCTTAATATAATTTAAATTAGTGAGGATGTGAATTTCAAATTTCACCCCTGTGCAGTCGCTGTCAGTAGGGAAACTAGCTACGGTTCGTGTCTGCTGTGAAGTTGGGCACTTTAACATGTGGGTCTGCGGGTCTGATTTTGGAGCCAACCTGTAATAGGACCTACCAGAGTGCTCGCTTTAATTAACATTGCAGTATTTGTAAGACATTTTGAATGTTTGAATGGCAGAGCAACAATTTAGGACATCTTTTATTCGCATTATATATACACTGTTGCCCGTAAAGTTGGAATAATTTTGTTTTCAGACGCATATTCCTCTTTTTACTCCTATGTATGCACATCAGTATTCACTTTTGACCAGGTGCAATGATGAGTTTTGAGAAGATATACTCTTTATCTATCAAGAATAAATCACATTGTCACAATCATTTCATGAGAAGAGTAAAAAAATATTTTATTCCAACTTTATGGGCAACAGTGTGTGTGTGTGTGTGTGTGTGTATATATAGGTATATATATACTATATATAGTAAGTTAAATTGAATTTGGGTTTAGTATTGTGAATTAGATAACTGGCAGTGTAGGAAATGCTTCATATTGCTTGTTACACTTTGCAGAAAAATGTATTAGGGACAAAAGAAATAGCTACAACACCATTTTTTTGTAAATACTGTAATGGCATAAAATGGTTAGAACATTTTAAAAGCAGCGTGTGTTCGCGTGCGTGTGTGTTTGAGACCACTTGTGGGCAGCGGTAGCCATCTTGGGCTGCTTTTAGCCGCAGCTTTTAGCTCTGCAGGGAGGCTGCTCAGCGCGGCATACACATGCTCTATCGATCGCGGTCCCCCAACCCGTCTCGTCCACACCACGGGGTGCAGATGGAGACTTTCTTCCCTACTTAAATATATCTGCAACATGGATGTTTGTACTGCCAAGCCCCAATTTTCGGGAAAGGAATTACTCCAGATGACTCGGCCGAGCCGCGTATTGATAAACTGATCAGAGTGTCGATTTAAGCCATCCACCTCTTTGAAGTGGTACTTTCAAATCTCGTGAAGTGAGTGGGAGACATCCACTAGCCTCTTTCAAACACATTTTTCAAAATCAGTGGTTCTCACCGTAGAGATGAGATGAGCAAAAAACAAAACATCACTTTCGTCCTACTCAGGGACTGAGTGCTCTTTTGGTTTTTCTGTTTTGTAAGAGGTGGGTTTTAATTTCAATTGCATGCCTCAATTATCTATGACTAAAAAATGCATTGTGTACTTCAGCTGTGTGTATAAATCGGGAAGTATTTCGTGTCAAACATGTTTTCTAAACTGACCTGTCAAGTGCGATGGCACTGAAACTGAGCACGGTGGCCGAGCAGAAGAGCTTGTGGAGGAACTTGATGGCCTTGCAGAGCAGCAGGGCGTGAAGCCACCAGCAGCATCGAGGGCTGGCTCCCAGCGCAATGTCGAAGGGAACGCAGACCAGGCCGGCGCAGATACCCGAGCACGCCAGGTTTTTGATGAAACGGTTGGTCACGGATTTAAAGACGTTTGTGCAGCAGGTGCACCACAGCACTGTGGCGTTTCCTGTGTGGAGAAAGAGGTGAAGAACTTTAGCATAAGAGCAAATACATCTCATGATAGCGCACGTTATTACTGCCAAATGAATTTTGCTTTCACTGCCGTCACCTGTCCAACTGGAACACAAGAAAGACACCCTTCAAAGTTGGATGAAACCACCTTACACATCGGTGTGAATGAATCCTTTAACAACTAAAATATTTATAAAGGTTGGGTCCCTGCATCACTCTGTAGCCTCCTCTCTTGCTTGTTTAGGTTTCCTCCTGTCAGAAAGAAAATAGTTGCGTCGCCTAGAGGCTTTAAAGTGCACACTGGTATGAAAGAAGGGTGACGGCCTGTCTAATCAACGTGTTAGTTCATATGGATGGATGATTTATCCAGCACGTCTTACTGACATCAAGCACATAGACTCTGATTAAATAAATCAAAGAACAAGTGGATCTGATGGACCACGGAGTAAGAAGTAAATCTTCAGCCACATCATGCAGGATAGTTGCTTCCAAGCTCCTCATTTTATCGCCTCTAGCCAGCACACGTTTCAGGACAATGCCTTTTACAATGTTGTGCACCACAGCAGAGAGAGGCAACTGTAAAAATGCACGTTCAGTGTGGCTTAACATTCAAACTCAACAGCGGTCAATTATACAAAAATTTCAAGGGAAAAGTAACATTTGGAAAATGTCATTTGCAGGCGCCAACACTCATATTTCTCCGCTGGTTGCAAGAGGAGCTTGTTTATATTGCAAACTGTGATGATTAGCAGCGTCCTTCTGCAAGGAAAAGCTTCAGACCGTCAGTTTTTACAGCTCTGCTCCTTAAAGATCAGAATAGTATTTGGTAACAAAGCCTCTGAGCCACAGGGTGTAATCCTAAAGCCAGGGCACAGAGCTCTTTCAGGTACCTCTTTATGGAAAATCAACTTTGCTCCTAAATATGTTTTTAAAAGAGTGTACCGTCTTAAATTGTGGTTTTCTGACTATAAACTACAGCAGTTCGAAATCATAAAGACCTCTTCGCGGGTTGATGGAATCAATTAAACCTTAACTGAGCGAGACCGCACACGATCAGGTGCAAGCGTGGAAAATGTGGCATCTCCATGTTAAGACCCCCCCCCCATAATTTGGAGCGTTGAGACAGCAGTGATTGTTAATTGGGTTTAAAAAGGTGAACTTTATATTCCCTGCGGCGCGCTGACTGATGTCAGGTCGCACAGGGACACGTGTGATAGCAGTCTCTCCAAAAGTAATTACCCACCGAGTGTTAGCTGTGCTCTCGTCGTCAGAAACGGAGCAAGATGTTCTCTGGTGTGTGTGTGTGTGTGTGTGTGTGTGTGTGTGTGTGTGTGTGTGCTGTTGGTGGTGGTGGGGGGGCTATTTTTTCCTAGGGTCATTTGTGCCTGATGTCTGTAAATGTTCAAAAAAAAACTGGCCACAGTCATTCTGAGAAAAACAAACGCTCGCCATCGATGCACTGCACCATATGTAAGAGCAAGCTCAGATCTGAAAAAAATCAGTTATCGTGGATGAAGGTGTTGAATTTGGCGAGGGGAGGGTTCAGATGGCGAGGGTTAAGGTAGGGCGGAAAGACTCTGTTTAAAGGGAACACAGTGTGCTTTACCGCCATGTTCTAACTGTGCAGAATCGCAGTGACACACGGTGATACAGAGCAGCACGCAGGGGAAGTATTTCGGGGAAACCCTAATGTAGCGGTAATCAGCGATCAGCCTCTGCATTCTCTGAAACTGACTCACGTGGGAGAGTTAAATTAGCACAAATACCCATTGTTTAAAGCAGGAGTTCGGCAGCAAAGACATAGTCAAATTCCTCCATGCACAGATTCTGCCATGCTGATATTGATAAGCTGAGATCCCAGCATCTTTTCAGAGCTGCAGAGCGGAACAATGAGAAGTGAAAGGATGAGAAGGAGGCAGCACCTCCTTCAGACTAAATCACATAATAGGCTGCTTGTTACTGCCTGACAGAAAAAAAATATATCAGTGTGTTTTCATCTGGCACCTCTATTATCTGCACATCATTTGCCAGTGCCCTTTCAAAACTGCTACAAATGACAGTTTCTGAAAGAAAGTGCTTGGCTTGGGTCTTCATTAAAAGATACCAATGTTGACTGTTGGTTCGGAAACGGGACGCAAACGGTGGTTTCTCATGTCAAGCATGCTTTGCATCCACGCTGGTAGTCTGCCATCAGGTTTTCAACATCCTGCTACTTCCATACGCGCTCCTGAACGCCAAAATGTCTTAATTCCCGTGTTCACTTTCAGGGAAATCAGTCATTTCAGCCTAATAGCAAGACAAGAAAGTCAGTAAAAGATGATTCTGCAAAACCCAGGATTATGTTCAGCATTTTGAAAATTCCTGTGATACAACATAGGTATGTTTAGGAGGAGACTGTGGCAACGGCAGCAGTGTGTAGTCAGAGGAATGCACCTGCATGATTCTTGCAATTCTTGGGTTGTATGCACTTAATAAATGTAAAGGGCTCAGTCTGGGGGGCAGCTCAGCACCAATCCACACTAGGTGCTGACTGAAGTTGGGTCTCCTGGGCACGACTGTGGCGCCTTTGAGCTACTACTGCGTGTGTGTGTGTGTGTGTGTGTGTAAAAAATATAACACTTGTCTGAAATGGTGTTATGTAATTCTTCTTTTGCCCTATGTGACATAACTTAATGTAATGCTAACAACGCTAACATTTTGATGCTAACCAAATACAGTCTCAACATCTTAGTTTAGTCGGTTAGCATGCTAAAATATGCTAACTTGCACAAAACACAAAGCATTGCTGCTGCTCATGGGAATGACATTAAATTTGCAGGTATTTGGTCTTCAACTAAGGGACGAGCAGCATTATTACGATTCATCCTGCAAGAGATGTGAATGTGTGGGCTAAATTTCACATCCACCCAAATCAACAGTTGTCGAAATATCACAGTGGACAGGCTGACATTAACTTGTTCGAGCATTTGAACAAACAACCAGCGCTGGTGTTTGTCCTCTGGGGGAAGAAGAGGGAACAGATGAGTTTAAAAAACAAAAGGAAAAAGCAAAAGGACTAGAAGAAGGAGGAGACAGAGACTGAAAGAAGGAAAGGATGGTAGGAAAAGGGAAACGGTGGGATGAAGCCAAAAAGAAGTGAAACTGTGAAATGAATCTTATTCAAAAATACAAATTGAGACGAGGCCAAATTATTCTGGGTTTAATCCCAGAATAAATGTCAGTGTTTGCGCGTTACAGGTGGTAATATTAGTACAAGATGGGCTGTTTACAGGAGCTGTGTGAGAGTCTCACTTTAGTACAGCTGCAGTGGTGTGATGTCACACCCTCCTCTGACTGAAGTACAAGTGATGTGCACGGCATCACAGTTTCATTCTAATATTTAATATTACAAAATATATTGTTGTGTTTTTCACCTAAACAAAGAAATCTATAATCTATAATCAACTGAATTTCTTTCAGACACTAATTAAAAATACACTTCATTATGTCCAATATGACTCTGTGACGTTTCTGTGTTCAATAATAACTGACAAGTCTAGACAAACGTTTCATAAGTGAGAGCGAAAGTGTTTTTTAATAGCATCTCTAAAAGTTTCTGAGCAGTTTTTAAGAACAAAGTGCTTTACATAACTGTAATTAAAATAAAATGATGTCCTTGTAACTGTATTCGTGCAGAGCTTGCATTGTCTCTGAAATCACTTTTTGCTTTCTGTCCTTTTGTGCCTGAAATACTCACCTGGCACTTGAGAAACACCTTGGCAACCATACTCACAGCAGCCAATGGGGAAAAAGGAGTAAACACTAAACATGATTGCTTTTCCCACTTAACAAATGGCAATCCAGCTGCAGGTGGCGACATGAAAAAAAAACCCCAACGACCTTGTACATCAAAAAACTGCTTTGTCTGCCTCGCGAGGTTGAGGGAAAGTTGCGTCGTCGCTGGATTGGTGCGAATAAGCTGCTGTTATCAGTGCGGGCTTTCAGAAATAAGACCCATGCAGGAGTCTAAACATAGTAACGTGTGCTGTTAAAATTGTTAAAAGTGTGAAACATCATTAGCACGCTTAACACCGTCGTACTTGCATCCATGTGGTGTTATAATTACTCGAGTTTCAATGAAAGACTTTATGAATGGTAACCAACAGAGGGATTCAGAGCCAGACGTCGACATGGAGTCCATATTCTCTAAGACATGTGATTACAATGGCGTCACGCACAATGTGGCAAATTAATCAGATTAATTAGATTAATATGAATCACATGATCATGCATAAGGTACAGAGAAGACTGTTAGCCTAGCTCAGCATAAATATTGAACAGAGGTGGAAACAGCTAGTGTGGCTTCCTCCAAAGTTCAAACATCCCCTTCTGCAAGACCTCTAAACCTCGGTAATTCTCTTACTCTTTATCTTGTCAGTACAGAGAGAAACAGGAGGGTAAAAATGACAGTTTGTGGTTTAATGAGGCACTGACTGCTCTAACTATCCCTTAACAAATAACAGTTTTTGCATTTGCATGTTTGTGCACTTTTTATACATATAGTCCATAGTTCCAGAGGTTCAGTGGACACTTTAATTATCAACCTCTCTACAGACACGATGGTATCACATGTGGCGACGTTAGGGCGATGACAAGACTTTAGAAAGTAGCTGCATCTGGCTGATGTTTACCAATAAACAATAAACAGTCTGGGATTTGTTAATATTTATCAAAAGAGAGGGGAATGAAACCAAACTTAATACCAAGCCCCCACTAACACATGATCATAGAAACATTATAGGAATATTATAGGAATACAATGGACGGTGGTGTGTCTCTATGATCCTCTTCAGTGACCACTTGTTGCTACTTGTCTCCTTGATGATAAGGGCTATACTACCTATGATGTGCATAGACAACAATATCATATAGAATTTAGTATCTACAGTGCTTAGATTTGAGATTATTATAGAGCCAAGATGAAACTGACAGAGGGGCTGGGAGGAGAAGGTTGACAGGAAAAAGGCACAATTTCAGATCCATATATTACTTCAGCATCATGGACAGCAGCATAGATTTATCAATACACAGCAGTTAGGCTGCTGATAATTCAGAGCCAGGGTCGGGATTCTTGTCTCATACAGACCTCAGTCAGATAAAGGGTCAATGAGTCGGGCAGACTACACTGACATAATCAACTGAACAGCCCCCCTGCCCCTGAACTCTCTGTGCTCATAATGATGATGGCACCCCCCCCCCCCAAAATGGGCCAACGGCTATTGCACTCAACTCTGCAAAACCACAGATGTTAATGCAGACCTCTGAAACAGGTTTTGACGGGTCAATTATTAAGTTTTGGGGGCGCCAGTATCGGTAATGAACCTTGAAAAGCAGTGACTTAGTTCTTTTTAATCAGAATGCGACGCTAAGCTAATCACAGCTTCATATATGCTGCGCAGATACGAGAGTTTCATATAGAGGCGTTAATTCCCATCTGACTTGCAACACACTGAGCATGAGCCTCAAATGTGTTTATCATGAAATTCACAAAAATCCTTTTAAACACCGCGGATCAGATTCAAACCCTCAAAACCTGAGGTAAGAGTCGAGTGGAGATCCCAGTGGTTTCAAAGATAGCAAATATGTCAAGTCCAAACAGAATACACTATATGATACTCATAGACAGTGGGGAACAACCAACCAAAAAGCTACTGGTTGGGTATAAAGGTTGGAAAACTTGGGAATTTGAGGCGAACACCACTGCAAAACAACCCTGCCGACCATCCACAACAGTGCTACAGAACTGTGCGGGCACTGTTTGCCAGCGGGAGACCTTCTATGTGAAGGTTTAATAATACGAAGTCACATTTTCTTCTCAGTACTGCACATCTCTGAGTGTCACAGACAACAAAAAGGAAACTGAAGGAGCACGCGTGAAGGGTTTTCTTACAAATGTCCGTGCATCGTGTGTCTGATTTGCGTTCATGCGTGGGGCACAACCTGATCTGTAGAGACATGAACATACGCGAAACCTGAAAGCTCCATCGAAGATTCGGACAGCTCAGATACTTTGTCCGTGGATATTTCTAAGAGAAAATTGCTGGCATTTTTCTGCCACTCACACGGATTTCCTTTCAGAGATGCAAAGCCCTTAAATCGCAGCCCCATCGGACGGCGAAAGTGCCTGCACGATGGAACCAACATATCTGCCGCATTCCTGATAATGAGCTCTGTCTGAATATCGAAAAAAGATGAACGCTGGCTTTTATCGTCGTACAACAGCCTCTCTGATGTCATAAAGAAGTAGCCTGAGAATGGAAAAAGCATGTTTTTGAAAATGTAAACCCACTTTTACTTTTATTATTCATTGCTTTATCTTTTCTTTTGTACCGCTGGAATCGAATGACTGCAGTCTCCAGTCAGCCTTGCAGTGTGTGCAACGTGATAGTGACGGTTGCTAAAACTGATTCTGATACTTGATGCATTTCACCTGTAATGCACTGAGTGACAATAATCTTGCTATCATCACTAAAGGCCATCACCAATTACTGTTAATTACATTATTTCCTGTTATATTTTGCAGATATTTATGGATCCAATCAGCCTTTTTTACTGCCAACACAAGAGGCGGACATTTTTTTTTTTTATTTCTACACACAGCAGCTTAAACATTTACTACAAAACATTCAACGAACATCTGGGAACATCTGCCTTTAAGACAGCAGCGTTTTTAAGAGGACAGTTCTTACTCATGTTACATTTGTGTGTTGAGATAATGATGATAAAATGATAAAAGCGATGTAAAATATCTTCCAAGCCACAGACAATAGTCAGTGGGTCAGTTTTTGCAGGTTTCGGTGTCACTTTTGTTCTTTTTCATGGTGTCAAACTATTTGTGCAGCCCTCTAACGGAGTGCGTACTTTTCCAAGCAGCAACCAAGCAGTGAGCGTGCTTTGTGAAGTGAGGAGACAGATGTTGGATATTACAGCCGCGTTTGGGATAAATAATGCATTCACATTAGGCTTATTCTGGCTGCCAGTAGGATGGAGGGGATGTCAGTGCTAGAACTGGGTGAGACTGATGTGCTGGTGCAGCTCCCTCCTCACTTCCAGCAGCAGCAGCAGCAGTCTGTGGTTGTACTGGCACAAGCAGGAATATTTGCCACAGAGCCAGGACAGATTCAGCTTTAGAGAAGCTCAAAGTATGTACGGCGAACTATCGCTACTAATATTTTCCAATTTCATGGTGAAACACGTAGCTAACACCTGTCAGGCCACCAAAGCTCAAACTAACATTCCACTGTCTCTTCGTGTTGCCAGCTCAAAAATTCACTTTAATACAAAAACACACATCAGCCGTCTTGCTTGGTGTTTCAAAACACATGCACAGGCAACAGCATGACTCGGGCTCCAGTTAACACAGTTCACCATGCAGTGCATTTCTATGGACAGGCCGCAGTGCTACACAGGGAAAGTTTAAATATGACTGAAGAACGGGCGCGTGTCTTGAGTTTACTGCAATTTCAAAATAACAGACAGCCTGATCAGGTACAGCCAGAATAAAAAAGGTGTTGTTGGAGGGCACACCACGCCCTGCATCATCCAACAGTCAAAACAACGAGGACGACATGTCAAGAGTTTTTGAGGTAAACTTGGAAAAAACACCTTTAAGTGGCAGTTTGGTTGTGTTAACACATCAACATGCTGACATTCATTGATAACTGCACTGAGGAACGGTTGGATAGGCTGATTTGGCTGAAAGAGCAGTTTGAATGGAGAACCAGCCTCTCTCTTGTTTTAAGAATGGCTGCGTTTTCTCATCTTTTCCTGCACCTCACGCCCGTTGTTTTTGCCGTGTTCCTGAAGATATAAAGCAGTCACTCGTGTACATCGTGTGTTTTAGATGTGAGGCATCCAGGCGTTGGGCTTTGAAGATGAGAAAGATGAGTGACATTTTACAGGATCCAGGTCTTTTAAGGTGCAGAAGACACCAGGATGCTGCTTCTTCATATTCACCCCAAGTCTTTAAGGCTTTGATAACCAGGCTACTTTTTAAAGACTTGTTTGCTGTTGCACATTTCCTCTGGTATTTAAATTATTCTGGCACGATGCCTGTCCTCTCAGGAAGCCTCCCCTGACCCAGATTTAGGAATAAACTGTTATGTCTTATGGAAAGCATGAAGCCAGTGAATATTCCAATCGGGCAATGGCATAAAAACATGTTTTCATATTGTCTCCTGCGGGATTCTTTGTATTTCTGCACAATATGTTTATTTACATGAGGGGACTTACCGAGTAGCGAACTTATGAGGATGAAAACCTGAATGGTGGTGGTGAAGTCCCGGTAGGCTTGCTCTCGGATGAGGCGCTGCTGCTCATCTAGCCCGGTCCCCTCGGCAGGTGGGCTGCTGTCCCACCGGGTCGGCGGGCTCGACGCGTTCAGGAGATCCAGCCTGAGGTGAGCTGCTGTGAAATTGGCTGCGCCGTCCCCGACAGTCGCAACCCGGCTCGCGCTATCCATGTCGGTTCAACCCCGCGATCCTGACGGTCTCTTTTATTATTATTATTAGTCTGTTTTTAATTATTTTTTTAAGAAGGCTGGCGGGATGTGAGCAGCCAGCATTGAGGAGACATTTCTGATCACCGCTGCGCTACACCGGATGACGGTGATGCCTTGCAATAATGAAGAAAATCTACAAAATCACATGCAGAGATGTCAGTGAAGATGTAAAGACGGGCACAGGTAGGCGCAGCTGCCAGCAATGAGATGATCTTTTGCCGGTAAATATGTCTGTCAGATCAGGAAAAAGGCATGATGTTATGATCATACATCAAATCACGGGGAAATTACCAGCCGAGGCTGCATGCCCCATCATTTCCCACTGCGGATGCATGGCAGGAATCAGTCAGAGCCACTGAAATCCGTGCGCAGTGAGGTTGGTTGGATGCTACTCTCTGACACCCGGTGCACCTAAAACCACACCGGGCTGCGAAGTGTCCATTCCGGGAACGAAGCTTGCAGCACCGAGAACACACTACCATCACCTCTCGGCGTCCAGAGGAAAATATTGTGTCTGTCAGGCTGTTACTCCCGCTGCCAATCGCACTGTCACAGGCTGTTTATTGGTAGACTGATGGTGTGGGGAGCCTGCGACTGAATATTTCACAGCGTGAGGTGCAAGACTGGAGAGGAAAGCCCCTCCTCTTCTTCATAGCGCCAAGAAACTCCACTGAATCTTATGAATGACGAGCGCGGGGAGTGTGGGCACATTGCACAGTGATCATGAATAAAGATTGTTAAACTCCCAATAGCGGTCAGAGAGTGATCTTAGAGTGTTTTACACAGAAGGTGGTTTTCAGGCTTACAAGTGTAACCTGACATTACGGTACACGAGGTTTACCCTCAGCAACAACCCTGCTGTTGTCTTGTTCAGCCTGTTCTCTCACAGGAGCCCGTGACATTCCTCTTTGGTTTGCTGGAAATACCAAAATAGCAGAGGACATACCTCAGTAAAAGAAAACAGTATTTTATTTTATGTTTTCATGAAATAACATTGAATTTATTGTAGTTTCCTTTGTGTGTGCCAGTGAGGGATCCCCCATGGAGGTGTTGTATGGACCCAGTGTACAGCAGCAGCTCAGGATCAGTGAATAAAGGGGAGAAGCGTTTATTCTAAAGATTAATTTATTAAAATGTGAACATTTCAACAGAGCAATGTCAAATAAACCATCACAGGGGTTTGATAATCATACAGACTCAGTGCTTAATCAAAACTTCAAGCAGTTATACAGGTTAAATCAACACACTTCAGATCTGACAGCATTCACTCAACAAATTAAAAGTCTTGTCGTCCATCCTGTGATTTAGCAAGATGTCACGCCAGACTGTCTTTACACAGATGGACGTGGAGGGAGAGACGCCGTCGTCTTTGTCCCGTGCTTCTAAATCAGACTCCCTCTCTTTGTTGCAGGCTGGATTCTTAATAAAATCCCTCGGAGAAAACATTTACATCATCAAAGTAACTTCACTTCCCTTTGAAACAGACAAAGGGCCTTCATGTAAATTTCAAACTTGAACATGGGAATAAAAACCCAACAGTGGGATTACTGTTATTTAAAATGCGTCCTTTTGTTTCACCGTCTTTCATCATGAAACTTCTCCTCCCAGTCCGATCCTCATTACGTTGGACGTGTCTCACATTCGCGTGCAGGGGGAAGATAAATGCAGGGAGGCTGAGCTGCCACTAGATGCCAACATTTGTGCAAATCGTAATTCCTGTGCATGAAGTTTATACTCATTTATACTCATTTAATGTTGTAATTGCATAAAAATCACACTGGTTGGTGCAGGAGGAGTGCAGAAACACATTAACAGCTATATAAATGTTCAGTGCCATGAATTGTGATGTTGAATATGAGACGGTGACTGCTTTAGTTTTTAATTCCATTTATCCTTGAATTATCATTTGTACAGTAACGTCTTGTAAAAAGGCAACACAGCATGACAATACCGCCTTAATGTAATGCCATTCAAAGTCAGCACTGTTCCTGTTAAAGGATTATTCAGTCCTGTTCCAAGCACAAACAAAACAGAGATATTTTAAATGCAAGACACGGAGAAAAGCGGCGTTAGATGCAAAGAGTTTAATTTATCCCAGATCATCCATGATCGAGTCCAACCGCACAACATTACGCCACTCATGCTGAGATATTTTATTTTGGAGCTTGTGATGAAGAGGTCGTTTCAACACACGGGCTTTTTGTCGTTGTAGGAAAAGCACAGCTGCAGTTAATCACTGTAACAATGGCTGAATTCCAGTCAGATGCCTCAGGTCCAAGGCTCGGTTTTGTTCGCGCTCACTCACCGCCTCGCCTCAGCTGAATACTTAAACGGCCTGACAACATAGGTGCCAACTGTGTTTTTATTGCTAGTACAAGTCAAAATATCTGTTTTGAAAAAGAGTCATATCTGAATACACGCCTTAGTGTCGTGTGACCCATCGTACACTGAAGCCAGAAATGCCAGTTGGAAATAAAGCAAAGAGCAAACCTTCCAAAGTCAAATTTAATACAATTTAGTTCATTAGAAACTCAAGACAAGGCAAAGCGGAGTGAAGCACGGCCATTCTGTGGCACACAAAGCACTTGATTCAGCGTTGCTTGCTAACAAGTGCTCTTGTTGTCCAAGTGGCACTTGAAGAACTCCTGAACTCTTTCCCACAGGTCCAACTGGGCGTCACAGTGAGCTTTTGGCTCCCCACCAAACACCACGTTACTCCCGACTGCCGCATGAAACCCGGACGGACAATAAGGCGTGTGAGGGACTTCCAAAAAGTGCCCAGCTTTAGGGTAAGTCACCACCTTAAAAGTCTCTTTGCCATGTTTTCTCAGCGTTGCAGCAGCCTGCTTGGCAAAAAGGGCACTGTTCCAGTTGTGGTCATCTTCAGACACAGCGAACAGGAAGTTGCAGCTGGCACGTTCGATCGGAAACAATGACGGCCTGTTTTTTTCCAAGGAAGGGTCTGATACGGCGTCGCGTATATCCACAAGCCCTGGGCCTATGGATTTAATATTCTTTAACACAGGGGGAAGCGGAGGTATAACCAAGTCCTTGTAGTGTAGGGGAATCACAGTATTTCCAATGCAGGCATTAATACAGACGGTGGCTGAGATCCCTGAGAGGAAAGATGACATTGACAAAGCCAAACCGCCGCTGTGAGAGATTGATATGATACCAATCCCAGGACCTGTAACCTGCACAGAGAGGTGCTGTGTTAATAAACACCTTTAGAACAGCTAACATATCCTGTGCCATTGATAAATAACAACCACACCTCAGTTTGATATGAAAACAAAGCATAAACAAACTGAGGTTACAACCACTGATAAATTTCATTACCTATTAATTAACCTAATTAATTAAGTACCTGTGCTGCACACAAAAGGTCAAATAAACAATTTCTAATCCTCTAATTTCTCACTTTGCTTGACAAAATCCCAAAAGATAGTAATTTCTGATAAAATTAGGTGAATGAAATCAAAAAATTCTCATAATAAGAAGCTAAAACCTGAGAATATTTGACAGTCATTAAAAAAACTGCCGACCAATTTTCTTTCCACTGACTAATGGATTAATTAACTGATCGTTTCAGCTGCTGTCGCCTGAATTCAAAATAAAAATACAAAGTAACCAGTAGATGGAGCCACTGACACAGTAATTCTAAATATGGCCTTGCGTCTCAGATTCATCTTTATGTTATTAACTTCTAATTGTAACTTAATATTCACAGTAAGTACAGAGGCAAAGCAAATATCACACAGGGGAGATACAGCGCAGTAAATTATGCAGTTATTTTAAAGGATGAAACTAAATAATAGGTATATTATGATATAAATTATGCTTAAATAAATTAATGAGTATGTAATTGTATAATCTTCAGTACTTACTTCTGGTTGTCTCCTCAGATATGTTACAGCCTCATCAAAGTACTCCAAATCCAGACTTTTCGGGTTCTTTGGTAAATCCTGGTAGCCAAAATAGGCCAGAGCCAGAACAACGTAACCTTTATTAGCCAGGAGGCTGGCTCTGGGCTCAGTAAGACGTCCACCAAATGTGTACAGATCCACTATTCCTGGGAACGGACCCTTTCCTAAGGTTTAAAAAAGAAAATAAAAAGAGAGAGGGACAGTTAGGAAGGACACTGACATTTCTCCTGTTTCTACATATCTGTCTTAACGCTCATCAACTGCCTCACGACGCACAACCAACCTGGCGGTATGAAGAGGACTCCTCGCACTCTTCCCTCTTGCACAGGTATTCTCCTCATCCCCTCTGTCATGTATTCTCTCTCATTGGTTTCAGAGGCTAATAGCGCACCAGTGTCTCCACACAGTGCTTCTATCTCCACCTTCGTTGGGCTGAGCACATTCTTCTTCAGCAGTTTACTGTGTGGTGTCTCTGGTGCCATGGCCCAAAACAAACCCATGGGCTCCACACCGGTGTAACTTCCCCCCAGCGAGGGAGCACGAGTGACATCCACGTGGCCAGTCTCGTCTGCCTTGTATGAGGCAGAAGCCTTGAATAACACCCCCCTGTCATCAACCAGTTTGGACCTCAGTTCAACTGGTCTGTGAGGAGCAAGTCCCTCTACTTTTACCTGCACCAGTCTGTCGAAGAGACAGCGAACGCTGGGGAGAATTTTCAGGCGGATCTGCGAGTAAGCCATTTCAGCTCCTCAGTGACTCACTGTAATGGTTTGAACGTCCTTCCTTCTTCACTCAGGCCTTTTCCATCTGTCAAGAAAATCACCATTACAATGACTGTCAAATGTGGTCAAGAAACTTCACTATGCAGATCTTCAACAATACTTTTATTATAATATGTAAACCGTGTTTTCTTGCAAATGTGTATTTAGAGAGCGCCAAGCACATTAGCTCTTGAATGCCGAATTAATCACAATAACATCAAACCTTCTGTCAACAAGGGTGGATACAATTTGCAAAATAATGAACTTTAAAGACCCTTCATCAGATTGCCGCTCGTGCAGTCAACCTTGATTTACATTTCTGGCATTTAACATTTACAAAAGGTGCCTTGAATATGGGCTCAAAATATTGAAAAATGGAACACAAACATGATGCATTCTGCTTAGAAAAGATGAAGGAACTGAACTTGCACTGACATTAAGGTACAAAAATATATTCATTTAACATTGGGGCCAAGGTAAATTTATTGCCTATCACACATATAACTGAAACTCACTCAAAGAAAGTCACAAGTGCAGCACTTCAATCTGTTGGAGTTAAAGAAAAGACTAGATAAACAACATTTGGCATGCTATAACCAGTCATGAAAAATCGAGTTATAGTGTCTCTAAAACTGTGAAGGCCTGCAGCTGATGGAGGAGAGTGCGTTCAAGGACAAGGCAATGTCTAACTGGGTGAAAGGTCAGCTAACACAGCTCCCTCCTCACCAAACAAAATCTAAAAGCTAATGCTAGATACGGCTTGTTGCTATGACTGTACGTAGCACCCAAGACACGGTTGCTAACTCTGCATCGTGGTTGGATTCCTCTTGTAGATATAGGTTAGCTTAATTAACTAGCTAGTTAGCATTAAAGTCACCGGATATTTTAAGCTTGGTAGTCGGTGTTTTGTTTTTGTTTACCGCCTTTGTTTTGAAAGAGCTGACTATCACTTGACTAATTTGAGTCATACTGTACCGTGCACAAAATTATTTCCCGCCAGTCAAAAAGTGATTTAAACGCATACCTAAACAAATACGACGTGCTGATGTTTACAATGGAAGCAACAATTACGAAGTAGGAAGCAACTGGGCGAAACCATTTTAATAAAGGAGGTAGAGTAATTTTTGATTTAGCTTTCTCTCATGTTTGTTAGTTTATTGAATGAACCGATTTGTACACTTTATTGTCAAAATGTGCGTTTAATTTACATCTATTAAATTTTAAGTCTGAAGAGAAATTTATGGTAGTTTGACAAGGAAATTGGTGGGTCCTCCCCCCTGTGGAATGAAAAAGTCCATATATTTGCCATTAAACGGCGCCATTCATATACAGAAATCGGCTTTTAAGTTACCCTCCTAAACATATAAAAGACAGTAAAATAAAATGTTCAGCTAAATAATTAATAATAATTTGCAAACAAATATGATCCATCAACCTATACATATGTGTAGTAAGGTGAAGCAGCCGTTAGATGTCAGCATTTGCACAAAGTATTAATACTTGGAGCAGCTTGAGAGGTTAAGACGCATTTCCTGTATAAGAACAACTTTGAGTTTTAATCTTTTAAAGCAGTTTAGTGCATAGAGTTTGCCCCAGTGGCATTATAGTGAACACAGTGAGACAAGGAGAGTATATGATAGGAAACACATTTACACCACATGTTCTCCCTATGGAATAGATTATCTGATAAGATGCCGACCACCTTGCTGCATATATTTTCATATTAATGAGTAACATAGAAGGATACTAGGCACAGCTGCCTGCTGTTTATCTCCAGGGTAGACCTGTGGGTATGTTGTCAAAGGCTCTGTGCATGATTCAGTGACATGTCAAGGTGCAAGTGTTTTATCCTGTCAATCAGTTTTTGACCGTTGCAGGAAAGGGATATCTGAAATTCTGAAGATTTCAGGGAAAGGGGAAGGGAGGGGAATCAATCAAAGACAGGAGGAATGCAAGACAGCAGTGAGATACAAGTAGAGACCTTGGAGGAATTAAACTAGAACAGTAGAAAGTGAAAGTGAATTTAGTAACAACGACATGGAGTCAACAAATTAAACATTCTATAGCTGTGTGAGCGCCAAATGAAATGAAATGCAATAGTTTTAACCAAAAGTGATCTGCATCTGAGCACTGAAGCCTTGTGGAACCTTTCAACCCTACAGTCTGTCTTTTTAGATTCAGTGGTGCACTCTTCAGTTATCTCTGTGGTATGAATTTCCTTCCTACTTATAGTTATTGCATCAAGTGATTCATTCAACCGGAGTGAACCTTTGCACCATTTACTAAGTGCAGCAACGTCATTACAAGTACAGAAGAAGACTATCTAGATCAACATATAAAGGCCATTTCAAGAAAATAAAAGTGGGAGAAGATATAGATAAAACTGTGAAATACAATTTAATTTTTACCATAAAATATCAATAACAGCCTCAGAAAATACTGTTAGCCATTCAATTTTTAAAGATATTACGACATGAAAAATATTACTAAATATTAATATCTCTTTAGTTGTTTTCTTCATCTATGTGAATGACATATATATGTGAATGGCGTGATTGATTAAATGTTTTCTCACCTCTAGCTTCGGGACAGAGACATTTGCAAATACGTCACAAACTCTCTCAGGGTATAACACTAAGACAGGGATTTCAAAAACCTATGACTGCCTCGTTTGATGTTTCTTTGCAGTGACGCATTATGCAAGGTCACAGTGCAGCATGAACTGCTGTTAGATATGAGGAGAGACCTCACTCACTTTCCCCTCTGAGTGAATGAAAGTAGCATTTCCACCCACCTATTCTCTTCTATCCTCTATCCACATGCACATTGTGTAAATGCACTGCAGTGTTGTTTATTATATAACAAAATATACTCATACTGCAGAGGCACTTTTAGATTATGTGTCCATTTTTTATCACCTCTTGTGTTTTACAGCCAGTAAGTTTTGATCTAATGCATATGCATGCTGTGATGATGTACTCTCACCAGCACCAAACAGCTGCGTAGAAAAAACACATCAGAGGATCTAATGAAACATCCTCGCAGAGGCAACAACCAAGTCCCTGCATGAACTGTCAGATATTAAAGAAACATTACAATGTCCACAAAAACTTTTTACACTGTATGGGGTGGTATAGGTGCTGGCATATATTAAATTCATAGGATACAACATATATCTCTCTCCCATACTCTGTCAGGTATAAAAGAATAAAGTTTTGATGATATTTCCTTTTTGGAATTATGTTTTATTTACCTTAAATATTCAAAGACTATTGAGTGTGGTTAAAATATATAGTAAATAGTATTTTTTTTGTAATATCAACTCAATTTAAAAATGTCTTTATCATTAGATATGAATAAAGACTTTAATATTATTTTATTGCAATTTACGATTCCATGCAACAGACATGGTGACAGTTCATGTAAAGGATGTTGGTCCCATAAGGATCACCAAGATGAGGTTGTTTACCTCCTGTCTTAAATTCCATTATTACAGATTGTCATATCAGCCATTCAGCAGTCACAATAGGCACATAATTGCACAATATAAATGTACATCTACACTGGCAAATCATGGCAAATACATAACTGTCAGTTAAATTTTTAGTATCTTGCTAAAACAACGGTGTTTTTATTGTTCTGAACTGAGGTTTATCTCTCTTTTTCTGTTCTTTTGTCTCCCAACCATATTCTGTGCTTTTATTTTGAAGTCGAGCCTTGTGGTTGACTTGACAGATTAGGATCCGCCCTTTTAACGAGGTAGCCATGGAGACCGCGCGAGAGCGAGGCAGCTGCTAGAGTTCTCACAGCGAGTGTTTCCGCACACCTAGAATAAAAGAGCTGGCGAGCCGAGGACAAGGAACAACACAACAGTGCTGACGGAACTAGTCGACGAAAACATTACATATTTTTCCTATTATTTTACCACATTCTTGTTTGGGTGTGTCCATTCTTACGACCGTTAATGCCTCTAATGTGAAGCAGTGAGAGGAGGGCTCGTCGCTGGTAACCTTTACGTTGGTGAGTGTTGTCTGTTTTTTTCGCAAGCTAAGCAGAGATAGGCCACTACGAGATATCTTACCACGTCTGCCTCTTTCCGTCCGTCTGTATTTGTAGATTGCATAATTACAAAAACAACTTGACCGCGCTAGGACAACGTATAACAGTGTCTGAAGGAGAAAAACGAGTTGTCAGTTTTGTGTTCGCAAACTAACACTAGCGAAGTGTGTTGATAATCGAGCTAAGTTAGCCGCGGTCAGCCAGAAACGTTAATATTCGTTAACGTTAGGATGACCAAACTACTCATTTTATGGCTGGCGTATCATCTTCAGTTGTATGCAAGTCAGTATCAGCGAACATACCGTGCCTTTGCTTGACAAAGTGCCCAGAGATAATCACGATAAAGCAGAAAACCGGTAATAGTAACATTAACAGCTGTGGTGTTACAACCTAGCTATGTGGCGTTAACGGTTAAAATACGTTGACATTGCTTAAAATCCTATTTATTTATATTGGGCAAATATCAGGCTTACCCGAACAAATATCGAGCAGTTATATGTGTTGCTGCGTTACATTGTGAGAAAGGGGTTGCTTTGGTTTTGTCTTTGTTTTTGTCTGACTCTGTGTGTGTGTGTGTGTGTGTGTGTGTGTAGTCCAGGCAGCCCACCACACTCTTTGTTTTAAATAGCTCGCAGTACAATTGCACGTGTCGAAGCGTGTGACTCCGCTTTGGAGCTGCCATGAAGGCATTTGACCATGTCTTATACAGTTTCAGCAGTGTATTATTGAGTTTTGAGGCACACTGTAATTTCACACACCATCGTCCATATTCCAGTAAAAGTTGAGTCGTTTCCTGTTGGCTGGGGAGAGATACGAGATGATACTTAGCAGAGCAAAGGGCAGGGAAGTCCGAATGTGAGCTGTTGCTTATCATCACAAGTGAAAACAAAGATCAACATAAAGTCAATGTCTTAGCTCAACAAAGGCCCTATTAAGTGAGGGAAAAGAAGATAATGTTCCTTGTAAGCAAACAGTTTGGCGTGCTGTGTCTAATATGGGGTTGCTTAATATTTTGATCAAATCTAGATGTAGTTGTGAGATTTGGGTTGGACGGTACAAAATATATTCTGTGAGATAATATGAATTTGTTCTTTGATCGATTTTGCCATGCTCTATGTATTATAGCTATCCCTGCTTTATGGTAACATGATGTTAATTTGACTTTAATCAATCTGATAAACTACCTTGCTGTGTTGTGGTTTAACCAAGACAGACACCGTGTGGGTATTTTACAGATTAACAATCTTTTCTTTATGATATGATTTAGTATAACAGTATCCTTTAAAAGTACCATGCTGGAGGATTTAATCTATATTGTCCATTGCTGTTGACATAATTATCACTTCTATAAATGGATTCTGCCCCCCCAAAAAGGAGGAAAACATAGAAATTCAGCCAATAGGATTTTAATGGCAGCTATTTAAATTAATGTGGAGACATTGTTATAGTGTTGATGTGCTTAGTTCTGTTATTTCCTGGTATTTTATGATGTTTTTAAATTCCATCACTCCTCTGAATTGTTAAGTATTCAATGTGTTCAGCAGTACCCAATGTTGTTGTTAAGAGGCTGCTTATTCTGTGAGACATTGTTCTACTTTTTATGGCTCTAGTCAAACCTAAATGTGTTTTTCCCTGTAGAACGGATTAAATTGAGTAAATTGTGACACAATCACCCATTTGACTCCCATTGTTTGGATTGACATGTTTTGTTTTAACACATTGTAGACACTCTGGCTTTCACAGAGGAACTAGCAGACATACAATGTGCTGCTTTAATGGTTTTCAGTTTAAAACCCATTGTGTAGCTGCAGTGAGATTTTTATAACTCCCAGTCCAGCGTTCAGAGGCGTTTTCTGTTTGACAACATAGCTTAGAGAAAACATCTTGTGAGTAAAGATAAGAACACTGCATTTGGCTTCAATCCCATTCTCAGACTTCCCTACCTTTCACCACTGTCAACATAACATATGACAGCGTTTCTCTTATTTCTAGTGTTTTCTTGCTTCATCTTCATTCTTGCTCCATATGTTCATTCTTTCCACCTTCTTTTTCTTCCCTTTTTTCCCTCTTCTCTCTGTCTGTTTCTACCCCCTTACTTGCAGCAGCACAGGGGATGTTTGGGCGCTGTGGGGCTTAACACTACATAATACTTCATAACAAAGGGTCCTTTCTGTGCTGCCATGCAGAGCCCCATCTCTGGGCTCCCTCCGCAGGCCCAGTCGGTCTCTACCAGCAGCAGTAGCATTGGGGCCTATTGGGTGGAAATCTCCTCCCGGCTGTTTCTTTGGCACACTGAGTGCTCTCTGTTCCCGGACACATGCCTGTGCTGCTGCTCTCCTTGGCTTCCTTTGCATTTCAGGAGCCCCGGGCAGCTGAAAAACTGCAGTAGCAGCCTGCTGGCTGGGTGGTTGTCTCACTGGTGTCTGAAGTGGAGGGTTGCATAGTTTTTTCCCCAAGTGGTGAACTAAACAGGCAAAGTATTTATTCTCTAAAAGTCTTTACTTAATTCAGTGGGCTTAAGAATGACTACACACAAACATTTCTAGAAATGTCATTTAAGGTTGCAACCAACAATTATTGTGATCAGCAAATATATGTTAGTCCAACCAGTAGTTAAGAACCCAAATATACTGAAAACTAACCCATTGCAGATTGCGCACTTAGCACACTTAGCATTTCTGCTTGATAAACAACACCAACAGGACAAAACTAGCAGGACATTGATGGATAATCAAGTAATCATTTAAATTCTAGTTTTCTTTGAATGATACTGTCCACGGTCTCCTACCAGAACATTAAGTATAAAAACCATGTTTCTTGGTAAATAATTAGAGACTACATAAGAAGGACTAACATGCAGCATTTTTATCTCAACACAGCTTTTTAAAATGGACAACTTTTGACTAACTTTGTTCAAGTTGTGGCAATATTTCCTTCTCAAAGATGTCATTTTCCACAGTCCTATTAATTTAACAGTGAGCTACAGGTTAGTTCAAAATGCTCTAGTCCTCCATCTAGACGTAGTGGTAAACAAGAATTGGCAGCACCAGCTTGGTGGGATGGCTAATCTTGCCTCTTTGTGCACCTGTGGCACGGGCACAGGGTTTCAAAATGAACGATTACATTGATTATGATGACCATTTAAACACCACACCACACAATGTTGATATTAAATCTAATGTTTTAAAAGCCATGATTTTTAAAAGTGACACTCTATTTACTTATGAAATCCCAGCCATCCCCATTTCACATGAAATAAAGAAGTCCTGTTTTTTGTATGACGTCAGTTGTGTTTGCCACTCTTGCAACATCTGTGTGCCTGGGCCAATGTGTTTCATGTTTCGACATACCTGTCTTTTTCAGTAACTCTATAAAGTAAGTCAGTCTACATGACTTGTGCTTTCTTCTTGTTTAGTATTTCTTTTAGAGGCCAGAATGTAGTAATACTGCAACAATGGCTTGAATATTAGTTACTAGTTACCTTGCCAGATGCAGGTCCCGACAGGAAGTGTTTGTTTATGTGGTCTGACACAAATTTTGTTTCTGGGAAACAGAAACTAAATCTCTTGAAGTTTAAAATAGGAGCACAGTCTTTAATGTGACATGTCAAGCGTAACATCTTGGGAGGTGTCTGACAGGAAACACACACAGTGGCAAGTTAGAAAGTTGACAGCCAAACTTGACGTATTTCTGTTTTTTACACTGTCAAACTGCCTGCTGTGGAAGTAATCAATTAAGTCCATGAGCATTAAAATCTGCAAAACATTCCTTTACGGCTCAGAGCTATCTTGTTCAAACTAATTGCAATGCTGTATTTTGTTGCATACCATAACACAGTGTTAATGACTTTCTCCTTTCTCAGACACTGTTGTGTAAAAGCAGTTAAGCTGATTCTGCTTAAGTTTTCACTTTGCAAACATACTGGCCGGTCAATACTCTGCCCTCTCTCTGGAGGTCAATTCTGCATCATAAATGCCATCCCAAGAGGTTATTTACTTCCCAACAAGAGCCTTTCAACAAAACACGTGTTGTCTATTTAAATTTTTTGTCCTTTCTTTGACTTTTATTTGTTGTTATTTCTAAGACATTCATCTCGTGAGAACATCATCTGAGCTAACACAGGGCCTCTCTGTAACCCAAGCCTTAGCAGCAGTGCTTTGATCCCAACATGGACAAATGAGAAAGCGCCTATGGATCAAAATGCTGGCACAGGTCCACTGCATGTGTTTTTGACTGTCTGCCCTTTGGCTCAATGCACTGCCCAAACTGTCCTGCCAAAACTGGCTTACGTCACTCTCTCCTACTGGCCTGCACTGCAAGCAGGTATGCCTTTCCATTCTACTCATGTAGACATCAGAGAGCATGCTGGCAGTAGAGGGCCCTGGTCTTTATGTATGTGAAAAGTTTTTGCTAATTTAAAAAGTTAGTAATTTTGAATTTTTAAATCTTTTTATTTTTGATTTTTTTCCTAAAGCCCAAAGTGATTATGTCAGATATTCAGCTGATCCACAGAAAATTTATTTGCAACTATTTGAGAAGTGAATTGTTGTGCCAGTCATTATCCAAACATGTTCATCAAAATGTTGCAGAAGAGTTTTTTGTGGCCAACTAGCTAATTAATCATTTCACGTGTATGGAGTATATACTATGGACTGTCACCCAATGATATATGTGCAAGTCTGTCTGCAGTTACTTACCTCGTCACTGTAGTTCCGGGTCGTCTGTGGCAGTGCCAGTGTCCACGCCGCAGATCTGCAATCAAATTCGCAGCTCTCTAAGTGCAGCCATGCCATTACTGTAGCCATTAGCTCAGCAGCCTTGGGTAACTGTAATGGGCCCCCTGCCCTCTCGTGAGGATAGGCTGCCTGCCAGCAAGCAAGTTCCCCATGAAAGGCATCTACTGCGACTTCATACAAATGTCTCTGTTAGCAACATGACCAAGACTATGCACACCTGCATCTCATTTATGTAATGACAGTCTTGTTGTATCCGCCTAATCAAGCAACAAATGCTTTTAGGAAGTAAGTTATGTTGGTATCATGGAGAGAGATTTGTGAAGAGAGGATGAGAGTGCTCATGTCTACATATGGATGTGTTTCCCTCTATCTTATGCCATTTTAAAGGTGTCTCACAGTGACTTTTTATCTCCCCCTGCTCTTCCCTGCTGTCGTCCAGCTGTTTTGGGAATGCAGCGTTTGATTTTACATAACATTTGAGATTTTTTTGCAGACACTTGCAATGTAACTGCTCAAAGTAGAAATGAACTTCAAGACAAACAAAGCCAAGTTTTTGCTGTCAATAATAAGTGGTGCAATGAACAAAACAGAAGCTTATTAGGCTGGTATAGCCGTGGGTTTCAAAAGTTATTTTGCATACATCATCACCTCACACAGAATGTATACCATATGCAATATTTTAGAAAGTAGCACCTGATGTAGTTTACATGATTTATCCATCAAACTCTATTGCTTGTAACAATATGCAGCATATGGCAGTGTAGCACTACAGCTGAGCAGATGGTGGTATGGCATCTGTTTATCATTCAACTGTAAAATACTGTACCCTCTTTATCATAACTATTTCATAACTACATTTGAGGATTTCCTGCAATATAAAGTTGCTTGTGTGCATTTAGAAATGCACTTAGGACTAATATTGAACAAATAACTAATACACAAAAGTTTGGGCAATGCTGCTGAAACACCAGAGAGCAGTTGGAGTCATGATCCTATTGAAATTTAAGGTATTTTCTGATGAAACTACAGTAAAATGCAGTTCCTTTGGAAAGCTGCAGTTGTAATCACTGTTTTGTTTTGCGCTGCGTCTCTCCCTCTCTCTCTCTCTCTCTCACACACACACACACGCACAATTTTAGCCTCTCTCACCGTAATGCTGCTAGCTCATCAGCAGCAGGGATCCGTTTCCCTGTTACATCATCTACAGCAGAAAGTAATGGCTGGTTTATTTAGTTAGATCTTGTGGCCTATCCAAATGTGAGGATCGAGGGGCGATGAGAGAAAGTCTAAGGCTGCTGCTGAGCTGATTTGTACTTTATATAGCAGGATGCTGTTTAAGGAACTAAAGCAAGTGAGGAAATACACATTAATTTATGCAGTTGTTATTTTCAGTAAACCAACTGTTACTTAGTGACGTTCAGAGACAGCCTGTTCTCTGTCATTCTCTCTCTCTGTTACAGTCTTTATAGCCCTCTCACTCTATTCCCTCATGCCACTCTGTGTTGCTTTTGGTTACATAATCCTTGCTGAATGTTGATAGTAATCCTTGTCCTCCCTCCCCCTTCTCCTCCACCCTCTCTATCCCTTCCTGTCTATGTGGCCTGGGCAGGTTAAGCCGTAGAGGACTCTCGCTGGTCGCCGGAGGAAAAGATGTGCGATGGAATGGTAGCGTTTCAGACGAGAGCCCCGTCCTCCTCCTCTTCCTTCACCTCCTCCTCTCTAGCCCACAGGCTGGCTGCCTCCGCGCTTCTCCTCCTCTTCACCCTGCTCCCTCATGGTCACGCATCAGGTAAGACGTTCACACACACAAACCCACACACATTTTTTTTCTCTCCGTCTCTGCTCCCACATGATACACACCGACTACACCGCCATCTTTGCCCGTCTCTTGTGAATTGATTGAGGTTATTTTCCCCTCGTCTTGCAGGTCAGTTAGATTAAATTGGCTTCCTTTACCCTTGGCTCGGTCAGGTTGTTCTGCCTGCAAGCGGCAGCCGAGAGCTCAATCCCACACACTCTGTGAATCCATTCACAGCCCTAATGAGTCACAACAGTTTTCCTCCGCTATTGAGTGAAACAGAGAGATGATGTTGTCTGCGGTCACATTGCTGTCATAAGGTTTTAATCAGCCATGACATTTACCGTCCTCTGAGAGCTTTTAGCACAGCTAGCGTGCTCTGGTTATTACTCCACAACCTTCAGATCAGGTTTTATCTTTGAGCCTGAGCTCTTAGATAGTTATCTTTGAATGTGAAGCATCAGGTTTTCAAATGAATCTGATTGTTGTTTAGTGGAAATGAATTTGGCTCATACATGGAGGTAAACATGGGCAAGACTGGTTTTTATCAAGTACCATGAGAATGATACAGCTTTTGTCCTGTAGATTCTTCAATGGGAATACAGTGTTGATGGTATGTACTCACTGAACCCCTTCACTTGTGCCAGCTTTCCCTTCACCTTAACCCTCAAATGTTCCAGCCCCTTCCCCCCAAACAAACACTCACTACCTACACACACGCACCCCCTCTCACATAGCCATCTTGTGAAATATGCCAGATGTCCTTGCTACAAAGAGAAAGCAGCTGTGAATGTGTGTGAGAGGTGGTTTAAGGGCTTCTGTTGTTTTTAAAGCATTAATTGATTTCCTTTCTTAAATGTCTAAAATGCATAAATGTGTGCATGAGTGTGAGAGACAGCAACAGAAGGAATCGAAAGAGAGAGAGAGGTGGGCAGGGGGGAGGGCACTGCTGATCCCAAGTGTATCCCCTCTCTCTCTCTCTCTCTCTCTCTGTCTTATGTAATACACATGATTCATGTAGAGCCCAGAGAGGCTGGTATCACGCTCACGTTCAGCATCCAAAACACTCACACTCACACACTGCCTACCGATATCAAGGAAATGTGTCCTCAAATCCCCAGCCCACGTGCTCTGTGTACTGCGTTTGTATGCATGTGCAAATCTATTTATCTCAATGTGTTTATAGTTAAGTAATGTAGTTATTTGTGCATGTTACAAGACTCTATATTGACCATGTTAGTTAGAGTCGGAGCATTATATTATAAGGACAAGTGTCCTCCTAAGAATTTCTTTACAATACCCATGATGCACATGCACCTTTAAGATTACCAGTCAGCTGACGGAAAAGGACAGATAGTTCTGCTGACTCAACCACTTGGTGGAAAAATCTTTGTAGACCTGCTGCCTCATTAGCAACGTGCAGTAATCTACATCGGCAACACAACCAAAGAACATCATGTCTTTTATTTACATATCACAGCTGGTAACATTTTGTATGGTGATTAGCATAGTTTTTAAAGATGTAATGGAAAATTGTAGGCGGTGCTTTGAGTGAACTGACTGGTTATTTCTAGGTGTTGTTACCTCTGTGTTTCTATTATAAGTACTTCCTTATAGAGCACAAGGCAGTATTGATGCTGGATCCCATTTAAAGAATTAAAGAGTTCTGGCTCATCAAAGTAGCGTGTAACACGTGATATTTGCTCTCTTCCATTAAATAAGTATAAGCTAAAATACATTCATGACAGCAGTGAATGGCTTATCCACAAGTTTCTAGGTAAAATGTGTTGAAATCAACTTCTTCCCCAACACGTTCATGATGAATGAGTACATAATTTTTTTTCAGTATGCTTCAATGCAGCCTCTGTACTATGAAGCTAAATATTTAATCAGACACCGCAATAAACTAATGTTGAGTAAGATAACAGCTCCTCGATAGCACAAGTAAAGAACAGAAAGCTTTATTTAAAAAAATAGTTTTTCTGTTTTTTCTTGATGATGAACATTTAATTCTTATTGATAAGGAATCGTTTCACTTCACTGCAGTAAGAAACTGCTTCACACAACCAAGAAAGGTGAATATAAATCAGAACAGCAGACGTGTAGTGTGTGCAGGCATAAGAAGACATACCAGCAATTAAAATAATAAAACAATCAAGATGTGAATTGCAGCATGAAAGTATGAAATTAAATCTATAATTAGACATATTACCATGAAGGCGAAAGGCTCATTTTTAAAGCTTTACAGTCCCCGTGTTATTAGTTCTTCTGTTCACAGGCCTTCATCTATCGCCTGCTCACCATACATAATTCACATAGGTAATCCCTTGACGTGTTCCAGGGATGGAGATTGCTGTGGAAATTTTCATGAATATGAAATTTCATCACTGCTGACAGGCTTATTCCAGACTCATACAAAGAGCCGTGTGCTGTAGGAATAGAAATGGATACTAAAAAAATATACTGTACAGCATTTGCATACTTGAGCACACGCTCCAAACACCAGAGATCAGCACAGAGCAGCTTCAAATTACTATTTTTGTTCAATGGAGGTTTATGTGTCTCTTTTGGTCTTTTTGTGGATATTACTCTTTTAGGAAATTTGGTCTTTAAGTGATGGGAATGAGACAGGATGATAGACAGTAAAGGTTGAGGTACTCTTTGCTCCCATTTCTGTTTCCTTTTAACAAAGAAAGGAAATTGGTGGCTTCGTGTTCTCTGTGAAAAGGTCAGGACAACAGTTTCTTGTGTCTGTTAATACTCTCTGTTAGGAGGTAGTCACAAAGCCTTTTGGGGCTGAGGTATTTTTAGAACCAATCACAGTCCAAGTCATGTCTTTTTTATCTGTCGTTCAGCTGTTCAGTGTAAACAAGATTACCAGCAGGGTGTCTGCTGAGCTAATGTAAATGGCTTCCTCAAATTTGTGTTTGTGATTACTGCGTATGATTACATTTGTGTTTATGATTCAGGACATTCCTCCAAAAGTAGCAACATGCTAAACAAAACATCCTCTGCATTCAAGCAGGGTGCCAGTAAACAAACTCAGCTACAAAGCAGCACCTTTGGTTTTGTGTATGCAAAGGATAAATGGCATCAGTCTGGAGGATTTCATGGTGCAGTGCAAATATTGCTTGTTTCATGTCTTTTCTGAGTCTATCTGACACGCCACTAATGTCAGTTGCATAGAGTTCAATTCCTAATATGGTGTCAGTTCCTTACAGTGAGCCTTTGTGGTTTCTTTCAGAGGATGTGGATGTAGACAGTGAGTCAGAACTCTGAGGGTAAGGATGGGAACTCAGAGCGCCAAAGGGTCTATTCACATGATCACATGCCGTGTTGTCTGCTCTAACAGTGATTTGTGCCAGGAGGCAAAAAGACTTGGACCATCCTTGTGGGTCCACTTAAATAGATAAACGATGCCCTCTAAAAACCATTGTCCTCTGAAGTTGAGTTCAAGCTGTACAGGAAAGCGCCAGGGAGGACCAGAAGTCTCCCACAAACAAGCCTGCTGTGTGCTCTGTGTGGTGGTGACGGTTGTGTATGTTCACGTGCGAGAACGGGAAATGGCTTTCCCCAGTCATTGAAGAAAAGCGGAATCATAGGGTGAAGAAAAGAGCAAGGTGAAAGGGGACGAGAGCAAGAAAAAGAGCAGAGAGCTGCCTTCGTAATTTCCTCTGAGATTCGTGTTTGCTTTTGGTGATCGATTGTTGTCCATTCTTGGCTTGAGTTGAATACATTTTCTCCTTCTCATGAAAGCTTATTGCACAGACAGATCCCTTTGTTTTGGCAGGTCTTGCATCGGTGTGTAGCACCCACCAAAGGATATGAGGATGTTTTCTCGAAAGTCGCTCAAGGAAAAAGGACTTGACAACTCCCTTTTTCTCTTTAATAACAGAGTAGACTCTAGTGGCTAGCACAGCGTCATTGCTCTGACCACAGGAAAATATCTGAATGAGCCATGCCCTACTTCTGGCGTCTTCAAACAGCTGTAGTCTTTGAAACTTGTTGCTTTCTGTAGCCAAATAAAATTGTGTGTGTGTGTGTGTGTGTGTGTGTGTGTGTGTGTGTGTGTGTGTGTGTGTGTGTGTGTGTGTGTGTGTGTGTGTGTGTGTGTGTATCAAAAAACCCACAGCGTCTGCACACTTTTGATATCCCCTTGCAGAAAGTTTGCTAGATAGGGTTTACAAACAGTGCAGCCGGAGGGGAGGGGGAAACAATGGTCCTTTGCAATTAACTGTGCAGAATAGTCCCCTGAAGTCCTGTTAGCAAGGCGGTTTGAAGGCAGGCAAGAGTAAAGCAATACGTTGGCTACTGGCTCCTTTCTGAAATGTGAGAACAAAGAGGTCTTTTAGGGGGGTGTTGGAAGCCACAGGCCAAACCACGGCAAGCTGCTGCTCCGCTAGATCACCAGCCTGCAATTAGGACTGCTAACCCACTGTGTGTGTGTGTGTGTGTGCGTGCGTGCATGCGTGTGAGAGAGAGGGGGGGAGAGCCTGAGTATATTGAGTGCAGCTCGGCCCCCTTTTCTATGATGCCTCTGTTCTTCTCTCTCTCTCTGTCTCCCTCTCTCCTTAAGGCTTCAGCCATTAGCCAGGTGAGACCGGAGCCCATTAGAGGCAGTCTGGTCAAATCCATCAGCCTTTCTCTTTCATTACCTGTGTGTTTATCACTTGAGCCATCACTCTCCGCTCTCACCCTGTGTCATTTAACAGCTCTCCCACCCAATCAAGCCCTAAAGGGAAACTTAAACGCCTCACCAGACACAGAAAGAAAAAAAAAAATACTCCATGGAAACAGGGCTGCAGTGCGGACAGGCGACGCAAAACCACTTCATTCGCTTTAAGCAGTTGACCAGACAGTTCCATTACTTGGTGAAGATCCCAGATGGCCAGGATTTATTGTTAGCCACACAGCCCAGCCGCGTCACCTGTTAACACTAAGCCTATCATAAGAGGCGATTTTCATTTTTTGACTCTGTTGTTTTTATTTTATTTCTTCTGTTTTGACCGTCTGTCATTTTCCTCTATATAAAGGTATTTTTCAGTTGCAGTTTTATGAGCGCTGGGTACTGACCCACCACCCTGTTGTTTCTCCACTGGTGACAGGCGCCATATAATAAAGGTTAATGAATGTCGATGCAAGGGAGTGGTGACACTGTTAGCGCCATGCACACCAACGGTCCAATCTGATAACGTACAAAATAAGTGAACATACACGGAGCTTTGTTTAAAACCAGACCGGTTATTTTTTCATTTTAATGCAGTGGCTGTAATCTGAAAACCCACACAGTTACTATTAAATTTACCATGTTACTTTGTGTTGTTCAAAGCTTTGTTTTTGGGCGTCTCTCCAGAACTTGAGGATTATTTTGAAGCTACATTAAGGCTGAGGAGAGGAGAGGCAGTTTGTAAATTGTTTTCCAGTGAAATGTGTGTGGTTGTCTGAAGCAGCAGGCAGTCATAATGATTTCCAAAGGGCCTCATCTGAGGGACCAGCCTGCTGAGTAGAGGACATCTCTGACTAATGAGCTGCTAAATATATCCCCCAGTCTCTGCTGTCTTCTGTTGCTTCTTGTCTTGCTTTCAGTTTTTTTGTTCATTCTTTTTTATTGCTTTCATTCTTTTTTTGTGTCTTACATTTTTAAAATTTACATTGTCAAGCTGTCAACTCAAAATCTTGCTAAAGTACATATTCCTGTTAATCTTTCACTCGTTTTTATCTCTGCACTGTCTCCGTTTCCTTCATCTGACTTGTCTCTTCTCTCCCCCTCTCTCACCTCCTCTTTGATGTGTCTTTTTCAGGCCCCCTGAAACAGTGTGGGATGTGTCATTACACCATTTGTCAACAGCCTATTCAAGCAAGTTCATCAGCTTACACATAAGGCGCTGGTCATCCTACACACATATGCTGAATATGCCAATAGTTGAGACATCAACCACATAATAGACTGTGACGTCAGAACTCCTAACGTGGGTATGAATAGAGAATGAAAGATGTTATCTTGATAACAAGTTCAAGGCTTGAGGCTTATTAATTTAACCAGTTTTCTGTGGCTTTTACTAATTTCCTTTTTAATTAGTAAAATTTTAAACTGTAAACTGATCCACTGACAGAAACACTGATATCTCGCTTGTAGACTAAAGAGATAGCAGTTGTTTGCTAACCTTGGCGACAAATAAAACTGCACTTCCTGGATCCGCATCTCAATTAATCTGTCTAGTGGTTTCCAGGTTTTAATGTGAAGCTGCACCAGTAGTAAATGTTTAGCTTGCATTATCACTATCTTAAAACAGCATTTACAGTGCCAAGCCACAGAAATTCTTAGGTTAGACAGCAGCTACTAAATTACTGACAGCTGGATATAACAAGACTTGGTGGTTTCTCTTTAGCAGCCCGCATGACCATCAGTTTAGCACAACGGCCCAGCTAAGAGCGGCGGCTGTCGTGTTTGGACTGAAATATCAGTGGCCAGCCTGGTTATCACCTGCTGGGAGTACACAGTGGAGTACAGAGTGCACACAGTCATGCCTCAACATGCCACAGCTGTAGCGAGACAGTGGAAATAGGGCAATGCTGTACTGCTGTACTGTACTGCATCAGGCACAAACCCTTAATCTGTTGATTCAGCTCTTAGCTTTAGTCCAAGTTTGGCCCTGTCAGAAGCTCCCTGCTAGTTTACTTGCTAAATAAATGATCCGAAGTGCATAAGGGGCGTTTAAACACGGTTACTCATAGGCAGAAAAATAAAGTAAACCCCTTGATCTGACAGAATTGCTGATATTAAGCCATGAGGGAAGGCTGGGCTACACATGTGCTGTCCTGCCACATATTCGTTGCTTGTTTCTCCATAGCTGACTGCATCTCAGCAGAAAAGACTTTATCACTGCCGTCTTATTTTTAGTCCATCTGTGCTTCAATTGAGCTTGTAAATAAGGGGAAGAGAGGAGATGACACTCCACAATTCAGGATTATTAGCTGATGTGCCTCCAGAGTGAAGTCAGTGCAGAGAGTTAGATTCAGAACAGCACCCCTGGAGCAGTTAGGCTTTAAAAGCCTGCCTCAAAGAAATTTCAGGGCTGTGCATAGTTGCTGACTCGTACACCTGAGCCTGGATCTGCACTAAAAGCATGTCCTCCCCAGTTCTACAACATCCCTTTGGCACTGCTAGAATTCAGTTGTTACTGTGACTACATGGTACACGGCTTGCCTCTCGTTTTTGTCAACAGGATGGCCCAATTAACATTCAATATTTCCTGTCTACTTCTCATTATTTCCTGCTTTTTGTTTTGTTTTGTCTAGCTGTATCCCTCAAACTGTAACCAGTCCATTAGGTGGCCTGTTGAGACGTTTAGTATGCAGTTGGCTTAGCTCCACTCTAATGCCCTCTGTCCTTATTACATCATCTGTAAACAGCTCTCTGTATCAAACAACAGTCAAATGGTGAAGGCTTTTGTAGGCTACACTGGAATCCATTTGGATAATTGTGTCAGGATTTATGAGAAGTGGCGTGTCTCTGTATGTCTTATCTGTATTTATTTTCAGATCCATCTCTATAGGTCTGTACATGTATAAATGATTCTTTGAATTTATATCCAATTAAAAAATAATGACACTTGACCTGAAAAGTCCAAAGATATCTTTAAATTGCCACCATAGTCTGACCAGTAGCCAAAAAACTGAAATATTCAGTTTGCAGTGAGAAATGTTTTCGCATGTGTGAAGCTGTACTCTGCAAATATTTGCTGTTTTTACGTGACAACTGACTTAAAACAATTATCAAAACTGGATGTAAGTAGTTTTAGGCTAATCCTTTTAGCAATGCTATCTGTGACATCTTGCGTTTCTATGTGTGGACTGACATTATCGTCATTAGCTGTAAATGTCAGCTGAGCTTGAGTCACAGTTTTGATTATTTATAATTTAATCGGCGCGTTTGAAAATATCACTTTTGACGTATTTGATGACTAAAGGCTTGGCCACTTCTGAGTTCCAACATTAATTTCAGCATGTGAAAGTAAACAGCTATATTATCTATTGTTAACAGTCTCAGTAGCTCACACATCTACATGTTACCCAGGACTGTAGGTGATGTTACTGTGTCCTTTATGCTGGCAGCCTCTAGACTTTGGATGAGTTTCATATCAGTATTTGCGTCCACAGACAGTTTGCTGCGTTGGAGGTCTAGCCAGCAATATAAACAGTACTTTGTATCTTCCTTACAATGATAAACAGTAATTTGTTGGTTACTGATTGGACTTCTTTCATGACAACAAAATTCCAGTCATCTAGTGCATTTGACTCAAGTAAAATTTGTCTAAAAGAGTTTTTGCACTTTATCAACATCGTTAGCCTCATTCTAAAAATGTCAGGTTATAGTGTTTTGTTGTCTTCTGAAAGAAAATTTCCACAGTTTACAATTTAAGGTGAAGACTGATGCTTTCTCCAACTTGTCTTGACATGGTTTGCTTATTCTTATAAATGGATAGTTTGGAGAATGTGTTGTCATCTCTGCCAAATTCAGGTTTGCTGCTAATCCAGTCCTTTCAACGCTTTTCAGTAGAAACGACATAGTGATACCAGGAAATGGGAATGTCCTGATCGTTTTTGGGGGTTTTTTTGTACCTCAGTTGAGAAACAAGTCCTTACTCTCATATTTAGCACTGGACAGATTGAACATTATGTCGTTTGCTTCTGTATACATTTAAATTGTTGGCTGCTATCTGTAAAGTTCATGCTCTTTATTGTTGTTAAGCTCACAGTGGAGTGAACTGAAACAATTTTAGGGAACAGCAGTTGCTGTAGCCAGAGCAAACAAACATTCAGACATGAATCAAGACTGAAAGTATGCAGCAGACATGATCGTTCAAAAAGATACGTTATTTTTCCGAAGGGAAACCTCACCGGCAAGATAAGCTGACACTGTAAATAGGCTTGTGGTATCTGCACATAGTTTTATGTCTGCTGATAAGCTTCTCCTTATGACTATGTGATTGGTAGCAGTTTCACTTTATAGTTGCCTATAGTTGCGGTGACTTAATCTGCAGTAGCCGATACCATCTACACTTGAAAAATACTGGACAGACACTGACAACCAACCATCACTCTCAGCCCACTGGAGCATGTGTTAAGAGGTTACACACTTGGTGCCATTTGATCACCCTGCTGGTGACTTGCTACAGCAGTTGCTCCTTCAAAGTTCAGCTGCACTTCATAAGGGTGATGATGTACTGGTGCGGCTGCAACAGTCACTGCATTGTTGAATCATTGGAGATGTAATGCAGCGTGTGGGACATCCTCTCGGTGTTTAATATTTGCTTTCTTCCCTGACTCTTTGTTTCTTTGTTTGTGATCATGTGTTAGAAGTCTGCAATGTAACTGTTCCATTTGTAGTTGCTTTCCTCATAGCTGCACTGTACCTGTCTGTACTGCAGCATGTGCTTTGCTATTGCAGTGAACCTGTTCGCCGAGCAAGTCAAACACGTCAGTAAAAACTGAAAAGAGAAAGGAACGAGCTGGCGAATACTCAGCTTTGTCTTCCCACAGTTTTAAAAAATAAAACCTGCTCAAACAGCTTTCAACAGACGTTAACTGCCCTCACCACACTTGTACTATCATCACATCAGCGTGCCAGCTCTGGTAAGCTGGGTTGGGATTATCTCTGTGACTTTCACCTTCAGTAAATGTCCCAGGCTCAGCACTCATACCTCTGCTAGCTGGCAAGCCCAGGCTGCTGAAATATGATCAGCCCGCAGTTGCACTGACAGTTTTTTGAGGGGGGATTTGTGTGTATGTGTGCGTGTGTGTGTGTATGTCTGAACACATGCACGTGTGTGTAGGAGGGGTCCCACACACTCTTTTGTTTTCTTCTGAAAGCTGAGAAGAAGGAATGTCTGCCTCCCAGCTGTCCTGAACAGTGAGGGTGATACAAGAGAGAAGGGGGAGCTCACTGTTCACATTCGCTAACATCCTCCCATCTGTTACTCGAGGGCGGAGTGTGCGTGTATGTGTGTGTATGCTTGTATCTTGCGGTTGGAAAGAGGGTCACACAATGGTGCTCCCCCTTGCCCTCGCCCAGTTTGGTCTCTCATGCATATTTAACCCTTCAAATGCAAAGTTGTCTGTTGTCCTTTTCAGAGGCACGCTGCTTAAATCTGCCACTGTGCCCCATCCCTCAGCGAGTTGGGACAATGGGGTGTAATGGCAGCACACGTGGCTTGCTAAATGCATTGCAACAGCAGGGGAGGAATGGGTGGGGAGATGGAGGATGTGTCTGTCTGTTAAGAGACTTCCTTCACCCTGGGTGTATGCAGCATGTGTGTTTGTGTCTGTGCTCTGCAGCTGCAGGAAGATATGTTACGTGTTGTGTCACCAAGTTCTCTGGAAATGCTCTTCTGGAAGCCATGACTCATGTTTTTTTGGCAAATTTCCTGTTTACTGTTCAGATGACACTGTTGGCTTTGGCATCAGTGCACAACTCAGACACTGCTCGGCCTTTTTAGGAGTCTGTGGTGATGAAATTAGTGCCCACTGCTCAGCTTGACGCTCAAATTCAAACCCTTAGCCATTCACAACACAGATAGGATGCCAGTGAGCAACACAAACCTGCTGTTTACAAAGGCGCCTAGAGACACTTGCAACCTACACTTGCATAGTGAGTAAACTGTCCGCCTGTATCTGTGTGTACTAGGCTTTCGTATAAATGTGCTTGCACCTCCCTCACACTGCCTCCATGTTCATCATCCTCCTCTGCTTCCTCCCCACCACCCATACAGTTGGGACCCTCCACCTTCCCCCAAAGGCCCTGGAGATGGATCACTGCAGTTTGGGGGAAAATGGCCTTTATGCCTTACAGTTTCAGCTTTGTTTCTGATTCTCTTTGCCCCGCAGTAACACTTTGCAGCTCTTTTATAAGCTGTTTTTGTCACATTTTCTTTCCCATAACCTTTACCCTTGTTCAACAAAATCTGCTTTAGTTCTCTTTGAGCCAGGGCCCAGCTGTTATGAATACGACAGAATATGAAAGCAGAAATAAGTTGGAGTGTGTGTGTGTGTGTGTGTCAGTGTTACAGCATGGCGACTTCTCACTCACTCACAGAAGAACATGACACTTCTAGTATCGCTCACCCAGACATTACCATCCTGTGTTACAAATCCTGTGCCATCCACCCAGGTCAGCGCACAGAGTCGTGTCACCTCATACTGTGGGAGTGCCTCCCACTGAAAGCTCATGTTTGATGACTGTGTATGTGTGAAAGTCAAAAAGTGAGTGCGGGAAGCCCACTCTTCACACATTTACACACATCATATAGCTTTTTTTAAATTGCACTATGACTCGACTAATAGTGTCTACTTTACGGTTTCCGTGACCAAATGATGACGAAAAACTTTCACTCTCTCAGGATTTGAGAGAGTACCATTCTCGGTTTATCATCTGTTAGACTGTACTGTATACCAACGTAATCCAACCAACGGGTTTTAGGACTCGACAGACTCCTGTATCACAGATGTGTCATGAAATCATTAGTTGATATAACTGGTCCAAGACTTTCAAATGTGCAGATTTTCAGCTTAAACATCATTGCACTGTAATTTAAATTGATTCTGGACTGCTGTCGACTCTTTCAGGTTTAGAAAATCTCGAGGGGCATTTTTCAAGATTTCTTGACAGTTGATCAAAAATAAATTTAATCAAAAGTGATCATCAGCCCTGAATTAATGAAGTAAAATCCTTTTATCCCTGTGTTAAACACAGATTACATTAGATTGGACTAAACATTGGCAGGAGACAGTAGTGTAAATGTATAGATTACTAGCACCTAGCTAAACCTAAAGCAGTCTAACCCAATAGTCTTGCAGTGAATCCTACCTTCATGAATGTTTAGTTTAGTCTAGATAGTTGTTGATTCAGCTGTTTGATCATTTTAGAGGCTGTGGTTTGTGGTGCTGTTGAGTTGTTTTGTGTTATACTTACTTATCTACTTGTCTGTCTAGTAGCCCATAAGACAAATATGTTCTGATTAGTATCACAGGAAATAAGAAGGAACAAAAAACTGAAGCCATGATATTAAAGCAGGGTGTTTAGTTGTTTTTTTTATTTTTAACATCAGAAGCAGAGATGACTTGTGGACTGCCCTATTCTTTTAACACTAGCCCACTATGGGCGCTGCTGCTCGAACTGCACTCTAATAACAACAGCTTGGCCAATAATCACATGGATTAGCGGGGGGGGTGGGGGAATGTGGCAAAAAACAAAAACACCCTTAGCCCAAAAAAAATGACAGCAACATCATTAAAAACAACCAAAACAGACGACTTGGAGAGAGGCCAACAAAGGAACAAAAACATATTTACCAGGCCAAAGAGACCATCATCATCCCCTTGGTCTTAAGCTTAATCCAACATATAACCCCCCCTTAGCATACATTCACACGCACACACACAGATTCCCCTGATTCTGGACACACTTGAATGGGAAAACGCACACACACACACACACACGGAAAAACGCACCCTCTTTTATGGCCTATTGTTCTATAGAGCGACCAAACAGCTGGTTGCAGAAGTCATCAGTATCTGATCAGCTTTAGAGCGCTCCCAGCTTGTAATAGAGGATAATTAGAATTTTAATTTGCCTGGGCAAAGACGACTAAAGCCCTTGTCTCCCCCCACCCGGGTTTTCCTCAATCCACCTACCAGCTCTTAGCGGCGAGTGCCATCAGTAACAGATGGAGAAATGGAGATATTCACAGCCAGGCAGGCACTTCAGAGCAAGGCAGGGGATTTTAACGCCCCCCATGGCCTTGTGTCTCCTCCGGCACTGCCTTAAGGCGCTGGATGTTGGGATTAGCAGTGTGCACTCTGTCCTGGCCCGGTCCCACCTCTACATGAAGTGATTCTCCAACCTTTTAGCAATTAAGCATATTGATCAGCTTACAGTTGTGCGCTCAGGAGAATTAAAACAGTTTAACCTTTTTTTATATGTTCTTTTTTTATTCAACTCAATATGAAAAATGCCAAAGATTAAACACCGATTGTTTTTAGTGTGGCCGTTGACAGCAAACATGGCATGATGTCTGACCCATCTTTTAAAACAAAAACGTACTGGACACCTTTATGATTTTTGCAATTCGTGTAAGTATGTTTTTCTTATACACTCCTTCCTGTAGCTTTCACCAGCACTTGTGACACCACGTTAGTCATTCGTGTTTTCAACATTTCTCAAAAGCCCGTTCTCTTGAGCAAACTCTTAACATCAGACCAGTGGGAGAACAGCTTGTGTTTAACTGTGACTCATTCCCTTCCTCATAAGCGCAAAACAAGGCGTGCTGAAACCCACTCTGGCATTGCTTAGCCCTTTAATCATTTTTTTTCCCTTATGTGTGTTTTCAAAGCCAATATTCAATATAGGCTGAGCAAAAGAGAGCGACTGCTAGGTTACGTATCTTAACCGCTCTCTGGATACCGAACCAGCATTCATTCTTTCCTTTAACACAGTCTCTCCATTTGCGCTAGCCCAACCCACAGTGTGGTATGTACTGTAGCTGCCTCCTCTTCCCATTGTTGCTGTACAGAGCCTCTCCCTCACAAACAGAACTATTGGTCGACCTGCCACGACATGTCTCTTTTTGGCTTGTAATTGCTCTGGGCCACAACGCTCCACGATGCTGACGTTTTTCTGCGTCCTCGTCCTTTCTCTCTCTCCGTCTCCCCTCCCCCCACGCTCTTTGCCTGTTTATCTGATGATGAATACCGTTTCCCGTCAGTATTTTTCCCTTTTTTTTTTTTTTTTTTAATGTTCTCAGTCACTTTCCTTACTGCTTTCTAAGCTCACCTTTCTCTTGCCTGGCAATTTGCAATAGTTGTGCCAAGTTTTTGATGTTGAATATATTTATATATTTCTATGGTAGTGTCTCACTTCTTTTGACAAGCACAATCCCAGGGGAGAGTGAGTTTAAGTCAAAATTCTTCTGCTGCAAGTTGAACAACCACGTTTTTGACATTTCTTTATCCTTCCGTATTTTGTCTTCATCTCTTTTTTTAAGCTAGGTAGGAGTTACTCTATTCTCAGGGGATAACGAATGCAAAGAAATCTGTGCGCATTTATGCATATCGAGTCTATATTTGGAATCTGTGCTGTTAGATGCCACTAATATGCACAATACTGTTTAGGGCAGCAACTAACAAATATTTTTATCTGTTAATCTGCCCATTAGTTTCCTGGCAAAGGTTAAACATTTTGTCAGAAAATAGTGGAACAAAACAGCCATTTTAACTCCTCAGAGCCCAAGGCGACGTAGATATTACTTGTTTTGTTTAACCAAAAGACCCAGAGATATTCAGTTTATCTGACAAAGACAAAACAGCAAAATCTCACATTTGAGAAGCTACAAATAGAAAACATTTGGCATTTTTGCTGACGAATGACAGTCAGAATAGTTTCCGCTTAACTTTCTGGTAAATGATTGAACAGTTCTTTCAGCTCTAACATAACATACAGCATAGTAACCTAGAGATGCAATAACATACAGTATAAGCTCGCCCCATCTATCAGACAATGTCAGCTTTGTATTATCAGCATTAATGCTGTGTTGTTGTCATGTTTACTAAATACTATGAGTGTGAATGTTTGTCATAGTTTGAGTGTGCTTCAGTCAATACAGTTCAGTTTGTATTGTAGCTGTTTGTGTGAATTTCATAGCAACCCAACCACCCAGCCAGTGAAAGCACTCCTGTAAGTGCAGTAGATGCAAATGACAATTGGGAAACTCAGATGATGGAGCTGGCTCGTTTATACAGGCAGCACAAGGTTTTCCTGGCGTGAGACAGAGAGCCTGGCTTGATGTCCTTCAGAAAGAACCACAAGTTTCAAAATGGACGTTTTACTGGCTTAATGGTTCATTTTGACCATCCTGAATTCACTGACCTCTGTGATGTGACCTCTCTGTAAGAATTAACCCTCAGCTGGGCTAAGCCTGGCACCATAACCATGTCTTAGTGCTTTATTTACTAACCCTATGCTAATACAAAGAGGTGCTTGCAGACCTTACAATAAAAACTATGGTGAATTTGGTTAAAACTACAAGAAAAACTAGCTCGTCTCATTCTGCATTTGAATCTTGCAGCTGCTGAGAACCCTGTCGCTGTTTGAGTTCAAGTCAAATTATGTTGCATGTTCTTCCTGCTGCAGCTCAGTCTCTGGTCCCGTCAGTGTTTCCTGCCTCATTGTTTTATCAAGCTGTTTACACACAGTGTGTTCTCAGATCTGATAAAAGAAGACTTTGTTAACGATGTTTTCAGGTATTGGAGGGGCCCAAACATACAATATACATCTCTTAAGCTTTTTATTTCAAAAGAATACTTAAATATGAACAGGCCTTTATTTCTGAGACACTCCTGGAGAAAGAAAAGCAATTCAAAATCAAAAGGTAATGAATACCGTTAATACTCATCTGTCTTCTGCAGTGTTATTGACTGCCTTGCAGCACACCACAAAAGATCATAACAGTGGCTGTTGGCCAGAGGCTGTTGTCCAAAACTACCCCCCACGGCCTTTTTGTCCCCCGCTGCCTCCCAGCCTGGGGTCGTCAATTCATCACCTTTACCACCTCCATTAGCACCAGCTCCTCCTCAGAGAGCCTTTAGTCGCCCTGAAGCAGCTCCGCGAACAACTGCTCAGGTCATGGTGTCAAATGGCATCCTGAAATATGCGTGTGCGGATAGTGTTACTGCATGTGTGAGAAACCACAAGGATGTGTTTGAGGGAGGCAGAATAAGTCTGCTTTAATACACATATCTTACATATGTTGTTCATAACAAACAAATCTTCAGCACGTGTATGAGACATTGAACCATAACATTGGTCATGGGACATAGGACAGTGCAAACAAATGTGGCTCTCCACAGCTAAACCACCGAATGACAAAAATAGCTTTAAAATGACATTTTTGTTTTAGTGACAAAGGAGGTAATTCTGTGTTCAGTCTCTGTTTAAAGTGATCGTGCAGCATCTAACCACTTACACCATTAGTCGATTACTTCAGCAGTCAATCAATATGAAATGAATCTGTTATCTGTTATTTGTTTAAGTAATTTTAAATCAAAAACACAATCAGAAAATAAATATCTTTTTGTTTTTGAAATGTTGGTTGATTAAAATAAGTAATTTGAAGATGTCATTTTCTATCTAGAATAATCAGCAAGATAATCAGCAGATTAAATAGAAATGAAAATTATAATTAGTTGTTAGCCTAGATCAGAGTATGGATAAATACATTTGAAGTAGACTAGAACCGTTTTTCAATATCCTCAATAATAGTTGTATCATAACTGCTGTATACCTGCAGTAAGCAGAGTTAGCACTTCCTGAGCACACACTAAATCTGTCCCCATCTGAATTCAATAACACACCCTTTGGTAACACATGACTTAGTCCTGGGAGTGTCTTTGTTTGTGGGTGTTGACTTTGGTTTTTTTTGTGTGTGTGTGTGTGTGTGTGTGTTGCTATGTAGGCGCTCACACATCTGAGTGTTTGCATTTAATCTTGTGCTGCCAGCTTAGAGCGACGTTTCTCCCCAGAGATTAGAGGATGTTAGAGGCACTGCTGTGGAAATAGTCTCTCTTTCAATCTCCAAACACACACAGAGGCAAGACAAAGTGGCTGTTTGCAATGTTGATGTGTTTGTTTATGTCAAGCAAGTGATAAGACCCTGCAATAGACCATGGCTAATATGTTTTATAAATACTCAGACCAAGGATTAAATAATGAGGCATATGGTCATTAGTGTTGATGCTGTTATTGATGGTCTTTTTTGTGGGGGTGTTTTCAATTTAATTATGTCTTGTTAGTGAGACAAATCACTGCACATTGTATAATAACGTTTAATGAATCAAACAGATAATATGCACAGATGAAACGATAAATATCTTTCAATTATAACAAACTTTATTAATACATAACGACCCAGAAGGGTTTTTAGTGTTCAGAGTTGGTATTGAAAACATTTCCACTGAAGCTGAGCCCAAATTCTTGCATAACCACTTCACAGTTGAGCCAGATCAGTAGTGATAAAAGTGGTAAGTCTGTATCTACGGTCTCACAGTCCTTTGGCTGTGCTTGAAGATCAATAATACTGAAAGTCAGCCTCCTGCTGTCATGTCTCAGTTTACACAGGTGTTGCAATGTTATGTCAGACCTGCTGGATTTATATGTGCTGCGCCCGCCAGATTGCAGCTCCAAATGCGCGTGTATATTAACTGGAGTGTGTGTGTGTGTGTGTGTGGACAGTGTTTGGAGCTGTGGGAGTGCTGCACAAATTCAGATAATTTGCTGTCATACTGCGATGAAACGCAAGGAGCTGGCGCGAAGCTGCAACATCATAGATGGAGCATGGGAAGGGGGATCAAAGTACAATTAGCTTTAGGTTTTCTGCCTTATCCTGTCTTTATTGGCTGGCTTAGAGCTTCAAGTCTGTCATTAGAGCCAAGTAAATGAGCCTCGCTAAAGATCCTGTCTCACCGCCAGAAAGATAGACCCAGCGCTGGCGTGGGATGAAGACAGTTTAATGAGTGGGAGATAATCGAGAGAAATTAGATCTATATGAAGCTCCTTGTGGCATTTTAATCCACTGTAGACACTTCAGGTATTCTCTGTACTGCACAGTGTGTCTGTCTCCACCCAACTCGTCATGTTGATGCAGTGCTTCTCCCCTGCCTGTGTAAGATGCAGCCTAGTTTCAAGTAACAATACCTCTGAGTTTTAATTATCAGCTCAAGCTGTCAACTTGACAGAGTTTCCCTGTGAAAAGTTGTTTGACCCAGTGGCAGCTGCCTGCGGTGGAGACCAGCCGACAGTTTATGTCAGCGTAATGACGGAACTGCACAGTATTCCAGCAGCACCGCGTTAATGTAATACTCAGATTTTAGAGTCACTGGAAAACTATTATCAAGGTTGTCTATTAGACTGTGATGGAGCCAGCCTTAACAAGCACCATTAGTGTTATACTAATGGAAATACTCTGTTTATTTAACATAATATTGGTACATTATTCTTTAAATAACCGGGACACACGTGAGACAAGTTCTTGTTTCTCTAGCAGGCATGTAAGCCCTTCATAAATTGAAAATTAAGATGCTATATATCCTGTCTCTGGGCAGTTTCTGACTGTACTAACTTTACTTACATACCTTATAATAACCTTGTTCCCTTATATTATTAAAATGTGGTTCAGGATCCCAATTTGGCTGCTGGCCTGGAGCGGAGACTTCCTTGCATATGAGCTGTAATTGACCATAAATCTGTTCTAGAGCCAGAGGAAGAAGCTTCATATCTTTTGTTTGCCCTGCTCAGAAAGTTAAACCTGAAGGGCTTCTATCTTGTAAGTCCCCAAGCAGCCAACTAATTCTTATTCTCTTCACTTGTTTCTGTGTCTCTAGGTTGTGCGCGGCCAGCCGGCGTGCAGCACGGAGACCTGCTGAACCAGACCGAAGCTAACCGGGGCTCCTTTCCCCCGGGCACCCTGCTGACTTATGGCTGTGCGCCTGGCTACACTGCAGATGGACCCACCAGCATCATTTGTACCAGCTCCGGAGCCTGGTCCCATCAACCTCCACACTGCATCAGAAGCAATGGTGAGCAAAAGCACAGAAGAACGTGATTTAGTGTTACCTGGACGTTTTTTTTTCCATTTCTTCAATTGATTTTAATTTCAAGTAGCGTTGGGTCTGTTCATCAGCTTTTCTTTCATGGTTCGTGTGCATGCTTGTCTGAGTGGAAATTATTCCAGCTGATACAAACTCTGATTATAACTGGAGAGATAGTTTGTTGGGTGATGAACTTCATGATCCTCTTTCTCACTTCCTGAAAAGTCAGATTTACAAGCTTTTGCAGCTGAACATGTGCACTTAGCATGACTGCAACAAAAATCTGACACCCGCTCAATATCACACAGTATCATAACAGCAATAGTGAGGATTGTCCTTGAGAACCAGCGGGGAACACAGTGAAATTTCATCCAAAGTATGAGCTTTTAAACCGCAGGAATCAAACCTGACCACAGGTAGAAATGATGCCAAACACATCTTCGGGTACACAACAACAGCCACAATTTTTAAAATGTCTTCTCTGCCTCTTCAAAGTTTGTTCACCTCCCCCTGAACCTGAGAACGGGGGCTACCGCTGTCACCCGTCTCCCTGCCACCGCCTCACCCAAAAGACCGTCATCGAATACTTCTGCGACGAGGGCTACGCTCTGAAGGGCGACTACAAGTTCCTCACCTGCCAGAACGGCGAGTGGGACGGCCCCATGCAGATCAGCTGTCGACTTACACAAGGTCTGTCTGACAACTTTGTGTGTTCTATCACAGGAAAGGTAAATCAAAATCTGTGAACCGCATTTTCATTTCCTGTCTGTCTTCCTGTTTCCCTCAGAAAAGGAGCCAAGCTCTCCGCTGGGTATACCAGCTCTGTCTATTGTGGCGTCCACAGCGAGTTCGGTAGCACTCATCCTGCTTTTAGTGGTGCTGTTTGTTCTTGTACAGCCCAAACTCAAGTCCTTCCATCACAGCAGGTAAAACACACACACAGTCAAATAATAAATAACCTTTCGACACAGTTGTCTAAAATATTCTTTTACATGAAATGATCTCACTTGTATTTCCCGGCTAAATGGCTTCCATCGTAAAGTTAGCAAAGGAAGTTGACAGTTCTCCAGGTCATAGAAATAAAATAAGTCAATAAAATATCGTCCCGCATTTCCTCCTTTATTCGTCAGAAAGAGAATGTGCCTCAGTCTCCGTCACGGTGCGCATTTTGTTTACGTCTCGGCTTTACTGAAGAGTGGAATGTTGAAATGGGTTTCTTTTATCAGCCGTTCACTTCTTATACAAACTGTGGTTGGCAGAAACTCATGAAAGCTTTAGTTCTGTTTGCTTTGGAAGAACACCGCCCTTTTATATTTGATGCTGTAAAACCACCTCTCGACACGTCACAGTTTAACAGCTGACTGTGCTACTAACCCCGTACTGTGGACACACCTGTCATTCAGAAGTTTTAGTTGAAACTAGTGACATAAACAAGTATGATGCATAACTAGTTTTACCAGTCTGCATTTTGATACACTTAAAAAATGAAAGTAAAAGTGTGTAAAAGATGTTAGTACTGTCACAGGCACCATCGCCTGTCGTGGTGCTGTGATTTAAAAAGGCCAAACCGATTTGATCTAATGCTCATTGGCACTCTTGTTGATTGTGTGGTGGGCCTCAGGGCTTAGTGCAGCCTGCTATAAAGGGATTGTACAAGCAACACTAATCACCACTTCTCAGAGGTCCTGCTATGGCACGCAACACACATGACTCCATCATGATGGTCACCTGAGCGTGGCGTCGTGATCCACCTTATCCACACTTGTCTTTCTGTCTGTCTCACTCTGTCTTTGTCTCTCTGTCCGTCAGAAGGGAGCAGGGAGTCTCAGGCCAGCCTAGCTCCATCATGGTGGAGGGTGTCCAGGTGACGCTGCCCTCCTACGAAGAGGCTGTATATGGAAGCAGTGGACCCTGTGGTGCTTCTGGTCCTCCACCTTCTCCACCACCTCCTCCGGCTCCTCCAGAGTCCCGAGTACCAATTGTGCTCTCTGAGGGGCTTCCTCAGGGAGCCACAGGAGGACAAGGCCCCAGCAGAACCCGCCACCACAGAGACTTAGACTTCTGTCTCCCATCCACGTCCTCCTCCTCATCCTTCTCCTCCCGCCGTCATGCAGAGACGGTGCTGGTTCATCAGGCCCCCTCTTCCTCCTCTTCATCTTCATCATGGGCTAGAGAGCACCCTGGGGGTGCATGTGCAGGCCCCCTACCACTCCGTAGAGACTCTGAGAGCAGCGACCAGCACAGTCTGCTCTCTGTCACCTCTACGGATGAATTTTCTGATGGTAAGAGGAGACAGTCTATGATATGTCTCTCATACCTTTGTTAAGGTAAAGAATTATTTACAAGATAGGAACTGAGCAGAACAGTAAGCAGTTGCAAAATAAACTCTGTTGGACAAAATATCTTATCTGTCTGATTCCAATAATTCGGGGGGCTAGTGAAGACCGAAACCACCCGTCAACAGTAATTTCATTGGCCAACATAATCAATACTTTTTAATAAAGATGTCACCCCATTTTCAACGTTAGTTATTGTACAGACTCACATACTGCCCGAGTCCTTCAGTAAAGACCAAACAGCAGGTTAAATTAAAAGTTTGCACTGTCTGAGTTGGATTAAGTTCTTAATTAACAATAAAATGACTCAACACAATTCAGCAACATTTCAGCTGAATTCAAATGCAGCGTGACAATAGTGGGAAATGTTTAGATACTTCTGTTTTTTGTGCAGAATGGTATTAAAAATAGCCAACTAGGAGCCTAATTAATACTGCCTGTTGTTTGATTTGTTAAACGATCGATCAGAGGACATGTGTAGCGGACAACGGGGACAGAATTTGAGATAAGGCCAAAGCGATGAATTCTCACGACTAAAACACAAAGGTTGCAGTGAAATGTTTTTGGTGATGTAACAGATGGGACGACTATATGGTGGGTAGACAGCTGACGCATGAGCCACGGCTCTATTCTAATTTATGTGTTCTGTTCCCCTGCAGATATCCCCCTGTTGAAGGAAGCATGAAGCCTGCCAGCCTGCTATCAGCATCAGCAGCAGAGCCCCTATTTCCCTATATCTCACTGCTGACCAGGACTGACTGTGGCTGTCAACCTACTTCCCTCGACTACCCTCCGCAGCCAGAAAAGACTAGAACTATGCCCATTCCCCATGCAACCTCTTCTGCCATTGCTACCCATGCAGAGCAAAGCCAACAACCGATACTCACTGCATCATAAGCAATGATGGAGCGCCACTGGACCCAGCTGCTGGATCAAAATATAGACAAGCCAGACAAACAAAGTGGTGCCAGCTCAACATAAATCTTGTAGATCCTATGTATATGAGTAAAACTTGCATACTGAGTCAAGGTTGTGTACTATAGGCTATGTATTACTATACACTTGCCTCCTCCCAGGTGTAGTTCTCTATATTAACACGGCTCACAGAGGTTTCACCGGAGAAAGGCTACAGCAATTCAGACACGTCGATGCTGTCTGGGATTACTTCAGATAAAAAAATAGATAAATAAATAAATAAAATAACTTGTGATGTTTGCTCCTGATGCTGTGGCACTCAGAATCAGAATCGTCTTCCCGCTGTACTTGAAGAGTTGTGAGTGGCGGCTGGGGTTTTCGCAGCCCGCTTTGTGAATGTTGCATGTTGTTTTTAGTTATTGCTGTCACAGCACGGTGGCCCACTCTGAATGAAGCATGAAGCCTTCTCCGTCTGTCTCTCTCACTCTCTGGCTGTCTGTGTATCCGGGTGGCATCTAGCATGTGGATTAGTGGGATTGAGAACCACTTCACAAGAGCTAAAAGCAGGTTGCAGCGTTTTTACGAAGCACCATATCACAGCTATAAAAAGACCTTTCTTGCCCCTTTCTTTTCTGTTGCCAGCTGCACCCAGGTATCTGCAAGGTGCTTCTTTTGTCGCATGAGTGGGATTGATTGGTGTTTTGCTCCTAGGACTGTGCTAAACATCTTACCTGTAGAAGCAGAAGAAGACATAATGTCACACAGTGTCTGCGAGCCGAGGAGAGGGTTACCTTTCGACATGGTGATTGGGCACATGACTGAACTTTAGGGGCTGTTTAATTTTCCTCCCACTGTATTTATTGTTTGTTTTGTGGCTTGGTTTGCTTTGAGTTGCTCAAGTTGCTTTGAGTGTGCGTGCGTGTGTGTGTGTGTGTTGGCTAGGCAGGAGATGACATGTCCTCATATGGTAGGCCTCGACACAGCCATTGTCTGATCTGCCTCTCTTCAGATCAGAGACTGGCTGCACAGTGTCCCTGTCTTTCACCATAGGAAAATATCCCTCCCAGCACTGAATAAGTCACATGAACAAACCGGCGTCACTTCAGGCAACATGTCCACTGCACAATGTGTGTATTATTCATCTACTCTCAAGCTAGAATATTTACCATTTTCTGCTGAATGGCTGGAAAACACGAGTCTCCTTAGAGGAACTGGCTCTCGCCCACACCTTCGCACTGTACCGAAGACTCTCCACTTTTGTGCATTATTGACACAACTGCAACTGGTTGCAGTGAAACGATAAAGTTTTGTTATATATCACCCCACCCCCATCACATACACTCACACAACCCCTCCTAATGCCAAGTGCAAATTTAAGAGAGAATCCTTTTTTTTTGTTGTTGTTTAGAAATCATCCTCTGTTTTCATTGCCACTTGAAAAGCTTTGGTGGTTGAGCTGGTCACCCTGGAAACAGCATGACTCCGAAGGATCCTGAGAATTACTTTTCAAGCTTAACTGCTCAGAAAAAAAAAGAAACACAGAAAAACCCATCTAGATTTCTGTCCTCTGTTTTATTTGGCATTTGTGGCTGTCTGTCAGTGTCCACGGCTACATCATTAATGCAAACAGAATGTTGCCTTAGACTTGTACATTTTCTTTCTCTTTTTTTTTGGATGTATAATCTTAAGCCTCTGCATTGGTTGCTTTACAGTATTGCAACGTGTTCTGTTTTCCCAATGGCCTTACTCTGTTCTTTTCTATTCTATGCATAAAACTGTCTTTGTGTATTTATCAATGAGTTTACTTTTGTTCTGGACACGACTTAAAGAATGTCCATCCTTCTCTGTCCTCCCCTAGCTTTTCCAGCTACTGTGATGATGATGATGATGACGATGATGAACCTATGAGCACCTATATTTCACTGTTCCTTTGCTTCTCTTTTGCTACAAGGCATTAAAATATTACGGGATTGAAAAGAAAAAAAACTGAAATTGACTTTGCATTCAGAAGCACTGTTGTACGGTGTTGCTTCCCTGATTATAACAGGTTAAAAAAAGTACACATCTTGATTCTTAGTTCAAATGCTTTCAGCTTTGGTTTTTCCTCTGTACATGGCAGTGGGTGTGAAGATAGTAATTTAATATTTGTATAAAGTTTAATTTAATTTTACAGTGTGTATATAACTTTCTAATTAAAGCTTTCTTTTGAATGTGGAAGATGGTGTGTCATTATTTAAGCGTGTGTCAGATATAAAGTACTCATGCTCTGAGTTAATGTTAAGGTCTATGTCAAGACATTCCCAGTACCAATGGACCAAAATAACATGATTCCATTTACATTTGGATTAGATCCTGGAAGATCTGAATCTTGTGGAAAAGCACATGGAAATCCAGCTCCTGTTCAATAACAGCTTTAATGGCTGCAATAGCAAACTTCCTGTCAGTGTAGCCAGTAATCAATGCAGTAGTGCCAAAGCTATTTCTAGTGTACTTAAGGCATATGGTAGTGCATTTGTCATATAGCTGATAACACTTCCCATATGTGAGATCACTTTAAAACTGTAGAGGGTGGTTTGGCATCCGCCCCATCATTTCAAAGTTAGGTCAATCATTTACTAATCTAAGGTGAGATGTATTCCTGGTCAAAGGTTGTTATTGTGTGTGTGTGTGTGTGTGGCTGATTCATAACTACTTCCTGAATTATGCTGCTGTGTTTCATCAGCCTGCAGAATGACTTCCCTGAGGAACTTAGCTCCCGTTAAAGCTGTAGTAACTTCTCAAAACCTAATCTTTGTGCTTGAACTTGTGAAAAACATTGCCCTCTCTGGCTCACCACGTGGTTTACTATTATTATTATGTCCTTCATGCTGTTGTCGTGCTGTTTTATTCTCCTATTCAGAAAGCAGGAGTCCGATGTACCCTGTGTACAGAGTCATATGTCATCTGCTAGCCTGTACAATTTGGTTGTTCCTGAGTGACACCTAGTGAGCAGAAATTGAAGCTGCACCGACAGAACCACGGCGGGGCAGTGATGTCATGTTCGGAAACCGCTGTGCTTCGGGTTTTTTCGTATTCTGCCGTGTCCCCAGTGCGGTGTCAAATTAAAAAAAAAACGTGATTTAAAAATTTGTGTTTTTGTATAAACAAATAAGATAAACGCGTTTCTGAGCACATTATTGATATACTGAACACAGAAAAATAAAAAACAAATAACTGAGTTATCGGAGTTTCTCATGACTCCAGAAGATGGCAGTAACACAACATGGATACCAACTGTCGTTAGACCTCGAAGAAGAACAGGCAGTAGCCGTCGTTACGGTCCTGTGGGTCGTCTTCATGCCCCCTCCCTGAACGGCAAAGGCTCCATTTTGTTTGATTTTTGAGTTTGTGTTGGTCTCTGTCGACATTCAGCGAGGAATTACCACGTCAAGGTATTTGTATAGCGCCTAAAATCCAACATAATGTCACCCCCCAGTTTTATTAAAGTAAACTTTATTTGTACGTAGCACTGTTAGCTTAGCCTAGCTCGCGACACCGCTTGTTGGAATTTGTCAGCTAACGGTAGGCCCCACTGTTGACTAGCTAGCTACTAATATAAATAATTGGGGATTAGTGAATTCGACATTATCGTCATTGTGGTAATTTATTATCCTTAAAAATTGCTTTAGCTTATTTACTCCTATTTGTAGCATTACTTTCACGCCATCATCACCAACATGAGTGGATGTCGTATTTTCATCGGCCGCCTCAGCCCCTCTGCCAGAGAGAAGGATGTGGAGAGGTTCTTCAAAGGATACGGCCGCATCCGAGATATTGACCTCAAGAAAGGCTTTGGCTTTGTGGTGAGTCACCCGCATGGAAATACGTTTAAAAGAAACATGAATGTGTCTTTAATGTTGCCTAACTGTACATTTACACGCATGGCAATTCATATTTAGCCTTACAGCACAAGAATAGGTATTTCATCTGTCTGCATATTCCACAATTATATTGATATCAAATTGTTTTTAATTGATGGCCTTTGGTTTGTGCCTTTTGGCCCAGCTCTTTACCTTTTTGCACCTTAATTGTTTCATAAATTTAGACTTCTTTGCTCCCTCAGTCAGCAGTTACTATTAGAAGATGACTTGTTGAAATTTAACAATGACTTACTTTTAAAACCTCAGTTTAATTTAAACATTTACATGGCTATTGTTCCTCTGGCAGTCACTGAAAAATTAAAACACTGATGCACTGATCCTTCAATTTTCTTGAGATACCTGGAGAGCTATTGATCCATGTATAGACCTTGGACATTGGATGAGCTACTCACATTTCTATGAAAGTGAAAGATGGGTAAACATCTCCAGGAACAACATGCAATCTGCTCACAGCCATTTCCTGCCTCATGTGTGCACTTCTGAAGCCAATGGAAAAGAGGTTCTGTTACCATATTTAAAATAGTTTGGTACTGTCGTCTTCAGATATACGTATGACACTTTAAATGGGATACTAGGTGTTGTTGTGAATGTACATTTTGTTTACTTTTTTTAGGAGTTTGACGACCCCAGAGATGCAGAGGATGCTGTTTATGAGCTTGACGGCAAAGAATTGTGCAATGAAAGGTAGCATCTTTATCATGCTAGATGTCATGTAAAGCAAAAAAACCTGTATTAACAGAGTTGATATGAGTGTTCCTTCCCCGCTTGCTGTCTTCCTGTTTCCATGGTGCTTTGGGGTTTTTTTTCCTAGGGTGACCATCGAGCATGCCCGGGTACGCCTGCGAGGTGGCCGTGGCAGAGGAGCCGGTGGTGGAGGTGGACGTTTCTCTGATCGCTATGGCCGAGGCTCCCAGAGCAGTCGGAGGTGAGTAGTTACCTCACTACCCAAAGTTCCCCCGCTTTATGGTAACCTAAAAGTTTTACTTGATGTCATTCAATTAAAGCATGAACACATGTGAATTAACAGATCGTTGTGTAAACATCTCAGAGTGTTGACAGATGAGTAATTAAAACTATTGCAGTCCATGTTTTGTTACAGCTGGTATGGGTGTCCATGTTTGCTCTTTTCTCTTTTTAATTAGGTTGTAATAAATTATCTACAGACTGGAAATGTTCAGCAGCTCGCTTAAAACGCAACACGAGCCCTGTGCTCGCTGCATTTTAAAGATCCTTGACATGAATTAGCCTTGCTATTGACAAGTAGCTAATGAGAGCTCTCAGGCTGTGTGCCAAAGTCTCTATCACAGACCCACAATGTTATCATTTAATTAATTTAGTCTTTTGTTCCTCACGTTTTCCTTTTTGTTTTCAGTCGAAACCCTCCTCCGATGCGCACTGAGAACCGCCTCATTGTGGAAAACTTGTCCTCTCGTGTCAGCTGGCAGGTTAGTACCGCGTTTTTTTTTATGTACAGTAAGCTTTTAAAAATGCCACAAATGTGATCACCTCCAGCAGTCTGCCTCCAACAATATACACATACATTTGTAAATTTCCATGCTGCTATAAAACATAGAAAGTCTGGATTCAAATCAGTTGCTAATATACATAAATAGTCAGACTATTTTATTGTGCTGAGGCCCAGATTGTTCTTTTTTAAGATCACTGCTCTGATGTATCTGCATCTCATGCAGTTAATTAATGAGTCAAAGAGCAGAAACAGCAACAAACACTTAATTTGTTCATTTTTTTCAAATTTTAACCAATTCTTCACCCCTTTATTTGCCAGCCTGACTGTTGTGTCATATGGAAGAGCTCGCTTATGGTGGAGTTAACCCCTTCTGGGTCCTTCTGTCTGGGTTGAGCCTGTGGTGTCAGCCAGTCTGTCCTACTCCTAGTTGATGCCTGCTGGTCATGTGAGCGCTCGCTCCACACTAGAGGCGCTGGCGGCCCCTTCGCTCGCTCGCAACGCCCCCTGTCGAAGGCAGGGGGGTGCCTGGTGTGAGGCTGAGAGCGAGAGAGAGGAAACAGAGAGTTGGCAGAGAGAAAGGAGAGGAAAGAGCGAGAGTCGATGGTGATGGTGGTGGCGTATTGATCGATGGTTCGTTAATTTGAGGGGCTTCAATCGATCGATATCCCCCCCTCCCCTCCCCCTCTGGTGTTCCCGCACATCGCGAGCGAGAGAGTGTGAGTTCCTCCCAGGTGCCCATGGATAAAATCTGCTGTTATCCCGAGGTTATGGTGGGCTCGGAGAGCCTGCGGCCCACCCCAAAGGGTTTCGCTCTCAGGTAGTAGTTTCCTCTCTTCCACCCTGTTCACTCTCTTTACTGAGGCGGGGTGCCGAGACAGGGGCGGTCCCGGCGCGGAGCCCTGTGCCCTCCTTGCAAGGGAAAATGGGGCTCTTAGTGCCAAACGCTGCCCAAGCGGCGCCACTGCAGTTCAGTTCATGCAGATGGTGTTCATGTCTCTTTAGTTATATTGATCACTGGGTCCAAGAATCTCTAAGCTGGTGCAGATACTCAGCCTCTGCAGTAATAACACTTGTCATAATTGGTTGCTCTCTAAATTGGCACATTTTATACTGTTTTGAATTTTTTCTAAAACACACTTTGTTCCATGTTTGGCTGATGAAACAGTATCTGAGATTCTTGGATCCTCCCTGTCTGCAGTAGCCTGTGTAGTCTTCTCAGACAATCTAACCGTCTCTCTTTTTGGGTAAATCAGTCCTGTTTTATGTCTCAGGCTATGCTTGCGTCCTGAGCCTCTCCGTAAGTTGACTGATGTTTACATGTGTAGGACCTGAAAGATTTCATGAGACAAGCTGGAGAGGTGACATTTGCAGACGCACATCGCCCCAAGGTCAACGAAGGGTAAGACCGTTATCTCTGCTGGTATCAGCTGGCTAATGGATGCTAGGTGTGAGTTATGTGTGTTTTCATATCAAGCTTACATGACTAACAGTGGCTCGTGTTATTTCTTCACAGGGTTGTAGAGTTTGCCTCTTACAGTGATCTGAAAAATGCCCTTGAGAAACTGTCTGGAAAGGAAATGAATGGCAGGAAAATCAAGCTCATTGAGGCAGCCAAGAAGAGGTGAGTCCTGGTCTTCATTAAAAGAACAATAAGAACTTAATCCAATGCTCACAAATCAATGTGTCAACCTATGAAAAGAACTAATTCGCTTGGTTGAACGGTAACGGGCTCATTTTCGATGCTTGACCCTGGTAGTTTGGAAGTGCCACAAAATGTATTCAGAGCTACTGTTGTGAAGCACATGAAGTGCGCGGATACGTACAGGTATTGATTCGCGTTTACTGAGCCACCAAGCCCCTTTTCACAAGAGCACGTCACTCATCTTTTAACCCTTTGACCGTGATTAGTCATTTATTTGCTGAACCTTTTCACAGCGTCTTTCACTGCAGCAGCCCGTTAACAGTCAAATGAATTAACAGAGACGGGGTAACAAGAATGGACGGACACATTAATAAAGCAGAAACCGGACAGTACACAGTACATATTTATTTTTTAGGCACTAAATGTACTTTCATAAAAGGTAAAGGTAGACTTCATTGATTCTGGGGAACACATTACAACAGCACACTGGACGGGTTATTTAATAGGAGGAAATGATTAGTTTTATAATTATAGTTGAGCTTTATGAGCTAATGTTAGTCTTCCTCTCTTTCTCTTTTCCTAGGTCAAGAAGTCGCTCCCGGTCTGAGAGCTCCTCTCGCTCACGGTCCCGTTCTCGCGGTCGATCTGCTTCTCGTTCCCCCAGACGGTCCCGCAGCCCCGCCAAGACCCACAACCGTTCCCGTTCCCGCTCTGGCTCCCCCGCCGGCGGTCCCTCCTCCCCAACCTCCAAATCAAAGGAACCCGCCAAACGGTCCTCCAAAACGAGCAAGTCTGCCACTCCGCCCTCCCCCCTGCCGGCCCAGAGAGCCTCTGTCTCCCGTTCACGCTCTCGTTCACGCTCCCGCTCCCGCTCTCGCTCTCCTTCTACTGACAGCCAGCGTTAAAAGCCGTTAAACCAATCGTCAGTAGGAACAACTTGTTTGAGCGGCAGGTTCAGCTTGGATGAGTTGGCACAATGGAGCTTTCACGAATGCCCCCTCTGAAAGCCGAGACAAGAGTTTGGTGTTTCCTGGATAGTTTTTCATTACCACCCTCAAGTTTTTCACATTACAACACAGATCCATTGTCAGACAGCAACAGTGATATCAAGTCTAATGTTTTATTTTCTTAATTGGGCATTTTTTAAATTTGATAATAAGTGATTTAACTTCTTATTTTGGACACACATGTATGTTTACACAGTGACTGCTCACCTCCAGAGTTATTCTTTAAAAATAGTGCTGCAGGTCCAGGACCAGTGCAGCACTGTCGCTTCTTCTCTCACACTCACCAAGTCTCGCTGGTCCTGTACAGTCAGTAAAATCTACACTTTGAAGAACTTTGAAGAGGGAATCAGTGTTTTTCAGCAGCACCGAGATGCTTTTGATAAGCTGGGCGACACTTTTTTTTTCTTTTCTTTTTTTGTGGAACAGTTTTTAAACCACTATTTACATTTTAGTGCGCATCACAAATGTTTCACTTTTTTTTTTTTTTTTCCATATTTTTTGACCTACGTCTGGTGCACGTGCTCTCTGTGACTCAGAATGATTGCATGTGCTTTTGTTTGATCAAATTTTAGCCTCTTATTATAATTATTATTGGCAATATTTCGTTTTAGCTTGAAGCTCAAATACAGAACCACCATCATAATTGACATTCGGCAGCTTCGGTATCTTGAACACTGCACAGTTGCGCACATTGTTCCAGCGGCCGAACGGCTGCACAGTAAACGAACTGTTAGTTCCACAGATCTTATGTTTTCTTGCTGTTGACTGTTAAGCTTTTATTTTGTTGGGAGATGTGATACTCCTTTGAGGATAAGGTCAACACTTTAAAATAGTGTTTTTCACAGAATGCAGTTTACTCTCACAATTTAATTATTTTTGTGTGTGTGTGTTTAGGATTTTGTGTACAGCATTGCAGACTTTTGTTTTTACATTCATGTGTAAAGTAATTCCAAGAAAACGTGTTGGTACTGTGACTGATGTTACTGTGGTTCAAATGAATGTGTAGACAAGAGTTTGGAGAATGCAACAGTCTTTTGTACATAAGGGTTTTATTTTCAGTGGAAAACTACAGTGGACGTTTGTATGGTGTAGGAAGACTTGAACAATAAAACAGTTTTAACTAGATCCTGAATCGTGTTCTCGTTGTTTGTTCATAAAACTAAATTCATAATAATAATAAACGTAATAATAATTACTATATTAACACTTAATCTCACAAATGATTTGGCACAGAATGACTCCTGCAGTTACCCTGTATGTCTTTTCCTCTTGTTTGAAGAAGAGCAGGAGACCTTTCAGTGAACCGCAAGGCTTTGTCTGGTATCTATCGGACTCTGATCAGCTTAAGTTCACGTTAGTAGAAACCAATCAGGCAGCGTTTGAGGTCCATCCATCATACGGCCTCCTCGGGGACTCTTTCAGCTTCACTCTGCGCTGGCTGGTACGTCTCTGTAGGTGAGACAGACAAGAAAGGCAAAATGTTTTAGGAAATTTAAGCTGTTCGATGTTTTAATTTATGCTAATTCATCAAGTGAACGTATCGGTAACTGGGGTCATTACAGCAGCTTCCTATGATCTAATCTTCACTAACTAACTATGGTAATCATGGATAAGACCTGATTTAGGGAAAAGGCCTTTACAGTCTACCTAGTCATGCATGTTATTGGCCACTGTGGCTCTAGATATGGTAATATCTGTGATTGCTCAGTCGGTCCATTGCTTGACCAAATACCTGCAAAACTGGACTTTCTCAACTGTTCCAGTTCCCTCCAGTTTGAGCTAATTCAGCATGACTGTGGACTCTCATTCTTCTTAGATGAGATGTGTTTCCCCAATTTTACATTGGGTATCAGCTGTTAGCAGTACTAGCTAAGAGCTAATACTACACTTGTGGCTTTTAAGCTAAAGTCCTTTATCATAATAATGTAGTATTGCCCATCCCTCTTTAAACACAATATTATTCTAATACTGTTCCTACATTATGTGGTGTTTCTGGTATTTGTCCACCTCCTTTAACACAGCTGCATCCTGCAACAGTTCAGATTACTCACTCGGGAAGGTAGTGAAGCTAATTTGATCATTTTAGAATAACGCATGGTGGAAAAAGCTTGTTTTGTTGGTCAAAACCCCAATATCTTCATCTTATAATGATTTAAAGTGGGTAGAATTGGCAAATCCTCACAGTTGAGATGCTAAAACCAGGATGTTGTTGTTTTTTCTTCTTCTTTCCTTTAATCAGTAAAAATTCTCTCCACATTATTTATCTTCTGTTAACTGATCGTTGGCGCTGGTCTTAAAAGTCTGTTATCTTCTGTCAGCCTCACCTTTCTCTTTGTGTGTTAACCACTGGTAACACCTGAACAGCACAATGAGCACCGCCGCCTCCATCAGCTGGAAGGCCAGGAAGACCATGGGTACAAAAAACAGGTAGCCAATCACTTCTTGGGGGAAGGCCATCTTCAGGATGGTGGCACACACCTGGAAGTTCTGGCAGCCTGTTTCCACAGAAATGGTCCTCCGCTCCCTGACAGGTGGTGGACAGACGCACCCATAAGTGATGGATTCATAAAGGAAAGTGTGACGTGTGACTGATACAGCCTGCCAAATAACACTCAGCCCGACTTACAGCTGTTTGAGTCTGAAGAATGATGAGATGACGTATCCCAAGGTGTATCCTACAAAGGGCATGATACCACCGATGGCCATGAGGGAAGGAGACAGCACCGTCAGGATGGAGCTTCCAATTGCAATGCTTGAAACGACGCCAGTGGTCACAATGGCAATCGACATCAGAATGATGCCTACCTGAGAACAGCAAAAACAACCTTTTAGCTTTTTATTTGATTCTTGTATTGTTATCATAGCTCCTGTGACACGTAAGTCCACAGACACTCAGAGGCAGGAGCTGCACTGATTGCACTGGGTGACACGTTCCTTGAGTACCATGGTTTTGAACACTGGTGTTTAATTGGAGTTGATCCAACAGACACTGTCCCGTTGCTGCAAATACTCACAAGGGCACCAAACGTGTATTGCTTTCCAATAATAAAAAAAATGGTTTAATTCTGTTTAAGTGACATTTGCTGAAAATGTACAGTTACAGCTGCTTTTTTAAAAATAATTTACCATAAAAAATGTCAAAATATAGTAAAACACGCTCATTAGAATGAAGTCAATGTCTTGAATGTCCTTGTTTTGTCTGACCAACAGTCTAATACTCAAAGATATTCCATTTACAGATGTCTATATCTGATATATGTCACATTTGATAAGCTGAAACCTGAAAGTTTTGCGCCCTTTTTCCAAATTAATGACCAAAACAATAAGAACCTTGGTGGTTCTTTACTTCTACATTGCTCCCATTTAACCCTGAGACCCTCACTAACCTTTGTGATGATCTTGGCGTACTGCGGCTTGTAGTAGTTGATGAGGATGCCAATGCTTGAGGGAATGATGATGATGAACAGCGATATGATGATTTCGAGGTAGGGCACTGACTTCTGCAGGTTAGGGAAGCCCTGACAGTAGATGTAGAGCAGCAGGGGCATCATGCCCAGAGCCAGCAATGTGGAGCAACAAGTCATCACAATACTGAGGGGAACACAGGGGCAGGGGGGCGGGGGCAGGGGTAATCTCTAAATCCAGACATGTGCAAACACACCTTTCCAGCTGGTACGACAGATATGATCCTCAGTATTCATCAACTGTAACAGGAAAGTCCTTGGTGAATAAGGCAGTAGGTTAAAGATTCCCTTTCTCTGATGATGGTTGGAAACCATTGGTTGCCATTGGTTATTAAACCACAGGGTGAAGATAAGCACTGACACATGACAGAGGTCAGTGAACTTTCCTTTAAAGGCTCAGCTCGCTAACATGTTTTCCAGCCATGAGGGTAATTTAAGTTTTATTTTTTATTATTTTGACTAGTTCTTTGTTAAAACTGTTGTGAAGATCAGAACACACTCAAAACTTGATCAAATAAAAAGCAAAAAATTTCACTGCTTCTGTCCTTATTTGTTTGGTAATTGATCTCAGTCAGGTTTATGTACAAACCTTATCAATTCCACAAGCACAATATTACGTATTAATGTCAAATCAGCGACAGTAAGCAGCACATGTTCAGTCTTAAGCACCACGGGCTTCAGCCCAAAGCTACTGTGTAACCTGCGCTCACAGGACCTTGGACTAACCACACACATAATAATTGGAAAACCTTGTATGAAAGCATATGTATATGTACTTTTTCAATACTTTCAGTGGCATACTCTTTAAATTATGAGCTAGATTAAGCAAAAACACACATCTATCACTGATTAGAGGATGATAAATTGTGACGTGACACCTGGTTTCATTGCACTCATTGCATACAAATCAGCAAAGAATAAAAATCTAATTAATAAGAAATCAAACTTCGCAAACTTTGAGTCTTCACGCTGAGGGAAGCTTCCTGATCATTCAGCTGTCCCCTTCATTTGAAAGAGACAATTCTTCCTGAGTGATTTCCTCCATCCCAGCAGGAGGAATGAATGGCAACACATGGCACACATATGGGCCACTTAGTCTTTGAATGATTGTTTCAAATATTGTGCTTCAATTCGTCTATAGTTCCAGTGTGTGTGTGTGTGTGTGTGTGTGTGTACCTGAGGTTCATGTCTCCCTGCAGAGCCAGAGTCAGGAGGTTGGACAGGTTTCCTCCAGGACAGCAGCCGCTGATCAGAACCACCACAGCCGGTATCTCAGGCAGGTCGAACCCCTGAAGCATGAAGTGGTAGCACAGTCATACAGAGCGCTGCCGAAATGCGTAATATATGAAATAGATTTGGCCATATTTTTCCTTTTGATCTGCAAAAAGTTTCCCCGCCATCTGTTTAGACTCATATGTGATGTAAAGAGTCAGTGTAAACCTGCTCTATATGTAAAGTGTCCTGAGGTGACCTCTGGTGTCATTTGGCGCTACACAAATTGAATTTTACGAGTTTTATTATTTTGGCTGTTTTACTCCTCATTTGCTCCATCTATGTGAAACTGTACCAATTATTTTTATTGCCAGATAATCAATTCATGTTTTTTTTAATTCATTGATCAATTGCTGAGTCCATAAAATGTTCTTGCGACAAAATCAGCCCAATTTCCCAGCGCTTATGTTGATTTTTTCAGATTTTTTTGGGTCAAAAATCAAATGATTTTCAATTAATCACAAAATAACACACAGAAATCCTCATGTGTGAGAGGCTGGAACCAAAGAACGAGCATCATCTTTCTTTGATAAGTGACTCGGGGAGTTTATCAATTATGAAAGTAGTAAATTTGCTACATAAACAAATCTTTGGCAACAACCTTGATAACATTATATATACAAAGAACTGTAGATATATTTATTTATATTACAATTTAAGTAAAATATAGGTTTATCAAATGAGATGTATTCAAAAGCATTGACATTGTATGAATTAGTATAATGACTTTGACATTCTTTTAGACTGCAGGACCTCTCACATGCTTCCTGTTCAGTAAACAGGAAGCATGTGAGGAAGATAGTTGATTATCTCTCTGACCAGAACATAAAGGCAACACCAACCTTAGCTAAACAGAAGGCTGTTAGCGGCATGACACCATACTGGGCCAGCACTGCTATCGCCACCCCCTTTGGTCTCATAATGTGATGCTGCAAAGAAGGAAAAAGATGTTTTTATGGTAAATAAATCTTCATATGATCATCAAGAGCCTTTATATTGTTTGTAAACACAGATGATTTGCTTCCACCTTGATCTTGGACACCTCCATGGTGCATCCCAGTGAGACCATAGTGATGAGGATGGTGATTATGATAAGTATGTTGATGGTTTTGTTCATGACTGGCGACAACAAATCCCTGTTGACAGAGCTGGCGTTGGCAGCCGACATCTTGAACAAGAGGCTCTCATTTTGCCACAGATCTGCTGTGGAGTCCATGGTAGGAGCAGCATGTGCTGTACTGAGTTAATCTTGAAGCTCAAATGGGCACAAAGTAAGACAGAAAGAGAGAGAGGGAGATAAGAAATAAACCAAAAATGTAGCCAAAATGATTTAAATAGTGTTTTTTTTAAATTGTGGTTCACTTTTTGTCATTTTCTCATTTATTTTCCATATCATTCCTGTCCAGAGGAAACCATGTGTCTCCAGATTTTGATTCTGATAAACTGTTTTGTTCCTTTGTGGTTCAAAAAATACTCCTACTTCTTAAGGTAAACAAACAATAATTTGATTATCTGGAAAGTATATTGACTTTTGACTTTTTGGAGATACGTGGTTCTCATAGGACAGCGGCACTACAAATATATCATTCATATCAACCCAACGATATATAAAGTAGTTAAAGTTGGCACAACTTCAAACCACTGCAGCAGCAAAATGCAACATACAAATCAATGCAGAAGTTAATTAAGTAATTGATTAACAATAATAGTAAAACACCATCAGGGACAACTTTACTGTACAATTAGTACTTCTAATACCTTAAATACATTCTGCTGGTAACACTGAGCAACACTTACAGAACTTAGGAGGTCATCTAGAAATGAGGTAAATTTGCTGTCTTCTAAAAAAATATTGAGATCCAGATGTCAGATACATGTAAATCCTTTGATTATTTAAATAATGAAATAAGACAGCTTTTCCCGCTGTTTCTAATCAAGTTGCTCTCTATGAAGTGCTTTTCCGTGAAGAGCTTTAAGTTCATAGTACACATTATATGGCCCCGAGAAACTTTAACCCATTTCACCCCATAAGGTGCAGCTGCACTGATTGAAACATGGCACACCGGAACACAACACAGGGGTTTTTGTTTGTTTGTTTGTTATTGTTTCCATGGCAACATTGGCACAGATACAGTCACTGCTATCTTAAAAAGTGCATGTGAAGTTCGTTGGTGTTTGCAGTCAAATCTTTTCCACCGATTTTAGCAGAAATCTTATAATAACATTGATCCAGGGAGACAGCTTTGTGTTTATGTGCGTGGTGTCTATTTAGTTTGTGAATAAATGTGATGTCTACAAAGCAGCATGAGTTGACCAGATGCTCAACAACGACTGGAAAACTGTCTCTGTTTGTAGGTTGTGCGTAACAGATGTAACAGAATTAGTTTCATTACATAAGATTCGATTGATATGATTGATTGTTTTCCCCGTCTTAGTCATTCCCAGTATTTTTTAGTTAAAATGGAAACAACACAAGCAAAAAATGATTTAATCTGAGAGATAATCCCAAATAATAATCCAACAAAATTAATACATTTTGATTATGTATTTTATTTAGTGTCAGCCATTAAAACTTGTAAACTCTTGTATTTTAAATTATTACAACTGTGTTTTACTATTATCTCCAAAGCCTGCGAGAAGAGTTACAGTCAAACGTATTAATAAAAAACAACAATATATGATCAAGTAATGGCACCCATATTTAATCTCAACTGGTACAATTCTCAGGACCTGGAAGTCTGTGCATGTGAAGCATTTGCACAAATAGTTCTCGGTTATCACTTAGCTATCAGAGAATTTCACTCACCAGTCTATTTTCTGTTTACTCAGACACTGTGTAATATTGGATTTGATTTAAAAACCTGCAGGTGGTTTCTGCTTTACCTGTTTGAAAGATTTCAACATGTCGAAGCAGAAAATACCCAATCAGTGTTTTACTTGTGGTGATCCACAGGGATCTGGTCTGGGCCCTCTCTTGTTTACAGTTTTTACTTTTAATGTCCATTTTTATGCAGATGACACTGTTCTGTATTGTTTCGACTCTATACAGCGTGCTTATGAGAGCCTACAACTTTCTTTCAGTGTTGTTCAAATTATTATTATTATTATTATAATACATTATTAGGAAATGGATCCAGTTTCCCTTTGAGTTGCCCAATTCTAGGCTGGGTTAATTAACAAACACACTGCTGCCCAAATGATTTACTGGAGATCTTTATGACTCTCCCCTCTCTGGCACAGTGACCTGAAAGCACTTGTATCTCTTCATCCATAAATCCTTAATTGGACCTTTACTACTCTGTAGAACATCTACGTGCTGTCCTATACTTCATGTCTCGTGGGTTTAGTCTGAATTTCAAAAAATCTGCCTTTACTTTCACTACTCATGGCTCAAGATCTCAATCTTTCTTCAAATTGGGGAACCCTTAATGATTTCAGGGTTAAATAAAGTTTTAAATTAAAAAATGAAGATGCAACGTGTGACCTGCTGTAGGTGTCTAATTGCAAATGACCTCCAATCAATTTAAATAATTTCTCTTCACATTACACCAATTTCTTCACATGCTTTCACCTATTATTTTAATGTGCTTCGATGCCAGATGAACCTCCATCTCCAGAAACGACAACCACTCCCTCCCAACCGGCACGCTCACATGCCGTGCACGGGCAAATTACCTTCACAGGATTTCTTATATCTATTTTGCACTTTGCAAAAGAAAGAGACGGATGTGGAAAACAAACGCCGCAGAGCTTCAGAAACGTGTCAACTACACACTGACTTCTTGACTATTCTGAAGGTGAGAATTGCACACCTATTCCTGGTGGTCAGCTGGTATAAAATAGAAGAAGGCACCCCATGTGGATTCCCAAGAAACAAACTAACACTTCTTCCTGCTTCAGGTGTAAAAACGACAAATTTGTTTGCAGGCATATTTCATATATTGTGTTACCTGTTGGGCCAGAGCTTCTTCTCCTCTTCTCCTGTCTTCTCTTCTCTCTGAATTAAAATCTGCTCCTTGTTTGCTGTCACTCTATTTTGCTCTTGTCAGTCACAAATGACACATGAAGACTGCCGGTTGTGCTGAGCTGCCATCTAGTGCACAGTTGCCTTCTGCAGCCTGAGAGACAGCAGGAGAGAGGTCTGCAGCAGCAGAGCTCCTCAGGTCAATACTCAATGCATGTGACAGGGCATCATGCATGTCAGATTGAAGTGCCAATTGATTATTAGATTAGAGAAAAGAAAAGCATGGGGTGGGGAGATGCAATGCATGACTTCTGCATGAAACATTGAATGACTGAGTAAGTGCAGGCAAATGCCAAACTAAACCCAAAACCTAAAGATGTCATTTTTTGTACCCGAAATGTGATATATGTGATATAAAGAGCATATTCCAAATTAGGCCTTATTCCCATTGCAGCATTTTTCAACCAAGAGATGTGAGGTTAGTCAGGTTTTAGGAGGTGAGGTGTGTTGCAAGCAAATCAACAAAACAGCAAAGATGCATGCACACGAGAAAAGGGCCACTATTACTATTTGTTCAAAAATCAGTTCAAGTTATTTAATAATATAAAACACAAAGTCTTACAGTTGGTTGAGGCAGGCAGGGTCAAAACCAGAAAAGGCAGTCCAAAAGGCAAACAAAACCGTCTGAGGGCAGGGAAGTCAATAAACAGGCAAAGTCCAAGGAAATAAATAATACAAGGGCTGGGACGCTAAGTAGATGATAGAACGATGAACTGGCGCAGAACCAAAGAGAGGCACACAATATATACTCTAAAGGGGAGGGATGGCTAGCAAGACAAGCAAATTACACAGGTTACACACACACGAGGGCGACAATGAAGATAGGCAGGAAGAAACAAGACAAGAGGTGACTGTGTCACAATAAAACAGGAAGTACTATCTCTGGAAACACAAAACCCTGACATGCACCAAAAGGCAAATTCCTTACTCAGCAGTAAACCTGATTCCAATTCTGAGGTTCAGAGTTTAATTAATGACAAAGTAGTGTGTCTCACGTGTTTACTTAGTTACACCATGCTCCAACAGCAGAGGATGGAAAGGATGTTAAGAGCTGTTATTTGTCACTGCATATTGCAATATTTCCAGTTACTCAGACTGTAAAGACATAATTCATTAGCTGATGTCGAATACAAGGAGGTCTGTCGTTAAAACCTGCCCCATGGCCCGGTCGGGGTAACGTGATATGCTGCAATGTGCTGTCCCGTTAATATACCATGCCGAGCCCTTGCATCATCTGGCACACCAGCACTTTCCAGTTGACGTCAGAAGAGACTGTGTGGGTTCAAGTTTAAGGAGTTAGGTTGGGTACACAGGGATTGGTTAAAAGAGACCTGCTGAAAACCATTTTAGTGAAAAAGCAGAGAAAAACATTGACAAACATGTCTTTGTGAGTTACTTCTGACCAAGCTGTGGTTGGAGTTGACATGATTTAAATAAAACCTGAATGTAGCCTCCAACACCTTTTTTATATATATTTTTTTTCACTGCATGTTTCCAAGACGTTCTCAGATACATCTGAAGTGAGATGTTTTTTTTAAAGTGGTGAGTTTAAATAGTCCTCTCTCAGGCAAGTTTGTTTCTGGAGGAACGGACATCTGTGAGACATTTCTGAGCGGGGAGATCCTGTGAACATTCCTCTAAAGCTCTTCTCTCTGTTTGACTTGTTTACAAGTGGCCACAATGAGTCACAGGCAGGAAGAGAAGAATATCGAGATGATCATCTGTGTCCTGTGAGAGTATAACACATGTTGTCCGTCCTTTTGTGCAGCAATTTAAACGGCTTTGTTTTAAAAATGGTCCTGCAAACATTTCACGTTAGAGGACTGTTAGATATAACAAAACATACACGATTTAGCTTTTACTGTAGCCTGAACAACAAAGAAATGCTAGTTCAAATGCTAGTTTTTGTGTTACTATCCCCAGAAAGATCGTCAGCTTTTAGTTCTCCTTAAAACGGTCGTTCAACGCCAAAGTGTGGCCTCAGGGGAGCTTTAAAAACACAAACGGATGGACGGATTTGCTCATCAGGGATTTACTGTGTTACTTTACAGCTAAATGAATGTTATCATCAGGCCGTTAGCCAGTGAATTCACTTTTGCCAAGTACAAACTCGTGCTCATGACCACAGATTATGTACAGTTCACAGACTGTTGCTCTAAAGCTCATGCCAGGAGTCATGATAGCTTTCATTCGCCGGGCAATTCTGCTGTTGCTGACGAGGCTCTGCAGAGGAAACTCCTCATGCATGTAGCTCTGTGCCAGCCCTGGATACGCTCCTACTTAATGCATTTGACATATTTATGGGACGCAGTTATGATAAAGCTAAATGCATTAGATCAGTGACTCCCAGCCTGAAGTCCTTTTGTAAATGTGAAAAGAACGCGGAGTGAGGCAAGGCAGCTTCATTTAAAGAGCGCATTACATAATTTCATTCACATTTAAGAAGTGACATTAAAACATCAGGCATATGCAACACAGCGATATAACAATCTAAACAATGTTCACAGGCCTCATAAGCCTCAGCAGCTCTGGCAGCTGAATCCTGTGATAGCTGGATGTGTTGATACTAGAGTGAAACAACCATTGCAGTAAAAGGTTCAAAATGAAGTCTTTTAATATATTAAAGTTAAGAGCAGCGTCCAGGATGACACACAGGTTTCCGACCAGGTCATCTGTTTTTTTTTTTTTTGTGGGGGGGGTGCATGATGAAAGTATGACTAACCTCCCGCTGCTGATATTTTGGAGCCAAGAAGAATTTCAGTTTTATTCGTGGTTTAGGATTTTAGGAAAGCCCGATCAAGATGGAAGTTTTGAAATCCATTTCAATTTTACAGGGTAAAAATGTCACTGATTACAAATAAGGCAGTCGATTTAGTGGCCAAACGTGTTTATCAAGTGTAAATGCAAAGTAGTAAGCAATCCAGGAGGAAGGTCTAAATAGATTGCTAAAAGACATTAAGGTAACATTGAGCTTCTTAACCTAATAAATAAAGCTCAAACGTTGAATTACTGCAAAAACACAAACCCCTGGTAGTGTCGCTTTAGTGGAACAAATGTTAAGGATTACAACAGAGAAAGGTGCTGTATTGTGTGTTCACACAAATAAAAATCTAATGACAGACACGGCTGAAGGGTTTTGAAATCGCGGTTTGGAAAAGAGGCTGCCACCATGCAGCGAGACTGACAGGATGTAGGAGGCAGGCGGGAGCGTTGTGAGGGATGCAGGGAGTTGGGGAGGGAGGCTGACCTGTGATTGACATCTGCTAAAAGAAAGTCACCACCACTTACAGTAACTCTCTCTAAGGGATGTATAGTGGAAATACAGCACTGAGTGCATTCTGTTTCTGACTTGTTTGTGAATAATTATGATGAGTCACAAAGAGATTACTTGAAACTTAAATATGTAAATAATCCTCCTACCTGGCGAAGCAACAAAACCTGGGTTTATCATCCTGCGTCACAACAACTGAATAAAGATTAACTGGAGGATATTATTCAGTTCACCAGGAGCGCTCCCGAAGTGTTTTGCTCTATGAACTTCGGTGTCACCCATGAAAAAGCATGTTTTTTACTGAGAATCTATTGCATCACTGTAAAAATACAATATACTGCAGTTTTCATCTTGTTTTATCATAAAGATACACAAGTCCCAATTGTGACTGCACTTTATTCAACACACCAAACAGATATTTAAATCCCTTGTTAGTTAAATTACACAAGATGTGTGCGCTTATGGATTGTTAACTGAGTTTTCAAATGTTAACCCTGCACTGACAATATTGCATAAACTGCATTCGAAAATACATAATGCTCATTTGAGGAACTTAACGTGGGAAGAGAAACCACTCTAACCATAATCTGATGCTACATCTGACAGTACCCAACAACCCCCTGCCCCACTCTTCTCCTTTCATAAGTCATGGACTGACAGCAATGGCAGGAACAAAAAAAAAAAATCTCTAGTGGTGCAAACTGGGGCCCTGCCACTGTAGTCTGCAATATGCTGGAAGGACTGGATGGGACAAAAGGAGGGCATTTTAATGGTTTAACGGGCCGGCCCTGTAAGGACATAGGGGGAGGGGAGGGAGGCTCTGCCTGGACTGATCAGCCTCTCTAGCTAAAATTACAGCCCAGTGCTTCACATACCTGAATTTTTACTACTTTTTCCCACCTCCAGCCTCAGCCACAGCTAATCAATGCCTGAGCCTCCCTGCAGCCTGAATATCATGGGCTGAAATGGTGCTAAAACACTTCATAACTCATAGCTCAGGCCCCCGGGGAATAGCATTAAGGGTGTGGCGGGAAGGCAGATGAGGAAAATCTCGGTGCCAGTGAGCTCTACCTCATTATCATATTTTATCTGTAACATTACCCATCCCAGGAGGTAATTTGAATGTGACTGTAGTGCACAAATATAGCTGGATCTTGCCGTCATCCGTGAAGACAGAGAGGCTTCACTGCAGCGGATGCATTATTAAAGCCTGGCCTTGTTGTGTTGTCATCCTTTACCTAGGCTATACTGTTACGTGCCATATTCCTCGGTGACCCTGTTTAGCTCTGCTGCTATGGGGTATGATTCTATAAAATGGTACACAGGGGGTAAAATTGGCAGGATGACTAGATAGACAGGTAACCCAGGGAGGGGGGTGGTGCAGATCTGCTGTGAGGTAGAGTCAACGATGGCGGGATCAAGGTCAGTGCAGGTCTAAAGCCCTGGGTCTGCAGGGAAAGCGATGGAGGGCAGGGTGTCGCCTGCAGCTGCTGTGGCCTCTTGACCTGCTGGGGGAATGGATGAGGCTGCTCCCAGCTTGTGTTTTTTTACACATTTACTGACCCACTGTTGCAGGACATTATAATCCACAGTGTAAGCTCCTTATCTACAGCACAGTTTTGTGAAAAAGGAAGCACCAGAGCAGATTATTCTCAGTTTGTGCTGGGACCAACCCCCACACGACATAACACTTATTTTTCTTCCCATTATTACATGTATACAATAATCCTACATATTCCCTGTTGTGGAAAACAGAATGTGAGTACTGCATCGCGATGGCTGTATGTCAGATTTCTAGCACTGCAACCAACAAATTGGTTCTTGATTAATCATTTGGTCAATGAAATATCAGTAAATATTAATTCAAGTGATAGTTTACTACTGTAAACTCTTTCTTGAGCAAGAAATCAACAGCCCAACTGTTTTAGTGACTAGAAACAACTAATTTTGTTCCATTATGGTTGAAACTACTTAAATTATTAATCCATTATTAAAATATTTGCAAAATTATTTGTCTGTTTCATTTTTAATACCAGTAGAGGTGTACAGATGTATATACAAATATAAACAGAAAATGAAAGAAAACAGAAACAGAAATACAAGTAAGTTGTAACTGATAAGAGGAAGGCGTCACCGGATTACTGCATATTTGTAGGCTGTTGTAACTGGACCCGAGTAAGCGTGTGTGTGTTTGCGTTTGTGTTCCTTGAGCGTGTTCTTAAAATCCACGTGTCTCAGCCATTGGCCTGTTTAACTCTGGCATACAAATATGACTCCAACTACAATTCCCACAATGCTTCCGTGGCGAAAAGAGGCTGTGACGTCCCAGGCAAGCTAAACCGGGTCCTGGATATTGTAGTTTATAAATAAACATTGCTCACTCTTTTAATAATATTCAAAGTATTTACTAATAATTACACCGTTTCTCACCTCGCATAAGTTTTGTTTTATTTTTAATATCTACGTTAAAACATTTTAATATTGGCCCCCTTTTTTTAATCCTATGCGAAAGAACTGCCAGAGAACTACATTTCCCACAGCGCCCTGTGATTCCGCGCATGCGTGATGCGCGGCGGTAGCTGCGTGCGTGTGGTGTAGTCACGTGGAGACGGTCCACCTCGGTTCTGTCCAAACAGAACGTGAGCATTTAGCAGTCGGTCTGTCGGAGCGCCGCTTGGTGCTAAACTGATTCATGTTGTTTGTTTAGCCGCCCGTCCCTTTAAACTAGACTATTTTATCGAAGAATGAGTGATAACGATGATATCGAAGTCGATAGTGACGTGAGTATGGCCACTTTTAGCTCTTTATGGATGTTATTTTACTAGCTGGCGATTTAGCTGAACTAGCGGCTCAGCTAGCGTTAGCCACCAGTAAGCTGGCTAGTTTTGCTTTTCTCCCTGATAAGTATTTTCTTGTCGGGATTCTTGTTAATTGATAAGCCACTCTAGCCTTTCTTGCTTCGGCGCTTTGCTTAGTCTGTTGAATTATTTTACTTTCTAGTCACCTCAGCGAAACAGTAAGATTTGCTGAACAATTATGGCTACAATTGTACTTTTTGTTCTGTTTCTTTGCAGGAAGACTCACCGAGATATCACTCTGTGGTGCGTAATGCTGGGGGGATTTGTCCAATGTCGAGCAAATGTTTCACTGTTGCTGCAAAGTTAATTTATTACATTCTACTTATTTTTAAAAAAATATTTTATCGAGTGGTAAGGTTACACTGTGGGGGTTGATGTTACTTGAAAGAGAATGTGAAAGTACTGCTTTCTTCCATGTGGAACAACTGTATTTGTCTTAAACTAATACTTGTGCACGGCAGTTTTCCGTCAGTTTCTGTCGCATTAAACTAAAGTGCATATCTAATAGCGCTGCGATCGTTCCTCGGCATCAGCGTTAGTAACGTGCACTGCAGGGTATCCCCCATCCTGTGTGTACGCGGCCATAGGGAGACTGTGACACGACATCTATATTTAGACCAAAGCTTTATCTCGCTACAATGGCTTTTTGTTGCATGTTTATTATTTTTTCCGGTTAATACAAAGCTTTCTCTGCTCTGTGGCAGACAGTCAGTCGCTCCGAGTCGTTTCCCCGGCGGTTCACTTCAAGCCGCGGGGATCCCGCTCGTGATCAGGTTTGCAAAAATCGCACATCTAGGTCATCTCGGTAAAGAGGAGCCGTTTACATTTGCACCGCATTCGCGATGCTGCAGAGGATATAAAAAGAGTATAGCGGCTGTTGCATGTGTGGATTTGAGCGGTAGCCGCGCCTGCATCTCGGTCAAGCCTTCGTGTCAGGAAGAGGTGCTGCGGGATGTTTTTCCTGTGTTGCAGCCGGTGATTAGAGCCATCTTCTCTCGACAGGCCACTAAAGGGCTGGCAGCCCTAAATGAATGACGTATAGCTGCATCGCAAACCGGCGAGAAAAACACTCTGCACGACTTGGTTGATGCACAGCTTGCACGACACGACGATCGTACCTCCAGTCAGATAGCCCGAATTTGAATAGCAGACAGGCATTAAGGAAACATTAATCTTACATTTTGGAGTGTGCATTAGTGATAATAAGCCGGTGGCCTCCAACAGACCTCAGGCTTTTCGCTCTTCATCATCTGTTACTTTTGCTTAAATGCAGTCCCCAGCTGAATCGCACAGACACATGAGAAACTGGAACCTGATTTCGTTTCACTTAGGATTGTCTAATGTGATTACCAAAGCTATAAGCATAAATATGAATGTCCCGACAGTTGTTTGTGTCCCTCGGAGTCAGACATTTGCTTGCATCTCTGCAAATCGTGTCCTAAATTAAAATTTGGCTGTGAAATCTGCAAATTGTGAGGAAATATCTAATTTCATTGACAGCAGCCAGACTAAACCTTCAGTTGCTACAGCCTAAGGCACCGCCAATTATGTTATTTTGTAATAGCAAATGCGGCTTTTACGATTTCAGAAATACGCATTTCTAAACCGAGTTTCTGATCTAAAAAGTATTATTTAGCCCACACGGGCACAGAAATAAATCGTTAAATCTTCAGCTGACGATGGTTTAGTGCGACGGACGCTAAATAGGTTTCCAAACCTGTAAAGTGGGTCTGCTGTCTGGAGATATGTCTTAGTCGGCAAGATAAGAGATTGACCGTCTAGTCACTAAGCAGGCACCAAACACTTGACGTCTACTATGCACCATGTTTGGTGTTAGACTTCAAAATAGAGATAAAATAAATAGAAAATTAATCTGCAGATATCCAAATGAGTGATTAAGCAGTTTTGTTTTTTTTTTAAACAAAAGTGGCAAAAATCACCAGTTGGGATTGTTAAATGTGTGCTTTTGCCTGCCGAGATAGTTGCAAACTGAATATTTAGGACATTTTAACATCTCGCGTTGTGTTGTTAGAGCTTATTATCGGGCATTTATCACTATTCACACGTCATGCGCTTCTTTCTGGAGCTTCTGGCTAGTGCAAGAAGGTTTCCCTCCACCAGCCCGACAGAAGTGTATGCTTTCAAGCTGAGCATGTGAGACGGCCATCGGTGGCCGGGAAGCTGCAGCTACCAGCTCCACCACTCGGCACCTGGAGCTCTTATGTAATGTGTCATGGTCAGGTATGAATAGAATGGAGGGAGCAGCTCGGCTGGCGCGTCCTCTTAGGCAGCCGGCAAAAGGTATCGGTTTTATGATGAGCTGATAATGGCTGCGCGGAGGTAATTGGACACCTGTTTTTCGTTTCGCTTAACAAGTCAAATAGCATTAGCATGTAGCTAATAAGGCTCCAGGACACGCCTGAGTACAATTAGTTGAACTTGTAAAGGTAGTTTGACATCAGTGAGTCGTTACAGGATCGGTCACTGGCTCTCGTAAACTTTCCCCAAATGAAATGTTTAAAGAAATCGCAGGTGATAAATAAAAGTAAAATACTTGATTTCTGAGAAGTTACACAGAAGTGTAGAAGGTTTGAGGTTTGGTAATGTGACAGTATACACAGGGACACACAAAGTGCTTGTGCTGTGCACCATCTAATCACTTTATCGGCTCAGGGTGTATAAGACCATCCTACATCGTGTTTAATATTTAAATGTTCTCCAGGAGATGACGTTCTCTGATCAGTCACATATTTAACATGCAGAACTAGAAAATCCCCAAACATCTGTGTCTGGACATTTGACTGTAGAGCTGTTCAATTAATTTTCTTCCATAAAGTTTATTGTGTTGATCTCAGCATCTGTAGATTTTGTAGTATGAATTACACACACCACGAGTTTTAGTTCATATCACCCTGTTTTTGTTGTTAACAGAGGTGTTAAAACATCCTGGTGCATCTCATCTTGTGATCCATTTAACTGTGGATAACTGACTGAACAGCCACACCTATTAAATACTGTATGTGGTATTTGGTGTGTGAAACACAACATCTGCCCTCTTCCCTGAAAATTAAGTTTCATTTCCATTAAAGTGTAGCGAGGTGGCCCACGATGAAACGCTTTATCAGACTGTGTAATATAATGTGGGAGAGAAGCAGGAATAATCCGTAATCATAATAATAACCTGTTCAAATCCGTAAAAACTAAAATATAAAATGTCAAGTACCTTTTGCAGGATCATTTTAATCCAGATTATTGTGTTATTTCGTATCACTCAACAGTGGAGTGATATTTAGAAACGGCTAATTATCAAGTGTTCATTTGATGTCCATGATTGCCAGGTAATTGTATATGGAGCAGCTCCAGGGAGTGCAGCTTGAATACACTCTTAGGTCTTAATTAACCTTCAAAGATTAATGATGTTAAGTACCCTGTCTGGTGAGGAAAGTGTGTTTTTTTTAAGTGTTAGACTAGTTTTAAAGCCAAAGCTGAAGATATGCATGTTTAAAAAGCACAAAGCAGGTGTAAGGGGTAAAAAAAAAACAAAGTATGGGATTAAAACCTGAAGTTTAACCTGTTTTAGATTTTAATTTAAGCTCCAGTTGGACGCAGGATATACGTGTACTTTCTAAGCCTCCCTTCGATTTTAACCGACATCCTACCTATAAAAACGGCTCCCAGACCTGAAATTGCACATGCCATCCATACCGCTCACGTGTTTGTTTATGCCGGGGTTAATGTAGGGAGTGGAGTCTCTTCTCTGTAGCTGCGCGTACGATACCAGGAGGCACGCGGTCCTTCTGGATTTGCCTCTCCCGGCTGGTTTGTGGCTCTTGTGCAACGGGAGCAGCTGTCGCCGTGCCAGGCCGTCTCATCACACGCCGCGTTATTGTGAATTTAATACGAAGTAAACTGCGATAAAGTGGTTTTTATTACAGTTTCAGTTTCACACGCGTGGCATTTAGGCCGACAGCTTTACCTCGCGCCTGGTTTGTAGCATTAAATCGCTAACCGGCAGCTTGTGCCGGCTACAGATGTTTGCATCTGAGTCACACTCGACACATCCTCCCTCCCAGCAAGCATGTGACACGCTGAAGGCCTGTCTTAACCTGCGCCTCGTCTCACTTGTGGCCACTTTGGTTTTTTGTTGCGATCCTTGGACCAAAACGAGTCAGATGACACCAGGTCACGTGACTTCCACCTTGCCTCCCATCTGCCCGAGGCCGTGTTGTAACCACCTCGCCGTGCAGTTTCATTACTAATATTTAAATCTAACCTTTTGATTTGCTGGAAGCGCATGAGCCGAGGTGATGGTGGCGATGAGTCGAGCTGGGAGGGCTTTGATTGGGTGTCGGACTTAATGTCTCAGCCTGGCGTGGATTAGGCCGGAAACAGATGTGATTGGCGGCTGCGGTGGTTTGGCCTAAAAACAGGTCGGACTGCAGGCGGCAAACTGATCTCCTGCCTGGATCAGGTCATGTGATTATGGCAGCCATCTTATGCCTTTACAGTCTTAATTTGAATACAAATGTGCGGTTGAACTTTGGGGCGTGTGTGTGTCGATTCGGTATGCGCGGGCTACGGTGATTAAGCCAGTTGTTGAAGTTTGTATAGGGCAGGACGGGTTTGTCCTGATGGGACACAAGCGCCTGGAATTCACCATGAATTTGGCTGAGTTCAGCGAGGTAATGTGATTAAAGCTGAGTAATGTAGAAAGAATGGGGCACAGCAGCGAAGGCGCATGTTCCTCTGCACTAAAGCAGCAGTCCTGCACATCATCACACCAAGTTCTGCTTAGAAACCCCCCGAATCCAACGTGAGCGCCCTCATGAAGCTGCACATCATGGGGCCTTTGTCGTTGTGGCTCACCCGCCCACGTTCTGAGTGACTCCTTGACTTTGACCTGGTCATGAATTTGAGCGGCCACTCCTGCGAGCTCCTGCAGAGAAGGGAGGGACAGAAATGCGCTTGGGGTGGGGGGTGTCAGCGCGGGTCAGCGTTGGAGGAGGCTCAGGAGGACGGCAGAAGGCAAAAAGGCCACGTCGTGTCGCGGCTTTTCACTGTCTGTTGGACTTTTTCCTCATTAAACCACCGGAGGCTATGTCAGACCATTGATTAGCTGTCTTTGTTGTGTTTTTATTAAGTATTGTTTACCTGACGACGGGTTTAAGTGAAATTTGGCCAAGGAACATGTGATCAGCGCTTGGTGCGATTTTAAACCCTGTTTATGAGAAACGTTTTACACAGAGACGTAAAACATTTAAAACATTTTCCCTTTTTTTTTTTTTTTCCTCCTCTCGCGAACATTTGGACTCAGCTTAAAGATGCCGACACATTTATCCCACCGTTGTCTGCAGTTACACGTATTTTAAGCCAGTTGTATTTATGATTTCAACTGTACAGCTGTGGAGCCGGTGCCCCCTCCCCAGCAACTCGTGTTGTGACGTTGGCTCCGAACCAATCACAACAGAACGACGACAACTGCGTCGAGGACGAGCTTCTGTTGACGATAAAGTGGCAGAAATTGGGGTCACGTGATCTGCAGCAGACATTTTCTTTGCAAGCATGAATTCACAAGAGCAGGACTTGCATCTCTCTCTCTCTTTTTATGTGATATGAAACTGAATATCTGTAAGACTGACGTAACGAGCTGTAGATCTGGGGCTTTATCGGTGTTTCATCATGAAAGTCACGACCGTTCTCGCTGACGTTGATCTTGAGTTCAGAATCTGCTAGCTTACAATTTCCGCTCACATCCGGCATGGACAGAAAGCCGTGTAGGGTTCAGTTTTAAATCCTGTGCATCACTGGTGCTCGTGTTGCAGAGGCAGAGTGGGACTTGGCAGCAGAGCGGCGTGTGTAGGTTGACCAGGGACGGTTGGACACCCGCTGTCCTCTACCCACGCTGCTCTGCTGCCAGGCTGAAGGCCTTGTGACTCTTCTCATTGCAGGCAGACAAACGGGCACACCACAATGCTCTGGAGCGCAAGCGTAGGGACCACATCAAAGACAGCTTTCACAGCCTCCGGGACTCGGTACCCGCCCTGCAGGGAGAAAAGGTTGGTAAAGCTCAGCCTGCAGGTCCGCCAGGCACACAAACGGCTCATGTAAGAAATTTTTGAACTTGTATTTTGCAAAGTGTTTGCTGAAAGGCTAAGTATGATATATCTAGTTTGTTTTGTTCTGTGCCAGTCTTACCGCTTGACTTGATTTCTAGCATTTCTAGATTTGAATGATTCCCAGTGATGTCTTTACTTGCTCCGTGTGTGCGTGTCAGTGTAGCTGGAGGGGCTGGGAGGAGGGCAGATGGTGGAAGAGTGCAGGCTGGCAGCAGCGACACAGCGACGCAGTCTAAATACTTGGACCAGCGTCAGGAAGTTATTATGAGGAAATTTTGTTGCTCTCTTTCCTGTTTTGACATCCACGACATTGAGAGCGCTCGGAGCTGGTTCAGTAACTGGGCACGCTGCTTCACCCCCCCACCCCCCCTCCAAAAACGGGCAGATCATGAGTGTCGCGCAGCGTGAAGGGCGGGCGGTGGGAGGGGGGCGTTTATAAAATGATGTGAGGGATGTTTGGTGATAATTTGTAAGATGTGTTGGGTTACAGCTGCCTCCATGTTCAAGCCCCCCACTCCCAGGACCACACTGCTATTACAGCTCTGCTTCGGCGCCAGCGTGCACTAGTCTGTCGTTGTGAGAGGAAGCAGAGCAGAATACGAGGAGAGTATTTGGGCCGGGCACCAAAACCAGACTGAAAAGAGGCTGCAAAATCAAGTTTATATTCACAACTCCTCGTTCTTTCGTCAGGCTCTTCCTGATTTGGGTCAAACTTCGGCCTGTTTTACGCTTTTTTTCATTAAGGCAGGGTTTGTATAAAGCTCTTACAATGAGATAAAAGCGTGTTTTTACACATTTGACCCTTCTTTTTAATTAAAGAGAGGATTTTTAGTGGAATGATGGTTTTATTTCTCAAAGAACGGTCAGAGATATAGTTTGAGGTGATAGTCAGTATGTGTCTGATGCCTTTCTTCGGCTCAGAGGAGGCAGCGGCGTTTACGCTCACCGTAATCGAGGCGAGCACGCTTGCGGTAATGTGTCGGGGTTGTGACACATTACCTGTGGATGTCAGGCTGGAGTGTGAGAGGTTAAGAGGAGGCAAGCTGAAACACACAGCGATGTCCCAGGTTTCCCCGTGTCCTCCTGCAGTTGTCTGCAGTCGCCGGTCTCTGTAGCGTCAGGACAGGAGCAGAGAGATGTGTAAATACATGTATGTGTGTTTTTATTTTGTGCAACATGTGAATGTGTATGACAAAACTCTGTATACTTGCGTCATTGCTTCAATTTCTGCATGTGTCACTAACAGCAGTCTACCAAACAGGCGTCTCGAGCTCAAATCCTAGACAAAGCCACAGAGTACATCCAGTACATGAGGCGAAAAAACCACACGCACCAGCAGGACATCGACGACCTGAAGAGGCAGAACGCACTGCTGGAGCAGCAAGGTACTTCAGACCGCCACGCCGCCGCGTTAGCTCGGGGCCGACGTGAGGATTCGGTCGTTTTAGCCTGCTGGTAGTAGCTGGGGCTCCGGCCGATCGAACCCGACCCTGCTACAGGTTGCAAGAGCGGCGCGCAGGGAGGGAGACGAGGAGGAAATGCAAATGGGGCTCCACCGTGTTTGTTTTGTTTGGGTGCAGTGAGATAAAGGAGCGCGTGGACGACTGGTTTCAGAACATGTCGTCCTGCTCTCAGAATCAAAGTGTCTGTTCCCCCACAGCAGCACTTTACTTTCCTCTAAAATGTTTTTAACCGAGAGCCTTGATGCAGCCCACGCAACCCTGTCTGCAGATAGTTTTGAACAAACAGAAACAAAAGGTCAAAATAACATTTTAGACGCTCAACTTTAAAACTGTTTAAAGACATTTCAGCCCCAGCTGCGAGTTTCCCCCACAGGCTTAGAGTATAACCTGCGCTGAATGGCATTAAAGCGGTGAAAACTGTAGGAAAAGACAAACGGGAGCTGAGGCCGCAGCCCTGCAGGAAGTGTTGATTTTGAATGCGGGAACTAGGCGTCACTGTTCCTCAGTCGTAACAGCGCTGTTGTAGTGTGTGTATGAGCTAGACGGAGATGAAACCTGATGGAAAACCAGAGGAACGTGCTTCATTTAAAGAAAAATAATAATAACCCTGTGTGAGACAAAGCATCGGGGGAAGGATTTGGTTTGGTAAACGCACGGCGGCTTTTCACTCGCCTGTACGTGCGTAGTTAAACCAGGAAGTGGCACAACAGAATTAAAGTGCGCCTCCTTTATGGGAAAGTGGCTATAAAGAGAAAATCTCTGTTTAGGCTGCTTCCCACTCAGCAGAGCAGGGTTATATAAAAATGGTGCAACTCGGCCAAGATCTTGACTTCCTCCGTTTTGGATTTGTTTGTCTGCGTTTCCTCCGAGAATGTCCTATTGTTGTTATTTTGAAATCTTGTCGTCCTTCCTCACCTTCTTCCTCTCTTCACGTTGTGCCCCCCCCTGCAGTCCGAGCTCTGGAGAAGGTGAAGGGCTCCACCCAGCTCCAGGCCAGCTACTCGTCGTCCGACAGCAGCCTGTACACCAATCCAAAAGGCAGTGCCGTGTCGGCGTTCGACGGAGGCTCCGACTCCAGCTCCGAGTCGGAGGCAGAGGAGCCACCCAACAGGAAGAAGCTGCGCGTGGAGGCCAGCTAGAGAGCGGGCGGTTAAAACCCGGCCACGGTCGAGGCAACGGGGGCACGAGGGAGGGCGGGAGGGAGCGCGGCCTTCAAAGCTCTCGAGGCTCACCGACCCCTCCCCCCTCCATGCCAACAACAACAAACACCACCACCCCCGGGCCTCCCTCGCCGTCCCCCTCGTTTTCTCCTCCTCCATCTCTGGGTGGGCTCGCACTGGAGACTCATGACCCCCCCCTCAAACCTCCACCACACCGCCGCCACAATCGTCTCTCCTCCCGCCCCAAACTCCAAGAACAGGAGGAAGGAAGTCCGCAGGGTGACAGATGACTGCCTCAGTCCACCGACAGAGCTTCAGGTTCCCCCCCTCCCATCCTCCTCTGTCTCTCTTCTCTTTGGTTCTCATTGGTTCCCCCCCTGAGCAACGTCAACAATCCAAACCCCAAAAAGAGGCAGCTTGGCTACTTAAGGACTTGATGCTTTTTTTGTACCCTCAATAAAGCCCCTCCTCCTCCCCAGGTCGTTTGTTTTGGGAGGGGGAGGGCGTGCCAGGCGTACTCCAAGCACTGCTATATTATTATATCTATTTTTTGTTCTTTTCTTTTTTGTTTATTTTGTTATTCTTGATTAAAAAACAAACCTGTTTAGAATTTACACACACACACAGAGCCCTAGATAAATCATCCTGGAGAGGTTTACCTTTTTAAAAACAAAACATTTGTAGCTTACTCTTTTTTTTTTCTTTTCTCCCCCTCCACTAAAGAATGTGAAGACGCTTTTGAAGCTAACGTTAAAGTGACACCCACCTCAGGCCCACTGCAATGCAGATGTTCTCTGCCCGACACGTTTGTTACCACGCGATTTAAAAAAGGAAAGAAGAAAAGAGGAAAAAAAAGAAATCACGGCTCCTTTTGTTGAAATTGATGTTTTGAAGGAGAATATTCCTAAACTTGTATCGTATTTTGTCCTTTAGCTTGAAGTAGTGAATGACTTTAGGTGGCCGAATACGTTAGGCATCTCGTTTTATATATCATTAATTAATAATTTAAAAAAAAAAGCATTGATTGGATGTTTTTCGAGTTCAAAAGTATGTTATGCATTTTGTAGTAATCTCACAAAGTTATGGGGAAAATGCCAATTTGTCACACGTAGTTTTCCTTAAGGGTTTGAAATAGGTATTGAATGTGAACGGTAGCTCCCGTCTTTTTGCGGCGCAAGGCAGTGAAGCGAGTCCTTGTCGATGTGTTGTGCTTTACACAGTAAAAAAAAAAAAAATCAATGTTGCTGAACCCCCCCCACCCCACCCCCGAGGGAAACAGGAAGCGTTTTGCGTGTCTAGGAAACGTGTGTGTCTGTATATTGTTTCCATTTTATTTCCATTTAGGAGGATATAATTAGTGTAATAGGTCTTTGTTTGTCCGATTCCATTCCATGGAAATTACAAGTATGTTGTACATACTGCCAACAATTGTCTTGCAAGTTGAGGCCTACCTTTACTATGAGACTACGAAATAAACTATTTTATCCTTTAACGCCGCCGCCTGTCATTCACTGCGTTTGAAAGCGTCTCCTTCGCCGCGTCCGTTTCAGCTTCCAGCTCGCGGCGGCGGAGCTTTCGGGGCCGGATGTGCCGAGGCGCAGCGGGCAGACACAACTTCAGGTTTTTCTGGTTTCCAGTGATGCAGGCGGGTGGCTGGAATAAAGACTGGGGGTGTAAAGTGTACTTTTATGTGTGGTCATATAACGAGTCTCCCCTTACACTCCTGACGTTTTTACCTATGTGGAGGGATGTTTTGTCGTCTGACGCGACAGAGCCACCTTCTTGCAGCGCGTGTGCAGTGAATCTTTGAATTTTAGTTCATTTCCCTTCATTTTCTGCTTTCAGGAAGGAGCACGGACTGCGTCTTAGAAACACTGAGGTCCTACTTTAAAGTTTCCTGTAACAGCTCAGGCTGCACCTAAGCTTTCGATCATTCGGACAAGTTTCGGCTGATTCATGTCAGTTTGACGGATGCTCCTGAAACCAACGGATACCATAAAACCAAACTAGAGTTGCAGCAATTGCTCAGCTATTTGGGTTGCTGATTGGCAGAAAAATATAATTTAAAGTGCTAAAAAAGTTGCTTTAAACACCCAAGAGTTTGTTTATAGATCAGTAAGAAGCTTTTTAAAGACCTGCCCTTCATTCTCGTCTTTTTATAGACCTAAATCAAAGTAAATGATCATATTTTCAGCCCTAAACTCAAGTAACTGTCTTTCTTTGCAGGAAATTACAGACCATGAGATGATAAAACAGCCTGATGTAGATGTACTTTTTATTTTATTGTAAGAAACGGTCCAAAAATACTGAGCTCAGCCTGAAAACGTGCACGTGTTGACTCAGCTGAAGGCGTCTAACCCCGTGCTGGAGCCCTGCTGTCACCGACTGAACACCGAGGCGCTAATCTGTTTTGACCATTTCTGAATTTATAATTCAGGACTGAAACGTTCACCGTAGCGTTTACCAGTCGCTTGACAGCTGTAAAACACTTCATGACACCGTGATGAAAGGTGCTGTATAAAGTTTTATTGAACTGAAGCCGTAGAAACTTTCACTTTTATTTCAGGGGATGAAAACAACAAACAGGCATTGCAAGCAAAAAACTGAATGCGAAGCCGCGCACACAACCGTTGACCTTGATTCAGGATCCTAAACGCCAGCCTCCCTCTCCCCGCCCAGCTCTACTGAGGGTCGACCGTCCGACCGGTTCTTGGGTACCGGTACGTGAGACCTGACCAGCTGTTTGCCGGGTCGAGTCCAGTCCCCGGAGTCGGTTGGTTGGCTGGTTCGCACACACACACACACGGTGACGTCTCCACCGAGGACTAACTAGGACTGATGCTCTGCTGATTCGGAGGCAGCGGCGGGGTCCGACACCGTGCCGTCTGTGGAGGCTCCTGGCTGCTTGTCCTCGGGGACGGGCAGCCGGTGGAAGTGCTGCAGGGCCTGAGCCACCTTCTCCGGACAGATGTTGTACACTGGATGAGTTGTGGCCTAAAGGAAGAAAATAAGAAACGGTTTGAGCTGCAGTCGCTTCCTAGTTCTGCTTATCTTCCCTTGATGCGGCCCAGTTTCCCAACAGCTTTATCTAATCTGACTGGGGTGTAATTACACTTTCACTATTAAACTGTACTGTACATCTGAACAGTTACTGCACAGCGTAAACAGCCTCCACTCCCCACGGAGACTCTTCATCGATTTCTCCTGAGTGAAACTGGTCTGTTACAGAAGAAATCAATTCCTTTAAACACTTCTGCTCTGTTTAATGTTTCAGGAGAATCTTTATAAAACAGTATCCCTGAACCCAAACATCTTAAACGCCTTTCTTCACCCATTTAACACTTTGAATCTGGTTGAACAAAACACTCTAAGTTCAGATTTTCCTGAAAGTTCAGGTTTCCTTCATTGAAAATCTCAAAACACCCTTAAGTCTTCTTCAAATGTTCATTAAGTATTTAAGGTTTTCACACTGTCTTAGTCTTACACTTAAAGAATCCCTCAAATTTGGAGAAACTGGATCTTTCTGAGCAACCTAACCTAACCTCCACAAATCAGTAACTCCTAAAAGATGATGCAGCTCATCACAGCACCCTTCCTCTTCTTTATTTTGTCAACCCTGTGTTGCTGTAGAGGACATAAAAGTGCAATGCAATCAGATGCAACACCACAAACGCAACCCTAAAAACTTCCAGAGTTGACCAAACACAGAAATCTGTTGCAGGGCCCGCGCTTCAGGCCCGAACACGGGCTCTTGTTGCTTTGTCCAGTTTTACTTTAAACGTGTTGAAACACTGTGTCGGTGCCTGGTTGGCAGCTGGGCTTAGTGATATGCACATGCACATGCACATGCACGTGGCAACGGGCCAGACTTACTGTAACCAGCTGAAAGTGCCGGTAATGAAACAGGAAACAGGAAAATCAAACCAACCCCCGCCGCCGCCACTGACATCTTCAAGTTACACCACATAGTTTTTATTTTACCTACCAACTCCAATCAACAGCGAGCGCTTCTCCTTTTCGTATTTGCAGCGAAATGACCAAGATCAGGAACTAAACCCTAAGACTGTCACACTGACAGCATGAAGGCATGTGATAGGTGCAAAGATTAAGAACAGAGTGATGCTCATTTGACTGGTGATGCAGGTGCATGCAGCTAAATTCAAGCGTTTCCTGCACAACGGGCAAATAAAAACAAGTCAACAGTTTAATAGTTTACCGCACTGAGGGAAAATAAAAGGGTTCAAGTGCATCAGAGGCCAAATGAGCAGGCGTTCTCTTTAAAAAGGCGTGTTGTTGATTTAATTTACAAATGTTTCTTTTTACTTTCAAGGACCCGCAGATAAACAGTGCTGCTGACTGCTGGCAGACTCTGTTATCTGGTAGTAAAATAACCCTAAGAGGTCTAATGCCGGTGTTTTCTGAGCCACTACTGACGCAGACAACTGGGAATAAGGAGCCGCTCTCTCGTGATTCTCCATGAATCAAACCACTCATGGTTCTTTTTAAAGAAACCCTCCACTGTGGCAGTCAGACAGATGTGATGGAGATGAAGACGGGAGCGGGACGCAGCCCGTTTGACATCCTAAACCCCGCGCTGCTGTCTGCTGCAAGTGCTGAGTGCAATAAACCACTGATTCTCAACTAGTGGTACTTGTACCCCGGGGGGGGGGGGTTTCCTGCAGTTGCCAGGGGGTCCATGAAAAGATTATAGCGTAGCTCAACTCCAAAAACATATTTCTGTGTGATCACATCTTCCAGCTTCTGTCAAAAGAAGCAACTATGTCGGGCCAAACGCACAGGACGGGCCCTCCACCCTCAGGTGCACCTTAAAGCAAGAACTCGACATTTTGGCTTCAAGTGAACCCCTGGAGTCGGCGCTGGTTGCCTAGCAACCGCACCAAGCTTTTGTACTGATTAAAACAACCAAGACAAAATGTGTTCGGCTGTGAGTTTGCTTATAAAATCATTTAAACTCGCTGCTGCCTGATGATTCCTACATGCCCTACATGACCCTGCCTTGCTGCAGCCTCACCAGTCTGTTCTCCTCCTTGCCCAGGATCATCTCATGATGGAGGTCCATGTTCCCAAAGTGCTGTGCGATGGAGAGGCCGCTCAGGCAGTAACACGTGTGGTAGAAATCTCTGAACCTGGACACATGAAGACGTAACAGTGGACAACGATGCGCATGAGTAAAAACCACGCGAATCCCATTGGACTGTGCGGAGAGGGAGTGTGTATGTGTGTGTGTGTGTTTGCTGCTGCCAGCCTTAATGTGTCTGTGTGTGTGTGTGTGTGTGTCCAGATGGTGTGGGACTGACTTGCCAGGCTTATCCAGGAGGCCCCCTGTTGGGTTCTGACAGCACAGGAGGATGTACTCCTGCAAGGCCTGCTGCTCAAACATCCACCGCTGCCGACTCAGCTCCGACTCTCCTGCGCAGACGCAGTCGGACAGTCGGTTAGTGGGAAAAATGCAGCTAATGGAGTTGATTCTCAAGAGAGAAAGCCGTAACGATCTGAGATTTGATTAAGAAAAGAAATGGGAGCTACTGGTGAAAATTACAATGGCGTTAGTCTTGTTACCCAGCATGCCTCTGCTCGGGGGCTCTTACCTTCTTTGAATAAGGCTCTGTGGAGTAGAGGCAGGAGTCCAGCCTGCCAGAACGAGTAGCAGCCGTCCACCAGTTTATTACAGCGGCCCTGGAAGCCTCCTTCGAATCGCATCTGCCTGCTGACCACCCACCGCTGAGGACGACACATTCAACGTCAAAAACAAGATCAGCGCTTCCTCCGGGAAACGCACGCCACTTTCAGCGAAGTCACATGTGTCCCGAACGCTGCCAGCGACTGAGCAGAGCTGGAAAAGGGCCGCGCAGGAGAGGGATGAAGGAAAGCTTAATGTTGTCGATATGGGAAGGAATTTGCAATATTGTTGCCATGGAAACTACTAATTGGTGCACATCCAGTTTGCTCGGCTTGGATTGAGTAATTATGGGATATTGGGTTTAATACCAGCTGGGGGCTAATCTGTCCGAGGAAGAGGGAGGACAATGTTTAGCTTGTTAACGTTACTTAGCTCAGGGATTCATTTCAGCCAGGGGAAAAAAAAAAAATCTGTTTCAGTTTAACACGGTGGTGGACGTGGACGTGGACGTGGACGTGGACGTGGATGTGGAGGACGTCGAACAGCCGCTGCAGCCGAGCCGGAGCTGCAGCGGCTTCTGCAGGATGGATGGAAGCGCACTGATAAACACGCACCACATTTGATGCCCACACGCGGCGCGGAACATGTAAGAACGTGCGGGCATTAATAGCTTTAATGCTGCCAGGGAGACTTTCAGCATCGCTGTTCAGCTTAGCCTAATGTTCTGGGATATATTTAGATAAAAGAGCTTCTCCCCCACGAGGTCACGAGGAAATCTGAGAAGACGCGTGGCATGAGCAGCGATCTTTGATCTGCATCATAAATGCTTCATGCGTGCTGCTGCTGAGTTCTGTATTTGATTAAAACAGACACTGATCACTGATTGGCCAGGCTGCACTGCGGGAATAACTCCCCCCCCCCCCCCCCCCCCCCCTCTGTATTTATTAAACAGGTAATGTCTGCAATGCCAGGGAAATTTCTCATATTCCAAATGAAGCCCTGCGTTATAAATCAACATTTACTGCCTCTCTAAACTCGGGGCTGTGCGGGCTGTGTTTTCTACACTTGCGCTCTCACTTCACAAACCCCTGCAGAAGGAAAACGCCGACGCTCTTCGCTGGATCTTTCATTTCCATCCTTGAAAATGGAACTTTAGTAAGACCGAGCAATACTAATAACAATACCGCTGATAATACAAACAAGGCCGCGTGAGCCCGAGCGCCGCCATCAACACAGAGCCTTTCTCAATGGTAATGATTAATTCCTTCTCTCGGGGATGAAACCGGGGCTGTTTCACAGAGCGTGACTCATCCTCCATCATAAAGGATAAAGGACAACTTCATAAAAGCACTCAAACAGACGCAGCATGATGTTAAGGAAAAAATGAATATATAATTAAATAAATAAATAAGTACGCATTGTGATGGACTAGATTCTTTATGAACAGATGTGTTCTCGTCTTCTGATGCAGATGTTTTATGGACATAGAACAGTTCGCTGCTGCAGAATTAGTACTTATTAATATATATACTGAGTCATTTTAAAGGAAGTGTAATGTATAATCAGGAAAATCTGCACAAATATTAAAAGTGAAATGACTCACAGAGGAAAAATACTGTCCTAACAAACATAAAGTATTATTATTACCTGTGCACTGACGTACAAACAGGATTTCAGGAGCTTGGGCTCATTTTGTACTATTTTGCACGAGACTGCGACTAATCACTATTTTATGGATTAATCTGGATCACTGTCTCGATTCATTCCTACAAATGACGTAAATTCAAACGCAGTTTGTGTCCTCCCGACGACCTCAAAAACAAATTAAAATGATTCAGAGGCGTCGACGATTATCGGAAGAGTTGCCAGCTGAGTCACCGGTTTACTGACGGCGCGATTAATGGTTTCATCTTTTCAGCGGCGCCTGTATTAACTGAGTAGTTTGAGTGTTAATGACGTGTGCTGGAGCAGAAGTAGACCGCGTCATGAAAAGAAAAGGCTCGGGTGAAGTGCAAGTACCACTAATTGGTACTTAAGCACAATACTTGAGTAAATGTACTCAGTTACATTTCACCACCGTGTACTTCAAGTGCCTTGTTTCGTCCATGACAGTTTCTTCGTGTTTGACATCACTGTGAAACGTTCCGAATCCATATACGAGCAGGTTCACACAGGGCGACGCGGGACACTTCAGAGGGCGCGCTGAGCTGTGAGGTTGCTTAAACAAGGACGAACGTTTCCCCGGCCTGCTGGCACGTGTGGAACAGGTTTCCAGGGCCGTTGCATGCAAATGTAACGTTACGACCACAGAGAATTTGAATACTGAACCATGAGGGACAGGAAGGCGGCTGTTGCTGGAGGAGCCTTTTCCAACTTTCATATTTTGAATTTTAAGCGTTAGACACTTCCTGAACTATGACTATAAACTTTGCATTTAAGAAAGCAAAGAACAAAGACTAACACCGACTTGCTTTCAGTAAATAAACTCTGCCGGCTGGCCTTCTGCTGACATACCATCTCTTTTTCTCTCGCGGACGACCTCAAGCTCTGTGTCACTAAGCGCCTTCCCTGCCGCAGAGTCCCTGAACACAACAGTACAGCTCTGCCCACACTGAAGCTCCGGGGGCTGCTGTTCTGACCTGAGAGCAGGAGAAGACCTCCCTCCGGGGACCAGCACAAGCGGCTGTAAAACCACATGTCTGAGTTATTCTGCGAGACAGTAAATGTCTGGGGAAGCTGATCTGAGGCCAAAGGTTTGTCCAAATAAGCAAAAAAAAAACGACCAAAGCTGTGTAATATTTCATTAAAAACACGCCTCGAGAGACATTATCACTCATTTTACTTCTCGAATCTCTTTCTGTTGGGCCTCTTCCCAGCCTGTAAAAGGGATACTGCTTCAGCACAAAGGCCCCGTTGTGCCCGACACTGATAGCATCAGGCCCGAGCCGAGCGGCACCGCAGGTGATTCTGAGCTGAGGGTGTTTTATGTGATGCAAATACCTTTTTGTGTGTGTGTGTGTGTGTGACTGAATAAAGAAATGCGCCAGTGTGTGACAAGTGACGGGCGCCTCTCACCAGCAGGGCTTTGAGATCCAGCATGTGTTCGTTGCCCAGGATGACGAGAGCAGCTGTGCCGCAGAAGGTGTAGCCGCCGTGCGCCTCCAAGCCGGGCACCCCGCTCAGACCGCCCTCCCAGTTCTGACAGCTGGAGACGGAGGCAGAGAGTCACTAAAACACCTCCTGGTTCGTGGAGGAACGGAGGCAACAAAAGGCTTTTTAACTGCCGGACAGCAGAGCGCCTGCGGCGGTCACCTGAGGATCCAGTTGGTGGTGTTCTCGAACAGCTTCGGCGTGAGGATGTTTGTGAGCGACGCCACAGAAGCTGCACAGTACGCGCTCCTGCGAAACGGAGGAAACGAGAGACGTGGGTGAGCGGGAAGTCTCCACCTACACTCGCACATTATTATCGAATAGACTACACTGGTCATTTTAACTGGACATTAGGTTTGTCTGCAGGACTGCTTCATTAGTAACGAGCTGTCTTCTTCTCTTTAGAGCTTGTGTGTTTTAAAACATAAACGTACATTTGCATTCGCCATATTTCTTTATTTAGACCGATCATCTATACAGCAAAGACATATCAAGGCGTGTCTCGATACGCTAAGCCGTGTTTCTCATTAACTGCTGCACTCAGCCCGTATGTTTATACTGAAATGTTTGTTTTGTTGTCTTTTTTGTAAGAAAAAGGACGAACCACAGCAAAAAGTACACAAACAGTAAGTGCACAGTGCATTCGCCGGGGACTATTTTCAGCTGTGGATTAATACGCAGCAGCAGGAGGACGGAGTATGACTCAAAATCAGAAACAGTGGCTGTGTTCGTGTTTTTAATGTGTTATGGATAACACGGGTCTATGGAACCGAGGGATCAGCCACAGTGAGATGTATCTGGATCAGTTCATCTGAGCTTTGGGTCTTTTTGTGGGATTTGTCGACGACACGTGAAACATTATATCACCAGGCTCACATGAGAAGAGAGTTTGAGCAAATCCGCCCTTTGACGCATCCTTCGCATAACCTTAGAAATTAATACAAGGCTGTTTTCTCAGTTCGTGAAAACTTGACATTCTGGAGACACGTGGCGTTCAGAGGACGGCGGCTCGATAAGCGAACCCGTCTGAGAGCAGGAGCGTCTCAATAATACGTAACGACGGCAGAACGTTAATTGGCTGGAGGCAGATAACGGCCTCCTCCGAGAGCCACACAGCTAACTCTGGCTTTTTGAGGTTCTTTGTCGAAGCCGAAGACGACACCTCAAAGCTGCTTATTAAAAACCCCCGCTGCTCAGCAGAGCAGATTCAAAGGGAGAGCAGGGAACACACACACACACACACACACACACACACACACACACACACACACACACACACACAGCAACTCAAATAACATAAACCCACTCTCTTGCAGGAGTTATGTGTCTATTTCTCCTCTTTTCTATCAACACTAAAGGAAACAAAAAAGCAGAAAACACAAAGCAAAGAGACTTTTTTAGGAAAAGACTAAATGTGCAATGTACTTGATAATTAATAACGCTGCCGATAGCAAACATGGCCCTGAGCAAACACCGGCAGAAGAGATGTAAAGAGGACAAACAGGTGGGGCGGGTAGCGCCGTCGTCTGGGCTCTCACCTGACATCCACCTCCCCTCCGATGTGCATCACGAACGAGCCATCTGGCTGCTTCACTGACCATAGGAAATCTAGCAGCTTCTCCCTGGAGAAGGGGAGAACGGGTCATTCAGGAGGAAGGAGCAGGGGGAGGGGAAGGGAGGGTGGGTTGTGTGAAGGGGATACGATGGGTGAGGGGGGCGGAGTGCAACAAGTCGTCGGCAGCTTCGGTTACACAGAGGTAAACACAGAAAATGAGGAGTGAGACGTGTGAACGCGACATCTAACCGCTCTTAGGATCAGCTGCTGGTTAAGTAACATCAATGAGACACGTCAGCTGTGGTTGTTACAGCGTGGCAAAACACCAAACATCCCCTTACAGCCACAGATTTAAAGCTCTGACATGTGAATATTGTTATTTTTAAACTTTACATCATCAAACTGATATGATATGAATTAATACATTTACTGTTTTGCTGTTATTCTCACTCAGACCGCATGAGACTAGCGTAAAAACGCATCATTTGATATACGCGGTGCTGTTCTACGGTCTGAGCTCTATCTCTCGCCATGACAAACTGCTGATCTCGGTACAGTATTGCTGACAACAAAATCCACGCTCTGCATCAAAGCTGCTGATTTTTCTACAGACTGAGAGACGCCACCAGCCGGAAAATCACAGAAAACGTCAGATAAACATCTTTTTTTTTTTTTTTTTTTTTTTAGACAAAAGCATTTCAGGCAAATGCTTGTTTCCCTGCCCGCTGCCACCTACGTGATTTAACACGAGGCTGCGGTTTCACATCGGAATAATCTTGGGAGCAGCATCCAGCCGCCTCCGCGCGACGAACCCTAACACCACACTCAGCTAATGTGATCATTGAGGGGAGGACTCGGAAGAGCACTTGCATGAGCTGCCACAGATTTCAACAGTCAATCATGCAAATGTGTTTTTATTAGACCATTAAAAAAAGGAGATTTTGCTAATGGTTCAGAATCAAAACTGCAAATAAAAATGGTTAATGGTTGTTTTTCTACAAAGACGCACTTGAATGCGTAAATGCCAGCATGCAGACAGACACTAGGACTGTTCAGCGTTGCTCAGCGTGGTGCCAGGCAGCGACCGTACCTGTCTATAACGCTGTAGGCCTCTTCTGTACCGATGATGCAGAGGGCGTTGACGGCAGCATAGGTGGGCGCGAGGTGGGCGTGCTGTCCCGGTCCCCCGGCGAACCCCCCCGTCGGGCTCTGACAGCGAGCCAGAAACTGACACACGCTGAGGGGGCAAAAGATCAAGACCCGAAAGAGCAGTTCGGTCGTAGCTTCACATGGAGAACGTGCGCGACAGCAGGAAATTCATTTTGCAGCTTAATCTGGAAAATCATGCTCAGCAGCAGCATGTATGTATGTTGTTAAGACCACGTGCTGACAGAATCCACTGCTGCTTAAACAGGCTTATTGTTCAGATTATGTGTGTTTTGATGAGAACTACTGAGTCCCACAGGGTACATGTTTTATTGTTTCACTGATCATCTCTTCTCTGAGTGTCTCTAACTATGTGTAAAACAGGATGAGGCCCCGAAATGTTTCCTGATGAATAGCAGACGCAGACGCCTTCAAACCGCGTCACACTCAATTCACGGGATTATCAGAGCGATGATTCTCAGGCCCGCAGAGCCGCAGCGGGCCGCAGAGCGAGCGTCGCTGCTCGGGCTGAATCTCGCTGATGTGGCGCCGAGCGAAAACCACCCCAGCCACAGCTTCCTTTCTTTCCAGCCTCTGTGCACAAAGCCGCTTCTCACGCTCCTGTGCGTCCTCTTCATCCTCCGCCGTGCACAGACATCACAAAGCTTCGCAGCGCGCCTCGAGCCAGCGGACTTGGAAGGGGAACCTACGTTAACTTCGGCCAGCGCTGACCTGAGAACAGTGCACGTTTCATGGGACCGAGAAAGCAATCTGTTGTAAAGTTGCATTGTTATAAATCCTTAAAGAGGGCCTGTGTGCCTTTGTGTGTGTGTGTGTGTGTGTGTGTGTGTGTGTGTGAGCACGAGGGCGTCACACTGGCGCTGGGCAGTGCCAGCCGGTGTGCTGGCACCCCTCGCGGTCACAATGAGAGCGTGGGCCGGCGGCCTGGCGTCGCTGCTCGCTGCGAGGCTTGCGGTGCTACCGTCAACCGGCGGCAATTCAGTCACGTGACGTTTCGGCGGCGTTGACAGCGACACTGTTTGAAGTTACAGCTGCGCAGACGCAACACACCCGCACACTCTGCTCGGCGCTCGTCAATCGCGATCGTTTGAGGAGATGTGCGATTATTGCGGCTTTGTAAAGCAACACCGCGGTTATCAATCACCGTGAGAGTCTGGTTACAGATGAGAATTAAGATTAATCGATGGAAAGAAATGTAGAAAGAAATCTTTGTTTTATTTCTCATCATGTGATCATTTCTACTTTCCCCCCGGCTGGATGATGGCCAAGAACTTTTATTTATAGAGTCCGGGAGGGAAGACAAACCTCTTTCTTTGTAACTTTATATGTAAGACGTTATGTTGTCTCCTGCCATATGCTGATTTAAGCCTGGGCTGGTATGTGTGGCAGCAGCATCTGGGGCCAGTGCGCGCTCCTGTGCATTATAGCGCCTCCAGGAAATAATGTAGTGCGCCGTGAAACACAGACCTCCATTAAACGTGAAGCTGCTGGATGTAAGTGGCGCTTTCAGCGGACGTTCAGACTTTCACTCGCAGATCAGAGCTTTTCAGTCATAACTGCTCGCTAGCTGGATGTGGGTTTATCTATCTTATTCAGCACAGCACTTTATGCAACACTTGCTTTTGAGATTGCATTATTCGGTTTTGTTATTGGATAAATTGCTGTTTTCCTTTAACACACGCGGCCTCGGTGGACATAAACCACTTTAAACATATTAAACATTGGCTCCCTCATAGATCCTTAAATAAACCATGCAAAAATCTTTATTGTGTTTTATTATACATCCATATCCACGTGGGCAGCGCATTTGAATTATATTACTTCGAATATTTATATACTGTGGAGCACAATAAACGATTACAACTGACACTGCTGCGGTTGGACTGTTTGCGCGTGTAGCTGCGGCAGTTAATTATCAACATTTGCACTGCGGCAGTATTTGCTTTACTACAGTAATTATGAGAACTGTGCAATCATAATAAATGATAAAATATGTTTGGCAGCGCACGGGCTTCACTTGGCTCCGTTTATGCCTCTTGGTAGCAGCCTAGTTGTAGAGTGTGTGTGTGTGTGTGTGTGTGTGTGTGTGTGTGTGACTCACTCTGAGGCGACAGCAGCAGGAATGGGCTCCTCTAGTAGCTCCAGACTGTGAAGGATCCAGAAGCAAAGCCACGGCCTGCTAGCGTCCAGACACTGTCCACACAGAGACAGACAGCAGTGCACATCCCATGATCAGACGGGCATCAGCTGACCAATTACAGCAGACGCTGACACCAGTCAGTCAGAGGCCAGAGTGAACAGTAAACACTGGGAAACACTCATTTTCATTGGTCGGTAATTATATGAAACATGTTTGTTTATGATAAAAAACAATACGGCGATGTGTCGGTTTTGTTTTGCGTCTGTAATTTCTTGCCGCAGTGTGTGAGAGAGCACAAAAACACACACTTTCAATCTGTCAGTCCAGCTTCAAAGGAAACTCTGAAGTGAGTCTGAAGTCAAAGCGGCGCGACGCTGCGCCGGAGGCCGGTCGGTCAACGCGTGCTTTGTTCCCCTCTTTTTTGTGGCCGGAGCAGGGAACAGCGAACGCACAAAAAGGGAGGTGACCTTCCCGATGGCAGACGGGGGTATTTATTTCTTTCTTTCTTTATTTTTTGCAACGTGAATACAATGGGATTTCTATTTAAAGCAGGGGCGAGCCAATCAGACACACGACCAGAGGCAGAGAGAGCGTTGCTGTCCTTTTACTGACACAGGAACAGGTTGTGGTGTGCGTGTCGTTTTAAAGGGACAGTTTGGGGTTTTGGAAGTGAGGCTGTACGAGCTCTTCATCCATAGTCAGCGTACCTACCTACAGCAGTTGGCGGTTGGCGTGCCCCCAGTTTTAGAGAAGCAGCAGGAGCACCAGTGTAGGAAGCTAAACAATGCGCTGCTGTGTTACGCCACATGTTTGTCCACCTAAAAGTGAATCAAAGGCCATCTGTTTGTGTGAGTGCTAAACGCAGAGTGTTGGAACTGCTTTACCTTGCCGTGACGCGTGGCTTTCGGATAGCAAAGTGAAGCCGTTACGCCCAGATATGGCAACGTCATATTCACCAAACTCCTTTGACAAACACGGCAATTTCACCTCACGGGTCTCAGGAGCTGCTGGTCCACTGCTGCTTTGATCGGTGAGCTGGTTTGTGCTATTGTGCCATTTCTGTGCTTTTAAGAGTTCGTTCGGATTCAGCAAAGTCACACAATAACGCAAGAAGAACAGCAGCAACTCACATGTTTTGTAAGGCACAATTATTGTTTGTTAGTGGAGCGTGGTTGCCTCGGAGACAGTGACATAAGGGCTTCAGTTTCCTATCAGAAAGATCTGTCTGGTGACAAGGTAAAGCTGTGAAGATGTTCTAAATACAGGATACAGGCTGCGACAGCAGTACACTGGTTCTCCTGCTGCCCCTCCAAACTTGTGGCGCCTCACCATTTACTGTCAGTAATACGCTGACTATGGAAAACATAGACTTAAATAGCCGTAACAGATCCTCCAACATGTGTTCGTGATGTGATACTGTACCTCGTAGGAGTCCGATAAGTGACGTAAGCCCTTCTTGAGGTACTGGTAGTGTTGTTCCCGCAACAACGTTGGCCTGAGGACCAAACACAGGACAGGGACAAATCAGCCGCAGCTTGAAGCGAACAGAAAACAACAACGCAAGCAGATGAGATGCAGTTAAAGGCAGAGGCTCAGTTCGCTGCCTGAGTGGAAGTGCTACTCTGGGGCCTGTTTGAAAATCACGTGAAAGCTCCGAACACAAAAAAAGAAAAAAAAAAAAAAGGTTTTAAGTTTCAAACGATCGGTTTTCACCCGAGCTGACACTCTGCACACTTCGCGCCACATCGTGTGACTCATGAGGCTTTGTCTGTCATGTTTTATTTTAAAAAATACAACATCCAGGACTTTATCCGTACATCTTTCTGAGAATTAAAACACCCACCCTTAAAAACAATACCGCAAACTCTGAGAAAAACAGATTAATCATTTTCTAAGCTGGGCATTTATTATTTAATCATGTATTTTTAGGTATTTCGGTTTCTTGGCAGCCTAATTAGTGTCTCCTTCACATTTTCCAACTGTTTCTTTAATCACTTTGTATTAGCAGGAGAGTTTCTGGACTGAAAAAAGAAACGGGGAGCATAAAAACCAGGCTAACAAACACTGAACTCATTTATGCATCTCTGGTGTTTCTTCTGAAAATGTGCAAAACCCGAGAACCAGACAAGATTACGCGTGACTGCAGCACTGTTTTGTGCATTTGTATAAATGCTGCAAACCAGCCTGGACTGTTAATGCTGTAGCATGTGTCATTAGTCTGTGACTATAAAAATAAACATTATTTTAATAAACATGAAAATGCAGTAAGATAACACTCCCACAGGGGGGGAGTTGGGTATTACAGCGGCAGAGGTCACACACGGTTCCCTCCCATCATTTTAATGTCAGCGTGCTCCACGGGAACACCAGTGCAACTTTCATCTGCAGCGGTAGCTCCTAACACACACACTCACGCACACACACAGGATGGATGTTTGTGTGAGTGAGTCAAAGACAGCTGACACTCCATCCCTCCTCACCACCCACCCAGTCCTATTCACTGCCTGCCCTTTTCACGCGGCGTTCGCCACGCCGATTGTAATTACACTCTACCTACACAGGGTCTGACACAGATCACTGCCCAGGGTTTTCATAGCAACAATTCTGCAACACAACAACAATCAGGAGGGGAGATCGAGACCAGCGCAAAGCAGCCAAGAGTCGGTCCGCCCACCACGGTTTTGCTCATCAGACAAGGATTTAACTGGGCTGCTTAAACGTTGGGGGGGGGGCAGACCTGGCTGCAAACAAGCCCGCGAGTAAATCAAACCTATAATCTCGGTCTCACTCAGAGCAGAGAAAACATCTGAAAAAGGAGATGGCAGCTTTAAAAATCGTTACTGTTGTAAATCTCACTTTACGGGCACATTTAGATGATGCAGCTTCCTCTGTTGTAACGTCTGCGTGTGGCGCACTGTGGCTTTCACAGACTGAGGTCTTGGCCTCAGCCGTGAGGATGGTGATGGACGGTTAGAGACGAAGGTTTTCACAGTTGAAAAAAGGTCAAACTGAAATAAAGTTTAAGGATTTTCATCAGTTAGTTTGTGTTTCTGTCAGCGTGTCTTTGTGCAAGAACGCAGAATAACATATTAAAAAGTCACATAAATATAAATCAACATGTTTTGACGAAGGCAGTTTTACTTTAAGTTTGATATTGGACGGTAATATTTTAAAATTTCAGGAAGCAGACATTTGCTTCCTGCTAGTGTGAGTGTGTAAATGTGTTGTAGCCTCTGCTTTACTCAGCATGTGTGAAGGCAGGTGAAAAAAACAGTGTTTTCTTTTTCCAATAGATTTAATATAAAATGTCACAAAAAAAAATCAATTTCTTTGTTTCTTCACTGTCAAACTGTCCACAGGAGACACTTTTACTGCACCACCCGCTTCACCTTTTTTGCATTAGTATCTGTTTTTGTAAGATTCTCACAGAAAGTCCACATCTGATTCAGCAGATGTGGGTGGAATAATATTCCATTTCATATTATCCCGCATATTATTATTAACATCTTCCAAAAGCTCTGCAAACCAACCTTTGCTCTTATGTGTTGAACCCTGAGTCCAGGTCAACCAGAACGCCATTCACCCCGTTATAGAACCAAACACGTTTCCCCCCCCATTGGCTGCAAAGCCTCTGACACTCAGGTCTGCGCAGTTGTCATAGAAATGAAATGAGTCACCCCATTAAGAGAGGACTGATGACAGCTGATAGCAGGAGCAAAGTATGTGGGCTGATCAACAGACCGTTTAGATAACAGCCCTCATACATCAGCGTGCAGCCACCTCTATTGGCAAACAGCAGGTGTTAGTGATCAAAAGCAGCCACAGCCAATGAGCAGTGTCCTTGGAAATGTCTCATAATGGCTGTAAATTTATTCAGCATTATGAGCGCACGGTGAATGGACTGCCATTATTACTATGGCGACACACAATGTGACCAATTTGTGGGTCAGATAACGATTTTCATATAACGCATAGAAGCTTTTCTGACATACAGAGCTGTGGTCCGGATGAGTCTGTGTCCTGATTTTGGATAATTATTGTAATAATATCTGATCCAACACCAGCGACGCGACTGAAGCAGAAGCAAAAGCAAAGCTACGACATCTTCCACCCTCTATGTATTAATACGTCTCAGACTGGAGGAAGTGTTTCTTAGATTGAAGAACAGCTGGAGGACTCGCTCCCTTTTATTGAGTCCTTGATAAAATAACAGAGTGGTTTAAGTTCTTTGTTCACGCTGAAAGACTTCTCTTCATCTCCTGTTTGAAAGTAAGTTCTCTGGAACTTTGAGTCACAAGAGCCAGCCCTGCACCGGCGATCACCACTTTTGAAAATGGTGACAAACAAACATAAACATGGACCAAAACACGGTCAAATGGATCGACGGTGAAGTTCGGACTTCGGCACTTCAGTGTTCCTATTAGGAGTGCACATACAAAGAGAGAAAAAGCCCTGGAAGGTCTGCACTTTGACGAATTTTCCAAAATATTATGTGATTTATCCTTCATATTCAAGATCTAAAGTATTTTTAACCATCCTAGTCAAAGTGTGCTGCCAATTATTTTCAAAATGCACACATCTAATGGGTCTGTTTGTGTTTTGAGAGCTGAAAATGTTGAATGAATGTTGGGCGAACGAACACTTCCACAGAAATTGTCGCCGCGCCCTTCACGCTCAACCGCGACCTGCGCTGACACTCTGAATACTTACTGTGGTAAGCTGTGTATTTGCTTGTAAACAGTGATGACTTCTTCGATGCTGCGCTCCACTTTTTTCTGGTGAGAAAGAAAGGACAGGGGTGACGACAGTGTACACAGTCATTATGAAGGCCACCGTGAGCTGAAGAACGCACCAGTCACTATGAGCAACCAGAAGCAGAGCAGATGTATGGACTGTTTACAGAGCAACAGCCCTATGGATTCAAATAAACAAATAAAAACTTCACTGTACACTTTGCAGCAGTAAACTGGTGTCATGGTATGAAAAGTGACCGTTATTAAACAGTGTACCTTATATATGCTATTGAATTCTACTATATCAGTGTTGTTTTGGCAAATTCGCCCCCAAAAAACTCACTTTTTGCTTTTTTTAAGTATAACTGTAACTGATTTATAATAATAATAATAATAAATAAGTTATACAGTGTACCAACATAACTTCTTCCAAGATGGTTATTGTACCATGAAAATCTCATACTCAATTGCATTAATTTCCTATCAACAGCCCCAGGGTGCATTGTTTGTTAATACAACACTCTTGTCACAAACTAAAAATACTTTTTGGTTTCATGAAGATAGGTATGAAGTCATATTTTGACCTGGAATGACACTCCTGATATATCTCTGATAGAATAGCCACAATAACACCTTGGCTGCAAAAATAAACAAACAATGACAAGGGAAGCAAAGTGTAGTTTCACTTCCTGAAAATGAGCCAAGAGATACTCCAAAATACTTAATGCTGGATGAAAGATGCTTTGCTGTGGCCTAGACGCGCGTTTGCAGCACGCCATTTGGGAGGTGAGAGATAAACTTGTCACTGCTCAGCTGAACAAACTGCACAAAGGCGTGTGCGTTTCTAAATTACACCCAACTTAACTTTGGCAGATAAGTGCCGCAATCTCCTGGTGCTTTATCAGCTTATGGATGCAAATTAGCGGCTCAGCTAACCCAGACACGTTTTACATTCGTGTTTTAGAAATGTCAGCGCTGACGAACACACACTGCCTGTGACAAATACATAAGGAAATAATAAGATCATATATTGTGCATCATCTGTGATCGGCTAAACAAATTCATCCACGCACTACTCACAAGTAACAGCATGTCAAGACTATTACATATGTGACAAATATGGAGCTTTCTGTTGGAGTCTGGTGTGATGATCTAAATTCACATGGGTTGCTCCGTACTTTGGCTTAACTGTTAAAGTACTTAGCCAACAGCTAAGTTAATTCATACTTAATCTCTTTAAGGTACAATGCAATCTACCTAAAAGCTCAAGTTTGCTAATTTGGGTTAGCTACAGCACATCGAGCTAATGCACGCGAACTAGTTTCCTTTGATTCTTTTTATTTATTGACAGATTCTTGGGTAAAAACAAAATATATGTGTGAGACAGATGAATCTCTGTCACACTTCTCCTGACTCGCCTCCATCCAGAGTGCAGAGCTGCCACTCAATCGCCAGGCATTAGCTTTAGCCCCGTTACCTAAGAAAGCTAATCTGTGCCGCCGCTCACCTGCTCCACTGAAGTCACCGTTTCCACCCCGTCATCCACGAACATTTCTGCGGCGTGGTACTCTCTGAAGCACCGCAGAGGCGTCGGCACACCGTCCATGATGGTGATGGGAGCCGTTAGCTGTAGCGATGCTGGATACACAACAATACCCGCGGGCGCAGTTAGTTTGTTTTGATAGTTCGCTTACTTTCACTTGACTCCGGCCACTTCCTGCCGAGGTTGGAGTGGGCGGAAGCTGCGCGCACACCCGCTACGGCGTCTCCAAGGGAACAAACTTCTTTCATTCACTGTAGTGCGAAAAACGGGCACACATACACACGCAACATTTTGTAAAAGTGTTTGGCCCAAAATTTAAGGTAAATTATGAGTTGAGGAGTGAGTACACGTGTGCGTGTGTTTGTGTCCCGAGTTTATTTTTATTCCAACTCTCCCACTGGTGTTTTGTCACTGACGTCGAAAGGAGAAATGCTACCGCGCGCGTAATTTCTACGTTTTTATGTACGTCAAGTCAGATAACGCACAAATCAAACTATTGCCGGAAGTAGTCTCCAAAATAAACAGTTAAATTGTGTTCTGATTAAACAAACCTGTCATTAATGATCTTTATATACAGGCCCAATATTTTCGGGCGCTTATGAAACATAGTTACGCTCCTCGGAGTTACTACCAGAATACCATCTGATATCGATCACCCTATGGGGCCTTATCTGGTAGGAGAGCCTTAAGTTTAAGGCCTTTCATTGTCTGCCATATTTATTGTTTTTGCATGGTCCATTTTACCAAATACATTTCCTGGCCAATTTGAATGCAAAGTACAGAGACTGCAATTAACCATTATTGACAAAGTGAATGGTAAATACTGTGCAATAACCAGATATAACAATGCTCTGTGCTTTAAAAACTCATATGTAGCAAATGAGAAAGGTGGCAGCCTGCATACTGGTATACATATAAAGTACCAAATAGCTACACATATAACACTTATAGATGCAAATATACAAATGTGCAGAGAAGATATTAGAAAGCAGATATTAGTCAATTTATCTCCCACTATGCAAAACTGCAAATACAGTAAAAAGTTAACAGTTTTAATGATATCAGGACATGCATGGTTATTAAAATATATATTGGGAAAAATATCAAAAATGCCATTACCAAATTAACTACCAGCGCATCTAACTAATCTTTGTAGCACAGACGTTCTCGTTTACCTAGACTTTTATGTTGATAAGCACACCCGGAAGTCCGATCTTCGCATCAGTTCTTACTCGACAATGGTCCACCGCACCCATTGGAAGCTGGAAGCTGCCTGGGAGGCTGGAGCATCCCTGTTTTGTTAACAACCGACCCAGCGTCAGTCAACAAAAAGAAGCATAGCCAAAGCCCTATGTTGACCATTTGAGCAGACATGGGATGCAGGTGGGGAGGGCTCGCTCATCCATCGCTGAGTTAGCTGACTGGGGCTTTTTTAATTCAACACTACATCCAACACTATGGCTAAGCAGTACGATGTGCTCTTCCGACTCCTGCTCCTCGGAGATTCTGGGGTTGGGAAAACATGTTTGCTATGCAGGTTCACGGACAACGAATTTCACCCGTCTCACATCTCCACCATCGGTAAGACTCTGCACTGACGCCGCGAGTTATCTCTTGAATCTTATTGTATCACTTGCGCTAATTCGCATTCCCGTTCGTTTGCACGGTCTTTCAGCGTTTTCTATTGATGTCATTTGCGCATCACCCTCTTTCTTTGTTGCCGGTGAATTTTCGATTTAAATCCCGCAAATTAGATTTGATAAGGATTTTAAAAAGGCCTGTGTTTTGATTTAATTAGAGTGATGTATTCACGTGGAATGAATAGGCGAGAGAATTAACGTGCTTGTATTGGTTGGGGAAGCCCTGAGGGGGAAGATCCAACACTTGGCAGCCATGCAGATGAGTTTACCAACTATCAGCACTTGGCACTGACAGTTCAACCCAGTACCATGCAAAATAAAACCAGAGGCATACTTTTACATGTGGGGAATAGGTTGTGGTACCCACCAAACTGGGGTCTTTTAGGGGGTTCCTGATCAAAATGAATAGTTTTATTTCAGTATTTTATAAGTTTGGAGAATTACTACAAAGACGCCTGTCGTGCTCAGCAGATTCGTTATAAAAAGAAAAGGAAAAAAGGCCCTTGATGTTTTATTTGCAAAAAACAAAACCCTGACCCAGTCTCAGTTCCTTCCAGTGAATAACTGTAAAACAAATATCATTTAAAAATCCAATTAATCAGTAGGTTTATGTCAGTTTTTGGCCTGGAAACATTTAAAGGCAGGAGTTTGGGATGTAAATCACTGTTGCCATATAAAACAAGCGTCAAATTGGTTAACATAAAGAGATCTTGCTCCTTCCTCTTTCATTTCAACATATAGAGCAATCTAACATCACGTCTTCCTGCCTTTGGTCATAGATTTACCAGACGGATATTGGATCAGCAATGCACCTCCTTCCTCGTGGTTAATATGGGCTGCGCAGTTCATCTGCCTTCATAGTTGGGATTCAGAGTGCAGAGCATGACAGGCGCATTACCATGCCTCACTTTGAGGTGTGGGAAATGAGGATGTACAGTAAGCAGTGTTCTGTTTTCACACGCCGCAGCTCGTTTCTTCTTCTTTGGCAGCTTGGCCGCCGTTTCTGTGCGTACGTTTGTGCGTGTGTTCAGCTAAAAGAGATCTTCTCACCCAGTGAGCTCCTATTCTTTGAGGCAACAGCTACTTTTTCTGATATTGTTTGGAGTAATTGACCATAACGTGGAGAGGACGAAATTCAGACGTCCCTGTGGTTTGAGTGTGAAGTATAAATTGGGAAATGTCCCCCGTGTGCTGTGTAGCTGATGTTTTAGCGAAAAAACAGAAAATATATAGTTTAGAATAAGGTCGAGACAGTAAAGGTGGTCAGATTTGCAGACAAATGGTGCTTGAAAGGACAGCGAGAACACAATTGCACCGTTAATGATGCATTTTAATCTGATTTGTTAACATATTTTGGACCACTAGTGTGTTTGCATGGAAGCCTTTACAGTGAATTCAAAGCTTTTATGATTTTCGAGCCCACGGGGAGCTGAAACCCTACAAACATTTCAGGGTTTGGACGAACCTTAAATGCTTTTGTTGTGGCACCTGCTCCAACCTGTAATGATGAATCTCTCATGTTTGCAAAGACTGCAGTAGGCTATTTTAAGTCATGCACCTATAGCACTCCACAGGAAACTTCCTCCCTGTGGAGCCGTGTTTATATAGTACCTTGCAAGCCTTTCTGATGTCTCTGAGGATAAAGGATCAGCCTGTCTGCATGTAGTGATCTTTGTGTGCCTTTGTTGCAGTGTACCAAGTGTTCACAACCACAGCTGGATGCTTAGAAATCAGGCTCTTGTGTCGTTGCAGGCGGTGGAGTCCACATATTTATATTGGGCTGAATAGTTGTTGGCAGCAGATTGTGCCTTTAAGCCATGCTGGGAGGTCTTTCATGGGCCTGCGGTAATTCAGACTCCTCTTTTCAGACAAAACAAGCCCAACAAAGTCCAAACAGAGAGTGAGAGATCACCAGTGACCACCATCGGTGCTCTCCTGCAGAGGATCAATAAATAATTTCCCAACCTTCACGGTGACAGAGGGATATAAATTCTCTCCCATGATCCGCCTCATGGGTACCTCCATAATTCATCAGCTCCCGTTACACTCCATTCGCTCAGTTTTTGTTCTTAATTATCTAAAAAACTGCTGGGACCTCTCACCCATAGGGGGGGGGTTTATCAACAAAGCTCGTCAAGTTCTTCCATAAACATTAGAGGATAAAAAACGTGATGAGCGTCGAATTTAGCGTCTCCTGCAGTGATGCGTAAGAATAAAGCCCCAGAAAATCACACACCGAGGGCTTCCAGAAAACACTGTGATGATGAATAGATGCAGATACTGTATGCGGACACCCAAACATAACTCCTACGTGATCGACGATGATCTTAGCCCAGAACCATAGACACAAATATCCTGCTATAACTCCTCTGTAAACACAAGGTTTTGGGCTCTGGCTTGCAGGGGTTTGCTCCCTTTTCAGCCACAGGAACATCATTTCAGTTCATCCCAAAGGTGCTGGATCATGCTGAGGTCAGGGCTCTGTTCTCAGAAAGCCTTTTTTTTTATGGACCTTGTGTTGTTGACAAACCGCATTGGTCTTGTAGAAACAAAACGTGCTCCACAAACCTCTCCAAACTGCTGCCACGTAATACAGTTTTATCAAAAATATCGTTGTATGTTGTCAAATCAAGGTTTTTCCTAGTGAAAACAATAAAAAATGGCAACCCCCCCCACAAAAGTGGTTGGACAATGTTCCTGCACTATAGAATTTGATGCTCAGTAGGTTTATGCTTCACGCCTTTAGGTTATTTTTTGGCATCTATGGAAACCCATGTGGTACAAATGTAAATAGTCTTAATTTGCTGGATGAAGTGCAGCAGATATACACTCACTGGCCACTTTATTGGCTACAGAAGTACAATCTAATTCGATCCAATACAGTTTTGCCTTTATAAATATAATAGTGTTCAGTTTTGATTGAGAGGCGAACATTTAAATATATCTTTATCACTGAGAAGGCAGTTGCAGTGGTTTTGAACTGGACTTCATAATACTGATAGATGCTTCTAATATTCGCTCCACACATGAGAGAGGCAGACTATTAGGAACACATTTCAATGTAATGGACTCCACTACAACACCAACATCTACCACAACCTCAGTAATAAACATAAAGAGGAAATATAACCTGTGTAAATGTCTTATTCGTGGCAGAGCTGTTGTTTCGGATCACACTCATCGTATGAATGTACCTAATGAAGTGGCTGGTGTGGGTATATTTTAACATTGTGGTTTTTGTTGCATCATCACTGCAAATTTCAAGGAGCTGAAGGGCAGACAGGGTTGGTATTCGTGCAGTAAAAGAAAAAAGGAGCTGAGAAACCTGCATTTAAAGATTTTTGATTGATTTGATCCACCTAGGCCTTTTTTGACGATAATGTTATTCAGAAAAATACATAAATAGCAGTAAATATCAAACCTTGCTACAGGATCCATGAAGGATATGCCTTGTCGTCCCTGTTTTTGAGCCTAGAACTGGGCCAATATCATAAATAGTGTTGTATTGGTGACACAGTGTTCTCCCTGGATGTTACAGCTCACTATAAAATAAAAGCTCTGACAAAAATCAAATGGAAAACTTTGGAGCAGCAGGATTTCTGGTCTTACCTGAAGGTCCAATCCACCCTCAGTCATCCGGCCCGGTCTCGATTTTATTTTAACAGGTCACTCTGTTCCTGATAAGGCTTTCATCTGGGCCCGAGAGAGCGCATATCTCTGGCAGAGAGCAGCTGTGGAGATGATTTAGTAATGGTATTCAGTCACACTGCTGGGTTTAATCTTCCTCACCGTTATCTCGACAGTCTCGTCACCAGACTCCTCGGAGCACCTGGTCACCACAGATCCTATGAAGAACGAGCCCGGCCCTGCCCTGTGTCATAGCTCAATAAGCAGCTGTCCTCATCGCTGGTGATCCCAGCGGTGTTATGGTCATGGCCTGGTCATACGCTCTGTCCGCTGCCGCTCGAGGAGCTCATTAGTTGAACGGGCCGGGCATCCGTCACAGCCACTACAGATGGTTATCCTCTCACAGAAATCAATGGGGTTGTCATAGCCTTGACATCTCCCTGGGTTTCTAGGACTATAAAAGGTGTGATCCCATATCTCTGCCGAAGACATTGTAGCTGTGGTCCTGTTTGTTTATAGCAAGAGATATATAGATATATAGATTATTCCCTCATTTTCTTCTTCCTTGTCAAAACCCAACAACAACATTACCCACAATGCAACCTGTCGGTCTGAGACTGCATGCTCAATGCTAGTTAATGTAGCCTTGAGCTGCTAGCACGCAGTGGAGATGAGGAGCAGGTTACAGAGACCTGCTGGCCTCCACTCCCCACTTCCTGTTCTTTATTATTTATTTACTTGTTTATTTTTGCATCTGACACTGCCTCGAGTGACATCACTTGACTTTTTTTGTCCAAACAGACAGTTGTACTCCCAAAGACCTGACTCTGATACATAAAATCAGGGTGCTCCCCTCAAAAATAAGGATGTTTTATAAGGATCCTTTGAATTTGTTTGTACTAATCAGAACAATTTAACCTTTTTAAGTATTTCAGATGGAGATGTAGCTACCATGCGTCCTACTGTACCCTAATAGCAGTATATCTGCAGTAACACTAGCTGATATCCTTATTTATTTTCTTATTTAATTATTTTTTCTCATTATCTTTCAGGTATTGAATAATCACAGACTCGTTACGCATGTTTCCTTTCATACTGGAAGTCAACACAAAGCTCGGTTGTTCAGTACAGGTTGATGGCAAGTTCATAATTAGGGTAAAACTGTTTGCCGCTTGTCCTGCCGTGCCCCCAAAAAGACAACAGCTGCTGACAAATGTTGGCTGTCCTCTGCCAGTAATGATAACCACAGATGACAGATCCAATCCCCGGTGAATTTGTGTCAGTGCCAGAGCATCCATCCATCCATCCATCCATCCATTAGTGAGCCTGTCACCATTACCTACAGCGCTCTGACACGTGTCTCCGTCTAATCCGTCTTGCATAGTCAAACACAGGCGTGGTGGTAATTAGTCAAGTCAATTTTGGGTGCGTACCCGTTTGTTTTTACATGGCTTTCTCACTGCTGATTGTGAAACGCTGCCGTGTAAAATTAACCGCTGTCTCTGCTCGCACATTTGGGCTCGTCTCCATTGTCACAGCTCCCTCTGAAGACAAGAAGGAAATCAGCAGAATGTTTTTTTACGAGCTCTTCTTCATGATTTTGCATTTAACCTTTTTTTTCTTTTTTTTAATGCTGTAAAAGCCGAGTTATTCTTAAAACTGCGTTGTTATCTGTCAGGTTTGATTTGCATTGACAAAAGTCCGAGAAACACAATTCAGTTTAAGTTTAATTCACCGGGATTATCCAGAGTATCAGCAGCTGTGAGTACTAAAGCAATAACTAAATTAAAAGATTTCAAACAGCAGTAACAGCCTGTACAGTCTGTCGATCAATTGCATTGGATTTCAGTTTGCATTTGAGAGCAGAGCAGTGTGATCCTTTGCAGACCTGTCTAGCTGACTGCAGATAGCAGCATCGTAATACTGAAAGCTGGCCTTGAAAACAGCATTTCTAGCTGCAGAGCACATGCACGCACCTCTAATCCGTCGTGTAACATTCAGAACTTGTTGGGCAATCATGCGGAAAGTGGGACTTCTGCTGCAGTGACAGAAACACCCAGAACTGTTACGATATCAAACCTTTCACAACAGCCTTGGCCCGTCGGGTCACTCATTGTTTGCTCTGTGGTTTGCATTGCAGCACCTGGGTCTGTAAAACATCCTCATTTCGCTCGGCTGTTATGAAACAATGCAGAAACAATCAGATCGGCGTTCATATATAACTCAAAATGTGCTAATGTTTGAGCGACTTACTTCTGATTTTTAGTTATTATCATACAGCTTGTCTCTGCAGACTTGGTCCACCTCCTTCGCAACAGACACCCATCTGGAGAATCCATTAGTCCATATTTACATTTCATATTTAAATCATTGCACGTTGCATGGGCGACTTCTGAGTGGGGCTTAATGCAGTGCTGGCACAGCTGGACAATGATGCAGGAGAGCGGCCTCTGTTTCATTATCTCCTCTCTCTTCTCGAGCCTCGGGCAAGGCAAGCCACTGATTGTTATGCTGACCTTTCACTTAGCCTTGGTCTGAATGCACTCCAGTCAAAGGCAGGGACCGCCTCACGATTTAAATGAGGCCTCACGCTGTCGAGACAGTGAGCTCCAGCCTCGGCGGAGTCTTCGCTCGACTCCGGCTTGTTCAAACACGCAGTCTGAAATCTGCCAGCCCGGCTATAGTACATCTGTCAGCTGTTTCTTTATGTCAGTCAGTGGGAATATACGAACCTTTGCAGAAATGCAGCAATAAAAACCACAAACAGCAGCTTTCCCCCCGTTATGTGGATCGATCGGACCCGGCAGCTCTTTCTCGGAGCATGATGCCGACTGTGACATATAGGTGCTGAGTGTCAGGTTAATTGGGATGAACTGTTAATTGATTTCTCGGGGATTACTGTGGTCTATAGAAGCCTGTGGGTTTGCGTTTTATCGACTCGGATGCATTAGTCTGAGGAGACAGTCAGTGAAGAAAAGAGACGAGATAAGAAGACGTTGATTGGGAGTTAACGGTAACTGACGTATTAAATATGTCATAAATCTGATTCTGCTGTTCAGGCTTTTGGGTTGTATCTCATCATGATGCACCTGAATATGTTTGATGTTGCTATGGCGTATTCTGATCATTAGTAGTTTTACAGGAGCACCAATAGGAGCACCAAGGCTGTAGCTGCCGTTGAGTACAACTAGGTCATGTGAGCATAGGCAGATTACGCTTTAATGGCCCCTGGGCAGAGAAATGTAAATGGCCCTTTCACCCTCATGCCACGGACTGAGCAGTGTTACTTCAATCTTCTTTTTTAACGGCACTTTATAGATTAAGCATAATTCAAAACTTCTCAGCGAAGTGTTGCCTGAAAGAATGAACATCAGACTTGAAATTGCTGACTCAAAACCGCATCTGGACTTTAGTATTTCCTTCACAGCGTAGACAAAGAGTCTAAACCCTCAGCCTTTACGCGTGAATGTATAGTCGTCTCATCTCATCTCGTCTCATCTTCCCAAACACAGCAAATCCACATTTTATACCCAAACTGTCAGACACTGCAGGCAGATTTAAAAGAAAATATCAAAGGAAAGCATCTCCTGATCTGATGTAGGCTTAGCTAAAGTATTGGCAGACGCTGCAGATTAAATAACTCACTGACATCAGGAGCAAAAACTTTTTTTACTTTTAAAGGAGCATTTTGATTTTTTTTTTTATTAAGATATGTACATAACATTATGATGGATGGCAGTCAATAGTCCTCTCCAATATTTCTGGGCAGCATATAGAAGGCCTGAGAAATCACCTGGACCACAATGTAGTTGAAGCTGAACCTCATCGAAGTATAATAAATACTGAGGGAAGTGGTGCTGGTGGTGGATGGAGACTTCAAATAGTCTTTCGATTTACTTCAATTTAGTTTTTGTTATATGAACCTTTAAATAAAGTACAATCAAATAAAGTGTATCAATATCTATTCTGGCCTTCAAAAGATAAACACGGGCTGATAGAAACAAAAAAGAAATATTGGCTCTGCCTGTGATTTTCTGCCTATGACGAATATCACACTCAGTCGTCTGAAATAGATCAGAGATCACTGAAGCATGAGTGACCCCTCCCCTCGTCGCCTCAGCTCTGTTCCTCCTCTCTCGTCTGCTCCTCCGTGGTGCTATGCGGCGCTCGGATATCTTCTCCCTGCTTTCCCCTCCCATGTGATCGATGCAGAGGACCAAACTAAAACGGGGACCTGGCTCTCTGGATCATTAGCCCAGTCTGCTGTCAGGCTGATTATACAGGGATGATGTGGCTCTGGTTGCGTTCATGCCCTCTGTGATGTTACAAAGCTGCGGCAGACGCTGGTGAACCTCAGGACACTCTGGGTTAATCGATTTCAGTTGTTTATTGGGTGGAAAGAGCAAAGTGTTATTCTGAGACCCTGCAGAACATTTACTCTGAGCACAGCACTCAGGTTTGGAGGAACATCAGATGCATTCAGATCTCCTCCCTGAATGTAATATTGCGTTTCCTAACCACAGACCGTATCTTCTCTCTCTTACAGGAGTCGACTTCAAAATGAAGACACTGCTAATAGATGGTATCAAAGTACGGATACAGATATGGTGAGACAGGGGCACGAGGCTCAGTGATGGAAGGCCTTGTGCACAAGATGAAATCTAATATTACTATTACACACAACAGCATTTGTAATAGAGAGGATACTATTCGTTTGCAAATATGCTAATAAATATGCATCATGTATGATATGTGCATCAACAAGACATTACATAATAAAACAGAGATAGTTAATGATAACTGATAATTAAGATTTAAGTTAAGATTGAAAATAAACCCCGCTTGATAATAATTAATAAATACAAAGAAACTAATAAAACTGAAAACAGAATACATAATAATAATAATAATAATAATAACAATAATAATAATAATAAAGAGGACAAAAACAAGTGAAATGCAACATTTTCTATGCTAATCTTACTATCTGATTATAAGATAAGGGTTTTTTTTAATCATTTTATATTATTTCTGGGGGATTTGAATCTCTGTAGCAAATGTCACAGCAATCCATCTGACATTTTAGGTATTTCAACAGGGTCAAACAATCCAGTTTAGCTTAAATAATCTTGGTTTTCTGTATTTCATTAGAAGTTTGTATGTTAGAGGTACGTGGTTTGAATTGCACAGTGACAAAAGCATCAAAACAACTAAAAATTATTCAAATTATTCCTACAATGTCTATAAAATCTGCTTCTTGTCTTTACAGGGACACCGCGGGCCAGGAAAGATACCAGACCATCACTAAGCAGTACTACAGACGAGCACAGGTATTCAAGTCCAAGACTCCTCCACTGACTCTGCTGCTGCCAGTGATTTTCCACACATTAATGTAATATTATTACTGCGGAGTGGCATAACAAAATTAAATCTAATTCATTCCGGATATTAAATTTGTTACAGCTACAAGAATAATTCACGCATCACACTTGACACCTCTTCCGGTGCTTGGATGAACCATTTAAGCGCTTTTAAAGGGAACCCTCGTGGATCAAAGTTGCAGGGCTGCACAAAATTCATGCTTGTATATGAATTTTGCCTCTGCTTTGGGCCTCTAACGAGGTTAAAGTGGCTGAAATTGAATTCTCCGTTTACCAGAAACTGGCAATGAAATTGAAGGAAAAGTGTTCTGCTCCGGCTTTGTTCTACATAACTATTCAGCAAATTTCCCATCCAGACAGTGGCTTACGATGTAAAATGAATTGTTGGCAGAGGCTGTGCCAGTCTGGTTTGTTTACAGAAATCATATTAGGGTTTCCAGATGTATTGATTTTAAAAAGGAAGAATCTAGAAATCGAGGACATGTTTTACCCCAAAGTGCTTTAAAATGCGCCGTTTTCCCATCTGCTCCATGAATCTCTCCACATCTCCCATCAGGGGATCTTCTTGGTGTACGATATCACGAGCGAGCGATCCTTCCAGCACATCATGAAGTGGGCCAGTGATGTGGACGAGGTGAGTCACAGAGATTAGGGACTTTAAGATCAACAGGCATTAGTTGCTGCATTGTAGAAAGGGCAGAACTGACAAAACTACTCACTGTGCAGAGGCCCCAGGTTGACGAAGAACAGATGCCTGACGCGGCGTGATAAAAACCAAATGCTTTTGCCTGATGGACTCTGTCTTGCTGGACTTATTATGTTCCATCCTCATTTTCAAATACCTGTCATCATATTTTGAACAATGTGGTCATAAATACTTGAAGGGGAACATTTTTTCCCCTTGCAGTCACAATTTTTCTATCAGCTTGGAGTCTCCATGAAGCAATCTCGTCTGCGCTGCTTCCCCCTGTCATTTCCCTGATGCTTTTATACTATTAATTTAGTCATCATGGGCCTAATTTCCTCCGCGGGTCTGTTTTGAATATATACTCTATTGATCTTGGCACGCTTCCCATTTACTTTTAATCTAGGCCTCATTTCCTGAGCACTGTCGCTCCTGTGTTTTCTCTCTTCTGCATTCTCTTGACATTTGAAATGTCTCCCTCTCTCGCTCTCTCTCTCTCTCTCTCTTCCTATCTCTTCAATTTTGTTTTTCACTCCTCTTCCTTATCTGTAAATATCACTCGTTTCCTGTATGTGCGCATGACAAACCCCTGCAGTACGCTCCCGACAAGGTCCAGAAGATCCTTGTAGGGAACAAGTCAGACGAGGTGGACAAGAGGCAGGTGGCCACAGAGCAAGGTATCAAGGTGGGTCAGCCGATGTCTTTGTGTTGTGGCTGTTTCACAATAGCTTATCAGACCTGAAGGGTTTCCTTTTAAATAATGCCCCTTTTTGCAGCGCTGGTGTTTGTCATACTTGGATCCAGGTCAGTTCTGCAAAAATGTATTTGTCTTTCAGTTGGATGCAATCGAATATTGATTGCTTTGTCCCCTTTATTTGTTCTGCAAACGCAGAAATAGACAATATGATGTTTTAGGCTTAGTTATGTGCTGTTTATCCATCCAAACATTGCTGCGAAGCGTTTCCAGCTATCACCTGGCAACCTCACCGTAACTGCAAAACTCTGGCAAGTCACTGCACCTGTCTGTTGTTAGAGATACAACATGTTAATGAGTGAGCCTTAGCGGTATTGCTAGGCTTATCTTACTCTTGGCAAGAAAGCAAATGGGCTTGTTTCCCATAACGAACAATTCCTCTACTCTAAGTTGCACAAAAGCTTGGAATTTCAGTTTTTGGAGACTCATACTCAGTAAACTTCATATTCCTTCTTCCTTTGGGTTGTGGTTTGGCTCCAGGTTTGCCAAAAGTTTGGTCTAGGCACTGATATGGAAACCCACAGCGTAGTTTCAGTCAGGCATCTGTGTCTAGACCGTAAACGAGCTCTAAAGGCCATGACGCACCGAGCCGACCTCAGACTAAGCCCAGCTAATGCTTCGCCTCCCGTTGCCTCACATTGCCTCACATTTTCCATTAAAAGCCGCGCTAGAAACACACAACTACATCCGACAGCCAGAGGACCGCGCTGCACCTGTGTGAAAGGAAATAACTAGCCACTTGTCTGCTCTCCTAAATCAACGTTTCCTTTCGGGAAAATAAAATTTGTCAATGCAATCTCTCTTGCAGCTGGCCAGGGCTTATGGAATGGACTTCTTTGAGACAAGTGCCTTCACCAATCATAATATAACAGAGGTGAGGTGATCTGGATGGCTTGGATTAAAGCAATTCATGCAGTCATGATTATATAATGGGAGGAAATTACTTAATAAATGACAATGCATCTTATCACTCTCGTCTTGTTGTCTTCCTCTGGCTCTGTTTCCCTCCAAGACTTTCACGAGACTGGCTGAACAGGTGCTGGCAGCCAATAAAAAGGACCTGGATCTTCTCCGGATGTCCATTAATGATGAGATTAATCTTGCTGCTCTGGAGGAAGAGGAAGGGCTCTGTGACAGCGCGCCGGGTGACCAAGGCAAAAGCTGCTGGTGTTAAAGAAGTGATTTACATTGCAAACGTGTAATCACCAGACGCTTCGCACCTTCTTGGCAAAATGTGTCTCTTTTTGTCGTTTGTTGAAAGAATGAGGAACATCGTCAAGCTGCAGGTTTGAAGCCAGCCATGTCCCTCATGTTTCACGGAGCAGTGCCAAAAAAAAAAAAAAATGCTAATGAGGCACTTGGGAACAGTTTCGAGGACAAAGGTGGAAACATTTTGCCACAAAGTGCCAAATGTGGTGAATAAATAAGCGAAGGTCCAAAATGTCAAGGTTTACCTCAATTAGGACCCGAATGTTCATTATATAAAGCACTAATTCCTGCTCAGTTCAGTGTCCTCTGTGTAACCAAATGCAATCCTTATCCACTACAAAGTCAACAACTGGCAAATAGTTTAAAAACAAAACATATAAAACTTCTAGGTGAGCTGGAACTGGCGGTTTACAGTCCGGAGGAAGGGAGCGAGACCTTGTCTACCACTGACTTGAAACTTTTCACAATGTTGCATCTCATATTATTTTACAAGCGCTGTCTCTGATATCGATTATGGGGCTGGGTGCCTTGCAGTTCAACAACATGACTGCTTACATTTGACCTTCATCCACCTCTTTAGCGTTTTCCATTATGTGGGTAGTTGCACTCTTGCGCCCATAGGCCTTTCCGCCACTGAATGCATAAGATGTAGGGGTAAGTATTATACCACAGAGGGTGCTATGCATTGCAAAATAGCACGCACACACACTTGAGAGGCAGTGAACATTTGCACATTTGTTTTTGGTTGTAATTGCATTTGCAGTGGCTACTTTAATAAAATTGAAAGGACAATATATATATATATATATATATATATATATATATATATATGCAGCCATTTTATTATTTTCTTTTATTGCTTTAATGCAAATGTTGCGGGTTTTGCGGCTTTTGACGTCATCCACGTAGGACCACACATACACTCTGCTTATCACCGATTTGAGTTGGTAATTGAGAGTATGAGGAGCAAAATGACTGAATTTCCCTGTAGCAAAACTGAAGATATTTTCCACTTTATAGTCTTTGTTTATAACAGAAAATATCCTGTAGTACAGATGTTTTGCTAACTGTCCATTGCATTGTACATACCAGGTTTTTCAAAGCATTATAGGGCGGTAGAATCATGAGGATACGCCATTAATTTAATGTATTACCATTAGAGGGCTGTATAAAAAAGTCCACAGTGATTCTCTAGATGGTCGGAAATATTCCCTCTGTGAAGATAATAATGTCTTAGTCATTCTGTCCTTTATCTCCTTTCTATTTTAGTCAAAGTTCGTGGAATGCCTTTTTCTTTTTTCTCCAACAGACAACGAGGGACAAGCGAGTTTTGCACATCACGACCCCTCCTCCTTTCCTTTCTTTATTGCAACTTCAGTGAAGTTAATGATCAACTGACCGTGACACAAAGTGGCATTTGACCAGGATTGCCTGTTGGAACGCCAAGACGAATGAACATCAGTGGACAAATGGGGTTTCTTTTGCAGCAAGTAAAAATAAATGCTACTCAAAACAATTGTTAATATGTGCACCGTGTGACATAGCAGTATATTTAATACTGAATAGCGCTCTGGGCTGAGATCCAGACACTGAAATGTATCTGTGTTGTTTTGAGAACTACTTTTTTTTTTCCCTTTTCTTTTAGACAACTTCAACTTGTATTTGTGGAAATATATTACATGCAACATGTAAAATGCAACATGTTATCCTTGGAGAAAAGATGTCAGATGTTTAAGAGTAAATACTTGCAGATATATGACTCGGCGCCGACGTGTTTTCTTGGTTTTGTTGAGAGGAACCCCTTGATATGAGACACAGAGGCACAGAAGATCACTGCAAGCTAGCAGAAGCGCGGCAACATGATCTTAACTAAAACAGACACAACACACAAACAGTGGACTATAGGTGTGCATATCCCCCGAATTCATACATTAACATCACACTATCATGGTATATATGCAATATGACTGTAGCTCATGAAGAAAGTACAGCATGTACCAAGCTTACATTAGTCTGATCTAGCATGCTAATGAAGGCTAGACTATATATGCGATGTGGCAGGAGGGAAGTGAAGGGTGCGGATGTGGACTTCATCCTCTAAAAACAGGGCCAGGAACCGATGAGTGACAGTGTTATTTGTTCAGGGTGGTAAACAAAATAATGGAAAAAAGATACATCAAATTAAGCCTGGGTATCTGGATATTAAGAGTATCTAATGTGACAATGATGACATATGTATATAGTAATGAAAACATAAAATAGGAAATTCAAGCGATCAACCTTTTATAGATAAAATCAGGTTTGGAGTGTCTGTATTTGACTAAATTAGTGAATTAAATACCTTAAAAATTAAGGTTCTCTATCACAGTGATGGGAAAATATCTGACACAGTCATAAATAACAACACAAAAACAGCTACAAACTGAATGCTTGGCCATGCTGGGGAAGACCATGAAGAAGAATAGCTGAAGCTCTGGATAAGGCATGTAAGGTCATTGAGTAGTATTTCAAGTTTAAGCATACACAAACAAAAATAACTTCATTTAATAGGAGACGTTATCAGAGACGTTATAAAGACAGAATACACACACACACACACACACACACACACACACACACACACACACACTGACTCCTTCACCAGGCTTAAGCACAGCAGCCCTGCAAAACTCCACTGGTTACTCCATTGATCTCCATGTGACTAGATGCCGGCAGTGAGATGGCCCCACGTGAACACTTATTGATCGTGCTGGTTCAGTAGAGAGTATATGACCCTCTCGTAAGCGACCAACTGGACCATTGTTGCAGGCACCCATTCTTCATAAAGAGGGTGGACGCTTTCCCACTAATGTCTCAGCAGCATCAGTTCACAAAAGATCCATCTGCTACAGAGAGTCTGAAGTTCAGTTTGCAGAGACTTGGAGTTTAAATCGGATTTAAATATATGTGTTTAAGTGCTTCACCATTAAAGTATGTGAAGTTGAAGTCTAGTCAGATTCCTCTAGTATACATTACCAGTTTGCATGTCTGTTGTTGTGTTGTTGTTCGACAGGCAGCCTTTGTAAAACTTCCTGGCTAGGCCACTAGATGACAGATTCCTCCACTGTCCTTGCGCTCCACAGTTTGTTTGGGGGTGTGAGGCACTTCAGATGTGGTGAAAGGATTATTAGTCTGCAGCATAACATCGGAAATATTTACCACAATAAACAGAGCCACTACTTACCGCAGAATCATTTAATTGCCATCTGGTGGTCACTTTTATTGAAATGACTTGAATACTTCAAGTTGCCTAATGTAACGCTTATTCCTAAGTGCTCTGAAATGTGACAGTTTCAGGACACTACCTGGCATCAATTTTGTGCGCACGGGAAAAAAATACAGTAACATAAATTTATCATTAGTCTCCAGTAATGGGGTTTTCTCAGGAACAATTACAGGAAGAAAAGCTGCAAAGCTTTTGTTCATCACCTCATCTGAGTTGTTAATGTTCTTGAGACTCATTAAAAGCTCTTCGGGTGAAATTAGCATAATGATGAATATGCATGTGGAACTTTTGTCTGGTTGACAGATATGACAGCTCAGTATCTATCACAGGGCTGAGTGACACACGGACCTACGTGCAGAATCACCAGTCATCGGCCCAGCGCTGACCATCGCGCACATGTACTATATACATGCTTTACAAGGAGGGAGTTCGATTAATAGCTGTTGTGAGCAGAGGCCGTCATCGTCATCATCATTTTCTGCAACACAATCCCTTAACACATTACACCAGGTCTTGCAGTTGTCTGACATTCGGCCATATGGTGTGTGTGTGTGTGTTTGTGTTTGTGTGTGTGATGTCGCGTGTGAGTGCTTGACTGAATGTTTGGGGTTGTGGTGATATAACTGTATCTGTGCGTGGGAAGTGAAAGAGGAAAAAGCAGAAGGCAGAGCGAGGGCTCTCCGATGAGTTGAGTATAGCATACAGAGAAACCCAGAGGCCACATTCATGTTCACACAAGAGATCGAGCTCAATTCCCATGACCTTTACACCACACGAGCTTTGATTTGTACAGTTCTGTCAACATCGAGGTCCACTGGTGAGCTATCAACACCCATACTAGAAGCCAAGAGATGACTATAAAAGCTTGTTTTAGTATAAATACCTATCTATAGAAGTAGCTGTGGGTGTGAGAGTAAAGAGTAACGCCCTGTGGAAATGTTATTTGACAATACAGGTAGTCTTTTACTTTGCTGTTAATATGAAAATCTTGCTTGGTGCAACTTTAAAGACCACAAAAACTCATTCCTTCTGTCTTGGTCTTCTGTCTGGGTTCTTGGCTATGAATATTGTGACCATTTGTTTTGGACTGATGAATAAGAACAACATTATCCTTAATTACCAGAAAAACAAAAAACAGGAGAAATAATTACACACACTTGTCCGTTACATTCGAGTATAATGGTTAGCTGAGTGTGTAGCCAGTGATTCGCGGCCAGGAAGATGACATCTTAACACACAATTAATCGAATGTATCACTGGCCAAAAACTACCGGTGCCTAGTTGCAACAGAAAAGACCATCATCAAATTAATTCTATTGGAGACAACAACGTGGATTCAGTTTGAGTCTAACCAACTGTCGAGGTGTTCGGTGCCACTGTTAACCATTTTGGTAACATCTTTCATGCTAAGGCCCATGCGTTCACACCCTCCTAATCCTGAAATACCTGCCCGGCAGCTTCAATTAACTGCTGCAGCACCTGCCAAGTCCGACGGAACACCCCCACCCTCTCTGCACTTCCCAGTATCCTCGCCAATGCCTCCATTCCAAATGGAGCTGCTGTAGCTTTATGGTCACGGCATGCCAGAAAATGAGAGGAGAAAATAGATGCTAAATCACACATTCAGATGTAGCAGTGTAGGTGGAAGGCTTCTTGTACAGCCAGATCTAACATTGAATCATTTTGTCCTCCATCTTCTCATACCACACATGATTCTTTTAAAAAGCTACATGTGAGAACCACCTCCATCTATCATCTGTAACAATATCTAAAACCAAACTGTGAGTGGGAAGGGTAGTCTGCCACAGAAGACATCTCCCTCTGATAAACAATGGCAACAGAGAAAAGCTGCCTGACTTTCTTATTGTCATCAGTGCTTTGAGTGTCATCTACCGTTTATATTCAGACTCAGTTCAAGAAAAAGGAAGCATGTAATAGTGCAAGATGATGAGAAGCCGGAGATGAGAAAGTGGATGATTTGTATAAATAATGTACCGCTCCATGACTTAACGTTTTTTGAAGAAATATAAATGTTGCATTGCCCCATTTCACTGAAGTTTTTAGCTAATTGATTTATTTGAAGCTGCACCAGTCAATATATATTAATAATAACAATTGACAGAATTACTGTATGTATGTAGTTAGGTGGGAAAAAGCTCTGATGTGAAAAATCCTGCTTCTGGCGGTTAAAGAGATAGTATTCTTCTCCGAGGAGGTGGGAGACCAAAACAGGATATAAATGACCTCACGAGAGTAATAATATGCCACAACACAGCTGTATGCAGCTTGTTTCTCTCTACAGAGGCATAAACAAAGCAAAAAAAGTAAACAAATAAATATTGAATAATACTATAAACTTCAGTGACATACTAGATTTCCAACCCAAATGACTCTTTGATGTGTGATCTAGTGATAATCCTGCCCTTCGATCTAGAAAAACCTGCTTCCAAACTAGCAACTAGCAAAAAACTTAATACTCAGTCAAATTTAAACTTAGTTTTCCCATCCTCTGACCTTTGCATTACAAGAAAAATGCCTGATTGCTGCATCACATAACAGGTTGTGTGTGGTTCGTGCTTTAAAAGAAAGCAGCCCTTAGTAAATAATAAATCCACTATATGACTCCTCGCGCAAATAACGAACAAACAAAGTTGCTCGACTTGCTTGTGAATGGGCCAGGATGTATGGAAACGCAAACTAATTGCTCCAGACATTTGTCAGATGGACTTAACAAGCTGATAATGAATCAAGGTTGTATTTGCACCTTGTTTCTGTTGCCCCCAAGTGGCCAAAAATTAATTTCATCGGCTCATGAAGACCATGTCCTGTGATCAAAAGCTCCAAGAAGAGCTTGGAACTGACCCTGACTGAATTGTTTTGCTACGCGTTTGCATGACTCAAGCATACATTTGTCAGCCCATGATTAACTATTTTAATCACTTCCAAGTAGACGCGGCGCCTGTCGGAAGCATGGTGAAATGTGTTTTTGTTGGTGAATCACTGCATCAGCAACTTGTCTCGCAGATCAAGCTTTAATCCTGCCTCCCTCCTCTGTCCAGCATTAGAAACACTGAGCCTGTGAGTGTTTCGCATTTAAGCTTGGTATGTATAGGGAGGGGGGGGGTGGGATCTCTGTTTGTCATCTAATCACACTTCCTTTCTACTTGTGCTATCATCACAGAAGCTGGAGCTGGGCCCGTGCAGCAGGGGGTGAACATACATACAGACGTGCAAGGGATTGGTGGCGTTTCACAGCACTGAGGATGGTACCTTCTCCTTTCAAACATCAATATTTTTTCAACCTCGGCCCCCAAATCCTGTCAGAGTGTGTCCGTATCCTGGCCAACCATTGGCTCGCGTCTTCCCCCCCCCCCCAAAACCCTCCCATATGAAGTTGGAAATCAAAAACACAACAACTCCAATGTCTCCTCAGGACAACCAGCGTTATTTCTGGTGAGGAAATGTTCAGTGTGTGTTTGTGCGCACGTGTGGCGGGGGCGGCTGGTGCGATTGAGAGGTGGCGGAGGAGGAGAGTGTGTACATATACATATATAGGTGTGTGCGTACGTGCCCTTATGTGCGTGATTGAACGGGGTCCAGCTCCAAGGCACTTGTTCTTCTGCAGGGTGCTGTGATGTCATCCTCCCACCTCTCCACTGTGTTTTCACACCAGCGTGAGTCACACCGCTCCAGCTCTCTTCGTGGGGAGGTGTGTATATGTGTGCATGTGTGCATGCAGTGCCAAATGGGAGGTATTTTGAAGTTGAATTCTGTCTATGCCTCTGCCTTTTCAAACATATCTTAAAAGAGTTCTCTGTAAGTTCCTGTACTCTACAAAGGGAGACTGGGATTGCGAGGATCAGTGCGGTGCAGCTTTTGACAGGCAGCTCCGATGCTAATCCTCTGAGAAACCACCTGCCCCTTTACCGCATGCAGAGATGGAGAACAACGTATATAGTATATATTCATCTCTTGCAGTCTCTTAATAAGTAATACATATCTCAGATGGAGTTTGCATGGAGTGTGCAAACCCAAATTCCCAGGGGGAGACCTACAGGTCCCATTAGCTGAGGAAAGAACCTAACGTGGAGAAACTGTGGAGTAAGACTTCTCAACCTTTAACTTCTGCAAAGTTGATTTAGCTGAATAGAGCAAAGAAAAAAAGCTACACACATATTCACACATGTTGCTGATTGTTCTTTACCAGCTGCCAGACGTAAAGTGAGAGGAAACCTGAAATAGGATAAAGATAAAAGGTCGATTTGGCTTTTATATCCAACTTTCAGTATATTCAATATGCTTCTGGCACACGGTTAAAGCTACACCCACAAAATATACACACTGTAAATAATTGATGATTAACCCCTCCACAGTCTTGTCTTTGCTATGTTTGTTTTAGCAACTGGCATTCAACTTGGTGGACAGCACTTCAAGGCATGTTCAAATAAAGCTGATTGCTTTGGGCTTGTGATGAAGTGGTTTATTTGTGTAGCTCTAACTGCTTCAAACCAAGTATGTCTGAGCCGTATGCCTCAGGCTACAGACTCTAACACATGCACTGGTAAGACTAGAATGTCTATCGCTGTTATGATAACATGCCACCTCTAACCAATCATCTCTAAAGTGTATATCCTGTTCAGGGTCATGGTGTCAACAGGTTTAACGTGTTCAGTTTTAATAGATCTGTCAAAGATTTCACTTATAATATTTCAACATTTGTTCGCTGGACTGGCGTACAAATTTGACACACACATCCAGGTTGACAGTTTAGCTCTTTAGTGTGTTGACAACTGTTGGGTTGATTGTCATTAAACTTGTCTCAGACATCTATGACCCTCTGGATTTCTTGTGGTAACTTTTCCTTTAAGGTTTCCTAATTTTAAGTAGTCTAACACTTCAGTTTATGACAAAATACCCGCAAAAAATCTGATTTCCCATTAGCTTAAGTTGAACTCATTAGCTAATGTTAGCTTACTAGCATGAACACAGCTAGCTCTACCAGCTAAACATTAGAATGTTAACATTGTGAGTATGCTAGCATGCTGAAGTTGAGCTCAAATCTGATTTTTGAGCTAGCTAGCTAAACACAGCCTTAGAGAAGTTTTAGCATTGCTGCAGACAATTGTTTCAGTGTGGTGTCTTTTACATGCTGGGTGCATTTGCTGTATATATTCTTTAGTCTTAAATGCAAGTATCCTCTTTGCTCAAAACATCTCAGGGTCTTTGATAAAGATGAAAGAGCTGAGGGAAAAAAGGTGAAAAGGTTGCTCATCTCCGAGCATGTGCAAGCAGCACCTGGACTTACCATCGTGAGCTGCTGTTCTCCTGTCAGTCCTTAATATCTGCCAATCACTCAGACCAGCGAATAAGTAGTTTACCCTCAAGATAACAATGTGCCAGAAAACACTAATTGCACACACACACACACACCAATCAAGACACAGTGGTCTCCACTTAGGAAAAACAAGCGCATCAAATTCTGTCTATTTTCAGAGCACACTGCCTGCATAATGCCCCTTAGTAAGAGAGACAAAAGAGCCAGTGTATGTGAAAACTACTTGTCGCCTTTCTTCATGTCAATCTCCATTAGTGTAGGAGCGCCGCTTGAGTGGAACTTTGTGAATGGGGCCCATTCTTTTCATTCCTCTGCTTCCAGGGGCAACACAGCCAGGAATTTCACCACTCTCCCTCTTCGGGTTATAGCGGTCATGTATCCCACAGGTGGTCGCCCCATGTCTGACTTCACTACTTGACATCTTAATATATGTCAGACAGAATGTAATAGTCTGCTGCTGCAGCTTCACCATCAGATAATAAAGCATCACGTTTGATGCTGTAAAAGAGCATGGGAGTTTCAACAACAGCCTCCTTCATTTAGACGTTTTCTTTTCACGCAGATTAGCCAATCATACTACCAAGAGAGTGCATGAAAGATAACAACAGCAGCAATAATAATAAAGTTTATGTAGCTTTAAGTGCTTTGCAACAAATTACAAACGACCAGAGCTTCACATAAAATAGGCAAAGAATGAAAAAACGGTGATAAAAAGCCAAAATGATGTAAAGTAAGATGGAGAATAAATCCAATTTGATAATAAGAATGAAAATAAGATAAAGATGCATGAAACAGGGATAGAATGCTTGACAATGATGGAGATAGAGATCGAGATGCTGCAAATGCATCTATAGCGTCATGGACTTTGAGATGGACTTTAAATAATTAGCAGACTCCTTTGCTAATGAGTAGGATTTGCAATAAGATCCTCTGTTTTGTTCCGATTTCATAACTAACTCAAAGCACATTTTGCAAAATGAAAAAAAAAAATCTGCAGAAAAAAACAGATGTTTGATGACGTAGACTGTTGTCCCAGGATGCAATGCAACGAAGCTCCCTGAGGATTTTGGAAAGCCAAACAAATAAATAAACAACAAATGAGAAAGTATTACATCTTTGAAGAGTTTGTGCTTTCTCTTTGATGATGTTTAATTAGCTGTGGTATTCCAAAGTCACAGCTTCACTGATGTCCATCAGGGCAACACATTGCATCAGCTCCTGTGCAAAACAGAAAAAGTTTTTTTTGGTTTGCTGACTGCAAAAGTGTTATACTAGCACAGCCTATAGTTGTCACATAGAGTTTTAATAATACTCTACCGTACCTATATACTGCACTCATTAGTAAGTTGTATAGAATAGGGATGTACCAAAAGGTTATTTTCCATAAAAGTTGCAATTTTGATTTCTCCACTCTGGGAAAATGAGCTGGAAAGTGAGTTTTCAGAGCAAGAAATGTCAGCAGCTGGTAAAGTGTTTGTTGCATCATTGACACATACACGGGAGGACACACGCTCACACACAAACACACTCCTTTGCATCAGCAGTCAGTGTTTTGGGAAGTTGCATGATCTGCCTCTGCCTCTGAGCCGGTCATCTTTTAATCTAATAATGTACAGCATGGTACTTTAAGTAGTTTAAAATGATCCCGTTAAATTGTTCTCATTAATAAAACTGACTAAAGACACAGGACTTCTCAGGCAGTATAATCCTCCTAATTCTACCACTAGATGAATTAAGTGGTCTCAAGTTGCAGCTATTTTCTGCCGCCAAAGTAACCGATGCCTCGCTGTTTTATTGGCACAACAAACTGTAAAGTTTCACTGTCATTTATTGGTGGTGATGAGTCTTTTCTATGCTTTAATCCATGCTGAATTTCATTCTGTGGCTAACCCAATTAGACTACTTCAGCTAATCCTGGGGGAGCAGTTTTTCACCAGAGAACAATACAAACCGCCCACACAAATATCCGCCCCATGACAGAACGGGGTGGGTAGTGTTAGGTCCACAGAGCTACAGGAATAGAGAGGTTTTAATGACGGTAATCTCTTTTCCTTTGTCTTTATTAGATTGTTATGCAATCCTGGATGACATCTTAGAATAATGGCTGCAAAGATGGAAAGTGGAAATAAAAGGCAGGCACGAGGTAAATGTGGAGAGAATGAGCAAATGAAGATATGAAGTACTGCCACAGGAACCCTGAACGAATAATTATTGAGAAGAAAAGACAGACAGAGGACAGAGAATACAGATTGTAACTATTCACAGGTGATTATGTAGGAGAGAACGATGAATTCCTGTGACTCCCATTGAATTCACCCACTCCTTATGTCGGTACCTGCTGAGCTGCTTTAATTAGGGCAGTGTTCTTTCTCTTATCTAATTAAAATTTTATGCTGCAATAATTAATGAATGTGAGCAAAGCAAGCAGGTGGAATTTGCAAAGCTGGGCTTATAGCATTTAAGTTTTAATCAGTAGTTTCGCCTGTGCTACTCTCTATTTTAACTGATTGCGTATTAATAATATGAATATAGTATTTTAAATGCATTTTTCGTTTTTCACACTGATGCTTTTTCCACTGTGAAAAAGATACAGTTCATGTATAAAAGCAGCCATGCAGCAACAACTTTGAATAGCACTGAACCACACCAACCCCATCCAGTGAAACTACTTAATATTTAGTATATGAGCTGCTCAACTTGTCATAGTCACTGTTGTTATCTAGTTGCTGCCGCTGATGTGATTTAATCTCCTTAACTGCAGAACTAACATATCAACAATGTCTATGGAACAGTTGTATCCATTACTAAGGTCAATGGTAATGGTATCTAATATTATTATAAACTATTCCGTTCATACTAATTATGTAGTATACCATTGTCTTTCATCTCACAGTTTTGGTTTAATGTCCCTAAACTTTACTCTTATGACTCAGTCACACTGGAGCCCACTGGACGCTACATTAGAGAACAAAATGTCAGTCAAAGTTAGCAGTGACAGATTTGTTTGACACGTCACACGACATCTTAGACAAATTATACTTCAAAACATCTGAGCAGCTTTAGTCCAAGGAAACCAAAACATGACAGCCATAAAGCACTTAAAACTTATTTTTCACATACTACAGCCTTCTTGCTCGATACTAGACTATTCAAAACTCTCTAGCCACACTGTCATACATATGTCTTATTATGATGTCATAAGTTTAGGTCTGTATGTTGCTTCTGATGGTTGTCCAGCCAAGTGCAATAAGATGTTGCATTACCAGCTACCTGGGTTTCATCATTCGCAGTCTTCATCAACACCCAAACCTGCAACACAAACACCAGTTGCTCGGGGAGAACAGCCATCGCTGAAAAGCCCATCTGATTCTGTTGCCAGAGCAACGCTTTCCCTCTCTCCCATCCTTTCACCAGCAAATATGCCCGTCCGCTCTTTTCATTTTACTCCTCTTCCTATCGCGAGAATGACCCGTCTGCATATCTGAGAGCACGGCCGCTCTAAGTTCGTATCGCGAGAAGAGAACCAACAGGAGTTGAGCGAGGCGGTGACCTCATCGCCGTCGCGAGGCGGAGCGAACCGCTGCAACTTTGGATGAACTTCTGATTTGAACAAACCGACAGGCGGTCGGCACGGCGCACGGACAAACAACGGGCGCAAAGGTGAATAGCTACAGAGGTTTTCTGCTACAAACTGTTTACAAACCGTCCGCTTTATCTTCACCAGCCCCGACGGGTTTTGTATACCGGTGACTGACCAGCGAGAGCCTTATTTTTTCCTCTCGCCAACGCCGACAAGGTGGAAATTAATAAAGGTGAGTGCGCTCTCTCCTCCGTCGGTCTCCCCGCTGAAACGCAGGCGATATCGACACCGTTAGTTTCTGGTTTAACAACAGCCCAGTTGAAAACGGTTTATTCGATGTATGTGCATTTCAGCATTTGGCTAAACGCTTCATGCGGTTCATTCACGGATTTCAGGTAACGGTTCCGGGAGAGAAACTACACTAAAAAGTTTAGCTAGCGGTCGGGTAGTGCTGATATGTGAACTGGTTAGCTGTGTTTTAACGAGCTCTCGCATCACTCACGTCGTCAGCTGGGAAATCTCGACTTGTGCAGCTTTTCTAGCCACCGTTCAGTTAACATTTCGCCCTCCGTGCCTCTCCACGAGACAATCCACAGTTTAAAATGTAGACAGGGATTCGCCGCGGCTCTTAAAGAAACAGGAAAACCAAGCAAAACGACCATCTGATAAAGGTAATTGTTGTTTGGCTAAGTCTCCTGCGTGACCGCTGTGTAATTGAGATGGCTAGCTGCAGTCGCTCTTGTGGGGTTTCCTGTCATCCCCAACCGCTGTCCGTCGTTTACTTGTCCGTGGTTTTGCTTGTGTACGATGACAGAACCACAGCGGGGTGATCTAGTCATCATCAGAGGAATCTGGTCATACTTCTAGTGAAGCAGCTCCCTTCTGAGGGGCTCTCCCTGCAACATCAGGGTCTGTTGTAGTGCAGTTTATTTGATTTGCTGTCGTTTGCATGGGTTGCATGGACATTTGCGGCGCCTCACCACAGCTCTGCAAGGTGTGGATTCACCGAGAAATCCTTCAGAGAGGTGCGACCGTGTGCTGCTTTTTTTTTTTTTTTTTTTGCAGGGAAAGTTTATGAATTGCTTTTCTCACTTCTTTCCAAACCAGGCTCCTGTGTTATTCAAACCAGATCAATTATACATAATCGACCGTTGAGGAAAGCGGAGCACACACGGGAACTTGTAGGAAATCAAGTATCAAGTTAAATCATCATTTCCACCCAGTGCTCTGTCAAAACCAGTCTCATTAATCAAAATGGCCGTCTGTGTAGTCTAGTCAGATTTGAGTAGTGATGTAACAGTGCAACATTTAAGAGATGATGGTGCCCTTAAGGCTTTGATTAGCAAATAATTTAACCTCAGAATGATCAAATGCTGTTTCTGAAATGACACCTTTTAGGATCAGTTTGCACTTTCGGTTAATTAAGAACAGCAAGTCTCACTAAAGTTTGCTTATATGCAAGTTTGAGGTCTGAGCTCTCTTCTGCCTTAATGACACCCCGAGTGGTATTTTTATTGTAAGTGGACCCCCTGCAGCTGCTCTGTTTTCTGTTGCCATCTCAACCTGTGGAGTCTGTCCTCAGACTACTAGCTTTAGCCCTCCGGGGGGGCTTACACAGATGCACAGAAAACACACTGCTTCCTCCTTTGACAAGTCCTAAATGGACACGTCAAAGAGATCTCATCTCTATTCATCGGGTGGCCGGGGTGGGTCAAGTTCTCCACTTTGAAACACAACAGCAGCGTTAGAGATATTCTCTTTCTCAGACAGCATTTCAGCTGCTTTGTCCACTTTGCTTTGGTTCCCTCAGTCGCTGTGGCAAACCCCCCTCCCCAAACTATCACGTATTAGCAGTCGAACATCTCATGTCATCGGCCTTCCCTTTTCCATGCCCGTGAATGCCAAGGCTGAACGGATCTGGAGGCTGTGTTGCATTTACAATATTAAGTAGGCTATTGAAATTTAGTGTGTAGGTGGAGGTGCACATGTTCTGCAACACATGTAGCTGCTGAATTAAAGGGGCAGTGGGAGAAAAGAAAAATGTCAGGGCTGCTGATGGGCAGCTAAAAGATTATCAAAAGGCTTTTGGGATGTAGAGCAGCTGAAACATCTCTCTAGGTGTTCCTGGATTAAGCAGCTGGAGTTGGCTAAAAACTTGTCTCAGAAAGGGCTTCAGCCCTCTCCATTGTCAGTCCTGTTGGGGCTTTTGCTTCCAGTTTCAAATACAGATTCTCTCAGGGCTTTAGTTTATTCTTGCAAGCAATATCTTTAGGTTTAAATTTGTATCAGATGCACTGTGATCAGGATGCGGTCACTTCTTCAAAAATGTGTTCAATGCGTGGCCTCGGCATATCTGGAACAGGAAGGTTTTTTGGCAGCGCGCGCAGAATGAAATCTGGCAAATGCAAAGTCAGGAAAAGGAGGACGTTTTAGTCTCATAGCTGGCCAGCGTGCACTTTAACAGAATCTGCAAATAGGTTCTTACCTGTTTACGACCTCCCACACTAACCTCGCTATGCGCCCCGCCACCCCCCCCCCCCCCCCCGGCTTTCTTGCATTTTCGCCTCGTCTTCCCCTTCTGTCTCACTTCTGTCACTAGTTCTTTACTCTGCACCTCCTACGATTCCCTCCTCCCCCTTCTCCCATCACTGATGGTGCCTTTTCCTCTCGTCTTGCTTCCTTCCTGTTGTGGAAAGCATGCCAGGGCTCTGACATTCTCATCATTTCTTTCCTCATCCCTCACCTTATCTCTCCTTCTCTCTTTCTCCCGTTCCCCCTCCCTCTCCGCTGTCTTCATTCCTCCTTTTCTCTGTGTTTCTGTTTCCCTCCCCTTCTTCTCTGTCGCTCTGCTTGCTGGAGACTGGAATGTGAGTTCCCTCTGTTTAAGGTCTTGGGGTGGGCTGCCTCTTGAGAAATACCAGAGCAAGAAATACTCGTTAACAGTGAATAGATCACACTGCGGGGCAGAATGATTTAATAAAACTACTAGGCCCTGGTAAATCTGGGTTTGTTTTTGCATAAAGAACTTAAAGGTGGCCCTATCGCTCAAATACTGTGCAGCTTTTTACTCTAAGCTGAATGTAATAGCACCTATCACAAGAATGTTCAATGCATCACTGCCAGCTGTAATTGCATGTAGCAGAATCACTCCAGGATAACACTAGGTAGGTGCAGTATGCTAGCTAATTAGCGCTGCCCATTACAAGCCTAATGCAGTATGTTTATCAGGTCTGACAGTAGACAGAAGACCGGAGGGATTCGTTTGATAATGGAAGAAAGAGATGGTTTACAAATGTTAAGGATCAAGTGGCGACTGTCCAGAGAAACAAATTGGTGGTTATATGTCATAAAGTATGATGTTGAAAACAGGCGATGAAATATATAAAATATCTGATTCTTACTCACTCAAGTGAATGACCCATGAATATCATGCAAACACAAACACCATGCATTTCCACTTTGGGTTGTATGTGTGTGTATGTCATACAGCCCCCTGTTTGTAATGCTAATACAGTGACATGAACTTTTCTGTAACTTTTTACTGTAACTTTCCTATTAAGCTAACCGATTGCTGGGCATGCTATAGTATTTTGTAATACTGAAGTATCCAGATAGTATTTTTAAATATTCTACCCCTGCAGATTTCAGTGCTGTATTGTTAGAAAGCCTACGTCTGTGTGCTCGAACACATTTGAAGTGCAAGCCAGTGTATTGTTTTCACTTAACAAACAACCCTTGCGGTGTTTTCTCTGATATTCGAAATTGCATCTCTCTTTTGATCCGTGGTCTTTTGCAGAGGATACACGTGAAGCCCTGTTGAGGCTTCCAGTCGGCTATGTCACTGGCTTTCATAGCGGCCAGAAAAGGAGAGAGAGGACGCAAGAAGAAGCAGTTAATTTTAGCCATTGCACCTGAGGTGAAGGGACTTAAAAGCTATTTTTTTTCCTGCGTTGGAGCCCTTTCTCTCTCGCCATTTTTACCCTCTGTCTGGTGAAACAACTTCTTAATTAGGGCTGGAAGAGTGGATTACAGCACATGAAAGCAGTGTGGATTTGGGGAAAAAAAAGCTTAGATTTCAGTTGTGACAGATGAGCAAGAAATCTATACAAACATCATGAAACAATGACTAGGCAGGCTAATCCATGCAGAAGTAAACAGTAGGAACATACTGTACAGATGGAGGGCCCACAGTGAGAGAGAGAGAGAGAGAGAACAGCCTAGGTATTATGAGAACAATGCTTAAATGTTGTCAGCATTAGCTACGAATAGTGAGAGTTATGATTCCTAGCGTGGACATTTAACACCAGACCACAAATAAATGTTAAACCAAAGGTTTCAAATAAAGATGAAAAGACTATTAACCTATTAGAGAGGTATCAACCGATACATGTGCTGACAATAACATTTAAAAATATCCCAAAACAACAACTGGGGATATTTTCCCCATGCCCAGCAGGTTGAAAGAGCTGAACCTTATGAAGATTATTTTTTTGAACCAGGCAGAAGTTATATTACCCTTTATGCTGTTTGTTGACAGATAACCTTTTAGGTTTATCAGTGTAATTAATTGGACTCTGGCTGCAGGAACAGCCTTGACTCAAGAATTTCATCCTAATTCTGCTGCTTCCTTCGTGCGGCCTTCTCAGGCCTGCATTAAACAGATCCAGCACTGATCCAGAATGGGCACAGCGCTCGGCTCAACACGTGGCTCTGTTCAGGGGTTTAATGTAGGACTGACACCAGCTAAACACATCAAATGGTAAACACACATATTACACACAAATATTGGATAGTATAAACGAAGCCCAGGATCGAATTAGTCACGTTGTAGACACTGGATGCAAGGTAAAGCTGATCACGTGTGCTTGTAAAGAATATGTTGTTGCATTAACTTGATTTTAGTGTTAAGTTCAGAGTAATTCTTTGATACTGGGGAGGTCATCCCCAATGTGGCAGCTGTCTGGTTTGAAAAGTCAAGAGCAAGTTTAACATGTGTTAGTTAATCTGCATAAAAAACGGGTTGGTGTGTGTAATTCCCTCATCTCTTCCTCTCTTCGACTCCACGGTGACGTCGCACGGACACGACCGTGCGCGAGAATTGTAAATCTTATCCCCAAACATGTATGGGAGCATTGCCGAAATTCCCACCAACTGCCTTGCCATCTGTTTCCGAACAGACAGCACTCTCAAATTTCTGTCTTGCTGGATGACTAAAAGGATGTCGCTACTGTTGGCTGCCGGGGTTGATATTAGTGATAGGAGTGCTTTTCCGACCCTGTTGGATTTGCTAATTGCTGCTGTCTCTCCTGTGCCATTTTGGGAAAATTAGTGTGAGTGTGTGAAGCTGCAACCTGAAATTTATGCAAGCTATTTGTCAGAAAATTACATAGCTATTTCAACACTCAAGATGTGATTGACTGTTGTCAGTCTGGAATCGGATTGAATTTCCTGTACAACATTAGGTTATTAGCCTAAGCAGGGTTGATTTGGAAACTTGAGTTTGATCTCCATCCTAAAAAATAACTGAAACATACTGAATGCTTGCTGCAATTTCACGTAAAGACATGCGTGGCATAATTGTTTCTGAATTAGTAATGTTGCTCATAGCAGACATTTTAATTAAACTGTGATCAGGTAAGTTCTAGTGAAATTCGTGTGAGTTAAAGTTTTAAAAGCACATCAGCCTTTTGTGTTTTGGATTTTTCAATACTTGCAACCCTGTTTGTCGTCGTCTGGATTGTCAATTTTAAATCTGAAATAAGTGTTATTATGGAGCCCACATCTTTTCATGACAAGACATGCTCCATGTAGCAAGGGTTAGGACAGGCCAGTCATCCAAACAGTGGGACCCATAATGACACAGTGGTGCACTGCCAGTGGACTTCTGAAGGACTTGCTTGTATGTGAAATTGTGGATTTGGGTTTGGAGCCATGGATGTATTTATACAAATACACTTTTTCAGATCTTGAGTCTCATGGTTTTGGTACTGGGCTGTGATATGATGTGATATGTTGTGACTTAGCTGATAACTCTGAGGCGTCGTACCTACCAGCAGCAGGTAGCCACCTGCCGGTATTGTTTGGTGTCACACGGGAGGGTGTTGAGCAACAAGGTTATCTAAATGCTGGCGGTAGTAAATCTCATTCAGGTTGGTGAATTTGGTGGGTTTGCTCCTGTGGTTGATAAGTTGCAGATGGACTGTTTCAGCAAAGCGTGCATATGTTAAGAAACTTGCCTTGAGTCACATGCTGCACAAATCTGAAGTTAATGAAATTCCTGTTTCCTCCTTATTAAAACATTACAGGAGTAAGGTTTGTGGTGTTAAATCAAACAATAGATCTATTTATAGATCAGATCTGTTTGCATTTATAATGAAACAAAATGATTAAAAATGACATTTTTACGCAGTACAACACACAAAAAAAGTCTTAAAAGATATTTTTAGACTTGAGAATCGTCAGAATCCACATGTGTTATCCATATGGAATCAGTCACTACATATTATTTTATACAGTATGAACCATTTTTTAATATCTGACAGTGAAGCACTAACTTGAAAGACGCACATGTAGCGCTCCAGAACATAATGCACAGTCACTTCTAATACACACATGATCCTTTGACCGTTACCCAAGATCCTTTGGTCATTATGAATTGCTCAACATGATTTGACACATGCTAGGCTTGTACAAATGGCTCTACATGAAAAACACAACAGGATCTAATAAATGCCAACTTCAATTTCAACAACTAAGTTCAATATTACTTTTAGAAAATTGAACACAGGAACCAAATGCCATGTGGAAGAATTCATATTTCAGCATCAGATCTTGTATGTGTAACCAATGACTGGCCAATGTTTGTGTGTAGGTAAAGGAAAAATAAAACAGTTGACAGCAACAGTCAGTATAAATTCAAACTCCTTAAACCGCGGCGGTGAAATAGTTCACCTGATCCTACACTTATCCAGCTAAACAGATTGGTAAATTGGTGCTCGGAGCAAAATCAAACAGTCACGCCATCTCAGATTAATATCTCTGCCCTCGAGTGGGCAAAGCTTCAGCAGGATCGGCACACATTTTTACGTTTATGAGACACTGAGTGATGAATAATAGTGACAGATTAGAGGTTATGAAGAATATTTTGTCATTTTACAAAGGACATTATATTAAAGGATTGCTCTTTTATTATGTGACAGGTTTTACCTGCGGACGGTCTGTAATTGGACGTTTTAGCAGTTAATGCCCCCATTCAGACAGGATTTGTTTTTTCAGTGATACGAATAGTGATTTTATTTCCTTCTGAAGCTTGCGAAACTTGTTTCCTCCCACCCCTGTTTTCATATGAAATGCTCTGTGTTAGCATGGCTACTGGCCCTTTTTATGATTGGAGGATCTGGAACTGAAATAACTAAAGTCACGGCCAAGAACACACCCCTTTCTCTGTGATGTGTTTTTCTGATTATTTGTGTGCGACTAGCCCAGTGAGCTCTTGGGCTGTTTAAACATTGCGTTATGTGGGGTGCAACGAAACGAACGAACAAACAAACAAATGAGAAAAAGAAACTGTTTGGAGAGGCGGGCCTTGACTCTCCAAACAAACAACACACTTCTTGTAATTTCAGCTGTGTTTGTGTAACGATATGTTGGAGTGATCTATTCCAATTTACACAGAATATCCTGGGAAAGTGGTGTTTATTACTCACCACATACAGCAGTTTTGCGATGGCCTAACACGCTGTCCAGAAACATCCAGTGACCAAAGGAGCATGGCCAACTTTTACCACCCATGTCCCCCTGGAACGTTCGACCTATCCTCATGGGACTGTGTTGGCATCCAAGCATTCTGGTGTCATGAGAGTCCACTCACTTTGATGCCCGAATTACTCGGGGCTCAGTCGTATTACATAATGCACACGTTTCAGTTCTGGGAAAGAGCATTCCTGTCTTCTGCATGAACTGACTATGTTTATGATTGATGGCCACGGAATCTAAATGACACGCGTTATTGTTGGGCAGCTTTGCATTTGTCGCTCGGGATGTCTCTTCTTTCGTGGGCCCACGCTGGTCCCACAGTGTGCAGTAATGTTCCTGTATCAATGAAAATGCACTAAAGATAATATTGTTTATTTCAATTTCTGATTCAAGCCATTCAGGCCAATAGTTTGAGATTTGTGTCCAGATGGATTTGTATTTTGTTGAGGGGCTAAATATTGTTAAAATTCCTTAACAGACTCTTTTCCTATGCGCCGCTGTAGGGACACCTCTGACGACAGTCACACAAGTAGAGGAAACAGAGGAACCGGATTAAAGGAAGTCATATCCTGGTCATTGTTCATCACTGCTGGATGGAGTCGCCTCTCTGATCTAAAGGAAACTGTTACTTCTCGAGGTTGGGAGAGCTGTCATCTGTTTGCAGTAAGTTTTCTTTCTTTGATCAAATGCAGTATGTACTACATGCAGAGTTTAAAACCCAAGGCAGGTTTTGAAGCTGCCGCCTGTTTTTATGTGGTAAAGAAGATATAAGGGATGCTGTGTTCTTCTCTGTCATGCCACACATTGCAGATCCACCACGGCGTGAAGAGACGGTTCAGAGAGAAAAATCTGGCTTTAAAGTCAACGCGCTTTGGAGCCGCTTCCAATCCTTGAAATTGATTCATTAAGTGTGCTTTAATTGACAGTCTCTGTGATTTCACCGTCAGTTTGAGCTCTCTCCCTTATAATGCCCCACTGAGCCTTAAAAGAAACAAACACATAATCATGTGGCCTTGTTGATGTTTCTGGTAGTGCGGCTGCTTAGAAGTGGGTTGTACTGGAGCTCAAATTTCAGCTAGATGTATGGTTTCGTACTCATGATACTTGAAAATGTCACTTTCAAAAAGGGAGTCTGACAAAGCTCCCAACAGTGGGCAGGTTTAAAGAAAAAAGCAGTTTACTGAAGGTCCGTTGGTACTGCAGCTGCTTTCCTTTATATTTAGTATTTGCAAAAAAACCTGCATATTATTAGATTATATTTATATTGCATTGCACTTAAATGCACTTTTAACTTACTCGGTTTGCACTACATGTTTTGCCACTGCATCTATAAAGCCTCCTAGTAAGCGGTAAGTGGGTAGATTGATGTTTCTTGCTTGAGCTCAGCTGTTAGTCAGCAGCTAGCTTGCTAAAACTGAAAGCTTGTTGTCTCACCGGCAGCTTTCTTGCTGTGTATGTAATGTTTTTGTCGCAAAATCGTATTCATTACAAAGTGATGCAAGAATGATCAAAATGTATATATAAACATTTTGTAGTTCAGCATGAATGTGGATTAAAGGCTCTAAGAAACGTTGGATTTGGTAAACAGTCAAGGAAAAACTAGGCTGAATGTATTTTTAGTGCATTTTCATGACGTCACTTCACCAAGAAGAGTCAAATGAGGCTCTAGTGCTGGTTCATTGTGCCAAGGAGAGAAGAGCTCTGGTGGGTCCTTGTAATGAAAGACATCTTTCCTGAGTTTGTGGGATCCAATGAGGTCCTAGGTTGTGCCAGGGAAGGTAAACGCATAAATCCATCCTGATGTACTGTAAGCAGCAGCAGCTTTTGGCTGAACCCTCAGCAGTCTTCCTGCTTCGCAGATCCACACACTGACACGAAGCCAGAGATAATGCTGATAGTCGTGAATTCCTCACTGACACTTGCTAGGGGCCGGATGTGATGCTCATTTTGTAGCTTATTTTGTAGTAGTTATGCTGATTGATTTTATTTTTGTCATTGTTTCTTCCATAAAATGTCAGGCAGTAGTCAAAGTCGAACCAGTTGCTGCAGTGTGAGCCTCACTTGGCCTACTTTTTTCTGATCAACAGTGCAAAACTCAAAGCTGTGCAATTTGTGGTTGTATGTAAAAAAAACTCTGAATCAGCTGATGGTGCATTTTAATTGATTAAATTACTTAAAAGTCTAGCCTAATATATTACTGAAGTGGGTGATGAACTGATGAACCAGTTGGTTCACAAGCTTTTTCTGTTGAATCCAATGCCTATGTGCAGATGGACGTAAACTAGCCTGGAATATCAGTCTGGCCCAGGTGGACCTGTAGACAATTTTCCTATAAACCAGAAAAATGAGGCCACAATGCCCAGGCTTAAAACATCTGGCCTGCAGGTGGTGGAAGCAGAAACCACAACAGGAAAGTGGCCTGTCATGATCTGCAGCTCTCACTGCAACCTCTCCGCTCACTGGGCTCGTCCAAGAAGGGGAGTGTTTTGGCATGTAAGGTGATGGCCTTGAAAGCCAGAGTGAAGTTTCCATTCTTGGGTTTAATAGGTTTCAGGTTCATGGCTTTGTAAAGACCAAATGTTTGGTAAAAGTGGACCGGCCTTTCGCTGGGTTCATCCCATCATGCTTTTAGCTGAGCCACTGGTGTACAATGGCACGCAGAGGAATGTGTGAGAATGCTGCGTGTACACAATAGGGATGACCTCATTGTTTTCAACTTCATCTAAGCTCAACATGCTGAGGAACAATGAAATCTGCGTGCCACAGTCCCCCCCCCCCCGCACTGTGTATGTGTGTGTTTGCATCCCAGCCTGCGAGGTGTGTATTTACCTTGTAGTTTACAGAGGTTCTTAAAATATTTACTCAGGGCTCAACGGGTTAATGATTATTTGGACAAGTGGGATTGGAACTGTAGGGATACACACACTGGGGCAGGGAAACCACCTCCAATGGGCTTTGTTCCTGGTGTCAGTTAGTGAATGCAGTCCTAACCTCACTGACCCTCTCAAGGTTAGTGGGTGAACGTTTTCTCAGGGAAGCTAATTTATGCTTTCGTTTCCAATCACAAAGACTCCCCAAGTGATGGTGGCCTGTGCAAAGAGCGTGGTATGGTTCTTGTCAAATGGTGTTGTCTTGAGGTAGGCTAAAGTGGTTAGAGCTGAGGCCAGTTGTTGGTTTAACTATTAATCATCAGATAATTGACAGATTAATCATTTCAGAAGGAGAGTTTCCTCTGATGTGTTATCAGCTGTAAGGTGGCAGCAGGATACTGTTCCATCCTGGTACCTGCCTGTACTAATCACCTGCACACTCTTCACTCACGCCTCCTGGGTCTGCTAGTGAGTCAAGGACCCAGATGCCACAGGTGTTTGATAAGTAGCGGACCAGTCGACGTCTTCTCCTAGAAGGCCGAATCCAGTTTCCAGTCAGGAGCTCCAGTGTGAGGGAGGAGGAGACAGCATCACTTTTTCCTGTTTGGTATTGTAATGTTTCAGTAATGGACTTCTAATTACTGCAGATATTGTGCCAGCAGTTGTTTCAGCTTCAAATCAAGCTGCTTCTCTTTGTCCTATCACAGTAAACCTAGCATCCTAGGGTCATGGACTGTTTGCCAAACAAAGCGAGCAGTTTCATAGACTGAATGATCAACAAAAATAACCCGCAAGCCTGATTAAATTAAATGAAAATCAAAATACTGAAAATAATTGTTAGTTGCAAGTTTTCCAGTGTTCTCAAAATCGCCTTTTTAACTTCATATTATCACCTAACCCACTGCCGTCCCTCAATCGTGCTGAAAAGCCTCTTGCCTTGGGGAGCAAAGGATGATGAGCTTGTCAGTTAGAACACCTCCCTTGCTCCTCTCTCCTCCTATTACACCTGTTTCCTTTCCATCCCTCCTCGTCCCCATAAACTCCGATTGTTGCTGCCTTGTTACTCACTCACTCACTCAAATTCAGTGGGCCGCTCTCTGGGCGTGAGAGTGCTTTAAATGGTCATCGGAGGCGATTTACCGCATAGCACTTTGATCCATTCCAGTGGCGTTCTGACAGCTTCTAGCTAATGCCTCCACTGGGTCTCTCCAGCTGCGAGGAGGAAAGCTCGATCAGTGGTTCATGGATGTGAGACGTGTGAGCTTAAGCAAGCTGCTGTTTTTCATTACGAAGCAACTGGCGCATGGGAGAAGAGTTGACTGCCCTAGTGGTGCTTTCTAATGACAGCAGGACAGTTTAGAAGTAAGGCGTCCTCAACAGGGACCCACAGGGTTGTTTTTAATGAAGTGACTGCCTGAATGCCTTTAACATCTCATAAAGCACTTGGAGGAAATGGCCACGGTTTAGAAGTTGAAATGAAGGGACTTCCTCCAGTCTGCCTCTGTTATTTTCTATATTTTACCATCTCTGACTTGCTAGTTTGAAAGAAGTGGCCCTTTGGCGCCTGTTATACTTGGCAATAAGTGAGCTAGTAAACAGGCCTCCACAAAATAACCACTGTTGGGTGCGAGTTACTGGCCCGTCAAGGGGAAACTCTACCTAAATTCAGATAGATCAAGTTTGTGCCATTGTGTAGGATCATGCCGATGATCGTGACAGTTCAGGTGTGGAGACATAATAGGATATCTGATGACTTGAAATAGCAGTATAACAGTTGGACATCACAGTCTGCACCCGAGATGGGAGAGTATCTAGAGGGTTGTAGCTCAAAGCACCACTGGTTCTCATTCCTTCCTGATATGAGATTCAATAATCTAATGTTGCCAGGCAACGGGTGCAATTCCACTTTTGGCAAGTATTGCTTAGTAACAAAAATTGTTTCCAAGGAGTAAAGGCAGAATCACTGGTGGGATCAATGATGGATACAACCCTGGAATCTAATCACCCATTTTAGGAATTTAAAACAGTTACTGCGTTGAACCACAAGTGAGGGGAGTATTACGCAGCACTACACAAGCATTCTTGTGTTTTATTCGGCACTCAGTGAGCTGTGAAGCAAACATCACCGGTTGGCCTAACACTGGACAGTGTTCTCTTTATGCATGGGCTTCATCTCAGAGTTTTCCAAAGCTGAATCCTCCACAAATATCCCCACAGGTTGTGTCAGCACTGGAGCACTCTTGTCTCACAATGCACCTCTGCCTGCAAATGGCCAATGGTGCACTAGTGGGAGGCGGAGTAGGAGGAGAGGGGTAGTGTGAACAGGGCCTGCGGGGGTGGTGCTGCGTTACATAATATCAGGCGAACCCAGCTGTGCTGTGTTGTTTAGCCCATGGGTGAAGTGGTGCCAGCCAAGCTGACTGATGTGTCCACCTGCGCTCATCAAAGTAGGTTCAGGATTAGAGCACAGGTCAGCGAACAGATTGACACTGAACACGCTGATCACATGTAGGCACTGTAGATCAGAGGCAAATTGAAATGGGCAAAACGTGAAACAGCAACACCGGCATCTCTCTTCCGGCACTGTGTTGCCATGGTGCACAGTTGTCGTGTTGTCAGAAACCTTCGAGTGTAATGATAATGCAGGGCTCCAACGATGGTAATTAGAAGCCATTTTTCTTTTTTTTTCTTTTTTTACAACTAAAGCATCCTCCTGTAATACTCTTATCCCTACAGCCACTCGTCAGTGGAGCAATGCACCAAGGAGCAGTATCCTTTCATCACGCGCTGGGAAAAACAGACAGCTTACACTAGTTAGTACTAGTGCACACTATCTCCCCCCTTCGTGTTGGCAATGTGTTACACCGTGATTGTGGACAGGAGCTTCTGTGAAGACTGTTACTGTTAATTTCCCCAGCCGGCCAGTGTGTTTCTGTTGGCAGACTTTGCAAATAGCATAAAGCATGAATAAAGACTTAATGATACAATACAGGTGTCTTGTAGGAAGGGGCCCGTCACACTGCGAGCTCTATTTAAAAAAAGCCTGCATCAGAGTCACTATCATTAAAAGCTCATCATGTTGCCCTTCCAGACCTCTGTAATTAAAGGAGGAGGCGTCTGTGTTTTATCTTGAAGTCTTTGTCTCTGTTACGGCATTACAGCAAGCCACGCAGACGAACCGATGTTCTCTCGCGTGTACCATTTAATCGCAGTTTGTTTAGAACAAACACAGGCCGGAACCACACAAAGCCATCAAACTCCCTTTATAGACCTCAGCCATTAAGGGAATATAAGCATGTAGGAGTCTGCGGTGTGAAATGTTCAAATTAAAAAATGTGAGTTTCAGCTCTTTGTTGTCGTTGGTTATGTTTATCCTCAGCAAAAAGCTCTGGGTTCATGTATCTATTGGTGCGCCTGCTGTATTTGATGAAAATGAAATTGGGGAAAGCGTGAAACCTGCTAACAGGTCATCACATCTCTGTTATGCCAACAGCGATGCAGAGGTTAAGCACACTATGCACCATTGCACTGGCCACACTACGCTTAAGAGGAAAAAAAAAAAACCTGGGACCACACAGACAGGCTTCAAACCCGGGCCCTGGGGTGATTGATGGATAGATAAAACCGTGTAGCAACAATCTGTTAAGCACTGCCTGAAAACACCCAGCAGGAACCTGTCTTTTATTGGCTTTCTTTCGCCCAGCCTCTCCAGACTTTAACCATTTTTGGCCCCTCTGACAGGGTCTGATGGGAGCATGGTGGAGCTCAGCAGGCACCCGCTGTGTTTCCTGTCCATAAGTTTGTTGCTCCTCTGGTGCGGTCTGTCTGCACCCAAAGCTGTTCTCACAGCTCTGTTTCAGCCCTCAGATAAGTGGGATTAATAGAAGAGATGGGAAATAGGGTGAGAGACTGATTGGTCCCAAAAATGACATTGAGAAAGGAACTGGGTTGTGATGCGAAGGCGGGGGAGGAAGAAGTAGAAGGAACAGAAAAGACGTGATCTCTACAAGGGATAAAGACAGAGGGTAGAGAGAAGTACTAGCAGAGCAGGAGTTTTCAGAGTGATGAGCACGATGGAGAGGGAGGGAAAGGTGAACCTCAAGAATATCCAGCCACCGCACTTAATTGTTTTGTTTTGCCAGGAAAAGCCCCAGATGCCGGTAGTCAAGCAACGGCTTGACCCTTTCTTTGGTTGCGAGCTGCAGGGCTGAGGGCACTGCACTGAAAGCTTAGCAGTAGGCCTTTTATTCAAAGGCCCTTTCTCTGTTTTGCCCCTTTGGGAGGTGCAAAGCCTCACATCTGTCAAAGTGTCATAGGGCTTGCTGTCTGCAGCCCTGTCCTCCTCCCTTCCGCCCCTTGTAAGGGCGATTACCCAGGAACCCCTACGCACTCTTTCTCACGGCCATTAAACATGCACTTGTCAATCTGCCTGCCCGTCTTGTGACCGATGGCCTCACAGCTATTTAACTCTCAGCTGGTTTAGGTCTAATCGATACAAGTACAGATTTTCTCCCTCAGTGGTCTCCAGCCATGTGGCTTTGTGAGACGAACCCATGCACAGTTACATTCCCGCACCACCCAGTGATCCAGATTAGTGATTCATTGCCCTTTGGAATTAGCTGCCATTGAGTTTGGCTGGAATTAAGACTACACAGACATGGCTGCCATCAGCTGAAGGTTAAAAAACCTGAACATTTGCTAAAACTAGCATGAGACATGGTTGTGAGCAGAGACTAATAGACCCACCCATGTTTAAGAGCAAAGCAACATAAGCTATGTGTTGCGCTGTACCTCACGGGTGTGGCTTAAATTCATTCTAGTGGACCTCATCTGTCATCGTGTTTACCTACTGAATACAAAGACATTACATTTAAAACTACACCACCAATCAAAGAGCAGCTGCCTGTTTGTCAAAACACGGACACTTGTTTATGCCTTTTTATTTACAGTTGACTGCTCTTCCCTATTAAGTTGATCGGTTAACTTAAGCTGTCCGCCCACAGAACTTGTCAGATATTGTTTTGGGCTTTGCCTGCTAATGATGCTACCTGGGACTGTGTCTGGTGCTTTCAGATTGTTTAGAGTGTCAGCAAAACAAAGATGAGAGCGAGAACAAGACTCTGCTAATTGCTGTAAGTACTGGGCTTTTGTCTTCAGATGTCAGGATTAAAAGCGTTAGTATACGCGTTCCTCTCTCTCCCTCTTTTTTTGTACCTTGATGTTGGGGCTGCATTATTTTCTTGGTCTTGTTTAGGAGAAGTTTTTTCCTGTGTGTAGCTGGTAACACATCTCTGACTCGCGTTGACACAAAATTCCTTGACTCGGTGTCCCATGAAATAACACACCTGCGAACAAATGAAGTTAATAATACTGATTTTATTTGAAATAGCAGGCTACAAATCAGAACATACTGTTAGGAAACACAGAATTAGAAGTTTGCAAACATGACTGCTCTGACTGTCAATTACAAACCGCCTCATCTGTTGTCACATACACACACAAAACAAAAAAAAACCATGTGGTTCCACTGTACAAAACACACACACACACACACACACACACACAAAGTCTGCACACTGACAGATTGTTATGACATATATATTGGATTGCATGCAAATATAGGTACACATATGCACAGCTGCGCATTCATTGCCCTTTTGGCAAAATTCAGTGTTGAATGAAGTGATTAGCTTACTCATGATTTCTGTTGAAATGCAGCTGCAGTCAGCATGTGAAGTCTGAAAGGTTTCCAAGTCTCGCCTGTTGCGTTGCAGTACGGGAAGGAACAGAGGCTTCAGCATCAGTTCAACTTATTCACTAATTCAGCATAGAAACTCATTTGGACCAGTTTTCTAAGCATAATAGGAATTTTCATATGCTGGAAATCTATGAGATGTATGTGTATGTGTTGCTCGTTTTGGATTATTTACAGTGACACTGAAAGTGGTCCGTTGTGAAGCGGAGTCGGTCTTAATCTCAGACCTGACCCCTTTCCATCCCACTAGAATTTGAAGGCCTGCGTGTAACTCAGCGGTTGGTCGAAAGATTAAATGAAATTAAGCCACGATCACCTCGGAGATGCTTCTGCGAGAGTCCAATGAAATGTAATGGGGCGAAACAAGAGGCAAGAGTGTTTAATGTGACTTCGCAGTGCCATGGCTACCCCTGCCACTGCCGTTGTTTATAGTGTGAACACTAGTAAAGAAAAGATGGAGAGAGTGAGAACGGCATGTTTTTGTTGTCAGGCTGTTGTGGGCCGGAGCTTTATGAGCTCTGAGGCCAGGGATGTGGTAGCGGTGATTTATAGCTTTCATTATCAGGTTTTACCACACTATTGGCTCCCAATAGACACCGCGCGGATCTACGCACACACACTTGAGATGACTGCGGAGGCTTGTGCTTTGCCAGATTGTGGTGAGATAGAGGTGCTGAACAGTCAATTTCTAAGGTGCAGCTTTGACCACGAGCATTAAATGTTAATGCTGTTCCAGGTCTGTATCGGGATGTGCAGGTGGCCTTTTGAGACACGGCTCATACACACACACAGACACAGACACACACACACTTCCTTGGCTACCTAAATCTTTGATATTTTGTGCTTCTCTGCTCGCTGCAAAGACTAGACACATAGCAGTCTGGGGCTGGAGGGTGGAAATGTGGAGAGAGCGGAAAGATTTCAGCAGTCCAACCCTTGAACTCAGAGAGGGAGAGAGGTGTAGTGCCCCAGCTTAACATTCTCCCCCGTTTTACTTTATCTTTTTATATTTGCTACACACTCTTTGGCATTCCCCTCTTTTCCTAGGCTTTCAATCAGTGTCAGGCTTTGACTAAAACAGCCCATAACTCATTAAGTCCATATGTTTATTTTATTAAAATGCCTTTTGATGCAGATGTCTTCAGTGTGTGAGAAATAATAGCAAAATAATCAATAACAACACCTAGAAATCATCACCCTGGATCCCCCAGACTACGGGACGGGGGCTACTTTGCTTTTTTTCCCCCACTGGCTACTCCACATCCTTACGGAAACCCCTCTCTTTACTGAGATCCATCCTGTCCTGTCCACACTTTTTATTCTTTCTCTCGCCAACTTCCTCCCTCCCTCCCTCCCTCTGCCTCTCTCTCTCCCTCTTTCTCTCTCGCTCGCTTGCGAACTTCAGCTTTGGTGTGATTTACGGTCATGGCAGAGGATCTGCTACTTCGGTCATGCTTTTCTTCCTTGCCACATTTTCTCAATTCCCCTCTGTGCATAGATTAGTCCCAGGCTTCTCCACGCACACACACAGGTTTTCTTCTTTTTTTCTTTCTCGTCTTCTTCCTCTTTCCCTAATTCTTCTCATTTCTTTTTGACTTGATGGCAGTAATATTTGCAGCTACCATGGCACCCGAAGCCCTCTCCTCAACTCTCTTCCTTTCTATTAATAAACTTTTGACTTGTGGAAACAAAAACTGGACACACACTCACACGCAAACCAGTTGTAATCATACATTTCTGATGACTCGTAGCCTGATGATAGTAAGTCAGAGGCTTTTGTGGCCGTTGGGTGAACTCCTCCTGGCAAGTCAGGAGCTTTGCGAATAGCTTGGCCTGTCACAGCTCACTGGCCGCCGGTGCAGGCAAACACACACACGCCAGGTTTCGCTGAATAGCACCAGCAGCAGCTAAAAGCAGACCTAATCCAGGCTCCACTCTGAAGAAGGTTTAACCGACAAATAGATTTGATACAGCGGCTCCGCCAGCCTGTATCCCTGTTTTCCAAAGGGCTGAAGAGTGTGGGAGAGGAAAACTGAAGCTTACGTCCCCACGACTGAGGAATGTGAAAAGCAGGCAGCTGAGACTTGATAGAGAGGCCGCGGCCAAAACAACGAAGATAGATTTAGAATGGGCAGAAAGTGAGGATAGGTGGCGAACGAACAAAGCTGCTTATGCAGGCTCGCGGTGGCTTTGAAATGGCTTTGAAATGGAATCCACCGAGAATTCGATGCACTTTGAGTTTCTGCAACTTCTCTGAGCTTCCACATACACCTTCATGGGGCTTTACACAATACTCTACCTCATTCCCTCCGTGCATCGTGTTGCACCCCACACTCTTGACTCCTGTAAGGTGGGTTATTCTCTTAGTTAGGGGGGTGCAAGGTTGGTATTTTTATGGGCCATTAAAAAAAAAAAAGGTGTTGATTTTACATCAGTGCAGTGCAGGTTTTCTTGTCACAGACTTGGCATTTGTAAAGCATTGCCAGCTGAGGATTAGAGCCTAGGCTTAGGTAGAGTGGGTTACATAAGAAGTGCTTAAAAGGTGCTAATTATTCTTCCAGGTTAAATGCTTCTTCTCAACTACACAGGAAGTGAGAACCAAATGGCGCACGTGGCAACACTTGAATGTGTATCTACGAAACGGGTTACAATGGCAATCTCTTACAAGAATATTTTGGTCGAGTTTAATTCATATCAATTGGATTCTTTGTGAAAGAATACAAAAGCCAATAGTCAGGATCATTAATTCCCCCTTGTCTGTATTGCAAGAGGCACATGCTTTCATCACTTGCCATGATTAGCCCAGAACAGGAAAAAGTGTGTCATTGTGAGGAAGGTTATTTCCAGTCTCTCATGTCATCTATTCTTTGTTCCTCATCACCCCTGACAGCATGCTTTGAAAAGACCAAAACGGTGAAATCATGACACACCCTAGGCTAGCCAGGCATTTAAGTGGGATCCTGATGTGCAAGAAGCCAGCCCAGCATTTGTCAAAATACAGGATTTGTGATGATACTTTGCTCAAATCTCTTGTTGTCTGCGTGAATGAACTGAACAGCTGCCAAGTACAACATAAACATTGAATGCTTCACAAAGCTATTCCTCAGAGCCATTTTTTTTAAAAACTGTGTATCATTCCAGTATTGTTTTTGCTTTGCTTGTTAAAGTCAACAAATCCCAGAAAAGTCCAAAACTAACAATGAACCTAGCCTAATAATTCCTTCTGTAGTCAAAGCCCATTACCGCTTTACAGCGTTCTGCCTAAAACCTCCATTATAGTCCTCGCTTCATTCCAGTTAACATGGGGACTTTTGATCTTTTGGAGTCAGCTCCACGTACATTGTCCAGGCGCCACATATATTCATTAACGCGCTAAACATGTGTTAATACACAACTGAAAACAGGCTCAGCACTGCCACAGACAGTGTTTAGAAGTTGTTAAGCGTGCGAGGTGGACATTTTCACTGTTTGTTCTGGGGCAAAAAAGCCAACTTTTGTCTTTTTTCAAAAAAAAATAAAAAACCAAAAAAAAATTCTTTTTAAAGAAATTGGGGTCCTTTAAATTCTTTGGTGTTTCCAGTCTGGTTCCCAAGAAGGATTTGAAGCTCAGCTAGGAGGAGCCATGAGCATCAGTAGCTGACTGGAAAGAGATCTAGCTCCTTAATTCTTGTGCGTCCTGCCAGACATCTGGACATTGTCTGTTTTATGACCTGCAACTTGAGCTAATGCTCCGTCTGAATCCAGTATACCGCAGCATGATTTGTATTGTCAGGCTGTCTCCTAAAACATCACGCCAAAGTACACATTCTTTTTAATCACTGTCTTGTATTTGTGTGTTGTATTTGGTTTTGTTTTATACCCAAGGTAAATGGATGGAACATGCTTTAAATCTACAGTAAGAATGCATAATGGGAGTGAAATCAACAGTTGGTCCTGTAAACTTTTTACGGCATGTTTTGCAGATTGAATTTGACATCTGTGCTTGACTTTGTCAGGCGGAGGTAATCTCTAAATCCTAGCTAAAGAGGCCAGAATGTGTGACAAACAAAAACTGATGTTTGCAAACCACAACTGACTTCTCAAGGAGCCCTCACACTTTGCCACCTCTCAGACTTGGAGATGTCTCTATATTCTTTGCAATGTTTTAATTTCAAATTGCAGTAAGGTGCCCTGTGCGTGTCTCCAGGGGGTGGTGTAGAAGCATCTGGAGAAGCTTGCGGCTTTGGCCTCAGACACGAACTACCCTGCCAGCCCGTGCTACGGCTTTACAGCTCCGACCTGTGTTGCCTTCCTCATTTTCTTTCCTCTCTGCTCTCCAAAACCTGCATTTCTCTGACTTCTATCTGACCTCTCCATGAAACTCTCTCAGAGCATTCTGCAGATTTTAGTGAAGCTTCGTCTCGATTATCATAATTCTCTTCCTGATCAGCCTCCAGTCACAGTATTGGTCATAGCCCCAGCTCCCAGTACTTCCCTGGACAAGCTTGATTGGATTAAGTTGCTTTTAAAGCTCTAATTCTATTGCACTCCCAAGAATAAGTGATTGCTTCTAATTAGTTATGTATAATACACGATTTAAATTCTTTTTAGGTCGTCTCTTCAGAATGAGAGCGTTCTCTGCATTTCTTTATGAAATCTGAAACAAAAGCTGTAAAACCGGAGTCTTTGGTTTCACATTTAATTCCCCTGTGTCATGTGAACCCACCAGCCGAGGCTTCACTATATAAATGTGTTGAAACAGGGCTCACAATCATTAACTGGTAATATTAACAGAGCATGACTAATGGACAAGTTCCTGTGAGAGTGTGGCCTTGCTAAGCCAATCGAAGTTTGGCCGTGCAGCAGCAGTCACCACCAGTGTCCCAGTGGGTAAGTGTGTGGGGCGGGGTGCGATGAAAGGTTGTCCACTTAGTCACAGTGCTGTATGTCTCAGTCAAGTCTGTACGCTCATTTCCATTCCCTATTATCTCCTAAAAATGTGGGTCATGGACGTGTCAGCTGTCGGACATTTTCCGAACATTAATCAGACTCCAGATTTCTCTCCCAGGAAACAATGGCCAAAAAAAAAAAAGCTTTTGTTTGTTTTGTTGATGCAAAGTGGTAAAAATGTACTGTATGCTGGTTGAAAAAGCAGTTTGTCACAGGGCTGTAGTTACCCAAGTTAACAGCCAAAGATCTGTCTTGCAGGGACAGATGAATGGATAGTGTGAGATAGAGTACGATAGGGTGACAGACAGAGGTTTGGTGTAAAGTTGACTCATGCTTTGGTTGTATTTACCCTTTCATCAGCCAAGCAACTATGGATGGTGTTGGAAAGTGTGAGTGTGCACTGCAACTGTGTACACGTGCTCCAGTTTTCCTCCAGATTGACATGGGTGGACCATTAGCAAGCCTCATTAGGCTGAATGCCAGCATGCAGGAACAGACGACGCAGAGGTCCAAGGTTCAGTTCAGCAGTCTGTACTATAATAGCCTGGCATATAGAGAGATGGCAGTGAAGCTGACTAGTTAGGGCTCAGAGAATACAAATGGGTTCTGAGAGTAAAATCAAAGCTTGTAGGTAAGACCTGAATATAAAAAAACAAGTTTGCAGTATATTGAAGTTAGGAATAAGTAATGCAGATCAAAATGCAGGTCATCCTGAATTCTGCTTGTCTAATGCACAAAAAGTTTACAATGTTCATCGCTTTTGTTGTTGGAGTTTCAAAACGGTGTATTACTTAAATCATATTAGATAAGCTGAATATTGTAAGGGTTGTCCCTGCAGCATATTGCACCGAGGAACGTGCTGCCTTAACCTGAAATCAAGACCTTTCCTACGAACATCAGAAGAAATCATCACACTTTTGTAAAACACAACAATTTAACATTAACCCCGGTTCAGGAAACTGTCGTTCTCCAGTGGCCAAATTGATCACAAGATGAGAGGCGCCAGTGTTTGTGTGATTAAGCTCGGCAGACGATGGTAGATGATCGATCTTATGTTCACGTCACTTACCACCTCTGCCAAACAGCTTCCTGAGCCGAGTTAACAGGTGTTGAATAACACTGAAGCTACGTGTGGTAATGATTCTGAACACTTGCTGTTAGCGTTATCCCTTCTCAGTTATCATTTTCTCAAGTCATTGTATAGAAAACAAGGCATATCATGTCAGTTTCTGTTAATATTGCTTCAGCCAGGTCATCTTTCCACATGTATGCAGCTCGTCTCTGGTAAAGCTGGTTCAGTTAAGCTCTCAGTCACATCAGTTCGCGGCTTGTGCAGCTTGTGTTCGTCAGATCTATCAAACCATAGTGCTATGAGCTGGGGGTAACGAGACATTTACCGCCCATGCTATGGTCGTAATCCGGTGAGAAGCAGAGCGTTAACGTTAGCAGTCGAGAATACAAATCACAAATCAAATCAGATGAATTCAGGGGACCACACAGATGGAATTTATAACAAGTGTCTCCGCAGTCTGCAGAGTTGGCGGCTGCTGGCTCAGTTATCCTGGAAATCCAGCCAACCTCCATGGAGAGGAAATGAAATGCGTGTGTGTGCGTGTGTGCCAGATGAGTTGTTTGAGCCGTGAATACAGTGTGCTGTTGTTAACCTTTGTCTCTGACTATTGGTTAACATTATGAGTGTGTATCACCTCTGCAACGTCTTCAGTGGATTACATTCATTCGTCTGTAATTAAAGTTTATGCTTCATTACAGTCATGATTATTTTTTCAGTCTGAGGGTGTCTGTGTCTTGGATCACCACTGATACTTTTCCACCGAGGCTTTTGGAGTTGGTAACAAGACAAGACTTTGAGTCACTGATCGAAGATATGAACTGCGTCCGTCTAATTGAAGCTGCTTTATTAATTGTTCAGCTCTTATTTGTAAAGTTCATTTGATCTAAATCAGTTTATTTGTCAAAGTGCAGGATATCCGAACTCAGACGTTACAAATAGTTGACATCAGATAAAACGCAGGCAGTTGTTAAGTTACTCACACTTTTGTAGGTCACAGTTCAGAGTTGGCAGTATCAAAAAGAAAGCAGTGGCTGCTGTCGTCTCCGCCTCCGTTCTTGTTTTTTTTTCCATCAGAACTCTGCTGCACACAGGTCATTGTTCTCAGCGGGATCATTTTTCTTTTTAGATAAGTGTATCAATGAAAACCAGTTCCCAAATGAAGGAGGTATCAGCGAAACCAAAACCAAATTCAGCGAACCAAATTCTTCCTGTCTGGTGCTTTTGGACAGGTTTAGTCTGGAAGAACTTGAAGTACGTGTTCTGATATGCACAGCAGAGCTTGAGAAATAGTAGATTTTAAAGGCTGATATTTTAAAATAGTTTGCTGGAGAACTTTTCTTTCCCCACAAACTACTCCTTCAAAAAAAAAAAAAAAGGTCCAATACGCTCATTAGCCTTGACCTTAACTACATCTACCTCGTATGTTTTGTTGCGGTGTTTACATTATTCCACTCCGACAAACATCAGATAGCATCTCACCTGCAGAAGACGGCATCCCACGCTATTTTACAATGCCATCAGTGGAGTGAGCTGTAGGTACTATGTGTGACTCCTGAAACCGATGTGATGCAATTGGCTCAAGAGAAGATGTGTTTCTAGCAGTCTGGCGTGACAAAACACTGTAGAGTTACAATAAAGAAAGAAGGATTTTCATTTTGTCTCAAATAAATAAAAGCTCCTTTGTTTCTTTCAGAGTCACCCGAGATCCTCTGTCGTCTGCAGTTCACTGGCCTCAGCGAGGCACTGGGATCGTCAGTGAGTATCCAACTTTCTCAGTCCATGTTTGAGGGTCTGCTGTCCATAAGTACATAAGGCATTACTTAAGTACAGATGTTGTCAAGGTAACCGTTCCCCTGTTGTACTTATTCTTTCGCAAACAAGGCCACTGACCTTGAAGTGAACAACCCTGTGTTACAGAGCTGCCACAGGAGAAAGGACCCCAACTTTAGTCTGTCATAGTTGCCACCTTTGGCGAATACCTCCAGGTTATTTGCGACATTCTTCCCTTTTTACGTCCTCAGATTACACTTGACATTTGTTTCTCCCATTGTCCATGCCATTTTCCATGGACTTTTGGCCAGTTGATTTAAAAACTGACCTCCATAGGATAATCAAAACTCTGCTGTGAGGGATTAAATCCTGCTGCATTCCTGTGCGTCACGCGGGATTTGTGTTGCTTATTATCTCTGGGATTGTGTCAGAAAGGCAAAACCATCCTCCACATCCTCCACAGTCAAGTTAATATGTCTCTCCCAACACTTTAAAGCTAACTCCTCCTACTTGAGATATGCAGTTATATGCACTATAGAAACACAGAACAGATGATAGGTGTAGCAACTCCAATGTAGTGGGCGGGACAAACTTTAAGTGTAACATATATATAATAATATACTATATAACATGTAAAATTTGGAAATAATATAGATTATAAAAACAAGGAGTAATCTGCTTTGAGATAGAAAGTGGTGAGTAGGCGGCCCTTATCTATGAGATTGAAACAGCATGTTTTGTTCCAGTAAATGCTTTGCTTCTCTCCGTGTTTCTTTCTCCCTCTCTCTCTCTCTCTCGCTACTTTCTATCTCTCTCTCACCTCCTCCTCCAGCCAGCAATGCCGCTCTTGTTTCCCTCCCACACACGCACATAGACACATAGATGCAGACACTACTATATTCACACAAGCATGAAGCAGAGAGGGGGAGAACGACCAGGAATGAGAGATGGCGTGGAGAGCGATGGAAAAACACACCAGGGAAGAGAGACAGAGATGATAATAGAACATGTAATGAGGGGATCGAACAGAAAGAGAGGGAGAAGAAAGACGTGTTTGTGACTTTTCATAAAAAGCGGCCAGGGTCCAAAAGCAACAGCAGTGGTCAGCGGATGCCCGATAATTGAGTTCTTTGGAAGTCATTCAGTTTGTTTTAAAAATAACAGTGCAATCCAAATTTGCAATAAATGCTTGAGACGTGTGAATGAATGTGACATAATCCAGCATCTCTTTTACACGGGAGCTTAATATATGCGGCTCTTTATTACTGAAGCAATGGAAATATCATGTTTAGTAGCTGAGTTTCTCTATGCATATACAAGTGGCTATGGAAATGTTCTGAGACAGTTTATGCTTGTCCTGTACACAGAATAGCACATGAATGAGCACGTAGCAGCTGTGAGCTTCAACTGTTATGAGTCATTATACCCAGTTATGTAGCACGGTCACCAGCAGTACTCGAGCTGCATGCCATTAAATTGACCACTTGGACAGGTGTGTATGCATCCGCAAAAGCTACCCAATGCACGTTTGTGCATTGTGACCTGGACCTCAGGTCAGGAGGGCGCGCTGGTTGTGTTCTCCAGCATTTACGGCGTCGTGCGCTGTGAGTTTGTCCTCCTGGATCAGAAATTCAGTAGAAATGACTGTGTGGTGCATGCTGAGAGCTTTGAAATATGGACAGCCAATACATTTTGCCCTGTGTTTTCAGGTTAAGACATGCCTGCTGAGACAGTCCGGCTAAAAATGACATTTATAGTATTTTGTGTACATTTAGATCAGTCGTGGCGAAGTTTCGCTCATAGATACACTTGAAATGTACTGCAGTGTAAAATGTTCCACTCACTCTCAGTTAAGAGTCAGCACGAGGCAGTCGGTGTCAGTTGAGATGGCATCGCAGTGACTGGGGTGAACTGTCATTAATAGTCATATTCCTCACAGGAGGGAGCAGGATTGACTTTTACTTTCATTTCCAAGAGGAGCTGTGTTCAGTTTGCAGGATGCTATTTTTTACATCCATTACATTGATAGGGCATTGCTTCTGTGGGACAACCTCTTACATCGAGGTGCAACACTGATTATAACAGTGTGTATGATTTATATGTAGATGCAAAGGAGTATCTACAGCTGCATTCAGTCTGGCACAATAGACTGCAGGCCCATTAAATGTTGTCTGAATGGAAAGGGGCTGTACTCGAACAAAACACTCGCTTTCCATCGTGTGCGTGTGCCCTGTTTTTCTGGTTTTGTTCCGCAAATGCTGCACAGCCTTGACACAGCACCAGTGGATGTGTTACAGGATTAGATGTGTTTGCACGAGGCGAGACCGTACTTTGTGGGCTCGTATTGGATCATGGATGGTTTTCCCCAGCCCTGCCTCTTCCAGCTGTGTTTATGAGTGGGATGGGTGGATGGGCGGATGGACAGAAAGAAAAGAAAAGAGTGTGGGGATAGTTGACTCGATGGACTGACTACTCACTTACTTCTGTATCCATCTCTCTCTTTCCCACTTTCAGTCTCAGCATCTCATCTCCTCCCACATGCTCTCACATTGAGTGAGGAATCAATCCTTCTCACTTCCATTATCTCTCCCTATCTATCTCCATCGCTCTCTCTGCCACTTCATTCTGGCCATTCTCTACCAATCCAATACACTTGCTGTAGGCACAAATGAGCGTGTGTCTCTCTAGTCCCACAGCAATCATACAGCATCCTCATTAGGTCTATTCTAGTGGCCCGCCTTATCCTACTTCATCCCTTTCCCCCCTATAATTGGGCAAAAAACCTCTGCCTACCTGTCAGCAGGGGCCCCGGTACACATGCTGCAATTTATTCCTTACCGCCACACGGTCTATTAGCAGTGTGTAGGTTTTGACAGTGGTCTCAGGGCAACTATGGGTCATCAATTTTTGTAAATGGGTGTATCCCGGGAGTAAGATCTCTCACCTTCGCTACCTTATTGATAATGACTACAGTGCAGAATGAACAAGACAGAGACCGAGACTTGAAGCTTTGAAAACGAAATGCATTTTGTTTCTTTTCAGGCTTTTTAGGTCAAACTTGATGGTTCCCAGCCTCATTATTGCTGCCTTGGTTTAACTAATGTTAAACCTACAAGAACTTTTGAACTGGTTATGAAACAGTCTCAGTTCAAATCTGATGTCTGGAAATGACCCATATGAGCAAAAATGTCTGGATTAGACATCTTCCTCCCTGACAGCCACGTACTACAGTAAGATAAATTTTAGCTTTCCCCACAAGATTTAGTCAGCCGTAGTCATGCATTTACCAAATATAAATGGTGCAAAAGTTTACTTATTGGTTTCACGGTTATTAATGTTGATTGTCCACAAATAAACACATTATCTCATTTCTGTATTGTGCAAGCAGCTGTGTTTAAAAATCATCTGATGAAAGTTATAATAAGTATATAAATAAGTTGCATCTATCTTTCTCTCGCTTTCAAAACAAGCACATGAGCTACCCAGATCAAGAGATCACATTTGTGCAGTGGCGCTGTTAAATTCTTTGGGAGAACCCTGCTGTGGTGTTCTAAGATGCAAAAGATAATTGTTTCAGTAATCACAGTTTTGAGCACAAACCACAAAGAGAACATTGGAGAAACAAAAAACCCTTAATCTTTACAGTTATTGTTTTTGCCTAGTTTATCTTACACCTTGCGTAGTAAAGGCCATCAGCTATATTTGACAAAGATTATACCTTTAGCACAAAAAGCAGAGCTTGTGACGTTAAAGATTGAAAAAGGAACTTATTTAAGGATCTCTATTAAACCTTAAAACTTTGAAAACAAGCAAACATGCTAGCACACATCTAGTGTAATCACGTTATGTAATGAAAAACTCTGGAAATGGAAAAAAAAGTAGTATGAACTTCTGGCAGCACTAACATCAGACATCCCCAAAGCTTGCTCAAAGAATCTGTACGGTGGCTCTGCATCTATTCTTGCTGCAGCAGTATAATTTGCTAATAGAGGCAGCGGCAGGTAGTCCTAATGGAGAGAGAGCATGTGTTATAAAAGCAGCAGAGTAGTGTTAACACACCCTAACACTTAAGCTGATAATGTGCTGTTTATTGAGCTGCTGCAGACACGGTTTGCAGGTGGGTTTTATTTTTTTTCTTGGAAGTAACCCAGACTTCAGTCCTGATTGTGACGGGCTCAACCATCCCCCGTCTGACCTGTGACTTCCTCAGGGGAAGCAGGAAGTGGCTGGGATGTGCTTCCTGCTGGAATGTGGGACAGCTTAGTTAAAGCAATGGCTGGCACGGCCCTGTGTTGGAAACAGCAATGTACAGGGTTTCCTTACAGTATATTCACTGCACATTACAGCCACCTGTATTAAACTTAAACTTACTGGCATCTCACTGCAAAGTATAAACAGCCACTTTAACCTCTTAAGACCTAAACTCTTGCATGGCATGCTTTATTGATTTCTCTTTGTTATTTGGGTTGATTGGGACCTGCTAAGTGTAAAAACAAATAATTATTTTTTTGCATTCCCAAAATGTGTTGTCCACATATGTGGACGCCAGGTCCTAGGAGGTTAATGTAACTTAACTTTGTGTTTTTCAGTTTAATTCTTATTGTGGACATTACTTGACTAACTTAAGATAAAGGTCTTGAATGACTCATTTCACAAGCGGATGATCCAAAAGCCTTATACTTTTCCTTAGAGCCCAAGAGACAAAGATGCTGACCAACATTAGCCTAACTCAGCCATGTGAGAACAGAAACACTAAATGAACAGTTGTAATATAGAACGGGTGTTAATATTGAATCATTGTTTGGTGAGTGTTTGCAGATTGCTTTTGTAGAGACATTTGTCCACCTAAAACGCCTGAATAATAGAAAATAGCTAACTCTCCAAACCTCAGTGTGATCCCCTCCTGCTCTATCTGAGCTGTTTCAATGTCGCCAAATTCACAATATAATTCTTTTAAATTATTCCATTCCTGTTTTCTGGATATTACAGAAGGTACCTCATGCCACCCAACAGTCATTCTTAAACTACTATTTTGTGGTTCTTATAAAATAATTGCGTCATATGGAGAAACCCATTAAGGAACAAGGTGTTTCAGCAGGAGCCAAGGTGTTTCAGAGAAAGAAACACATGCTTCCCGGGCGTGCACTGCAGAGATTCAAATGACTTTTTCTCCGATTAGCCCATTAGCCCTTCGCTACTAATTTTGTGTCCTCATGGGTTAAGTTTAATAATAGCAGTTACCACTTATAATAATTTGACAATCCGTGATATCGTGACATTTAAATATCCATTACCGATCACTATTTGTCGTGAGTAGTGATCCGTATTGCAGCCCTAACACGGAGTCAACAGTGAGGTTGGAGACAGGAAGCGTGCATGTGGGTTACAGAAGCTAGAACATTCATACGTAATCGTTTTGTGATTGTAATTATAACGTAGTCCGGCAAACGTTGTGCTGCTTGGTGCTAGGGGGCGTCGTGATTTCGGGTGTTCCTTGGGGGGGGATTGCTTCAAAAATAGTACAAATGTGTGGATTAATCAGTTTGCGTTTGGTAATGAAATTCATAAACTAACTTAGACAAAGTATGTGTTGTGTCCCATGTTTTAGAATTTGCGGCAGCATCTATGTTTGAAGCATTGTAGCCCACCACATTTTACTTACTTACGTACTTCATTTTACAAAAAATACACTTAATGCCTTCCATTAATTTACTTTGAAGTCTCCGCTACATGTATAATTGCTCTGGATGGACGTGGATGTAAACTGAAAGTTGACCAGTTGACTTGCGTCATCATCATTTTGCAAAATCTGTGTTTTCCCCCAAACACACAGAGCTGTTATTAATAAGATTGTGTAAGAAGGGGAAAAAAGAAATCGATGCTGAGTGAGAAACGCTGAAATGTAGACAGAATGGAAAGAAAAGGATGTAGCTGTTAATTTAACCGGCTTATGTGGATTAACTGAAAGACCGAGAGCTCAGGTGGGAATTTGTGGAATTCCTCTTGGTTTGATTTTTTTCCCCTTATTTATCATCTAAAATCATCTTTTCTCCATTGCTCTCCATGCATCTGTGCGTCTGTCCTCCTCTGTCTTCTCACATAGATTGGGCTGCTTTCAGTTCTCAGTCCTACTCACTCCTCTCCTTACTGCAGTGCTGTTTCAGCTCACTGTTGCCCACGCAGAGCTGCGCCATTTTGGAAATCTGTAGCTCTTTTTCCGATCGCTGCAATTCAAAGATTTGCTCTCTCTCTCTGGCTAAACAGGTCACCTGTGCAGTGGGGCAGCGGACGAACAGTCACCCCCCATATACTCTGTGGACTCTCACGTAGATGAAAATATACTGTGTCGTCAGTTACAAGTGAACTTTCCTGTACAGATTAGAAAAAACGAGGCTAGTGAGACCATGCTGAGATGAACTTCCTGCTGGGAGACTTGTAATTATCTTCAACATGTCTGCGCCGTCCCTGCTTTTCTCTGAACTCTTGCGATGCATCAAACGGGTCATATATTTTCAGTATGACAAAATTCCTGCTGCCCATTACAAGGATTATATTTACTTTGTATTTTTGATGACAGGGCTGTGGTTTGGTTTGCTCTCAAGTGCTTCTCGTCCTCCTTCCTTCCAAAATTTTGCTTTCTTTACTTCCCCACTCTTTAATTCATTTAATTTCTCATCTTACCCTGCACATCTCCTCTCCATCCCCTTTCTCAACGCCCTCTCTTCATTCCCTTTCTTTATCTCTCTGCAGTACATCAGCCCCCAGCCACCATGTTAATTACACCACAGTTCTTTTTCTCTATTATTCACCACTCCGCTAGTTCTGTCACCCTCGCTGCTGTTCCCGCTTTCGCTATGTTGCCAGCATTTTGCTAGGGTCTGCAGTGGCTGTTGAAATGAGGAGGGGGCGTGTACTGGTGCCCAGTTCAACAACAAATGGCTGTTTAGCGTCATCTGATTGGCACAGATTAGAGGGCTCTTGGTGGTGGTGCGGAGGTGGCTCTTGCAGAGGGCCAGGTGGCTTCATTGCTGCTGTCTGAGTGCAGCTGAATGAGCCATTCGCTTCGAATGTGTTTTACTATTTTTATGACATTTTGCTCTATTAAGTGCAATTGAATGGCTGAAGACGTGGAAAAGGGTTAGCTTGCTTGTATGAAACTGAAATTTCATCTGATTAATGGTTTTATTTTTAACATTGCCACCTCACTGCCGAGGTCAGACCAGCCAGATACAATAAATACAATAGCCCACACATTAAGGGATGGGAAACATAGTCACATGCAACTGCAGAGTTCAGAGCTGATGCACAAAATGTGTGATTCAGGAATTTCCCCAAGACTGTTTGTAAGTCAGTGCCAACTTAATAGCCCGAAACGTGCTTCTTTCCGACTGCCGGCACCTCGTCGAAGGCAGATTCAGTGAGAATCAGCATCACACTGTTATGGGCCAACGTGACACATTTTATTCCATCGCTCTTAATATATTTGCACAGAAATAGACATTACTGCTGCGGAACAAAACAAGAGCAACAAAGTGGAACAAATGAAGGTAAAGAGAGAGAGTTATGCGCCGAAAAATATGGAAAAATAGGTATGTACACACATAAAAGCATTGATGACTAACAGTATGAATAGAAACACCCATCTACCTTCTTTTGCCTTTTTGCTAATATCACATACCAGTATTATTAGGGAGTGCTTTGAATTGGTGACACACACACACACACACACACGCACACGCACATACACATACAGAGAGCAGCTACTTGCTTATTTTTAGGTACCGGAGGGCTATGGTAAATGGATTGGAACCTCTCAAATCGGAGGATGCTTGTTCAGTCTCTGTGTGTGAGTGTGTGTGTGTGTGTGTGCCCCCCCCCCCCGTTTACTTATTCATTGTCTTATGGAGACACCCAAGAGTGAACAAGGTGTGACAGCATGCGTTTTGCAGTAAATGTCACTAAGTGCCAAGGTGTTTTAGAGAAAGACACACGTGCTCGTCGGGGTTGCTCTGCAGAGATTCAAATGAGTTCTGGTCCGATTAGCCCATTAGCTTTTCACTGCTGACTGCGAGTCCTTTTGGGTTTAGTTGAATAATAATCAGTTACCTTCAGTAATAGTTTTGCAATACATAATATCCATTCTAATCTCTGATTGTTAACAGTAATGATCTGTATTACAGAAGGCAATAGTGAGGTTAAAGGAAGGAAGAGTGTATGTGGTAATAGTACTGATGGGTTCTGCGGCTTAACATGCAGAAAACAAGAGCACTGCATAAAACTGCCTGTAACTCCAACAGCAAATGCACATAGATGCAGTTTGAGCGGCCATTCAGTGCAAAGTAAATAAAACAACATGCGACAAGAAGCAATTGCCCCTTTGTCTTGTTGGTAATAAACACCACAGCTGCAATTTCATAAAAATGAAACAAGCGGAGGAGTAGTTCTGGCTTTTCGATGTTTAAAAATGTGACCTTAATACCACGCCAGCCGGGCCAATTCTAGTCTTGCTCAGACCCAAACTTTACATAAAAGTATGTCATCACTCGTGTGTTTTGTGACGCTAACCTCACATTTTGTCAACATTTCCTCCTCTTGTTTGTAGTGACTCTGTTTGGCCAGTCGGAAATTAAGTTTTATGCAAATACAGTCTGTGATGCAGGCGCACGTTGGGCCTTTCCCTGCCTCATGAGTCCGTTTTATCTGCTAACTGCTTGGACGCTGTTGAATATTGTTAATTAATGGGGTTTGTGCATGAAGCTAAAGCGGTGGAGCATGTTTTTTTTGTCTATACTCACAGTCCTCAATGTGAATCTGGTGGCCAAATATGAGGAGCGACATCTCAAACATGCATTACTCAAAGATCTTGGGTAGTGATGCTTTGACTTGCGAGATAACGAACCTCATCACTATTACCAGTCTATAAATAACAAATCAGCCTGCAGGGAAAATCTATCTGTCTGTCTACCAACTAACCAACCCCCACCCTCCCAAAATCCTCTCTGCTTGCCATAAATAATAAATCAGCCCGTCACGGGGCAATTGGCCGCATGGACCTGATTCATCAGCGCTCACGCGACCCAGATACCACTGTCCTGTGTGAGCGTTTTAAAGCCAGCGTGATGAAGAGGAGCTCAGTGGTTTCAGCGGCTCAGATTGTTTTGTTGGGATATAGAGCAACATCACTTAAAAGGTTTCACACTGATCGGGCTTGCTTTGCCCAAATGACAGGAAGATACGTCACAGTTATTGAAATGAGGACAAAAACAAAACCGCTTCCATCAACAAAGCATTGTAAGCTCTGCAAAGGCAGTATGTAATGCATGGGTACTGTATTAGAGTGTTGCACAGCTTGCTGCTATTGCGTCAAACCACCCAGGACTGAGGCTTGGACCCCTGTAGGAGGAAGGCAAGGAAGTGTGTGTTATGTGAAACAGGTATCGTTGTCTTGCGATGGAAATGGTTTGTGGCTTTGATTAAACTGCGCTGCTGCAGAAGACGCAGTCAGACATGCAATGTGGTAAACTCTCTCTTCCTGTATACGTTCTGGGTGTACTGGTATGTACATTAACTTAGCTGTGTTGCTGTGGGTACAGTGAAAACACACACACACACACACACACACACACACACACACTCTCTCTCTCTCTCTCTCTCTCACGTGCACACAGGCTTGCACACAGGGGATGTAGGAAGCTATTTGTGTCAGTGTCGCACACTGTGGACCCGAAAACCCTGAGTGGCACGTATCCTTCATCCCTCGCTCTTTTTCCACCTCCATTTCACTCCATCACACCTACGTTTCCCGCCAAAGAATGCGGCGTCATCAAAGCCGTTAATCCAGAGAGATTAAGGACGAAATGTTTAGATTGTGTTTTCACCTAAAACAGTAAAAACTGCATTTTTAAGAAACAAAGTCAAACTCCAGAGATGGTTGAGATAAGGCCAAATATCAATAATTTAAATGGCATGAGCAAAAACACTAAAAGCACTTTTAAAGTCAAAAACATAACTTTTCAACAGTACCGCCGTTTAAGGTTATGGACCCAGCATAAAATGATTTTAATGTAACTGGACATAGAGCATAAAAACCATAATGCAAATGTATATTGACGCAGCCATTTATGAGTGAATCTGGTCCTTCACTCACCTGATGCAGTTTTGACTTTTACATTTCTGCATCTTCGCACCTGAATGTAACAAACTTGACTTGGCCAAGATGGCGGTTCGGGGTTAATCCTTGCATTATTAACCCTTTTTCTTCATTGTCTTTGTTTTTAGGTGAATGGTGTGTCGAAGAGTTTTTTCTTCCCCCAAATGAAGGCCTGGTAAGAACATTTCAGTTTTATAATGTATGTGCACGACCCAGCTTTGGTGAAATGCCAGAAAGAGTCACAGCAAACTAATACAAGTGTCAATCGAGTCACGAAGAGACGAGTCACAAATATGGAAATGAGGTGCTCCGTGTTTGTGAGTCAGTGCGTCAAAAACATCTGTTTGACTAATGAGACTCAAAAACTGATGTTTTTTTTAAAAATGCAGGCGCCAAGCCGAGCGGGTCATATGGACGACTTTGCTTAGTCGTCCATATGAGTCAATAAAGGCTATAGCTCCGACTGCTGCTCTGTGAAACTCACTGTTGGAGCGCAGACAGTGCCCCTGGCCATGACTAGCTGCTGTTCGAGGCATCCAAAACAAAAATGTGTGACCGCAACATAAAGTATATTATATTATAGTGATGTAACAGTACAGATTTTTATATTTATTCCCACACAACCTTTCATGCACTTGGAAACATAGAAAGATTGATATATTCCATTATTGACAGCCACTTACTGCAGCTATTACACATGGACACACATGCACTCATCACTCGGTCAAACCCCTACGCTCATCTCCACCCACTGCCTCCATTACCATTCTGTGATAGCAGGGGAGAGGGGAGTGTGCACCGTAGAACGCCTTCGCAATTTCACACACCAGAGAAGAAGACAACAGCGGCAGACTTCAGAGCACCCAAAAAGCCTCTTTTACATTTCAGTGAGCCAGAGAGGAGACCCCACCCCACTGCCGAGCGCCGCAGAAGGAGAAAAAACAGCGACGCACGTTTATCTTTCCACACAATTACAGTTTCACTTTGAAAGACTCTGGGCTGAAACTCCAGCACATTGGGCTGCCTGCTGCCTGGCAGCTTTCAAAGAGAATAATGTTTGATTTATTTATTTTTTTTCCCCCCCTTATCTTCCCTTTGTGTCTTGGCCTGCCATTTCGTCATCTACGCTCAGACAAGCTGAGATGAAAAGCTGTTTGGCTTTCAAAAGACCGTGTAGCGTTTAAGAACACTCGGCCACTACTGTTTCATTTCACTCGCGGGAGGTTTTGAAATACCTGCATTTATTTTGGGGGATGTCGCTTTTGCCGAGCGGCCATTGTTGCTGCTAAATGTGTGAATGGCGAATTCCCAGAAAAACACTTGAAGCTGTCACTGCTGCTTAGAAACTTTCTGCATATATTTATTATTGGGTAAAGTTTGCAGGTGACAGAACCCTTTTTGTCACGTGCAAACTTTACTGCCTTTCCCATCTAACCTGACACAAAGTTTCAGCCAACTGAAAACTGAGACACTAATGCCGCTGAGCCTGGGAAAAGATGAGTTGGGTGAGAAGAAAACTAACGTGACGCAACATTCCTCATCATCTGGGTCCTTTGTTTATGCGTATTTGTGTGTGAGACTGAGAGACACTTGTGGGTGCACACTAAACGCCTGAGTCATAATCTGGATCTTTTCCATATTATTTTTGTCCTAGGGCTCTTTGTGTTACCTTCAGTAGCTTTACACCCACTTTGGAGCAAACGCACGTGCACACGCAGATAGATATCATGCCTTAACGGTCACACCTATGCCCAGCAGCATCTTGGCAGCAGGTGTTTGAGAGGACACGCTGTCAACGTTTGAGTCAGTGTCTCTCTCTTTCTGAATATTTGTCATTTCCATTTTCCCACCTACGACGTCTATTGCGCCCCTGCCATCCGAATAGGCAAACCTCTTTTTGAAATTCCTGCTGACGCTGTCCTTCCATCTTTTATTTCTCTCCAAAGGCTTTTACTTCCTCCTCCTCCTCTTCTCCTTAGAGAGCTTGGGCTGGGTCCTGTTTCTGTTGTGGGTTTGTAAAACCTATTGAGACATTATATGTGTTGACATGATGTGACTTGACTTGACTCACCAGTCGGTGTGGTAATGATGTCTGTCTAGGTAAACAAATGTGTAATTGTCCGAGATTTGGTAACTGTGCACTTTATAGTAACTCATAGATTTTCTTTCTTTCTTCCTTTGTTTTGTTTTTGTTTTTTGTTTTTTTTAGTCCCCTGCCGTCATACTTCTGTCATTAAATAACCGCTCTGTGATTGCAAGGTGGTGCTCTTCACTAAACACAAGCGTGGGAAAAACCTATTTTATCCATTTACTTCCATGACAATACAAACTGATTATTCAGCGGCGCACACTGTTTCCACCTGCAGTTGTCCAAAAATATAAACCGTTTCTAATTTATAGTTTTTATGAGAATGGAGAGACGAAAGAGGGATAATATATGGTTTCAGTTGCACCTGAGCCGGACTCACACACACACACAGACACAAAGAAGCACCCTGCGCTCAACTTTTTGTGCCCTCTCCTTTCAAGAGTCTTTCTATGACCGCGTCTCCTTTCATTGTTCAGCGCTAGCCTCTCAGCCAGTTAGTTACAGAGCCCGTCTGCTCTGTAATTTTCAGGTGTGTGTGACTCACTGTGACTGGAGCAGATTCATAGTCACACAGCGTCCATGCTGGCACACCTGCGCTGCTTGACAACAACCTTAGACTGTAGCAGCCAGACACATTATAAACAAGCACAAGGAGTACTATACTTTATATCATTTTTAAAAACCACCATATTAACGGTGACACCCTCATTACAGTGTTGCCATTACTGAATTAATCCACAAATATTGCTGTGTATTCCTCGTCAGTGTGTTTGCTAGTGCTTCATTTTACATGTTCCATTGTTTATAAGAAATCCATTGAAGTTGACTCAAATGTAACTGTAAATGCATGGGAGGTTTCCCGGAAACGACTGTATAATTTGGTTCTAATTATCGGGAAAATTGAGGTGGTGTTCACTTCAGTTGGCGCACTTCAGTTAATTAATTCCAATTAATTGCAAGCAAGGCCGAGAGTCTAGAGAGCCAGTGCAGTGCACAGCAAGCCAGTTGAACCTGCAAAAATGTCAAAAATGTGCTCGCATTCAACAGCAGTTCAATGTTAATTAATGATATAATGATGATTAATATTAATTTGGGCATAATTGGAGTAGATTTATTCAAGGAAAGTCCTCTGCCTATTAAGTAGAGTTCATCAATTCAACACAGCTAACTTCAAAAAACCCAAAATCAAAACAAAACTTTAGAACTATAAAGTAAAAAACCCAACTATTGGTAGTCTGCACAGCACGACGTAGAGGTCACGTCAGTCTCTTCTGTTGTTATGACTGTCACAATGACTGCTAAGTGCAGTCATCCCTGGGCCCGTCACAATGAATTATCCCTGTATGCCAACACAACACTATATTCACTTGTGGCGTAGTCATCACAACTATGACAGCAGACTGCAAAATACCATGAGGTGACGGTCAAATTACAGATTGTTGAGTACTTATTGATTCACATGGACGTTTCATGATAGGATCTTCCTTATCATGTTTGCTTGCTCCATCGGGAAGGGCCACTGTTTCATTGTGACATATGCTGTGTGTTTTCAGTGTTTTCATTGTGTATTTTTAAGAAGCTGTATTAGACTGTGCCGTGTTTTTCTTTAGCAATAAGTGAATCAGTGGTTATATAAATTTGTCAACCTTCAGTATTATACTTATTATACAGTCACTGCAGTCACTCCTCCTGTCTGTACTGCCCAGTCCAGTGTCAGACAAAATCTCCAGTCCTGCAAAAATGGGTTTTATAAGGCGTCAGCAGTCTGATGTTAGTGAAATTAAGTGGATGTCATCCAAAATTACAATTTTACAGTTAATTACAGTGCCCCCACCCCAAATTCCCTTGGTAGAGAATTTGCTATTCAACTCCCTCTGATATTAATAAACAGGTTTGTATCTGTAAAACCAAATCATCAGTAGAAAGTTATAACAATGTTTTCATGGCTTGGTAATGCCATGCTTAGAGTTCCAGACACCATTATCGGTAAGATACAAATAGGTCCCTCTGTTAACAGTTTGCAGTTGACTGGGCTGGCAGACAACCTCAGCAGCGCTTGGCTGCATTGAGTAGCGACGCTACATATTTACCTCAGGAATCGACCTCATTTAGACACTGCTAAAGGTTACTGAGTATCTGTCGGTGTAATTGGTCCTCTGCGACCGCAAAGAGGCATGCTACGCCAGATTCATTTCAATTCCCAGTCTCCCAACCCAACATACAGTACACTCCTCTCCCCACTCGCTCTGTTCTCTAACTCCTTCCCTCCTTTCACTGTTTCTCTCATTCTCTCCAACTCTCATTAAAGAGAACTACCCAGTCCTCAGAGGAGAAAGAGAAAGGCGCTCTGCAGGTGGTGTTTTGGGATATACTTTTTGAGTATGATTTCAGAAGCATCTCGTCTCAGAGGCTTATAATGAAGGGCAATGCAGTGTTGCTACTTTGTGACTTCTACTATTGTACTTTACCTACTTTCTAGGTCTCGATAGAGAAATGATTTCTTTCCTTGCTTGTGTCATGGTTGGAGAATAAGATAAGGTTTTCCTCTTGTTTTGTTACCAGAAGCCTCTCACAATTACCTTGTCAGTGCTGTCCATCTGCAACGTAATTCACATTCTATTGTTCTGAGTCGTCTGATTGGGTGTTCAGGATGAACACGCCACTTGTGCAACGAGGGCTGTTATCAGTAGAACAGCCTTTCAGTTTGTAAGAGAAATTGAGACAAAGAGACTGGGGCTCTCCATGTTTTAGTGTCAGCAGTGAATAATTGTATAACTGCGGGCAGGGTTTTGTTGCTGCCTTGATGTAGCCTGAGCAGAGTCACAAGGAAAATTTGTCAAAATTTGTCACCAAAACCTGTCTGAATATGATGTATATGATGAAGAATACCTGTTGGATCAAAGCACACCATTTTCACCTCTGCTTACGTTACTTGTAGCTGATTACCTTTTTACTGCGTAATCCTACATAGGAGTTTATTGGAAGCAGATGTCTAGTTAGAAAGTTACCTCATGTATTTTCATCTTGGCTTACCTGTTCTGGGATAAGTGCTACTTCTGTGATTATGCATTGAGTTTTTCAAAGAGTGGTGACCAACTGGTCTAAATTAGTTGTAATCGTGCCAGTTTGGTACAGTTTTTTGATCATTGTCGGGTTAATTACCTGAAAATTGTTTTGCTAGCATTTGTATTCATGATTTTTGAGTCGTACAATTCTCTATATCTTCTAAGAGATTATTGAAATTATCTAATTATTGTCCACCTTGTTAGTTTTTTTAATATATCCAATAGAAACTGATGCCATATATGTGTCTGTGCGTGGAAGTTTCAACAGTCAGATACACATATGCTAAGTATTGTTAATCATAACTGGAAAACCCAACATTAATGCACTGTTCACAGTGAGCTCTGTTGGAAGGGAAGGAAAGGAATCAATCTTCCTGTGCTTTCTTTCGCTTTCTCCCTCACACATACTCATACACACTCACAGAAACATGCACTGTACAAGTCCTTATCTCCATGGTGATACAAAGTGTGGTCTGAAAGAGAGAGGTGGTGTACTATTATGGACAGACCAGTAGACAAACACATACTCAAGCCAACTGAAGGTCTCTCCTCAGCTCTTTCATTAATAGCGGTGTGAAGCAATGCCTGTCAAATAATTTTTGTTGACAAAATGGCCATAGTCTCCCCATGTACATGATGGTTACTCACGCTTCAGGTGAGTTTGTGCCAAGTTGGCAAGCAGGCATTGGCTTTCAGTTGCCAAAGCTGGATCGAAGAATTTAGTCGCATCTAGTGGTGAGATCAGAGATTGCAGCCCGTTGAATATCCCTCCTCTGATCATCGCCTCCCAAATGTGTAGAAAACGTAAAAAGCCCTCTCAAAAGCTGCTTTGGGTTGAGTTGAAAGTTTTTGTCCGTTATGCGCTAATGTAGAAATATGGTAGCGCAACATAGCAGCCTTCATATAAGGAAGTAGCTTCCCATGTAAATATAAAGGGCTCATTATACTGTAAGCTGTCAAAAACATGATGATGAATACTGTATTACATTTTTGAGAATAGATCCTCCTAGATTCTACACGCTGCACCTTTTGAAAGCTTTATTAAAGTAACTATACAAAATTCTTTGTCATTTGCAGATGATTGAGAATTTTAGCTGAAGTATGAGTATCTGTCAAAGTAGCCAGCCTCAGTTCTTGGTATACCAGGAGTGCAACGGCTGTCATGTGTTTTACAGATCAATTCAAAACAAGCCCAGCAAGTCACTGGTTTCTTGTTTATCTGTTGCCTCTTTTGAGTTTTGCTGTTCTGGCATTGAGTTCCCTTCACAGATTAATTGGTTTCAGTGAACAGTCATCAATCGTGGAATCAAGGGCTTTGTCTAATGATGATTTAGCCATTATTAACATTGATTAACTAATCACAGCTGAGGCTCAAGGTGCTTCAACACTTACTCCCTGGAGTGGGCCAAATGCCAAAGTTGTCCATTTTAACAATTCCATTATGCAACTTGTTTGCCTTTTTATGCTGCCTGGTAGCTGCCCACATATTATCCAAACGCCTCCCTGTTTGTAACAAACGCTTTCTGATAAAAATAAAATTGAGTCCTTATGACTTTACAGAGGTTATTTTTGGCAAGGTGTTCAGCAAAGCCAGAGCAGGCTTCATTCTCAATTTTCACAGACTGTATAATACCCCATGACTAATAAACTGACTTTGTGTAAAATTGGTAAACTTTCCCTTTGAGGAAAATGTGGCTGTGAATTGAATCATCAGCTCTCAGTCGTCTAAAATGAGACGATGGTTTCTCAAAACTATGGACAGCTCTGCACTCAAATGTAGGCTTTAAAATATGCTTTTTATTGTTGGTTCTGATTGTTTGACTGTATTATGCACATAAGATTGCAGGGCTTATTGGTCTGCATTTCACAGAAATATTATTTTCCATTGCTTTCTTTATTATTCTGGCTCTTGGAGTAATTTAAGGCAAGATTTGACACCATAGAGCAAGTGATCCCAAATGTACTCTCACTTGATTTCACTCTGATTCTTTCTCTGTTTCCTTCTACCTTTCTATCTGTCCCTGTATTCTCTCTGTACTGTTTTTCACAGTTGCTGACTTGATCCCCACCAGACCGACTTGAACTGACTTCCAGCATGGTTGCAGTGCAGACTGCTTTTTAGAGACTTAAGCCTGGAAAGTTCACCATCAACACATTTCTTTTCATCAAGCTTCAGCTCTGTAAAGGTATATCATCTTGCCATTAACCGTTAACAAACTTCTTGAAGTTTACATTCTGTATATGACATTTTTACCTTCTCAGTACTCTGTATTTAATTTGTAAAGGCATAAAGCTAGCCATCTCAAACGCCACATGGTATTGGTTAAACTCTAGACTTATTATAAACACAAGTTTAAAATCTTTTGTTAGCTATTGGTTACGTGTGAAGTATTCATGTCCTCTTTTCCTTTGCTTTTATTGCAGCACCAAATGTGTCCGTGAGACTTGTCACTTCACTCACTGGGCATTATGTTAACCCCAATCTAAACCAATCAGCAACCCATTCCTACCTTTCCCTCCCATCTCCCCTCCCCACACCCTTTCCCATCTCCATGATGACCAGTCTGAAGCGTTCTCAGACAGAGCGCTCGGTTGGGGGCTCAGTGCCGGCTACTGATGAGTTCTATACCCGCCGCCTTCGACTGCCCAATGGAGGGGCACCACCACCCCGCAGTGAGAGCGCCCACATCTCCTCTTCCTCCACCACCGGCACCAACCCCGGAGTCCCTAAAATGGGGGTTCGGGCTCGTGTGGCTGACTGGCCTCCACGGAAAGATGGGGGAGGAGGAGGTGTTTGGCATATCACCGTGGAAACAGATTCACCTAGCTCCACCAACACCACCAGCTCTTCAGGATCAGGAAGTGGAGATAGAGAAAGACTAGGAGGAGGGGGAGGAGGAGGTGGTGGTGGAGGTGGAGCAGGAGGAAGTGGTGGTAGTGGTAGTGGTGGCAGTGGAGGGGGAGGGGTGTCAGCCGTCACAGCCCACAGCAATCTGTCAGCCAAGCTGGGCCACCTGATAAGCCCACAGGACTCATCCATGCTGCGCAACATCCACAACACACTAAAAAGCAAGATGCAGAGCAAGGGAAAGGACAATCGCTTCCTGTCACCAGATGGTTATTTGGGCTCACCTCGCAAAGGCATGAGGCGCATCCGCCAGCGCAGTAACAGTGATATCACTATCAGTGAGCTGGATGGGGATGGCAATGAGGGCTGGTCCTTCTCTGGATGGACACCCATGCACCGCGAGTATGGAAGCACTTCATCCATAGATAAACATGGTGTGTCAGGAGAGAGCTTTTTTGACATGCTAAAGGGATACCAGTCAGCTGAGGCCCCTGATCAGCGAAGTCCAGCTCCAGAGAGGCTAACAGAGCTACTTACTGTGGCCCCAATAAAACAGGCTGCCCTGGACCTGCCAGATGGACCTTTAGGTCCGGCCAGAGGTAGTCCTGCCAGTAGGCTGAAGGAACGAGAGAAGCACTTAAAGAGGAGGTCAAAGTCAGAGACAGGTGGCGAGTCCATATTCCGTAAGCTGCGTAGTGTGAAGGTGGAAGGTGACACATCGAGGGCTGGCTCAGATGTTGAAGATGGGGGGAAAGGGGATGAGAGTGGCCCACCTCCCAAGCCCTGGATGTGCCAAAAGGGCTTTTCACATTTTGATGTCCAGTCTCTACTCTTTGACCTCAATGAGGCTATCCAAAGTCGGCAGTCTGGGTCCAAACGCAAGAACACCACTACTGGTGCCTCGGCTGCTGCTGCTGCCTCTGCTTCAGCCACGTCCTCGCTCTCCTCCAATCAGAGTGGAGTGTATGGGTCACCCTGTGGGTCACAAGAAGAGCTGAGCAAAGAAGGAAGTGGCGGACACAGTACCAACCCTGCCTTGGACCCTGGTGATGACAAGAGCAACGACCTGGTGCTCAGCTGCCCTTGTTTTAGGAATGAGATTGGTGGAGAGGGTGAGAGGAACATCTCTCCTGCCAAACAGGTAGGTTTACTGCAAGATTAGAATAATGACATTTTTAAAAAACTATCAAAATATAATTGTTTGTCTGAATTCCTGAAAGGTCCTCTGTGGTCTTCAGTCTTAATTTTAGGATTGCATTCTACAGTATTAATTTGTGAACTTTCTGGCCATCTTTAAAACATCAAGCTTGAAAATCACTTCACAGTTGATTATGGTATTTGCAAGTTGCGCTGAAGATCAAATGGCTTTACTTTCCCTTGTCTTCCATCTTCCAGCAGGGCAGCATAGGTAGTGGTGGGAGCTCGAGCAGTTCCTCTGGCAGTACAGAGGAAGGACCTTTGGATGCCACCCTCACAACTCATTTTACCAATGCTGGTGTTGCTGTGTTGGAGGCATCCAAGGACGGGCCAAGCCAACACGCTGACAGGTCCAAACGATACATTGTGGAACACGTTGACCTCGGCGCTTATTACTACCGGAAGTACTTCTACCTCAGAGGTGAGCAAGAAGTACATTGCGGATGAAGCATTACTGAAGTTTTTTATACACAAGGGTCTTTTTTTAAGGTCTGTTTATACTAATGAGCTAAAGCTGTTCATTTTAGAAGTGTTTTCTTCCTTTATGTAATTTACTCCTCACTGTCCCTTCATCCCTTTCTGTCCATCCTTTCCTGAAATGTCCTTCTTCCTTAATCCCAGAACATTGGAACTACCTGGGAGTAGATGAGAATCTAGGCCCAGTGGCAGTGAGTCTGAGGAGGGAGAAGCTGGAGGAACACAAGGAGCATGGCCAGCAGTACAACTACAGGGTCATTTTCAGAACGAGTGAGGTACATTGAAATGGACGCGTAATTCTCAGTGTGCTGTGTTTTGTTGTTGTTTGATATGATTTGTTTAATTCATCTGTCCATTCACCAGAATCTATTGTGTTATGAAGCTGTTCTCTCTGGAGTCATGAATGTTCATGTTCACAAATGTGTCAATATTTAGTACAATCTGTACTGAGTGATGTTACCGAGGAGCTCTTATGAGTTCAAAGTGTGTAGGAGTTAACATATAGGATCTGTGCCCAAACTTGCTCATTGAAAAAGCTTCATCTCAAGGTTGTCAGATATGGCTCAAGACCTTATATGCCCCCGCCTCCATTCCTTAACACCGCCTCAAATTATTGCATGTTTGATTCAGTTTGTAATGTATTCTCCCAATTGTTTATTCACAATGCACAAACTGCAGTTTGATTGAAAATCTTTTGTGAATCCGCGTAGCTCTGCTGTCATCTCTTCCTGTAGACACACTAGAGCCAGAGATCCATGTCCTCATTCTCTGAGCCGAACGCCCACCTACCATCTTTGTCAGCCTTCATCTGTGAAGGACTGAGCTGTGCCATTCCGCAGCTAAACGAGACTAAAATAGCGCCAAAGGTATTTGAGTAGAGGAGGAAAAGCATCGCTCTCGTATTGAAGCGCACCATGAGTAATAGCCCTTCCAGTCTCTTGGGATGACGCACGACCTACTGTGCTGTGTTTTCCTCTATTTCTCCCCTTCTTATGCCTCCCTCTCTTCTCTCTAATTGCTATTTTCAGAGCAGGGAGCTGGGCAGGTCTTTAGATATATATGTGTGTCCATGTGGGAGTGAGTGGGAAGCGTTGATGTTGAAGGGTTAAAGCCAGTGTCCATGGAAGACCGAACGGTCCTCTCTTCAGGAAGAGTGCTTCGCCTCAGTTTGTTTAACCTAGAGTGTGTTGGCGTCAACATTGGCCCGACTGAACGCTTTGACACATAAACACAAAACATATAGTAGGTTCTCAAGAGTAATGGGACCACTACAAATACCCAACTGCATTTATTTGTACATGATATATATTCTGATCCTGGTCCATCTACAGCCCTCGTGATTTATTCATGGATGTTGTCTTGAGTTTGTTTTAGTCTGAAGCTTTGGAGTCTTCATAGTCCAAGCTCCAGCAGCAACACCAGTTTTCTGCACTAGCAGAAAAACAAGGTGCAGACGCCATTTTTTTTCTCTGGTTTTGTAGAAACTGATTGATTTCACGAGTAATCTTGACCCCATGATGAAGTGATTGACATGATTGTCCTTTGAAATGGACTCTAATGCTGCAGTCTGAGTGGAACTCCACAAATACAGCGCAAGTGCAATTTTCTAAAGATAAAACAAGTGATTCAGAATGTTTAACGCGTTGTACTCAGTAGCTGTAATAAAACTAACCCGGAAAAATCAACAAGTAGTTTATACCGTAGTGATTACTGGAGAAAATGCTGTGCCATTGGTGTAATTTAGCCTACTTATACAATCAAATGTCCAACAGCACAAGATATGTTAGTATGACTGTTGATTTTCACCCTAAGGCTTTTTGACTGCTTGATTTTGATAACTTAGCATGTAATGCACCTGAGGCACAGACACTAAATATATAATGCTGAAGCCTAATTCAAGTTCTATGGGGGAATGGGTTAGGAAACAGTATTAGGTATACCATAACTGTCAAATTATAGCTTACATTTAGCTGGCATGTGAGTCTTTCCCATAGTTTTTTCTATCCAAATTCCAAAAAATCATCAATCTTGTTTTCTTTTGTTTTTCCCCTCCATCTGGTTGCTCGGTCTCCAGCTGAATACCCTGAGGGGCTCGATCTTGGAAGATGCGGTACCGTCCACATCCAAGCATGGTTTAGCTCGCGGTCTGCCCCTGAAAGAAGTGCTGGAGTACCTGGTGCCTGAGCTCAATGTCCACTGCCTGCGGCTGGCACTCAACACACCGAAGGTCACTGAGCAGCTGATGAAGCTGGATGAGCAGGGGGTAAGGAGACGCTGTTCCACAATCTAGTGGGGCTGGCGGACGTTGACTCATTTCTGTGATTCCTCATATTGGATTTTTATTTACTGCTTTAATATATTTAGTAAAAAGACTGTATTACTCAGACTTCACATTGTCACCATCGTCGCATTCAGCGTAGTTGTTCTTTCTTTGAACTAAAGACCCAAGTTTCCCAGACATGTACTATGTGCCACACATTATTTTTATTTATTTATTTATTTTTTTATGAATCACTTCCTGTGTAGGTGTTGCTTTTACAAGGGCGAATGTCTCATCCTGGAGCAGAATTATTTATTATTGATTTTAATTTTTTGTATTTATCTATTCACTCCCTGAGACTATTATGGTAGTTTTATGTGGAGAGAATCTCGCGCTCGCCCATGCACACCTCGACCTTAAACAGGATGAAAAATATATAAAACAAGCTCTTTGACACTTGTGCTCCCTGATGCAATCATCAAAAGCTGAACCTCTGAAAATGTCAACATGATTTATGTGGAAAATGGCATCTCGATCACTGCAGAACAACCCAAGGTGGTTATTCTTAAAATGCCAACATGAGTTCTCCCTAAAATGTCAACATGGCTACTCTGACATGATTTCTACATGCCACTATGTGTGTTTCCCCTTTTCATGGCAACAGTCTCTGCTCTCTCCATAGTTGAGTTTCCAGCGGAAAGTGGGGGTGATGTACTGCATGGCAGGCCAGAGCAGCGAGGAGGAGATGTACAACAATGAATCAGCCGGTCCGGCGCTGGAGGAGTTCCTTCATTTGCTCGGGGAGAGGGTTCGACTGAAAGGCTTCACCAAGTACCGGGCCCAGCTGGACACCAAGAGTACGTACAGCCACAGAAATTCCAAATCTTCCTGCCAGTGAAGTGAAATATCCTCTTAATACTGATACTAAAGCTATTGCTAAAGCCACAGCAGCGGAGTAAATGATGATTAACACTGCGAAGCAAAAGTTCATACACACATGCATTGTATTTCAAGCCCAAGTCCATAGCTTTTGATACCTCTGCTCCTTCCTTTTGCCCCACAGTGTCAGTTTGCTTTAATCCCTTTTTGCTTCATTTCAGTAATTCCTGTGTTTCAGCTCATGCGCTGCCATAAAGATACAAGTTACTTTAAATTCAGACATGTGACAGATGGTCTTTGGTGTCAGATCGCTTTATGTAGACAACTGATCCACTGATGACCTTCGCTACTTTGCTTGACTACCTCTGTATTCACTATAGACAAGCTGTTTTGCAGGACATGTAATACAACCTTCAGTTAGCCCCTTGTAAATTAGAAACAGCCGTGCCGAGCGCTCCCTATAGGAGGAGTGTAATTAATTGCACTAATGTAGCCAGGTTAAGCATGGCTTTTTAAACACCTTGTGGCTGTTTTGTCCTCTGAGTAGAGCGCATCGATAGACTGTGGAGGTGGTAACCATGCCGTTGCTCTCTTTAGGGCCGCAGCATGTTAAGAGCTCAGAGAACACTGGGTCATCAGTTGCTGCAGACGAGTAGGGGGAGCATAAAATGATGCTTGGTTATAAACGTTGACAGTTGTCTGTCTATTCCTGGACTTGTTATAAACAGGTCTCCTTATCTAATAGTATTATTATTTATGGAAAAATATGTTTATGTTCATAAAATGTCTTGTTCTTTACACGCTGTTACAAAATAAAGGTTTTATTCTAAGTTATTGTTCATTGTGGAACTTCTGAAATGGATTTGCACAGAAATTATTCTTAAGAAGTACACTTACAAGGGAATATGACTGTTTTTTTCCAATATGGCAGTGGACTAAGATAGTTTGCACCTGTCATTATGTGTGTTTTTTTGTTTTTTTATATATGTTATCCAAAGCAAAAGAAAGTCATTCTATTGTGCCTCCCACAGCCGACTCGACGGGCACCCACTCCTTGTACACCACTTACAAGGATTACGAGATCATGTTCCATGTGTCTACCATGCTGCCGTACACTCCCAACAATAAGCAACAGGTGTGTTTGTTTCAACACACTGTATTCTTTTTTTTAGCTCTTTATCCATGAAGAACAGTGTCATCTGGTTTGGGCTGTCATAAAAACATGCAATTATAGTTGAAATATTGAAATAATACAATAATACAGGGTTTAGGTCATCCTACAGTTACCTAACTCATTTGCACATGACCTAACTTGCATTTGTCAAGATGACGCAATAAATAAAGAACTACTTTTCCGCAGAACTTGCATGATTCAGATTGGGCTTTGCATTTTCTTGGTATTTTATTCAACGTAACCCGGCGTCTAACTCTTGTTTCTCCCGCTGCTGTTATGCTTTTTCCAGTTACTGCGGAAGCGCCACATTGGGAATGATATCGTCACGATTGTTTTCCAGGAACCCGGGGCACTCCCTTTCACCCCCAAGAACATTCGCTCACACTTCCAGCACGTCTTTGTTATTGTGCATGCTCATAACCCATGCTCCGACAACAGTTCCTACAGGTGAGATATACCCGGAAACCCTTGTTTACAGTGTGGTATCATGGGTAAACACTGACAATGTATTGGTGTGTTAACCATAAAAGACAAGTCGGCCTAGTTTAACCTTCAGTACAGGAAATGTCTGCTGGCTTATATTACATTACATGAGCGAAATGTGGTGTCACAGGGCATCAGGGTTGAAGATGGTAAACTTAAAAAGTCAGAGCACAAGTTTACAGGTGCGGCAGGAGGGTGCGTGCGTGCGTGCGTGCGTGCGTGCGACTCCAAAACAGAATAAAGGAATGCCTGTCACCAGAACAATTACTCAGCTGAAGCTTTTGAAATCACTAAACAGCTGAATTTAGCGCTTCACGCTGACTTTTTGTGAGGTGGTAAAATGGAATCAGAAAGACAAGTAGGCAGCAGACTGTCTGATTTGCATGTATTTTTAAGTGCCAGCGCTGTTACCAAAAAAAAGTCATTTACTTTATGTGTTTTTGTTCAGTTGTGATACTGCCTCTGAGATATGTAATGTTAATATGGTGTATTCTGGAAACACGGCTGTTGTCAGTAGAGGGTCATTTTAAAACGTCTTGTGTCTTATTGCGGCCAGCGTCTTGGTGGATAATTCGGGCTTCATCTTTGACTTTTCGCCATCAATCCGTTTCCATCACCGCTGAAACAACAATGCCCTCACCTGCCGCCTCAGAAAGTTGTACATCTCTCATTGCCTTCACAGCTCCATCGCTCCATCACAGAGTAGGCTGTGAGTGTTGAGAGCCCTCTGCAGCTCACGATTTATTACCACTTTGTCAGAGATGTGTAATATGAAATACAAAGTGCCAGCCCGGAGTCATTTTTAAGAAATAATGAATATTCTGCCTTTCTTCTATTTCCTGTTTAAAACTGTTCAGCTGTGAAGGACATTTCATTCTCTGTTTATTCTTCCTCTGTCTTGTTATCTGGTTTTCTGTCATTCTCTCTTATCTTGCTCTATATGACTTTTCCTCCTTCTCCCACTAATGGCTGTTTTAATTGCTGTTTGAGCACATTGTGTGAGGTCTTAATTGTCCCCCATGGGGCTACTTCGTTACTGAGCAACAACACACACACACGAACAAAGAGCCCAGCAATAGAGTTAATATAGAGCGAACGCTATTTACACACATCTTGCGTGATTCACAAATGTGAATTAAGTTTTCTGACGTGAAAACTAATTTCATGCAAACTACAGAGGTAAAACACCAGGTTTCAGAAGTAAATCACGATTCACACCCACCACAGGGAATTTGGCTGTGAATCATATAACGTATTAAGTGCAGGATGCTTTGAAGCTTTGGTGTGTTTACTCTCGGTTCCAGAGAATATTCACTTGCACTCGGGGCGGGGGAATGTGGCACACTTCAGTGTAAGTAGGGCTCCGGCCTCTACAGCAGTGGCGCCCCTTCAAAGGACATTATATTAAGGCATTTTAGACTCTGTTGTGCCATGCTGCACTATGTTATGTCACGTTATGTCATATAGTCCACAGTGGACTGGGTACACACTAAATGAATTCTAAATCAACATAAAACCCCATTTAAAAAACCTAGAAAATCATTTTACACAGCAGACTCAGAGTTGGCCAGCGTGCAACTGTCCATATTTGTTTGATTTCTAAAAACAGGGCCGTATCATTTGGTGATCCCAGCACAGGAACGATTTAAGAACATACATAATAATAATTTTATTACTAAGAGTATTTGTTTGTTGTGTATAAAATTCATAAAAAAACCCATTTTGCTTTCTTCCCAGCTGTTTGTTGTAAACCAGTCTGTGTCTTTCGCCTTCTATTGCTGGTATAATAGCCTGTTAATCTCGACTTCTTTAAAATCCGCTCTCATATAGCAGTGTCGTAATGGCTGCAGTCCAAGGGTTTTCAGTGAGAGGGCTAATAAACTTAGCGAAGTCTTCAGTGCTGAATGCTCGCACGTGTTGAGTAAAATAGATGCCAGTGCTGCGCAGATGCATCGCCACAGTTTCGAGGCTATTGCTAGACCAGACAAACAAGCATCGCGTAGTATGAGGTAATCGTGACCGTGTGACTGAGCTGAACGTACATATTTAGGAAGGTGTGAAAGATTACTCACGTCCTCGCACAGGTTGATCTTAGTCCGATTGTTTATTTTGCGTAATGATAGTTTCGTGTGACGCCGTTTGGGGGACTCATCAATCTTCTGCGCGGTCCTCACTTGTTGTGACAACGTCAGGAAAAAAGAAAACACTAATTCCCATAATCAGCAGTTTCAGGGTCTCTAGGCAGTAGCTTCACAAAATGTCTGACACACACTCAAATTTCCACTCTAAATGACCATTTTCCGCTGTTGCAATATACAATATGTATTTCCCTGTTTGAACTCCCGATGTCGCGTCTCTGTCCGCGCCCAGACTACATCATTTCATGTGCCCAAGCCACTACCTCAGCCTAAATGCTGTGCAACGCAAATGGTTTTCTGCTTCGAGGCCCGGTTGTGACAAGCGGACGAAAACATGTTATATGCACTTTCCCCACATCCGCACACATACATACAGTACACCTCTGAGCCACCCACTCCAATAGGTATTGACATGTTCTTTTTCTTGCCTTGGCTCAGTGGGCAGCAGGTCGTGGATGCTGGAAGAGCGGCGCTGCCCACACACTGGATATTTATAAGACCACAAATCACTGAAACCACAGGAATGTGCTCTTTCATTTTTACGGCCAAGCCTCCTGCCACGCGGATCACACAGCAGTCACACAGCCCAGCGATCCCCATTGCACTACATTCTCCTTTCCCTCTCTCTCTCTCTCTCTCTCCCTGGTTTTCTCACCCTCACCCTCATTTCTCACTCAATCTCTCCATTTTTCATTCAATCCTTTTTTTAATGTTCTCTTTCTTGTTCCCGTCCTTTCATACCTCTGCCTCTACTCTCTCTATCTCCATCACTTCCCTCTGTCCTGCATGAGTCACAGGTCTTTGGTTGACTGACTCACAGGTGTTTGAGCTCAGTACAAGTGCTTTTAGAGCTCAGGTGTAATGTATTGAGTGATGTTTGTAGTGATGGAGAAGAATAAGAATAAAAAGGTCACATTTTATTTTAATCATTTGTTCAGCCTGCTTATAACCACTTTAGCTGCTCCTCTGAAATACCCTTCATGATTCATTTGTCATCTGCAGGAAAGCAGGCGCGTATTGCCTCAGGACTGTGTCACTTACTTTGTGCACTGGCCGTCAGCTTCAGAAATTTAGATTTCATATACTCGTAACAGTTGTGAAGAGAGTTCAACGAAGTGAAAGCTTGCATAAAGGACAACACGGGGTTATTTTTCTCTCTTGGCTTTTCTGCTGACCTCATGCCAGTAGTTTATTTCCAGCGTTTTATATGCTTCACTTTGCAGGAACAGAAGTTAGAATGCTAAAACGGTGTGCAGGGAGAGCGGACTTGCAAAGCAGCCCAAGCAGACCAGTGTAATTAACATGAAACAGAAGGCACCAAACATATCTTTTGTAGTGTGCTGTGATGACAACAGTTTACATTTTCAAATTACTCTCATTGTAGCTCTGTTTTGGTCTGCACCAACTCCAGTCTTGCTCGTCACTTCGTTTGTCATTCCTTGCTGGGCAGGTCGAGTACTGTGGGTTTTTGGAGCTGCTCATGAGAATAACTCCTTCCTCCTGCTGGAAAGGTGCTGATGAAAGTTGTGAAAGTGAGCCAAAACAGTGAATTTGCAAGTCTGAATAACCAAAACAAGGAGCCGCAACAAAGCAAACAAAGTAAGGCTCCAAAAAGCCCAAGAGAACTGCAAAGTGTGGCAGTAAGTGGGGGTTATTACTGCGAGCCAAGTCTTTCACATAGACATGGTCCTGTGATCTGCCGTTAATGTAAAAATATTGATTATAGCCACTTAAAGCAGGACATAGAACATCTTTACTAGAAAGTACTAACATGCTCTTTGTAAATCAGATGCGACCTGCCTTTTAAACAGGTGGGGAAGAGCATTTGAATTGACTTGTTGATCTCAAGTCAGATATATTAGCTTTTAGGGCTCCAGCTTTTCCTAAATTGAGAGATAAAAAAAATTGTGGAAGTGTTTCAACATGAGGACTGAACAATGCGCCGAAGTGTCCAAACAGAATCAGTTATTTGTACTGCATACTTAGTATGTGGCGCACTATATACTTTTGATTTGAAATTTGAAATACAAAGGCTCCTTTGAGTCACACAGACTTACAGTGCTGCCTTCAACCTCCCTGGACAAAATCTTCTTTTTCCACTTTCCCTAATATGGCATTAAGGTGGAAGAAACCCAGAAGTCAGCAACAAACAAACAAGCAAACAAGCCAGTTCCCTGGAAAAGGGAGCAACTTGAACTGGCGGTGTGATGCAAGTGTTGATCCCAATCATTTTATGTGCAGGTAGAAATGAGGGAAGCAGGGTTTGCATTGAAAAGCAGTTGAATGAAAACGGATATAAAACACTTCCACAGTAGCTTCAGGGATGTCCGTGTTGGTGTGTTAGCATGACTCTCCACCTACACATGTGAACACACGCTACCTTCTTCTTTGCTTATTGTGTTTGTCGATCTAGTTCAGTACGTGCACCATGCGGAGAATGCAAGCATTTTGCCATACAGGCAGCTACTCAGGGTATTCCCAGCATTCATTTATCAACGTTGTACTACAAACTCGCCTGCCTTCACTCTCCGAGGCATTTTCAACTATATATATATTAAAAAAAAAAAGTTTCCTCTACCTCTGTCTGCCACAAACAAGGGAAGGTGGGAAATGAGGTGTCAACAATTTGACGGTTATTATAATTGAACACCACGCGTCTCCCGTGAGCACCGGGTGTCACTGAGGTATGTTTAGAAATATGTGGGAGACATATTTACTTTAGTTGCTTATTAGACAAAGCGATTAATCCCGGTGTCAACATGTGCCCTGATGCACGTCAGCGGGGAGCCGTGTGGGACGGGGGCTCCGGCTTCCAGTGCCACTCTTGCCAGCTGGTAATTATCACCTGAGCGAGGATCTGTGATTGAGCTCATTTGGTCAAGAAGAGGCTGAGGCAAGGACAGGTGTCTGTGTAGAGTTACAAAAAAGACCATTTTAGGGCACTGGAAACCATTTCTTTATCAGCTGCGTCAGACTGAGACATTCCACTGACCAGGTTGTTAGTCTGTTTGTCTCACAGAAGAGATATAAATTCACTTTTTTCCTGTAAGCAATCATATCCCTGTCTTTGCAGAGTCTCCCACACAGTCCTCCTTGCCTAGCCACATTTTCCTTTTCCTTCGCTCTTGGTTTTCAGGGGGCTTTGGGCAGGAGATTTGGAATGACGCTCTCCCCTTATTCTCCTCCTCGACTCTCCTTCCTCTCCATGGCCGCTCAGCTGAGTTCCTGACATACCAGACGGGGCAAACAGCCTCAGATGGCCATTCCAGGGACTTAATGAAAGGAAAATGAGGATGAGGAGAAGGGAGGTGGAGGGCAAAGGGAAATGGGGAGATATAGAACATGTAAATGAAGTCCATGCACCAGTGTTGGCAAACTAAACATAAAAACATCCACACAAGAGTAAATTGGATAATCCTTATTATATCGAACAGCATTAAACAGCAGAAACCAACTCGAAGTCAGGAACAGTCCCTTATTTGTTGCGCTGTTTGAGTGAACCAACGACATGAGGCAGTACTTTTAAATCTTAGTGACATAAATACTTCAAGCCCGAATGTGATGTGACATTTTAAGTAGATTTACTGTGTATCAAAGGACTGAATTGAAGCCACAAGATCTGTGATGTCTAAACAAATACCCACCCTAAATCGGTCAAATTGTTGTGGAACTTCTGACTGGTTAACCTTCAAGTCTTCTCTTCTCTCTTTCCACTTCTCCTACTCGCTCCTCTTGCCCCATCTTCTTTCCTCTCCTTGCAGTGTGGCGGTCACTCGTTCCAAAGATGTGCCCCCTTTTGGTCCCCTCATCCCGGAAGGCGTGACCTTTCCCAAGTCCTCTGTGTTCCGGGACTTCCTGTTGGCAAAGGTCATAAATGCAGAAAACGCTGCCCACAAGTCGCACAAGTTCCGCGCCATGGCCACCCGAACTCGCCAGGAGTACCTGCGTGACCTGGCTGAGCGCCACACCACCAGCACACCCATTGACCCCTCAGGAAAGTTCCCTTTCATCTCACTGGCCCACAAGAAAAAAGAGAAGAGCCGGCCGTACGTAGGGGCAGAGCTGCGTAGCCTGGGCGCCGTGACCTGGCCGGTCCACGTTGAGGACCACAGTACCGGAGGCGAACTGGAGGCCCTTCTGGCTGTCTCCAATGACTTTCTCATCCTGTTGGACCAGGAGGCCAAAGCTGTGGTTTTCAATTGCGCCACTAAGGATGTGATTGGCTGGACCCTGAGCAGCCCAGCGTCTCTGCGGATTTTCTATGAGCGCGGGGAAAGTGTGTCTCTGAGGAGTATCAGTAATAACACTGAGGATTTCAAGGAGGTGGTCAAACGTCTAGAGGTTAGGACACACACGCACACACACACACACACACACACACACACACCAATGCAGTACTTATGTGGCAGTGTGCTCTGCATGCTTTATGAAATTGTAAAACCTCTTTTTCCGTTTTTTTTAATGTGTCATGACAAGTTATTTGCTGCATTATCACAATGTTATCATGTTGGCCTCTCTGTCCGTCGCTGTCTTTGCTGAGGCCATGGTAACAAGGCAGTGTCATCATGCAGTTAGTCAGTGACATCAAATTGATGTTTTGGTCCTTGTAGCAAAATGGGTGTCGCTAACTAAACGCTAAAACCAAACCGAATCTGATTGTTGGGGTAATTCTGAATGAGACAAGGAACGGCGGAGGTGATGTACATTCATTCATGTGAGCAGGCCTGTACTGAGAAACCAAATCAGTGCACTAAAACGCCGTTGGCTGCCATTGATCATTTACCTGGCCCACTCACAGGCTCTCCTACTATGTACTGTTGGCTGTCAGTCTGCCAGAATGACAACGTTTTTGTGTCTACATGCCAAAGCTGCTGTTTCATTACTGGTCTCAGCTTATTGGGGGAGTTTCAGCAATACCTCTGGACAACATACTCCTAATGGCTCATACACCTACACATACAGTGAAGTGGTGCTAGCTTTTCCTTAGCTGTTTCCATGGAAACTGGTTAGAAAAAAAGGTGTTTTCTTATGTAATCAGCTGTGCTTTAGAATACATTCATTTCCCCAGCCTCTCCCTACCTTCAGCTGTGTGTGTGTGTGCGTGTGTGTGTTTGATGGTTATTTTCATGTATTTATGTAACCTGGATCGAGTCCACCTTCTTTGATTTGCACACATGCATACTAACATATTTGAACACGCACACACACACATTGTTATTTGGCTCAGGACTCAGAAATGTATCACTTTCATGTTGCATTTCATGCATCTGGTGTTAATCTTCAATCATTTGGACTACCTCTGTGCCAGAGAGAGGAAGGGAAGTGGCCTTGGGCCACCGCTTTTTGGAGCTCTCTCTCTCTCTCTCTCTCTCTCTCTCTCTCTCTCTCTCTCTCTCTCTCTCTGCTCTTTCTTCCTCTCGTTTGCTCCTTATCGTTCCCTTTTTTTTTCTTGTACTCTCTTCCTCTCCCACGCACACATTCAGAAACATCAGAGAGCATCATAACAATTCCTATCAGGTGCCAGTGTGCTGCATGATTTATTCACGCCTCCCTGTGAGGTTGGCTTCTATAGAGATTTTGCAAAAGTCCTGTTCAGACAGAAATGCAAGGTGCCCTGAAGCCCGCCAGGCATGTCACTGGAAGGAGAGAGAGAGGGGGGGTTTGGATGAGCTGTGACCGGCCAGAATGAAAACGTCATCAGCAGTGAGGATTAGCTTTGCCATATTCTTCGGCAGCTCACCGGTTGCAGGCTGATGGGTAAACTGGGCTGTTCCTCTTTAAACATTTTACTATTTCACCCCCCCCCCCCGCCTGAATGCGAAGACTTGCATCCTTCCATGAAAAAACATGAAGTTCAAAAGTGTTTCTCCTAAGCGGCACATCTCAGTGTGAACACAGCCTAAAGTGTCACAGCAAGAGACACCTGCTTTCATTTGTGTCATCTGTTGAGTGTGTGTGTGTGTGAATGCATGAGCGTGCACATCTAGTGAGAGGTGTACCACTTGCGCTGAAGCACTAATTCATCTTTATTTATGGCCATAAACCTCTCTGGGATCACTTAAGTTAAAAAAAAACCAAAATCTCTTCTGCAGCTTAAAAGAGGAAGCGTGTGTATATATGTACAGAACATGTTCGCGCGTAGCCTGAGATAATCCCATTCATTGTTCCAGCACTCTCTTACAAATGTTTTTTTCCAGATGCCAACTGATTCTACACATACAAATAATGTTTTTAATGGTTGCGCAAACTTGGCTGAGAGTGTGGAAGATGAAATAAGCTTATTTCTGCTCTTACCTTCACCTTCTACTCACTTTTTTTCACCCCTTGGTTCTTTTTCATCATCTCCCCTCTGATCACGCCTGTCACTGCATCTTTCCTCTGCACTTTGTACATCTTTCTGTCCTGCCTATGTCCAGCTCCTGACTAAGGGCTGTGAGACATCGGAGATGACGCTTCGTCGAAATGGCCTGGGGCAGCTCGGCTTCCATGTGAACTATGAGGGAATCGTGGCTGAGGTATCTGTCTGCAAATGACTCAGATGTTCTGAAAATGTTCTCTGAAAGAGTTGAGTTCGTTAACAGCTCTGTTTATGTGATGATCTGCCCTTTTATTGCCCCCCCCCCCCTTTGTAGCTTTAAAGTGTTAACTGGGAGCATGGAGATCATATCCTACACTGTGTAGGAAGCTGGAGTTGTCTTGTGTTATTCTGAAAACATTTCTCTATATTAAATAATACCAGTTGTGAAAATGGTTCTTATAACAGGTACTGAAATAATTTAATTTGCGTGTCCCCTCTCTTGATCAGCAATGTGTAGAATCTACAGTTCTCCACTGTATGTCCTAATATACAAATATTAAAATACAGGATGTTCATCTATTTCTCAAAATCCCACAAGTGCAGTGCAGAAAACGTAATTGAGCATGACCGAGTGGTGGCATATGTGGGCTCCCTGTCCTGGATATTACTGCTGAATGAAGTATCTCACCGCTGCAGCTGTAATGCAATCAATTTTGCCGCTAATAGGTGGAGCCATATGGTTACGCCTGGCAGGCAGGGCTCCGACAGGGAAGCCGATTGGTAGAAATCTGCAAAGTTGCCGTGGCGACGCTGACCCATGAGCAGATGATTGACCTCCTGCGGACCTCAGTGACAGTGCGTGTTGTTATCATCCCACCGCATGATGATGCCACTCCACGCAGGTAGGTGGGGATGGGATTTGTTTCCATGAAGTTGGAAAGCTAACGACTAGTCTGTTTATCTGAAGTTAACAGAATTGTTCGGTGGAGCATCAGTGCGCCTCACCAGTTAACATAACATGGTTCATTTATTCGATCTCTGTGTGAATCTTCTAAAACCAAATGTCCCCGCTCCCCTTCTGCAGGGGCTGCTCAGAGCTTTACCGGATGCCTGTGTCCGAATACAAGGGCAGCAGCAGTGACAGCGGCTCCTTCGAATACAAGTTCCCCTTCCGCAGCAACAACAACAAGTGGCAGAGGACGTCCAGCAGCCCCCAGCAGTCACTAACCGCCTCGCCACAGCCCCACACGCCCAACCGGGCCATCAGCTTGGGAAGCTCAGTAGGAAAGACCCTGTCAGCTGAGAGGCTGGAGAGAGGCGCTGTCATCCCACGCAGCGTCAGCAGTGATGGACGACCTCTGGACTCCAAGAGGTTACAGCCGTTTGCATTTTTAAATACTGAATATTGGAATCTGATTTTTTTATTTATTTTGTGTTTGTTTGAATGTGAATGCATATTTTCCTTTCCAATACTAAGAAACAAAGGAGCTGTAAATTCTGTATCGACAGACAAGAAGCAGCTCTTGGGATTGAATATGTTCAAGTATTCATGTAATTTTCTCGTCCAGTGTGGGAACTGTAGCCACAGCCAGCAGCAATCAATGGAATTTCCTCTGAAGGAAGAACTTAGAACATTTTGCTCCTACAATGCTTTGCTGTGTTTACCTCATCGCCCTTTAGTTCCTCTATTTCCACGTGCCTGTAAATTCTTACAGTTCCTGTGTGTATAATGTGTTTGTTCGTATACCAGGATGTCTCCCGGCAGCGAAAGCTATAGCCTGGCCTCCTCCCTGGCGTTGGGTCGCTCGCCTCACAATCGCAGCTCTCCCAGCAACCTGTCATGTTCCAGCGACGCCTCCGGAAGCTCTGCTCACTGGAGACAGAAGTCAATGCCTGAGCAGTAAGGAACAGAGGGAGGAACCGGGCTGTGTTTGTCTAGGCTGCGTTTGTTTCAGACTACTTTTTAATCTAAATTATGGTAAATTGTATCAGAAAAACACATCAGGAGCAGCAAATCCCAATATTCCATTAGGTCCTTACTTTTGCTTCTTCATTTTCATGGTTTTTATATAATTATTAATGACTAACTGCTAACGTCAACTATTAACTGTCGTGATTATAAGGTTGTGAGCTTGGTTCATGCCATAAAGGTCTTTAGGAAGCAATTGAACTTCACAGAGTAGTCCTTATTTAACTTAATTATCAAGCTGATATATTTGCCTCTGCCCAACTAAAGTTAATTTACCAAATTTATATTTAGTTATATTGCAAAAATGCAAAGGTTGGCTTGACACGAGATTCATTTGACAGTTGTATCAGTGTACGATGTTAGTGTAGGAGAGTGAGGTCATAGCTTTTTGAGTGTCTTTGTGGATGATAATGCTCCTGACGTCTTTCACGTCTTTTTTTAATTTTTTTTAACTTCCACCCACTCCAGCCTGTGGGAAAATGTCTTCTGTTTCGAATTCTGTCACTCTGTCAGTTCTAGCTATGCATTTTTAATCAGTGGAAACACATTTAAAAAAAAAAAAAAAAAAAAAAGCTGAATAAATAAGACGGCATTCGGATTGTTTCTTCTCGTGCGCTCATCCTCCAGGTTTGTAGGCAACCGCCACTCGCCAATGTCCGCCGAGAGACGAGAGGTTGTGGGAGAAGGTGGGTCTAGTGGAAAGTCCACTCCCAATTGGTCAAGAATGGAGGAAGGGGGAGGAGCAGAACGAGGGTCCACAGGTGAATAGTAGAGAAATAAAGGTGTTAATGCAGTCAACTTGTGCTGTTTCATAGTAGTTTTGAATGTTTTCAGCAGAGTAAATGCATTTTTATCTGTTTTTATATGAGAGGATTGTAAGGGCACTCGACTCTTGAATAGCAGGGGAGGGAGGGGCAGCGCAGGTGGGAAATCATCCATATTTATCCATACCGCTGAATGCTTTGAAATGACAGGTATGTGCGCGCATGTTGCACTTCTCTCCCCACTTCTTCCCCACCCAACTTTCCCTCCTCTTCCTCCACCTCTTCTGCAAACTCTGAATGACATCGCCTGTGCAGAGAAACGTCTTAATGTCTCTGCAGACGGACAAAAAAGGTGGGACGATAACGAGAGTGATCTCGGTTACAGCTTTTTCTCTGGGTTTAATAAAGTAGAAAGAGAAAGGGGAGAACTTCCTTTCTTTCCTGTAAACACAGTCAACTTTGTGCACCTCTTCCTTCCCTCGCTCTCTCCCTCCGTCTGCCGCCACTTATGTTTGCCTCTCATTCATCTTTCTATTCCCTTGTACATTGGATTTCATTTAATTACGAGTATTCTCCCATGCACTGTTTTTGGGAGTTTTCCTCTTGTTTACCAGCTCGGCCTCTGAAAGCCACAAAGACCACATGCTCCTCCGCCGCTCCTCTGATTCCCAGCAGGATGTTGCTTTGGTTGATTGTTGACCAGCCTACTTCCAGCCATGTCCTCAACCTGTTCCTGACCGCCACAATCACAGAGAAAGGCACTAGTCTCTCATTTTGTGGTGGTTTATAGCACTTATGTCTTTATTGGTCAGGGTGGAACAATGCAGCCTGGGCCAGCTCAGCCTGTGTCTGCCAAGTGTCCAGCCCTACGCAGTCTACTTTGCTGCCTCTGTGGTTTAAGGCCTCTGTCCTTTCCTCTTCCTCCCATATTTACCCCCTTGACCCGTCAGTCTTCAGCAATGATGATGTGGCCATGCTCTGTACAGAAATAACACGAGTCATTCAGAGGGCAGGACACTCTCTTTGCTCTTATTTTGTGTCTCTCAGTTCCAGCCGTACACAAACAGAACACCAGCTCATCCCATAATTTGCCCGTATAGGGTTTTGCGTTTGAGCAATTACTGCATCGCGTTTTCCTGTTGCTTTTCTCATTTAACTCTGCATTCACTCCATTTCATTTTCATGTCTTACGGCGAGTGTATGATGAATTTATGCATCGGGCGTTGAGATGCAGAAAGCGGCTAGTTGACTTTCCTGCCAATAAAAAAACAACTTTAGATCATTTTTAGTTCAACAAAGCCGAGCCAACCGAGCCACACTGATCCAAGGTGCTGGAAAATCCTGCTTTTTGTTGCATTTCATACCAAGACATATGGTTTACTGGTCAGATCTATAACAATTCTCTGGAAACAAAACAATAAATTAAACACAGACAAGAACCCAGCACATGCTTGGATTGCTCCCAGGAAGGCCGTTATGTAACCTTGCGAAGCTCTATCTGCGATTTGCTCTGAAAGTCCTCTGGACCTCCCCCACTGTGTCAAAGTGGCGACTGTCCAGCTTGAATCTCATGTTAGAGAGAAGGAAGAAGTCGCTGGGAGCCAAATCCAACCTGTGCTGTGTTTAAAAGACCCTGTGCACCTGTGTGCTGGTGTGACGGAAGACCAAAGCGCCATCGCACACAGTTCTGGTTGTCTGAGCTGAAAATCCTCCATCAGAAGCTTCAGGACAGTAGAACTTGTGTGTTAACGGTCTGAATTCACAGTAATCATTCTGCAAATGTTGCAGAAAACATCAAGCGCAAGCTGCAAACCTGATGCACCATCTTGTATCTTTGATTTCGGACTTTACCACTGAAACTAAACTAAAACTCGCCTTTGTATCTTTGTCCTATTCCCAACTCTCTCCCTCTCACATGCAACGCGAACAAGCACGAAGGTCGGGCTTTGACATATATTTTGATGTCTGCTCTCTGCGTTAAGTTCCGTGGTGACAATGTGCAGCTGCGTACTGGCAGGATCTCAGTCGTGCACCTGCGAGTGGTCGCAAAAAGACTTCCAACGCAGATCTGTGCTGACTCACAACAGTTATTTCACGCAGCTAGTGCGTGCTCATTACAGTGTTGTTCTGGGTTAAGGACCAGCCGAAACTGTCTCAGAACATTTTGACAGCACATGCACAGGCACTCAAACGAGCGGGCGCGTGCACGTGTACCCATCTCTAATTAGTGCAGGCAGCCCGTCGGGCTGCTGTGCAGAGCAAACTATACACAGTAATGAATATTCTAAGAGAGATAGGAAAGGGTTCACTACATTACTAGATTCACCCCAGCAGATGTTATGATACCTCCCTTAGCTCTCCCTCTCATGGTGCTGTGGTCATTAGCTGCCTACTCTGTATGTCTTGTTGCATAACATCTAGACAATTACACAACAGTCCCATTTATACCCCGAGTTTTGCTCTAGGACAGATACACACATTCCCTCACGTGGCACAGCTTGCCCAGAACAAATAGAGCCAGCAGGGACCGTCTGGGGACAAATATCTGTTTGATGTGCGCCGCTTTTGATGACAAGTGATCTGCGTTTCTGTTCGTGGACACGGCAGAGGCAGAATGAAAACAGTGTCAGTGTTATGGGGTTCCTGGAAGCATGAGTGCTGTAGTGGCAAAATACACATATGCGAGCAGCGAGGAGAACAACTTCTCTGTTGAATCATCAACAAGTCATTTGTTTGCACCGCAGGCCGTATGCATGCGTTTGATGTCGCCAACCGCATCTCTGTTTATTGGTCTGTTTCTTGCAGAAGCCCCGGTGTCCAAGTCTGGCCAAGGATACTCAGGAGCTCCCCGCATCCAGAGGCAGGAGCAGGTCATCCACCTCTCCCCGAAGAAGGGCAGCCAGGTCAGGCTTTGAACCCGTTTGACAGTGCAGTTTGAACACTGTGTTACTTTCCTTTTTCCAAAGTCTTAGGAAAAAATGACTTGTTTGTTTTATATTAAGGACTTCTGAACCTTTGCTAGCATACAGTTTAAACTTCATTCTGTTTGCATAGCTAATAATGCTGTCATCTGTTTTAAACGTTTCTCTCATCTGTCATTTCCTCTTACTCTCCCACGTCCTGTTTCGTCCCCCAGTCTGACGGGCCTTACTCTGGCCACTCCAGCAGTAACACCCTATCCAGCACAGCTTCCAGCGGAGGCCACAGTGACAGCGATAAATGGTACGAAATGGGAGCAGGTGGAGGCTCCAGTGGGGACCAAGGTGAACCTGAGCCCAACGGCCTGGGAGGAGGAGGCTACCTCCAGGGAGCATCGGCCGACAGCGGCATTGACACAAGCTCGTACGGAGCCCCTCACCACACCCATCCTCATTCTCACCATGGCAGCACCACCTCCCTGCTGGCTCCCAGTGGAGGCAGAGAGAGCAGGGATCGGTCCGTGTCTCCGTGGCACAGCCCGACTGAGGGAGGCCGCAGGATGCTGGAGAGGTCGCCTGCCGCCGCTGAGTCCCCAGGTCCTCCGGGAGAGAGGAGTCTAGACGGGACAGGCCGAACTCCACCCACTCATCTCCTCGTGAGAGACAGCAGCACCTACAGTCTGAGTGACGCTGGATCACACTCAAGGTCTGTCTGCTTTTTTCGTTTTGATATTTAAGTGTTTATGTGAGTAGGAGGAGGATGAAGTGTGTCTGCTATGTGAGTGGCTACAACCCTGGAGGATGGAGCCCCACGAGGAGTTGCGAAATAAATCTGAGTGGTTATGATATGATTAACAAGTTGAGACGGAAGAAAGGAAACATTTCAGCCCTTTTAAGTATTTTAACTTTTCTCAAAACTTTGCTTTTTATCAGAAAGTGTTGGCTGTAGCTCATCACGACTGTCTGAGAAGGGGTTCAGTCTTTGGTTGAGCTGCTCCTTCATAAACACAGGACACCCGTGATGAGTGGCCGCAGGCAGGTTGCTCCCTTGGGTATTCAGGGTCACAAGATAACAAAAAGTTTAGAATCAGTCCTTTAAAGGTTCCCTGCAGAGTTCAAACAAAGGTTATGTTGACATTCAGTGTTCCTCAAGGAAATGCCTTCATGAGGCCTAACAAACTTAGCAAGCTTTACCAAATTCTTGCTCAAACACTTCTTACTCTCTTAAAGATGTGTTTACCTTGGAACAAACGCGGTCTTGCCCGAGGTCGAGAGAATCAGCAGGAAAGCCGAAGCCAACCACAATCAGTGTGCCGCTTTAAATAAATACTTACTCTGTCACCTTGATTGGACAAACAGTTGACCACACCCACACAGCCTATTGCCTGCACCCTAAAATTACAAAACAACATAGGAGACTAGTTGCATAGTTGCATTTCCGTGAACCCTGATCCGCAGGAATCTAGTTTGTCTGAGTAAAAGTTGCATCCTACAGCTTCAGTTTCAAACCTGCCCTCTCCCGCTTTGCCACGTGCGATCGCAGTGTTTTCCCGACCTGTGCGGCATGTTTCCAATTCTCATTACTCAAGCGGTATTTCTTCGCCCAAGAGGAACACACCACTAGACCAGCTCCTTCTCAGTAAGTCTTTCCTGGAAACAGAGCGCGGCAGTAATGTTAACTCCCTCTTATCTTTCCACATTAGGCCTCAGGAAATGTGGAACACGTGTCCAACTTTTCACAGCTGAACCGGCGTCTGGGGCCGAGAGAACTCCGGTGTCCCGCTCTTCCTGTTTGAGCGAGCCTTAACTCACCCATTCAGATAGAGTTACAGTTTATGACCCGGGTATCATCTGTACAGCATTTTAAGCCGCATTTGTATTCTGCCGTGGCGGCGGAGGGGGAATAGGAGAGGGATCTGAAATGAGTTTGCCAAGGTTGGCTTGACCGCAGGTGATGCTTTGATTAAAACTTTCCATCTCTAACTCAATCATCTGCGTCTCCCTGGAAAATTCCTGGATGATTAGGATGTTTTGCTATTAATTACTTATTTATGCTTCACCCAATACCAAAATTGATTTCTTGAGTTTAGAGTCTCCACTCTAAACAATACAGAAATCCAGGTAAACCATGAAAAACCCAGTCAGTGTATTAGGATGGTTCTAAAACCCAGGATCATGATGCAACTTGTATTAGTCTTACAACAGCATCTAAGCTTTTATCGTCTGTATCCCTCCATCAGCGCCAGGCACTCCGGCCACAGCTCCCCGAGAGAGGAGTCATCCTCCTCAGCCACCTCTCCATCATCACAGTCCTCAGCGTCCCCGGGGCCCAAGAGCTTCTACCCCCGCCAGGGAGCTCAGTCCAAGTACCTGATCGGCTGGAGGAAGCCGGGGTCCACCATCAATTCTGTCGACTTTGGAGATACTCGCAAGTAAGGATGGAGCTGAGGGATGGTCTTTAACCGTTATCCCTGGTGCAGCAGTGGGTTTAAACTACTGCCGCACACATCCTTAAAGCTGTATGGCATTAACAGGGCCATGAGAGTTTGTGGAGTGTTACATCCCTGCAGATGTTTGTGCAGTCTGAACCCGGGCCACACCGGGATGTGGTCTGCTTTTGTAGAACCTCCCGATTCCTGCAGGGAGTTTGTAAATGAACACATTGCTTTGCACGGCGCAATGCAGTTTATTCACAAGCACAATAGCGCTCGGTCAATACTGCCTTTTGTTAGGCAGATGCATTAATGTTTAGACTGTGTCAGAGGTGGTGGTGGAACTTTGTAGTTTGCTGTGTTGTTATAGCAGGCTGCAGACTGCGGCGATGTGTACATATTGAGGTGACAAAACTGAACATCACAGCCATACGATGATAATATTTACTGTGGAGCTGCTGCATCAGACTGACTGTGATGCCTTCTTCTCCACCCACTGTAATTCTCTATTAGTCTCGTTTGGCTGTAATGATATGCGCACTACTTGATTACCACCTTGTGGTCAAAGGGGATACTGCACCACAGGCTTAAAGGTGATGCAGTAACTGAATACAGTTTGCTATTGAAAAGCTGGGGTTGCATGGTATCTCATGGTTGTGGTTGTATTTGTCTGTTTTTTAGGAAGTCTCCAGGAGAGGGTGGAGTGGAAGTTGTCCCAACCCCAGCGGCCAGGCCCTCTCTTAGGGATATGCACTCGCCCCAGCCTCACGCCAAATCTACTATGGAGGAGGACGTGAAGAGACACGGTGCCCCTGACAGCCCTCCGCCGCCACGGAGACATAAGGAAAAGGTACGGCTGCAGGCAAGTTTGCGATTTTGTTACAGAAACAACAACTTCTTAATCGCATTAAAACGAACAAATGCTAAAATTACCAAGCTGCTGTGATGTTTGTGCAGCTTTTAGATTTCAGTAGATATTGCTGGTGAGTAACGTTGATTAAAAACATGGACTCGCCATTTAAATATGGCCAGATTAAGCCTGGTTGTCCTAAGATGAATCAGGTAATTATAATTCTGTGCTTCACACGATACCTGCTGAATCTATCTCTCACTTGGAAAACTTGATAAGGTACCCATTCATTTGTTTTTCACTCAGTGTCTTAAAAATAGAAAGATGGTAGATGGTAATAAATCCTTTCAAAGAACTGATTGCAACTTAAACCAGATATACAGTCGCCGGGAGATTTTCCCACAGTTCGAAACTTCAATTGTTGGGTTCTAGACAGCTGTTCACCCACATAATGCATGGGTTCAGATCCTGTGTTTTAGCAACTCGTACAGTAACGCTTCCTCATCACTTCCACCCACTGCTCCGGCGCAGCACGGCCAGAAATCTCCACCAGGCCAGTCTCACGGCCGCCACCGCTCACTCCACCGCACCCTGTCAGATGAGAGTATCTATCGCGGCCAGCGCCTCCCTCCGCTGAGCGACTCGGTGGCTGAGCCGGCACTCGGCGCCGATGTTCTCTTCAGCTGCTCCACCCTCCCACGCTCGCCCACCACCCGAGGTGTTCCACTGCGACGGCCCTCCTATAAGCTGGGAGTCAAACTCCACGGTAAGTGTAAGGTGCACGACAAGGACGTTTATACACCCACAACAAGTTACGTATTTTGTTTTTGATCATAATTTGAGGTTATGTGATGGATCCGTATGTAGATGTGTGTCTCCTTCCCCCTTTGGATTAAAAATAATCCTCATGGGAACCATGTGGACAGTGTTATTTGACATCCAGCTCATTCCACAACCGAATTTCTATCTGTAGGAGACCTTTCTGCATCTGACACGTCATTGGTGGATTTGGTTGAGCGTCATCGTGGACCCCTCCCTCAGGAGCTGATGCCCCTCCCGTCCTCAGACAGGGACAGCCCCCTAGAGTGGACACACCTGGTGGATGTGGCCAATACCTTTGAGAGTGAAAGAAACACACACTATGGTATTAGCAAGCTTGTTTATCTCCACAAAAAGAAGTGCTTGGAAATCTCTGTATGTTACCCTGAAATCAATGGAAATATAAAATTAAGTAGTCTGTGTTGTGATTTTGAGGATTTGGAACTTTGTTTTCCACCTTTGTCCGTTTCCCTCTTCTTCTAGTCCAGAGAAGTTTTGTGTTTGGGGATTCAAACCACCGAAGCAGCGGCGCCTCCAGTCCCCAGCAGCCCCACATAGAGCTGCAGCCTGCTCCGATGTCACGGCCCTCATCCAGGTAAACACAACGCTCTTACACACTCTCTGTCCACACACCACACTCTTTGATACATGAAGTGATATGGGAGGGGTGCAGGGGTAGGGGTGTAGCCAACACCAAAACAACAAAAACACAAATGGCCTCAGGACTGCAGCCGAACTAGACACGGTGAGTAAAAGTGAGCTGGTTGCTTTTCTTTGCAGAGGAAAAATAGAGTTTTCAGCTTTGTCTGTGAAGCTAATCATACTTTACTACAAGACACAATAATCATAATTAGTTACTCACTGTGTAAATCCTGCCTGTATGCATGCCCTTTGGGGTCATATTTGTTTACATTATCTACTGCGCTCTCGTTGCTCACAGTAAATACCAGTGCACCAACATGCAGTTAAGCACATAGCACGAACAGGCGACAGTATGCTCAAGGGCACAGAGTGTGAAGTGTGTCCCCCTCATGATGGTGCAGCAAATGAATATATTGCATACACTGAATATAGTTAAGCGCTCACTTTAACACACTGTGTGTATTATTAAGGTTGTGATATGGGTTTATTCCTTTCTTTTCCATAGTGAGGGTCACATAGGGCTGGAGAGGAAGGTCACTAAGCTGGAGGCCATGGTGAAGATGCTCCAGGAGGACCTGAAGAAGGTGGGAGAGAAAACACAAACGTATCCCCAGAGTTTTAGGTTGTTGTTGTTGTTGTTGTTTTGACTCTGTTGGGGTGAAATATAGGTTTTTTTAGGTCCTCTCCTCTATTTCAGTTCCAGTGGGGATGAACGTTTCCAGGCTTTGGTTGATTTGCATACGGTGGCGCAGGAAGCAGATGTAAACAAATATTTTGACTTGACAGCAGAAAAACGCGCAGTCAGCAGTTCAGCGGCGAGGCTATTGTTCCTGCTTTCACTCCGCCGCTCATCGCTGCGAGCTGCTGACTCAGATTGCGCTTCAATCACTAAAACAGTGTTTTGCTTCGCGTCACCTGGAAGGAGCGGCGCGCTTTAACTCGGCTCTTGTTGTTTCGTGAGACTCACCGGACTCACCCGCTTACACTCCTCTCCGATTTCTGTCTATAGTTCAGCGACACCCACAGATTTCCCAGAGGAGTAAAGGCTGAAAAACTTTTAATGATGCTGTTTTTTAACTTAAGATGCATCTGATTGTGCGACGCAGCGCTCTCGCCTTTTTTAATCCAAGCGTCAAACACTTCTTCCTCTTAACTGCGTATTTGTGCTGCAAAAACATGTTCGCCTGCTTGTAAAAGTCTGTGTTGCTGGAAAACACAACACTGTGGCTGTGAAGGTGGCGATACCCTGCCCAAAAACACACTCATCACATCATTATTCCACCAACTCCAGCTTCTAGTGTTGATCCCAGACCAGACGGCTCCACAGTTTCATCAAACTCTACTTCAAAAATCAGCAGAAGGGGAAGTTTTTGTTTTCTTTCATTTCACCCAGCTGTGGTGGTCTTTTGCAGGAACTCCATTACTTTGTTCTCAGTTGTCTGGAAGCTGCACGTCCTCTGCCGCTCTGGCCCTCCCGAACCTTTTTAAAGGTTGTCGTCATTTTGAGTAGTGACCTGCCTGTTAACAAGTCTGACCCCAATTTTGTGACAGTGAAGGGTTTTCGCCCACCAAATTGCTGCAGTTCGGTTGTTGTTTACTTCTTACGCAACTCTTAGCAAGTTCTCTGCTCCCGGTGGAACACTGGAAAGCGTTAAGCTGTCTGGATTTCTTATTTTTAAAGCGGCGGTAGATCAGTTTGACACCGGCAGAACCGGATAAACTTCACTCTCACCTCCGTCAACCACCCTCAAGCCAGTTACAGTTGCTGCTGATTGACAGCACGGAGCGAAGCTCTCCGCAGTCTCGGTGTTTTTCTTAAACTGGCTGGATATTTATGTTCATGCACCCAATTAGTGCTTTTGGCAGATTCAAGATGTCAACTGTGAAAATCTACCCACAGAGCCCCTCAGTTCTGTCTAGTTGTGCGTCACTGTCTGCAGGCCTGAGATGTTTATGTCAACAACAAACAGATAATTACTTTTATACAGGGTAAAGTGTTTATAAGACAGTAAATCTGGGTTTAATTCATAAATGTGATTCAACCGTTTTGCAGGAGCGTGAAGAGAAGGTGAGACTCCAGGCTCAGATCAAGAGGCTCTGGGAGGACAACCAGAGACTGCAGGAGGAGTCGCAGACCTCCGCCGCCAAGCTCAAGAAGTTCACCGAGTGGGTCTTCAACACCATCGACATGAACTGACCCCCGACCCGCACGATCCGGCTCGCACCACGCACGAACACAAATGCATACATCAGCACACACAGTCTGGGCGGAGAGGCAGAGCAGGAGAGGGAGGGGTGGTGGGTGGGGGTGGGGGTGGGGGTGGGGGGCCTCGACACTGACACGAAATTGTGCACAAGACAAGTCGGGACTTGTTGGACTCAACCTGATGCTGAATCCTCCTACCATCTTCCATTGGCTTCAGACATCGGCGGGTGATATCGTCTCGGCGGACCTCTGTTGACCTTCTCAGGATGAGACTCGAGGAAAATGGGCGTCGTTTATCAGATTATGAAGGACTGACCTCTGCTCTCCAGCGGGACCGTGGGGGGCTTTGCTGAATCGATCTTTCTTTCATCTCGCTGTGCCAAAATCTTTTTTCGCAAAATTGCCAATAAAGAGGAAGCTCTCCCCCCCTCCCTCCGTCTCTCTGAAGAAGCCTCTTCCTAATGTGAACGTGTAGAATCGCCTGCCCCGCCCTCACCAGTATATCTCAGTGGATGTGATTCTCTTTAGGGACGACCTACAGTAGTTACCAGGCTTTCTATTTTTTCCTCTTTCTTACTTTTTCTTTTCAAAATGCTGCCCAGCTTCTCTGAAAGGTGCCAAACCAAACCCGCCACAGCAGAGGGTAGCAGAGACGTCCACGGGACTCGAGGGAGGAGGTCTCTGAAAACACAAATCTGCAAGCCCCACGCGCGAATAACAAACCTGAAGCCGCCGGACCAACGCCGGGCGCAGGAGGGGTTTTCATCTCTTTCACTTGTAAACGGAGAATTAAGAAATGTCGTGTTCCCTCTGACCACTGAAGGATCATCCACTGACATGGAAGCAGGTCGATCTGCCTCTCAAAGAGGGAAACTCGGATTTGTACAGTTCTGTTTTGGGTTTTTTTGTTTTTTTTCCATTTCTTCTCCTCGGTGTCGTTCAGATCTGGATTACAGAATCCTGTCTGTCTCTACAGCACAAACCAACACCCGACTGAGGAGTGTATTTATAAGCCATCGGCATGTGGTGCCATAAAACGCGACTGATGATCCAGAGTGCTTTGGTCCATCCCAATTGTATGTGTCTTAAAAGCAATAGGAAGACGTCAGGACTCCTGTCTCTTTCGAAAACGAGAGAGTCTGCTGTGGGAAGAAGGTCGGTGTGTGTGTGTGTGTGGAGAAGAAGTTTTAAAGGCTACACTTAGAGGACACCAAGTCTCCGCTGCACAAGAGCCTCCATCTGCTTCCATCAAAGCAGTGAACACCGTGCTTTGGGAGGAACGAGAGGACTCCACTCACCATCCCACCGCCTGGAATACAGAGAGCCAGCTGATGATGAATGACAGAGACATTTCTCGGAGGGGAAAAAGCAAAAGGGGGGAACTTTTTTTCCCCAGGTTAATTTATTTCCTTGTATTATAATTCCAATAAATAAGTTGTTCTATTCGTACAGTACAACTGACATCAGTGTTTAGTTCCTCAAGAAAAAGGTCACTAGCTATATTATTTAAATGGCTTTCTTTCTTAATTCTGGCTAAAGCCTGACTATATGCTTTTTATTCCGTATTCTGTTGTATTTTGTGGTGCCCAAGCCTGCTGTCGTGTTGCTTACAGTGCCCTCTAGTGATGACCAGTGGAAATGTCATGATTATTAAATGTGCCGCCAGTCACTCTGTATTTTTTCCGACGCCTCTTCAGCAATCAGTCAGACATCGACCGGGAGGCCACACCGACTCGGAACAGGAAGAGAAATCAGAAGCCAGCTTTGAGAGACAATCAAAGGTTGAATTTTGATAAAGGGAGCAGATCTTAGATGTGCGTGCGTGCGCGTGCGTGTGCGTGTGTGTGTTAAATTTGAGCATCCGTAGTTTTCCTCAGGTTCAGTATTTGTTGGGATTGTGAGTATTTGGGGGAAAAAAGTATATTAAACAGAAATCAGTCGTGCAGGTTTGGTTTTAAAGGGATTCACAGTAACTACCGTACCAGTGGCTGCGTGTGTGTGTGTGTGTGTGTGTGTGTGTGTGTCCTTGTGCGAATGGACATCCGTCGATCCAGCCGTGCCTACAGTCACTTCTTTTTGGTCATTTACTCCCAGGCAGAGCAGGGACGTGCCTTTTGAAACAGCACCTGGGGAACAGATGAAAGGGAAAGGCTCTTCTTCATCATCCTAAAAAAAAAAAAAAAAGTAAACACACCTGCTAACACACACGCGCGCGCGCGGACATTCACTTTGCACACTTTGAGTTTTAATCAGCTTCATACTCACAGTTGCGGAGTGTGCCTCATAAATACGTGTACAGGGAGTCTGCTGCGAGCCTTTCTCCTGCTCATTTGAGGATTTTTTTTTAGTGAACACCAGAAAGGCTGGCCCGCCTCCGGACGCAGGGACCACAGTGTGCGGAGTGTGTCATGTGTCGGCGTGCGCGCGCGTGCCTTTTTGCATTCAGTTACATGCAGTATATCGTTCAGTGCAGCTGGCCCCTGTAATGAGAGTGCATTGGAAGAAAGTTTTCCCCTAAATCACGAAGCTAGACACAACACAAGCAGGAGACACGAAGCGGTTTCCTCGCAGCCGCCTGTCCGACACGACGGCGAGGGCGTCCGGGTTATTAACTCGAGCGTGCACAGTGAAACGGTTGTTCACAAATGTGGTGTAAGCCTTAATTCCCTGTCCTTTTGCTGTTAAAAGCCCCTTTTGACGGAATAAACGCTCCCAGTTTATAAATCTCTTAAAGTAAATTTGCGTCGTAAGTCGATGCAATTAAAACGCCGCAGCACAAAAAAAAACACAAAAAAACGGCACCCGGTCTGAATGTATAGAGAATATAAACGAAGCCTAAACAAATGTGATGTTTACTACAACTGACATTCAGAAATGAGTGGACTCTTGACAAAAAAAAAAAAAAAAAAAGATGTCCGAGTCTCGGTTCTGTTTTAAGAATCCCCTTTTGTCGGTCTGAATGGACGCTGAGAGCACCAGTGAGCGGGCAGCAGCTCAAGCGTTTTGCCGGGCGGGATGATTCGGTCGTTTTAGCAGCTTTAACGCGTTGGCCAGTTCTTAAAAGCGGTCTAAACAATGTGAAATCCACAGAATCTACACAAAATATGGGTCACACAGGCAGAAGTGGTCCTGATCCCGGAAGTTTTGACTGTAAATTGTATGTCAATGCTTAAACGATGACTTATAGGTAATGTCTTACTGTACATGCAAAGTGCTCTAGTTCTTTTTTTTTTTTTTTTTTTGTATTTCAGATGAAGTATGGCCAAATGACAAACTGTGCAGTGCAGATGTTTTGCTCGCATCTTTAAAAGTGTGCATCGAATTGGATGTTAGATACAGTTATCGACCTTCTACACAGACACAAACACAGACGCCAGTCCAGCTACTTCAGTGTGAATGTTGTTTTTCCTGTGCATAGACATTTCTTTCTTTCCTCTGCTTTGTTTTTGGTGCTTTTCAGAAGGATATGGGAAATGTGAATGTTCAGATGTTCCATTTTTGTAATATCTTTTATTTTTAAGACTTTGCACAATGTTTTATAAAAAAGGATTGTGTTTGCAGGCCTTGGATAAGAAGGGCGAATAGATCCATTCCTGTGCAATCTCGTCTGGATGTCGCGCCGTGGTTCCCTTGCCAGTGCAGCTTCCTGGCCAACACAGGAAGGTGCTCGGCTTAATTCACTTCACAGTAGATTTGAGCCTGTCTTTCCCCTTAAGCGTCACTGATCAGACAAGGTGCAGGCTGGAGGTTGTTTGTGCTGCAGGGATGCCGGTTTTCAGTCAAACACAGCTCGCGAGGTTAGTGACTGCAGCAGGGGAAGAAGGTTTCACCGAGCTCGGAGTCACGGCTCACACGGCTGCGTGGGTGGGACGAACTAAAACAGTGAAGTGGTCAGCTCCGACTGGTAGGTAGAAAGCACGCAGTTTCAAAAGGACCGTTACGTCTCACAGAATACAAGATACTGTTTACATCCCGGATCCATTGTCTTTGTAAAATGTAAAGGTATGAAAAAGACATTTGCAGTGATCACAGTATTAAAGTTTCTGAAATAAATAAATGCCGTATCGATTTGTGGTGCTGTGGACTTATTTTCAGCACGAAGCTGCTTTCGCCTTTTAATTGTGTTGCTTCTCAGACCTTTACACCTTTTAAAGAAACAATTACTTAAATAAACCTACGGCTAACATTAATGTGAGAAAGTTCCTTAACCCTGAAAGCTGTAAATGTCATGTTTTAGTTGCAGGTAAAGGTGGAGATGAGTAGAATCTGACACTTTGGTTCAGTACAGAGCAAGAATGTGAGTTAACTGTGTAAAGTAATAGTAGTATTTGTTCAATACCTTATAATTCAATATTCAGTGGTATGCTGGATTAACTATAATGAAATAACAATAAGTAATGTAAAATGCATTGTGTGTTCCCGTACAGGATGTGAGACATAAATGGAAATGTAGCGTTTCCACCAAATAAGCTCTTACACACTGTATTCAAAAACGATTAATGCATGGAATTAAAAATAATGAGGTACGTAATTTGCATTAAAAAAACCCCCAAATGCATCGACTGTGACGCAAACACAAAATCATGCATGATTAATATATGCTAATGTTTGGCCTGAGGGTTCAATAAACAGCTAATTTAAAGAAAATAAGATAATTTCCTGTGTGAGATTCACCGTGATGTTTTCCTCTCTGCTCCTCTGACACGCTACCTGTCGCTCAGGCTGGAAGTGGATTTAGTTCCTCCTGCAGAGCTGCTGTCTGATTGTATCTGCCAGCGAGTAACTGGAGTGAGGAGAGGGTAGAGGTCTGGGATTTGGACTGTGTCTGCCCCAGGCTCCTATTGTTCCACTATCATACTGATTCACCTGATTGCACCTTAACTGCCCTCACAGTCGGAGCCAGGAACCACCTCGCCTGTGTTTTCCTCTCCACATTAGTGCAGCAGCTGGTCACCACCGCCCGGAAGAGATGATTGGAAACGATAGGAACATAATTCACCTTTTTTCCCCCTCTCTCTTTCTCTCTCGAGATAACACAAAATATAGATCTTCCTATCTCCGAACTTTATTGAAGAAAAAGTACTGTTAAATTACACTGGAGCCAAACTTCAGGGGATGAAAAGCTCTGCACAAATTGCTTCCATCAAACACTGCTCCATTATCCTACTAATAACTGTGATTTCAGGAGCGACAGTGATATAGAAATAATCCTGCTTTAAACTCCTCTGTATGTAATTTTGATTTTGATGCTGTAAATGGAGGTTGTGCATTTATGAAGTATTTAAAAAAAGCATGTAATATATTTTAAACTGGTACTGTTAGCGCAGCTACATACAAATAAGATGTCCTGTGATCTCTGGAAATCTGCTAGTTTACACACCAACACGTGAAAATGAACCGGGCTTAAAGGGCTTCATTTCTTGAAACATGCATTTAGATGATTCTCCTGAGACTAAAATAGTCAGGACCAGGTACTTTAAATATAATTTAATCTAGATTATTAGTTTTTGATTCCCAGTTTGATGTCCGTTTAAAGCGTTTTCATCCTTTTGACATCAGTACACAACGTTTGTGCAATTGTCATTTTAGCTCAGAATCAGCAGTTTTACTATAATCTACCACTTCGAGGGACTCTGATGCTTTTATTTTGAGCCACGACAGTGCTGAGGAGCGCCCAAAGTATGATTCAATCCCAACAGCTGCTGAGCTCTGTGTAAACTGATACAGTTGGAGTAAAAAGCTGGTGAGTTAACCCTGAGGTCTGATCATGCTGATCATGACTCCCATTTCCATGGTCAGGACCGCTCTCCGACGCTCACGATGTTATACTTTTGTGTTTAGACATGAATTCTCACATATAGGACGTATGAGATATTGTGTGATCCCTGTATTCAGCTTTTGCAGCGACAAAAGCAACATCACTTCTTTGTTATAAAGGGAAAAAAACGGTTTTACCAACATTTTGTTTTTGCAGGACGAGAGGCGGGAGACACGTGCGGCACCTCTCCTGCCGTCTCGACATATCAACCAGGAATTTAACTCAGAGTCGTGACAAAAAGAAAGTCAGAGTCAAGGTCACCTCTGTTCCAAGCTGCCGCGCTTAATGTCTTCACATTGATAGTAAAGTCATGTCTAAAGGCTTTGCGATTGCCAAGGCATGCAGGGATTCAAGTCTAGAAAGTCTGCTTTACCTCTGCAAAGCCTGCACAGATTCCCCTGGAGTAAAGGCTCTCGCTGTCTAAATAGAACGAGGCCTTTATGGTGTTCAAGTGCTGTTAGGACAATAAACATTTGACTAATTTGTGCACGACGTAGTGGCAGCCGAGGGAACTATAAAAAGGCTTGTTGGCGGATTGACCTGTGCTTGTTGCAGCCTGTCCACCTGCAGCGATGTTCAGGGCTGTTTGAGGCCAGCGCAGCAGTGACTGCAGTGTCAGTGCAGAGGAGGGGAGGTGTAATGCGGAGGAGGCCACGGATTAGTCATCTTTGGTTCGGGTGGAAAATGTGGGGGCTGAGTCACCTGGGGTTCCTTTCAAGGATTCGCCACAGAGGGAAGTGCACAATACCTAAATTGAAGTCTGATCAGGGGAGAGCTGGAGCCTGCTGTGTCACTGTATGAGTTCATTTGCAAAGAGCTACAGTAAAGATTCAGAGGGGTGTCCAAATGCAAGGAAAATTGGGAAAAAATGTTTTTCAAGGAGAAAACAGTGTTCCTCCTTCCTGTTCCTGCAAGATATCTTCAATCAGTTTAGAGATATTACCCAATAACCGGTCACCAAGGTAATAACATCAGTTTATTTGAGCACAACTGCCAAGTCTCCGCCAACTTGTGGGAGTCTCTTTAGCTGCTAAACTCTTCACGATGTTCACCAGTTGGCTGCTCACCGTGTCCGTCCAGGTACAGGTGCTTCATCAGGCCTTTTTCCACAAACAACAACAACGACAAAGCATTGCCGCTGGAAACCACGTGTTGCTTCGTGTCCTTAAATTTAAAGGAAAACATCCTGGAAAGTCCTTGCAAAGTCAGTGAATTTGATGTTTAAGGAGGCATGGGAACCTTGGTTTTAGTAAAAACGTTTCTGTTCTGCTCTCCTTTCTTTTTAAACAACGTACCACAACAAAGAAGTGGATAAAACGGCATTCGACAGCGAAACACTTCTAGTTTTAAACCGGGCGTGAATGGACTGACAGCTCACAGCCTGGATTAAGAGCCATGAACACACAGTGAGAGTAGTTTAAACGAAGCTCTGCACACTTAGCATTAACCTCTAGCCAACGTTTGGAGATCCCTGAAGGACACATAACAGCAGTTTATATCAGACCACAGCCTCTTTTCATACATGAGATGGTTGACAGCTTTATTCTAATGTGGCAATTTCATCTCTTCTGCTGCATGATTAGGGGAAAAAAGCACGAAACGTGTCTGTTGATTAGAAACAAGTGGCCGTCTCTCGACTCCTCCTTGCTCCTGTGTCACGTATGGACCCTTGATGCTTTCATCCCACACTCTCCAGCAGCCCACACAACGCCTTCACGTCTCTGTGCAGCTCTCGGCTCTTATCAAGCTCTCGAGGAGGGAGACCGAGAAAGTCGAGGTGTTTTGTTCTTCACAGACGGAGCTTTGTTGTTGCACGTCATTCGAGACGAGAACAGCCCCCCCCCCATGCGCTTTTTAAGGCGATCTGTCGATTTACACAATACCTGTCAGTCTGTGTCACTGTCTGTGACGGCTGTGTGTATTCAGACTGTCCCTCTGACACACACACACACACAGACGCATCTTTGGCATTTCCACTGTTTCTATTCTTGATCTCAGTTTTGATGAGATGTGAAGCATCGTGGGAAGCTCTAATTAGTCCATTAACAAAGGCTCGGGCTGCCTCGTGAAAACGACACGCTCGATGCTAGGAATCAATCCAAATGCTTTCTGTAGGTGTGCACCTGTTCGCTGTTAACGTGATAAAAAATGTTTTAATTCGGCGTAAAGCAGAGGCGAAGTGGAAGCTAAAACCACCCAGAAGTCATTGCAGCTACCTCTTAATTTGCAGAGTTCACCTCCAGCTCTACCTCCATCCTGCACCGCTCATAAAAATAAACAGAGGCAACTGAAATGAGTTCTTTTTGCAGGGTGTCTGGACCAACCCCTGTTAAAGTGATGCTTCTTTGCATTGAAGCCAGTTCAGACAGTTTGGGCACCTGATAAGGATGCCTACCCCCCCCCCTTCTTGGATGCCTGTGGAGGTTTTTTCCAGGCACATCCAACTGGTGGGATTTCCTCTGGGCAGACCCAGAACACACTGAGGGATTATACATCCCATCTGGCCTAGAAACGCCTCAGGATCCCCCAGGAGGAGCTGGAGGAAGAAGCCAGGGAGAAGGGCATCTGGGCTGTTTAGCCTGCCCTGTGACTGCACCACCAGGACACAGATGGATTTCAGTGTCTGTCTCCACGTTTTTTATCTTAATATAAATGTTTTCAGGCTTTGCCAGAGGCTTTGTGACAGTCAGGTCCCTGTCAAGACACATAGCTTAACTCAGAATTGCCAGCGTTGTAATAGAGACTTGGTCCAGTGGAGATTATGCACCATACTGAGCTTTATCACCACACGGCTCATATAAATGATGTATGAATCATTTCCAGCACCTTCCTCCACACAGGTGCAGCAGCTTCCTGTCACAGAGTATATAGACAGTTTGGACTATGTTGAGCATAAGTTACAACCTTAAAGATCTCTTTGGCAGCACCTATAAAAAATAAGCTGGACATGCAAAGAGTGATTTTGAACTTCTAGACTAGAAGTTAGATTGTCTGTAGTCATCGATCTAATGAGCTAACTGCGTGCTGCTTCAGGCACGAGCGTTTGAAAAGCAAGTGTGCCGACCCTCTCTTGTGGAAATGACCTTTTGACCTTTTTGCATGTCTCTCGTTTGCAGCACGCTCCTGCTGGATTTGCTTTGGACTTTGCATGTTTTGTTTTTTTAAATTAGCATTGATATTATTGGTTCATTCACTGGTTTTAATTTAATTTTATTACACTAAACAGAGTTTTAGAAAGTTAAACACTTCCTACAGCTTTGGTTGAGAATGAGATTCAGGTTTAGCTCAGTGTCGGTGCCCGCACCGCGTCGATGTGCAAACATGGGCGTGTGTGTGTAAATACATGTCTCGAGACATGTAGCAATAAAAGGGGACTAAATGTGGGGCAACCCCCACTCAACCACTAACTAGCGAACACACACACACACACACACACACACACACACACACACACACACACACACACACACACACACACACACACACACACACTTCCCAGTGGGATCTTCTCTTCCTGTTTACTGTTGCTCAATAATTCAGTTGGTCCAGAGTGGAGGCTGTAGTTTCCATCCAGGAGCAGGAGCAGACATGATGGTGTGTGTGTGTGTGTGTGTGTGTGTGTGTGTGTGTGTGTGTGTGTGTGTGTGTGTCAGTCTGTCAGGCCAGAGTGGTCCATTAGTATCAATGTTGTTTTTGATGACAGTTAGCTGGTAAGTGCACGTATTGATCCGTGAGCGTATTGACGTCCATCTTTCCATTTGCACACTAAACAGCAGAAGAAAGCGAGAAAAGCAGAGGAAGAGAGAAACAAATGGCGTTTGAAGCGCGCTGTCACTTCGCTCGCTGTCCCAGTAATGTTCCACTGAATTAGGGCAGCACATATTTTTAGTTTGCACCACCAGCAGTGAGAATATTCAGCCCGAATCACAGTAAACACACACTGTGTTGACATCCTTAACGTGAGACGTGGCTGTGTGTGTGTGTGTCTGTGTGGGGGGGGTAACCTCTCCTGACTACAGTAAGCGCCCAGTTTCCTCCCTGAGTCCGTCGTTGCATCAGAGGCTTTGATGTGCCTCAGTGCTCGACCAAAAGTCCCCATCAGCTCGGAGTTTATCTGCCGACCCCCCGGCTGCCTGGTTTAGGGCTGTTAGACCTGCATCTGATCAACCTGAGAAATTAGGAGAGATCACAGTGAGTGAGGAGGAGGCAGCAGGGGAGCACGTGGGTGAAGGTTACTGGGTTTCCTGCATGAAGACATTATAAAGCTTTTCTGTGTTAATTTCAGATAAAGCACTGACGCTGAGGCGGATTGTTGCTCTATATGTTTTATTAGGATCCTGAATTTACCATCTCAGGTTATTTCAGCATAACTTGGTTGTTCTTTCTCCCGATAACAGGCTCATTTTATTATCGCAACAAAACCACTTTCTTTTTTCTCGAGCTAATTGGATAATTAACTTGTTATCTTGAAAGAGCAACTTTGTTATCCTGGGGCAATTAACTCATGAGGGCATGCCTGTTTCATTACGTAACTTCTAAACAAGGCCAAGAGTGAAACATTGCTTTAAATATAGCGTTAACAAAGTGTGCGAGGGTTTACCGCCTTCCTTTGCGATGACACCTGGGGTGAATTCAAGTATTATTTAATCTCATTTAGGGAAAAAAAACATGAAAATAATGAAAATGCAAGAGCTTAACTTGTCCCTGGACCCCATGCGTCGGATGCATTTACTGGGATAAAGCCTCGTAGATAGCAGCAAATTGCAGGTCCCACCTGAGGAGCTATCAACGAGCAACAAAGCGACACAAACTGCAGAGACGGAGAGAGTGAGGTGTTAGGTATTCTTCAGCTAACATTTGTTGTTAGGAAAGCCTGCAAACACATCCCAGTGGATGGTAACTGAGAGGTGGAGGCCCACAGTGATAAAACACCATTTAAAAGTCAGATTCGCTTTAAAATATAAAATATAACTTGGTCAAATTTAAAGTCTCTTTAATCCTAAATTGTTCACGCAGTTACCTTTAATTTCCATGTGGAGCCACTAGTGTGTTAACTTACTTGTGGCGCGAATACTTTGAGTTTACTTTGAATAAATGTGTTGCAATAGAAAACAATCTAAAGTCGCTCCTCATTCATGCAACTGAGTTTTCGTTCATTTATGTTTGCATATCACCATGCATTAGGAAAACATAGAGAGGACATCCTCCCATCCATTATTAAATTAGGTTTGATGCCAGAGAAAGCTTTAATATTGAAAAATCTGTATTATCCTTGGTCCTGTTAGCGGGAAATATATCAACTGACACCTACAGTGTTTTCCTCGGGGCTGCAAGACAAATCATTATTCTCACCTGCAGTGGGAAGCAGCTTTAAATAACCGGAGGCAAACACCAAATCATGATGTAATACAACAACGCAGTGAGCTCATTTTGTGTTGTTTCAGAAAAGTGAGGGACGACTGAGCGGGAATGTGATGTTTTTTTATGTTAAGGACCACTCCTGGATGCATCCTGACAGAAGGGGACGCAGCGACAGAGGTCACACGAAGCACTCGAACGCACTCAAGCTGTTATGGCGGCCTGATTGTTTGAGCAGCGGGTTTACGGCTCGAGGGTTTTCAGGTCAATCAGGTCCGACCACTCTGGGCGGTCCATGGTCTGAATGTGTGGAGCGGTGAAAAGACAGCGTCTGATAGATTAAAGGTCAGAATGTGAGATTTAGTATTGCTGTAATGTATTTTAAGTACAGGTTGTCGAACAGGTTGTTGTAAGTCGAACAAATGTGCAGTGTCGACGCATAAGTCTCCTCAAATATGATTTGTTCCCTATCAAATAAATATTTATTGGCTAGTGTTCAGCTTGATTTCTGTCCAAGGCTGTTTAATTTGGAGGCTTTTTAGGCCTAAAGAGGTGAAAACATCAAGTATTTCAGAACAAAATTGTGAAAATCTTGGCAAAAATAGCAATATCTGTATTTTTATTTCTATTTTATCTGTTTAATTATCTTATAAAGACTCCCCAAGGTTGGAAATTCAGTGAAATAGATGCAATTTCCACATTACTGGATTCATCCTCTTGAATTTAACTTTTAATAGACCTTTTTTCACATCAGGCAAGAATCTAATACCTTGATCAGTGACTCCATCATATTAATATATCCCAAAAGCTAAAATGTTTAATTCCATCCATCAACAACATTGTTTTTGACTTTTTATGGACAAAAGTACATCTAAACCCTCTGAAACTGACTTCACATTGGTCTCATTTGCATTCACCAACATTCAAGGTGTCACTTCAGTTTGTGTGATGTTTATGGGGTCTGTAAGTGTGTGTTTGCATTGCATACAAACCACATAAAAACACTTTCTTTCCCTGTTTATGCTTCCACCACTATTTCCCATATCTTGTATGCACGCTATAAATGTGACAAACCCATGATTTCAAAGCAGAGGAGGAAACGTTACGGTTGTGAAGTCCTCTCCTCTGGAGGTTTCTACCTTTTTTTCAATCTTTTGGTCTTTTTTATTCAAAATGAAAGGTGTTGTGTGGTGTATTGATTATAAAGCCCATTGAGGCAAATGTGTCATTCACTGACTGAAATGGACTCAACTCGTCCTTTCATTAGATTCTCTTGATTCCTTGGAGGAAAGCCCTCACTGGAACAGCAACCAGCCAAGTGTTCTACATCCTCCATGTTTACAGGACAACATCAACCAAAAACCTACATTTCAATGGTTTAACAGCTTTTAGGGAAGAGCTTTTAGTGCCCAAATGTACCGAAGTACATCATTTACCAAGGTGTTTTCCTCATTATTATCACAGTGCTGCATGCACATATTAACATATATATATATATAGGTTGGCTACATGTATCGGCTGCAGGAGCAATCAGCAAATATTTAATCTGTGACCATGTAAATGACTGCGTGAGCCGAGTTTTGTCCTCACAATGTCAGTAGTGCAGTGCAAGCACACAGACACACACACACACACACACACACACAGATGCACACACTCACCAACCAGGAACAACTGCATATTAGTGGTGAGGAGAGAGCAGCAGCTGCTTCTGATCCCACTGCCTCTCTCTCTCTCTCTCTCTCTCTCTCTCTCTCCCTCTCCCTCCCTCTCCCTCTCTCTCCCTCCTGTGTGCAGCGCTCTGGTGGGTCGGTGAAGCTGCTTTTTGGCTTCGGAGCTCCAAGCGAGAGAGAGGGGGAAGCCAGCGCTGAGGTAAGGAGGAGGGATGGAGGGGAGAAGAAGAGGGGATGACAGAGAGAGAGCTAATGAATGAATGAATAAATAAATGGAGATTGAGAGAGTAGCATGAAGAACGTGTGTAACACAAGACGCTTTAATGTGCTCCATAACGTGAACGCTGTCAGTGCTGCAATGTTAATCTGAGTGATTTGCTGAGGTGCTGCTTGGATGTTGGATGTTGTTACACTACTGTATATTATGGAGAGGCATGTATGTGTGTGTGTGCGCGCGTGCACCAGTGAGAGAGATGTGACTGTTAATCCCACCTGTGATTGAAAGGAGCGTGCACTCAGCCGACAAGTTAAGTGACACTCGAAGGGCACTGCGTTTGAAATGAATGTATGTGTGCGTGTATCAGAGTGTGTTTGTCTACTGTAACATCAGTGTGCATGAAAAATCTGTGTGAGTGAGACACACTGAGGTGTAATGTGCACAGTTCAGCACATAAATGAGCATGCTTCCGTCTGCAAGTGCACTAATGAGAGGCGACCACAAGTAAGTGTATGTACCTCTGTGTGCATGTGGTGTGTGTGTCTGTCAGAGAGAGTCTAAATAAGGCTGCAGCGCTGCTGGCTCTGTGTGTTTGGGGAGTGGAGCGGTCCTATGAGGATAGAGAGACCACAGACAGCTGTTGGAGGTAGAGGGAGAGAGAGAGATACATCTATGTTCTCATGTAGCTGAGCATCGCCACCATCCATCAAACCAAACCTCTCCAAACTTACATCATGTCGGAAATTTGAACTCCATCCACTGGAAACATGTCGTTCTCCCTGATTCGATGTAGAGAAGTAAAAGCTCTTGTGCTCTTGAGATGCTTTAGTTCAAGATGACATGTGATTTTGTGCATGTTTTATAGAGTTAATCCCAGTGTGTGCACAGAAAGAAAAATCCACAAAGAACCAGTTTGCTGTTAAAAAACTGATCTGTAAGGATGGAGCCCTGACCTCAACCCCATCCACACCTTCTGGGACGGACTTGCACGCTGACTGCGAGCCAAACCTCATCATCCAACATCAAAGTCACACCTTACTGATGCTCCTGTGGCTGAAAGGGAGCAAATCCCTGCAGCCAGGGTCCAAAATCTGGTGCAAAGCCCTGAAACCAGGAGAGAGGAGGGCTGTTACAGCAGCAAACCAATGCTTATGGTTTTCCCAATGGGCTGTTCAGTGTTGCAAGTGGGTGTAATGTTCAGGTGTCCTCATACTTTGTTTCACTGTAATCATCCATCAAACATATCGATCTCCGTTAGCTAGCAGAGGATTTTGTCCTTGTAAAAACTTCCAGGTACAGTTTATTGGGCTTTTGCTAACACCTGGACTTCTTTGTAGTGTGTAATAGCTAGAGTTTGTCCTGGGAGAAGTCAAAAAATATATATTTTAAACAAATTAGCGTGACACCTTAAGCTGATTTGACTTTCTTGCTGCACAAATCATTGCTGACATATTTGTTTAATGACACAGTAACCATCAACACGCTGTCACATATCAGTTTTGGATTGTATTGGCTGAACCAGGACCTTTACCGTTATCCCCCCCCTACTTAATGTCCATAAAGATGGCAGGCTGCTGGATTGATGGCGTCCTTTATTTTACAGCTGTCCCATGGTGTAAAACAACCAGACATCCTCATCCAGCCTCGCCTGGGGTGTAGAGACTGTGTGTGTGTGTGTGTGTGTGTGTGTGTGTGTGTGTTGCACTGTGGAGGGTCCACAGGGAAAATGATAAGAGACTCTAAAAAAGCAGCAAGGAGTCTCACTCTGCATCTACTTCCTGTCATCACGGCATGGGATGAAGAAGAAAGAAGCTCTCAGTGTAATCAGGTTAATTTGGAATAATAATCTGAGACAGTCATAAAAATAAATGGCGTGATCCTCCCTCAGTTATCACCTGATCACCTGAAACTGCGAGTCCTGGGGATAATATCTGGATAAACGCCTTCAGTTCGACTTTGTGAAGTGAAGGTGTCTCCACACCAGTTGAAGGTAAACTGGTTGGCTTTGATTTTAAGTGAACTCCTGCTGTATCCTCATTGTAATGCAGAGGAGCAACAAGGACGAATGTTTCAACGGATGCCTTCATCAGTGTGTGCTTCTGTTTAATCTGTGGGGTTGTGTTGTCTTGCACTCGTGTAGCTTCAGAGTCCTCAAACTGGCAACCTGCTTGAGCTTCAAGTCTTGGGAGGAGGGCGTCGGGGGAAACGACTCTCTCCAATATTTTGAATTTGGACTGTAGTATACTAGGTTTTAATGTGAGCAACAGCTAGTTTGCCTTTTGTTAGCATAGTTAGCCTGACAAGCACAGGGAGGACGGCCACTTACAGACATCTGCAATAGTGGACACAAGGACTGAAAGTGCAGACATGAGCTTAGGAACTCAGTATGAGGGAAGAATGAATAAAACTGAACTACCAGCCTAAATCAGCTCATGGTAAACAGTTTTAAGCAAGCATTTGTTGATTCTTGACTGGAATAGAGCTATAAACTCGTGAAATGGGGCCGTTTAAGTGAAGTAGCTCCAAATTACTTTCAAGTGTTGTACGAGAGCAAATTTACTCCTGTAACTGTGAAGAGGACAGTAAATCACATCTGAAAACGTCCAGTATGGAAGCTGTCCTTCCTCAGCTGTCAGTGAATTTCCAATCTTTCATCGGTTTGGATGCGTTGCTTTATTCGCTAATGAATTATGAATCAAAACATCTGGAATCTTTGTCCATCCCCGTGGTCACCTGTTTAGAGAAAGAGTGATTAGAAATGACCTCAAATGCATTTTCCTTTTACTCTCAAGGTGAGCACACCTGATACCCGCATGTCTTTAAAGCAATTAGAGCGCCTACAGCATCTCAAACAGAGACGGCCAGACGCCCCTCTGAATCACTAAATTACTGCGTGATCCGGGCTGATCAGACGAGCGTATTCAACCCGAACATTTCATTTATATGCAAAATCAGAGTTGCGAGCGAATGTTGGAGGTATTGATCCCGAGCCGGCGGGGCTGTGCGTGTGTTCCCAGGAGCAGGATGGAGCAGTGGGACTGTGAACTTGAACATAACTGGGAAACAGATCAGCCGCTGTCTATTCACTGTGCGCTGCAGGTTCGTAATACCTGTTAAGCAGATGGTGTGACTATAATGAAGACAGCCGGTTGAGAGCCATTGATTCAGAAAATGCGTTCAATTCTCGTCCCGTTTGGATTTTCAAACACATGCTGCATGTTCCTTTCTCTTCACACGTTGCAGCCCCTCTGAGGCTCAGGCGTGCACACTCGGTTTGTATGTTCCCTCGCAAACAGCTGGCTGATGAGAGTATTGATCTAAAGAGCCAGCTGACATGGAGCTAAATGCCTGTGCCAATAGCAGACACACACACACACACACACACACACACACTGCAGCCACACAGCAACAAGCGATGCTCTACTTAGAGTTTACAGTCAGCGAGCATCATAAGTTAGCACTGGAAACTGGAGCACATTGTGTTCGCAGCCATCCAAATGTTCAGTATTGATTTTGGATTGTGCGTTAGCTGTAAACTCAAATAATAACACAGTGTCATGTTGAATAACTGCGATGCGGTACATGTGGAGGAAAAAGTCCATGCTTTAACTCTCTCCCTCTCAGGTTTGTGTTGTCTAAATTGTTTTTCTGTGAGCTACAGAGCCTCATGAGTCAGGCTTGATGTTCCCCCTACTTCTGGCCTTTGTGCTAAGCTAGGCTAATCACTTCCTAGCTCCAGCTACTACACTTAAACGACATTTGTTTTCTTTCTTGCCACTTTGATTTGAGGACTAATACGAATCTCATGTGTGCATGCTGAATATGAAGTTTTAGCTAGCAGCTTACTTAGCAAAAAGGCTGGAAGCAGGCGTAACAACTAGCCCGGCTCCGTCCAAAGATGACAAACATCACCTACCAACACCTCTAAAGTCCACTTATCGCCACTATATATCTCTGCACAAAAAACAAAGTGTGAAAACAACAAGTTAGGGTTTTGTATGATGTTACACACTGGACTATTTCTTGGGCAGGCACCAGTGGGCTGTTTCCAGCCTTTGTGCTAAGCCAAGCTAACTAGCTGCTCCCTGCAGCGTTATCTTTCCACAGAGACCTGAGAACAGCGTCGGCGTTTCCATCAAACTCTTAGTAAAGAAAGCATATATCTCCAAATGTCGAATACTTCTTTGACACAAAGGATCAATGAACAAAAAGTGGATGTGCTGGTCCTAATTATCCTGATGTGTGTCACTTCAAAGCAAGTTGTGAAGCGACTTCTTCTACAACCCAGCAAGTCGGGCATTTCCCAAAGGCCCAGGCACCCCGAATCAACAGCGTAGTAATTTGTTTGTGGTAAAATGATCAACTGTGGCTTTGTTTGGATGATCGGAATTCGAGGACCCCATGTCTAAATCCAGCTTTGATACCTTCATTGTTTGTGCTGATATTGTGTCCACATGGTGTATCGCTGGGCTAGTTCTTGTTTAATCAGATAACAGTTGATTGAGTCTTACTTAATGCACATTGATCACAACAGCTCATTTTCCCTCTGGGCTGCCCGAACAGCTTAAGTGTCTTATTAGTTCCAAACATTAGGCTCTGTTCATCTAGTTGGTTTAAGTGTAGACTTTGATCTGGACATTATAAAATACATAATTTACTAATGTATTTGAATCCTGTACTTACATTTATAATAACTCTCTGGTTTATTAGTGCTGTATTTTCTTGCTTTTATCATAATTCTGCTTCCTTGTTGCTGTCTACATTGTTTTTGTTGAATGTTATGAACTTTATATGCATTCAGACTTGGAAACTACAAACGTCAACTACATTTCCCATGTGCACTTGCACGGCAAAGCACAGGTGTGCTCTGTTTGGTGTCGTTAAATGCTCTTGGATCCCTTTTGTCGAACATTTGCCTGATAATGGTCCCAGACTGTGTTTATAATAGCTGCATTTAACTTTCTTTTCTCCCGAATGCAAGTGTTTTAGGCCTTTGAGTGTTTCATTGTGAGTGTGTTGAGCGTCTGTGAAGGTTTTGTTCCACACATGCCTGAAAACAAGAGAGCAGATGTCATTTCAGAAGGTATGGAGGAAGATTTTAGAAGTTTTGATAACAAATTTAACTTCACTTGGTTTTAGTTCGGTCTTTAAATCATTAATCTGGTGTTTCCTGAGATAAAGCAGATTGCCAGAAAATCTGAATCCATGTGAGCTGCTTAATTATGTTTTTGCACTATATGAAGTTGATGATAAATCATCATCAGAAAGAAGCCCCTGCAATTCGTAAACTATTACTTAACTATTACAATGCTCGATATTTAATTTGCATTTTCTTTGTGTGGCCTGTGATTAAAGTTGGGAGTCCATTTCATTTCAGTCAAGCAAGGAAGTGGCATTTTTTTTTTCACAGTTTTCCCAATGCAACCTTATTTTGCACATTCATGGTGTTGTATTCATCCATTAAGGAAAGCAGCTGACTGAAGATGAATGTGCTTTGATGAGGAAGTGAAAGGCTGTCGCTTCTTCCATTAAGGGTGGACTAAATGGAGAGAGAGGGGGAACTGGTTCCAGTTCTGGTTGGGATGTAATGAGCCGGGACAGTGATGCTAGTTTAGTCTGACGAGAGAGCATACAGAAGAATGTAGGAGGTAGAGTCCAGAGTTAGGAGCAGGTTTGTTGTGATGGCCGTCTTTTCAGCTCATTTATTCCTCACCGACTCTTGTTTTACTCTATTTCACTCTGCTCTCTTCTTCCCGCATCCTGCCTTTTCATTCTCCTGTATTTCCTGTACTCTCCTCTCCTGTTAGCTCCCCTCCTCCTCGCTCCTCCGCTCATCTTCCTTCACTTTGTCTGAGCTCATCTGTCCTCAGGTGTCAATATTTTGACAGCTCTCAGACCATCAGAACAGAGCCGACAGCCCTGAGTTATGGGCTGCCAGTTGTGTTTGTCCGTGTGTGTGTGTGTTTGTGTGTGTGTGTATACAATATGGGTATGGTGTTTACTCTAACGCTGTATTGCAATGAGATGGGTGTTTTTTTTAAAAAAAAATGCCTTTTTTAATCAGAAATACACATCTGCTGCTTTGTTTCCGCACTCTGCGAGCAACTTGTTTGAATAATTCATGCGTAATTTCTGCAGTTTTGTCTTTTACTTAGTTTACATGCACTAAATTAATTTTGTTTGTTTTCACAGTCAAACAAAGGACACGCAGATAACAATGGAAATGAATGTGGGAAAAGAGGGTTTTATCGGTTACTCCTACTTAATTAAAATATCTAATTTACAGAATTATGAAAAAGAAGTCCTAAAGTCCTTTTATAATATACTCTGTAGGACTGTGGAAGATACATTTTTAACCAAATGGGTAAAATAGTTCTTTAGTTAGACTGAGATTTCAGCTGAAATCATCAATACCATTCATTGTAAAACACAGAGTATAGTGCATTCTTACACCCTCCCTGTGAAACAAGCGTTTGCCAGTCATGATATCACTGTCTGTAATGGCACGTAAGGCATTGTAATGGTCCTCCAAGCATCTTATAAATAATGGAGATGAGTATAAAAGAAAGACGCCTTGGGGACAAAAGAAGAGCAAAACCTAAACATGATGTCTTCCCTTCTCTCGGAGCTTCAATCTCATGTGACGGCGGCGGAGGTGGAGGCGGAGGTGGTGGTGGTGGAGGAGGAGGAGGAATTGCAGAGAAGAGATAACAGAGAAAACTAGGAGAATTTATGATGCCTTCATTTCATCCATCCTGTGGCTGCTGACAGAAGACAAGAAAAAAGACAGAGAGATGGGAGACTGGAGCCCAGCAGTGAGTTGTACTGTCTAATTCATCTCTCTCTCTGTCTGACTCTCTCTCTCTACAGCAGCTTCTGTGCACAGAGGAGAGAGCACACTGAGGACATAAAGACGGAGGAAGAGAGAGACTGGCGGAGATAAAGAGGAGAGGATAACTTGACTCAGGAAGAGAGAGAACCGAAAGGGAGCCTGTAGTGATGGCTGAGGCACCTCAGCAGCAGCAGCAGCAGCAGCAGCAGGAGGAGGTGGAGGAGCAGCAGGAGGAGCAGCAGCAGCAGCCGGAGCAGCAGGAGCAGCAGCAACCGAGCACTGTGGAGGCGACGGAGACCGATGAGGGGTCTGAAGAAACAAAGGAGAGCGTCCAGGTGACCCCGAGCCGACCTCTGCTGTCCATGAGGTCTGTGAGCACTGTGGATCCGGACGACGACTCCCCAAACATGATCGTCTACAGAAAGGTAAGACCAAAAAATAAACTTGTTGTTTTTAAAGTCAGTTTTATGATTAATTGGTTGAATTTGTGGTCTTGCTGCTAAAACCAGATACCGGGAAAAGAGGAAAGAGGTAATTATAAGTTTTAGGTTTTGCTTTGAAGTCTGGCTGCTGTTGTTGGTGCTTCACATTTTGGGCAATGCAAAGTCTTTTCAAAGTGCTTTTCCCTCAAACGTCACATCAGGTATATGCATTTTGACTCTCTTCAGCTAAGAGCGTCATTATCAACAACTTTATTTATAACACTGGTAGAAAACATTCATGAAGTACTATCAATATTAAACAGAATTATATGGGCCTGTTCAGACTCACGTGAAGTCAAAGTAAAACACGTCAGATGTGACCACTACAGGGCTCCTGATTTATTCAAAGTCTTTGCTAAAAGTGAGTGTTTTCTCTCTTTTGAGTTCAGCTTGGCACTGATGCCACGTTTGGCAGTCCCTGCAGATGAAGCACTCTGGTTTGGGACACCAAGCCTTCTCTTTCCTCTGCGACTCGTACATCAAGTACCTCTCAAACTGTCTGATTTTAGTTTCGGCTTTGGTCCAGTGCTGCAGTGGCCCACTTCGGGAACTATATTGTAGAAAATTGGGAAGGACATAAACTCGGTGACGGTGTAATACTTTCATTGTTGTTATTGGCTGAAATTTCAATGTAATGTAGAAGGGCTCATTAGGAATAATTACGAGTAAGAGAGTTGCACTGGTAGCGGCGTGGTCAGTTGTTAGCGAGACATTTGCAACCACATTTGGACAGAAGTTGGCTTGGTGCAAGCATATGAGTGAAGCACCAAATTCACCCGCTTGCAGATATGATATTTTACTTTATCTGCCCCTCTGAGGTCTGACAACCCAAGAGCTGGTCCATGTTGTTCCTGGCTCTTTCTCAATGGTGGCTTTTCCATCTCATGTCCACATTAAACTGTCATGTTGTCCACCAACGCTAATGACATAACGTAACTCCCGCGACACTCGTGAGGTGCCCCTTGTTGCCATCCAACCAACCCGACAGAGGTTTATTAGGAGGGCGTAGCCTGACGTGGTAGCTGACACTAATGCAGGCTACTAAAAGTGAAAGTGTAGAGCTGGAAGGATAAAGATATAATGCATGTGTATCATGTCATGTTTGGCTGCACATAATGTTTCTGAGGGCTTCTTCTGGCCAGCACTTTGAGAAACCCTGTGCATTGGGATTACAGAACCAAACTCCAGTTGGTACTGTATGATACATTGTGGATAATATAACATATAATACAAAATAAACATCCAACCTTCTTCTCTATCATAACGTAGCCAGATTTGCGGTACAATGCCGCTGAACGGCGTCGCTGCCACTTTCATTTTGAGCCTTACAAAACGGGAAGCGAGTCACACAGTTGTTGCTCTGGAGCAAAGTGAGCCGAAGCTTTCACAGTTCCTGGACAGATGTTGAAAGGAGTGAAGATGGATTTTAAAGCGAAGCCAACAACATGTTTTTCTTTGTCAAAAGTGGCATTTTTGGAGACGAGGGCTTAGCTGGATTTGTGAGCAATGCGGCCTAAATTTTGAGTGAGGGAACTAAAAGCAATGAGGGATGAGACACTACCCGAACCACCTCTGCACATAGAGAACGTCTGCAGGGCGTTGGCCCTTTAACACCAAATCCCAAGCATCTTTTCACATTGCAATTAATTGGGCAATGGCACTAAAAGAGTGTTTGAAATGTCAGACAGGAGTAACTGTAGGACCCGGGCTCTCCTCCCGTTTCTGTTAACATCCATCCTGCTGACGGGCTGCTGCTCAGTGGCAGACCCTGACCTTTTACCTCATTGTGAAACTGGAGAGAAAATATAGCGTTTCTCCTATGGGAATCAATACGGTATGTCGCTGTATATCATCTAGAACTGAATAAGAGACAATGGCAATAAATGAATCTATTCCAAAGGCAATCTTCTTTGCTCTAAAATCATCTGGGCCTGAGAATGAATGCAGGGGCTTGTGAATATAGACATCATCTCCCCGCTGTGCTTTATCATGATAGATGAATTGTGAGAGGTAAAGAGGGAGAGAGAGAGAGAGTGAGAGAGAGGGAGGGCGGGAGGTCTGCATGGTGCCCTGACGCTCTCTGAGTCTGGAAGCAGCAGGGAGGAGAGCGGTGATATTCCCGTCAGCGTGGAGGCGCCAGGCCAGCAACATGGACTCCAGAAGACGACAGGCACGTGCACATTCACTCGATTATCATGGATGCAAACATGCAGACTGTGCGGTGAAGAGGGGATGAGACAGAGATTCGTAGATGGTGACAGAAACTTTTTTTCTTCAGCCAGCCGGTCCGTAACGAAAGCTGCCTGCAGCAGCTTTCGTTTACTTCTCTGTGTCGAGAAATGCAATTTGCACAGACAACAGGACCTCTCAGTGCAGTGGACTACATTTAATTTCAGAGCGTTGATGGAGTCAGAGTGAATTTTTATGAGCCTACTGTTTAGGAAAAGTGTCGCAGTGACAGCTTTACTGCTAGTCAGCACAATGAAGACGGAGCGGCCTCAGGTAGAGCCTCCTGCTGGGATTTGAGCCTCACAAACCGAAAGTCAATAGGCTGTTGAGTGTTTCGCCTCGAACTAGTAGCTTGCGCTGGCCTTTGAGCGTGACAGTGTGGACCTTAAAACCTTTGACAAAGGTGTTAGAAGTTGGATTGTTCTGCTGTTCATCTAAAAAGTTGTACTAGTTCAAGTTATTGAGGTGAATAAAGCCAATATTTCCTTGTGAGGTGACCCAAGGAGCTGTTTCTGATTGATGCAATGCAACTTTATTAATATTAATTGCCTCGCAACTTCTCGTGCGTGCTCTACAACAAATAAATTACATGCAACTGGTGCTTCACATGAAAAACTGGGATAAACATAGACTCAGATCCACACTGGCGTCACGGCACCTCGCTGACACACAGACAAAGTGACACTTGCAATGAGCGGACACTCTCTGCCCTGTATGTATTTTAAGTGAACATGTCTTGTTGACGTCGCCTCGTTCGGTGAAGTTGTTGTATTGATGTCGCTGTGATGACTCCTGCGTCAATTATTCATTAGAGGCAGTATTTTACCGTGGTGTTGACGGATTAGAGAGAACCATAACCACCTAAAGTATGTTTCAGTGGACAGGGTCAATCATCCATCTGCACACATGAAAAGGAATATTTAGATGTATGGATAACTGGCACAAAATAAACGTTATTGGTAAAAACACTGTAGGCTATGCCGATATCTATTTTATATCAGGCTGAGCAAATCTATATCTGTTGAAAGAGGCTCGAGGCGCAGAAGGAATTGCAAGACACCAACAGCCACTGTCGGCTTTGATAAATTAGTTCCTGATGCAAGGTTGTGGGGTTGGCGGAGGGGGGGGATGGGGATAGGAGCAGCAGAGAATCGTGAAAAGAACAAAAGACACGGCGATAGAAGGAGGAAGTGAGGAAAGACAACAAGAATGAGGAGTGTAAAGAAGGGTGGGAGAGAGAAAGTCAAGGAGAGACGTGGAGGTGAAGAGCGAGGGATGTGGAGAAAGACGAGGAAAGTCTGAATCTGTGCAGTTAGCGAGTGCGACCGAGCAGCAGATGGATGTTACTGCACCTTGCACACACTCAGAGGTCCCAGCGTGTCTGCGAAAACACGTCTGCCAAAGGTTATTTCAGATGAACAGTGAAACAGCAGTGGAGACGTGCAGTAATATCACTTCACCCGCATTACAGGGAAGTGCAGTCACTTAAAAACAGCAAAAGACGCTTTAAGGTCATGATTTTACCACGTTGAATGCACGATTTCGGTTTTGCCGGATGGAGCATTTCAGGATCGACATATCACAAAACATCTAGACTGTCCGACGTGCGCGTTGTGGCTCTGCTGCCACGTGTGCGTCACTTTGTGGACAAGTTTGCAGCTTAAAATTAAAAATCTTTTTTATAAACATTTGTTTATATTTCCAAGCTCTTTGGTGCAGAGCTGACACCTACTGTGTCCTAACGAGCGTGAACAGTAACAGTCTGAGGTGGGGAGGAGTTAACACAATAAACCTGGACGGTGCACACACACACACACACACACACACACACACACACAAAACCTAATAACACAAACTAGGATTGTAAACTGTCTGTCTTTTCTTAAAGTAACAGTTAAACCTTAAATCTTGTGAGGCTGCTGCTGCTGTAATATTGCACACCTGGATCTGATGTATACTGACAGCTACACTTGTCTTAATTACCACCTGCCAACTGTAGTGAAACATCTATTTAAGTTTACATGATATAGAGCGAGGCTCCCACACAGCTGCGAACACCATCAGCTGAAACCAGACGTTATCCAGTGGTTTGTAATAGAGCTGCATTTAGCGGTTTTGCATAATTGTACATAACACACACACACATATAACATCATGCATCAGACTACCTCTGTTGGTGTGCTCATGTTTGTGCATTGTGGTGACCAGCAGACTGCTCCAATGCAATCAAGTTGTAGAAACCCACTGGGAGCTGGGTGGTGAAGGCATCCACAACCAGCAGGATTACAACAACAACAACAACAACGACGATACGGCCAAATGGGAACGAAGCACAGACGACACTAAATGAGCTTGTGTTTAAAACTCCAGTTTCCATCAGACTGAACTCAGCCTGGAAACATAAAAACGTTTTCTGCGGGCTCGGATGTTCGGAGATGTTTGATGTGAGCAAATGTCTGCCGTATTTGAAATTGCAGATGAAAACAGAGTAATACGTCTATGATTGTGCACCAAGAATTTACTATAAATTCAATGCTGGAGGCCTCGATTGCGGCGATTCCTCATTTATGATTTGGTTGCTTATTCTAAAAGTGTGTTTATTCTCCGTTCAGCCCCTCTCTGCATTAAAACAACACTTGGTCATAAGCTGAGCTACTGATTCACAACATTTGCTATTACACGAAAGGTTGCTTTGTTATGAAATATGTATGCCCTGGACTGCGTTCCCATTAGTCTCTCTGGATGAGTCATCAATCATCCACGAGCACAAATGGCGCGGGGGGGGGGAATGCAAATCATGCCCCCAATTCACCGTTTACAAAGCTTTTGGGACACAAAGTATCAGCTCCACTTGAAATTAATAGACTTCTTTTTCAAAATCCTAATTTAAAACCCCGGGTTTCAGCTGATGCATGGTCAGTTTTAGTGGTTGTAGGAGCATCAGAGCTGATTCTGGGTCAGTGCTTAAAGAGTAATTAGGATGAGACGTGACGCCTCTCGCCTGCATAGAGACATTCATCTTCTAGAAAGATGGAGAATGACTTGTTTCCCTTTCTTCCTTTTACCTTTATTCACTTTGGTGGCTATGTATGTCTATCTGTTCTACTGTATATTAGTCTTGTCTATTCGATAATGTCTTATTATCCCATTCTATTCTGTTTAATTCTACCCTGCCCTGTTTTATTCTCTCTGAGAGCAGAAGGGACTGTGTTTGTATCATGCATCTACTCAGCCTGTACATAATCTACATGTTTGTGTGTGTCAGGCTGAATGTCATTTCCCCTAATGGCTTTTATATTTTTTATTTCATTGTAGGCATCCAACACATGCGTGCACACACACACACACACACACACGCACACTCGCTCACACATGTTGTGTTTCCATTATTTCACAGGACATTACATCGACTTGCATCAATTTCCTAGAGACTCACACTGACACTAACCTCAAAACAAGTCCTCACCTGAAAACGTAATGATTTTATGTTATTGGGACTTTTGTCAGGTGAGTCCGCACATGCACACACGCGCACACACACACACACACACACACACACACAGGAAGGTGATGTTAAGGTGAGGAGATTCAGTACTGTTGACAAGAGTGGAGGGTGTTGACTCACCTTTTCACCAGCATGAATTCAAAGCTGTCAGCCAGCATCTGCTCAAAAACACTGTGTGTGTGTGTGTCTATATGTGTGTGTGTGTGTCTATATGTGTGTGTGTATGTATGTGTGTGTGTGTATGTATGTGTAGAAAACTAGGGAAAAGGAGAAGAAGTGGAAAGAATTGGTTGCTGTGTATTTGTGCATGCTGCTGTGCATGTATGCTCTCGCTCGCTCTGTGTGTGTGTGTGTGTGTGTGTGTGTGTGTGTGTGTGTGTGTTGCAGCGTTATTGCACCTTTTTTTTTTCCATCATCCTCTGGTTTCCAGTGTGACAATAGCAGCTGTTGATCTGCAGGACTGTTTACTTAACAAGCTGTTTATACAGATACCTGTTCCCATATTCGTCTGAGCTGCTGGAACGTGCCCTGCGAGGGAGCTCGGAGGTTGAAGAGCCACAGTGAGGCGGTTGTTGGATGCTGCCCTTGCAGCAGGGGCTCGCTGCCTTAAAGGACCTTCTCAGCAGTTGCTTTTTGTTGCTCTTTCTTATTTTGCATTTGCTGCCAACCTGAGACAATATTTGTACACCACTTTGACACAAAAGGCAAGATTTAACTGAATATTCATCATTTATCCGTTTATTCAAACAACAGCTCCCATCGTCATTTAAAAAAGTGATTTATGTGAACACTGTCTGATCTGCCCGCCCTGTGGTGAAGTGGAGACGCAGACGAAGTTACCTCGTTAAGCTTATTTAAAGATTAAGTTCATGTTTGTTGGTGTCAGACATGAAGTTAGATGCTTTTTAAGAACATCCGGTTTTATCTACAGATGTAAAAACAGCACTGAGAGTTGGAAAAGTCGTTTCCGGACACAAAGAGTGTTTTGGGGTCGTACTTTTAATTTCACATTTTCCTGCCTGTCAACCATCGGTCTGATGACAGCTGCTCCTCCTGCACCCTGGTTTCACTTCTTTGCTTCACTGTCCGTGTCTGGAACAAAGCCAGAGGCCAAAACATCCTCAGTGATGTGGTCATCGGTTTGTAAAAGCGCACCACCTGCCTCCTCCATGGCCTCCTTGTGGGGGATCGGTCGCCTATACAGATCCTCTAAGGCTACAGGAAAAAAAAGGTAGAAACAAGTGATCAAAACAATTACACCTCTGTCAGTTTAGTTTAACTTCACTCGGGATGTTTTAGGAGTAAATACTATAAGATCATTTTAAACTGACCGGATCTCCTGTAGGAGTAGAGCTCAGTTTCTGTATTTAAAGCGCAGCCAGAGTGTATTTACTCAATCTTCAATGCTGCAACGGGCCTTCAGCTGTTAGCATAGAGCGTCAACCCTCAAAGTCTGCAGAAATTATTTTTACACACCCGTCTTTGAAGAGCCGGAGCATAAGTGCGGATTTTTGTTGTTGGGCCCTCTCTTCTCTCAGGCCTGGTAGAGTTTTGTGCTCCTTTTATATTTTGTTGTTTTTCATGTTGCAAATACCCTGACAAAATGTCCAGAGCACTTCAAAGCAGTGCTGAGACGGGGGGGGGGGGAAGGATCTTTATGCATTAATGCACAATTTTTTTTTTTTTTCATTTCTGTTCTGTTTCTCATGTCGGCTTCAAGTCTGCAGGATGGCTTTGAAACTGAGAGGACCTTCGCGGGCAAAAGGCTTCTGTCGTGCACGCACGGGCGCAACAGTTTTACACACGTGCATAGAAAAGTGGCGGATCTACCCTCAGAGCAAAACCCTCTCCTGATGCGTTCAGATTAAAATGCAAGCAAAAAAGGATTTATCTCCTCTGGAACACCATCGCAGTTTAATTAGGGGTTATTTGTTGAAGCGGTCTGTGCATCAATACCAACAGTTCAGCGGGTGAGTTAAAGTCAGTATTTAGAATAAATTTAATAACTCTATTGTTTATTGTTTACATGAAATGCAGGCTGCAGCAGGTGATGACTTATTTTATGCCTTTGAGCTCCTGAGCCCCCTTGAGGAACCATAAAATTCCAGTCATGCCTCGTCACCGCAATCCAGTGCATATTTATTAGGCAATTTCACGTGGCAGCGATATTCACTGGTGAGCAAGAACATGAATCATAGCCGAGTCCCTCCAAAGCAACGTGCCGAACCCTGATCGGCATCAGTATCTGAGCAGATACTGCGGATCAGGATTGTTAATGTGATCACGTAGGAAAGTCTTCGTTCATTTTCAGCGGAAAGCGGCAGAACAGACTTTCATCCCTGCAGCTCGCTTTGTTGCCCGCTGCAAAGAAAGGAGATTTTTCCGCTTACCCTGGTCAGAAATTTGTCTGGTGTGCAGTTGATTTAAAGAAATGAGGTGACCTGTGAATGTTACAGTACGTTAGAGTAAACTCTTACTGTTGATACACTGATGTACTGTATGAAAAAAGTGTTTTCTGGCTTATAAGGTAATACTGTGTGCACGTATAAATCTACACAAGGCTTACAGCTGTTTTCTATATTCAACTATATGAGTGAACTAGAAACATACTTGTGCGTCTGTGTGTTCATGTACGCCTGCTCGTAGGTTTGTGCGTGCGTGTGTGTGCGCGTGTGTGTCTGTGCTGCTTGTCACTTAGTGAATGACTAAGCACATGTAATCACAGTGCAGCCGCCTGCAGATATCTGAGGAGAGCTCATCACAACAGAGCAGGTAGAGAGCAGCAGGCTAATCCAATCAAGGTGATGGGGAGCAGCTAATTGGGTGAGTTTAAATTGCAAATTTTAAGATGACAGGATGATCGCTCTTATCACACTTTTCTGCTTTTTTTCCAGTGAGTATTTGCTCTAGTTTGATTCTGCGTTCCTGAAATAGGAAGGTGCAACCAGTCTGGCATTGTGGACTGCTTTAGCCACTGATGGTTTTAAAGTAAACCTTCTAGCTAAAGTATATAAAGGACAGGTTTATCCTTCACGCTTATGTAGCTCTGTTTGGGTCTCCACCGACTCATGAGAGAAACATCTGGCTTTTCAGCTGCTGAGTGCTTCAGTGTGTTCACCAGGCGTTCTGTGCTGTTTGGTCCCGGCAAATATTGGTTTACACTGGTTTTTACCTGCGCATGAAAAGGAAGTTGACAAGTGTTGATACTTAACAGTTAAGTCTCAGGCCACAAACCAAAATATAAGTTGAGAGATGCTTTGTAGGGTCCCGGAGCTTGACATCTTTCATGTTACATGCTCGGTTTTGATTGATTCAAAGCTTTCTTTATGTTTTCTAAGCTTCATTCAAACTGTTTAAAAGCTTAGAAAGATACAACAGTAATCTTAATTAATGAATAAACCAGTCTTTATCATTGAACAAGCACACCAAGATCATGTTTTTGCAGCTTTCGTACATGATGCGGTGTAGAGAAAAACAATAAAGGAGGTAAAAACTGGACAATAAACGAGATAAAATGGCAACAAAGAAGCAGTAGAGTGACAAACCGTGTAAAACAGGGTCCAGTGGTTCAGTAGGAGCAAGTATCTGCATCTTGACTCTTCTTGTAGTCTTGAAAATCAACTTTGCACCCAGTTTGAATCGTTTAAAGAGGCATTTTAATTCCCACTAGCTGAATTCCCTGGCAGTATGGTAAGAGTAATAGACCAGTCAAGGATGGTCGTCTGGCCGGTATTCACTGCAGAGTCTGGTGCTGGCAGCGAGAAAGTGGCAGCAGTCCTTCCCTGGGAGGGAGCAATCCCTGGGACTGCAGAAATAATGACATCCTGAGTCCCCACTGAGTTCCTGTATCACTCTGTTCTAATCCAAACTAATCCTCCTCAGCGTACACTTACAGCTGCACTGACTCAATGTGGTATTTCTGGTTTATTTTGAATAAGCAAGTGGCACAATGAATGAATCCTTGAATCTCTGGCACGTTTTAACAGATCAGAAGACACAAAATGAGTGTCTTTGCATTTAATCTTTGGTAAAGTCAGGATTAAACCAATGGGAGGTGATCCGTCATTACTTGCCGGTAATTAAAGAGGTTGATTAGAGAATAAGAGACAGGCTAAAGGTTGGATTATCTTTCATTTCTACTTGGTGGTTTGGGTGATTAATAACAAGCTGCTGTCAGTTTGAATCCAAACATCAAAGCGCCAGAGCTCAAAGAGAAACATGAACAACTTTACAACCAGATGCACTTGAATGAGTCTGATCTCCACCAGTTTCAGAGTTCCTTGTAAGCCCATTCACTTGTTTACTCCTATCTGACAGCAAAGCGGGTCTATTGAGGCATCAGTGTATTTGTCATGCTCTGGTTGTGTCGGACAGCAGGTGTCAGAGGAACCCTCTTGGCCTTGCTTCTCTGTCAACACTTCAGCTTTCCACCGGTTCAAATGAATGTAAAGTGACTGCAACCAATCTGTAAGTGCACTGGGGAATTTGCAAGCATGCGTGGATATGCTGTGTTTTTGTGTGTGTGTGTGTTGTGGGTTTGGCATTGCATCAGTAAATTCCCTTGGCTGTTTTTTTTTAGATTGACAGAGTGATACTGCACACAGGAAGTTGATTAATATTCATACTTCTTGGCGCAGGCTCACCTGAAAATCAGTACTATGCTTAAAACAGGTACAAAGTATATGAGAGTTTACATTTTATGCCACTTTATACTTCTCTGCATTACCTCCTCCTCATTTTAACAGCTTTGGTTATTAGTGTGTGTATAAATGAAGATTTTGCTTTAATACATGGTAGCTAAGCCTGTAAAGTACAATTTAATTGTGAAAGATAAAACAAGGTTTGCCCGAAATCTTTAATTTTAACATCTTTAATTGGGCCCTTGGGTCATATTTCAGAGGTCAACAAGCTGTAAACACTTCCATCGACGGTGTTTCCTCATATGAACTTTTATTACTGGATATCAGCAAAAGCATATCTTGGAGAAAAATCCAAAATAAATAAAACGTTTCCTGGCAAAACAGGATTTTTCTGCTCTCACAGCAAATTAATCCTCTCACAGTCCCTTCAGATTTCTCTAGTTAGTCCTTTGGAGGCACCTCGACCCATACATTGCTAAAGAATTACTCTAGTGAAGTTAAACTCGGCTATAAAGCAATACTTTATATTGCACAGTCACATGTTCACACTGCTGAGCACTGCTCTGCTTCTTCCACAGAGTCGCTTGCTTTATTTGTAGAGCCACAAAGCTTTGGCAGTGTGACAGCAAAGATCCGGATTACAGCAACACGGAAACACTTGCTCACCTGATTATTTCACAGACACACGTCGTCGAATCGTCTTTATTTTAACGCTATATTTACTCATGTTTAAACTTCTGCTTTATTGTTATCCCAAGGGAACTTTGGTCCGCAGCCAGGGATGAAGCACACACACACACACACACACAGATCGCAGGAATGCATGATTGGCAGCTAACAGCTCTCTGTAATGAAGCCATAAAAGCAATATGAAATATACAAATATTAAAAATGCTACAGTAAAACACCGAACTAATGAGAGTCTGTTCAACATCTACTGGACCCAGAGGTTTGCTGGAATACTTCTCTTTCATGTATGTGCACAGGAGAGGGAGCATGTTCCTGTGTGCTGATGTTTTTGTGCGTGTGTGTGTGTGTGTGTGTACTGTATGCGAGAGGTATTTATGATGCAGATGGTGACTCACAGCAAATAATGAGCACGGGCAACAGCACTCAATAAGCGAGCAGTTTGTTGTTGTTCGGGGTTCTGTGGCACCGTAATTCTTTGTTGTTCGCACAGTGGTCTCGTCCCGAGAGCAAATTGTTTAATCCCTAATTAATCTCACAGATATTCATGGTGTAATGGGGATTAACATTTTGTTTTGTTAGGAAAACAATGACGCAGGCGTTTTCTGGGCTGTAATCAGACGTAGCGCGACCTCCTCTCGCTTGTCAAATTTTGGCAGAAATTACAAAGGACTGCACATCAAAGGACTACAACTACACAAGGAACATTTGAGCTCGAACATGTACACACGCACGCACTCTGCACATTCAGACACAATTGTGAAAAGCGCGGGACTGTGGGAAAGAGAATCGGCAGAGTTCTACAAAGTGGAAGTGAATATATTCAGAAAGGTGTTAATATTTGGATCGAAGGTCGAGCTCAGCAGTGAATAAATACACCTGCAGCCATTATTGTGCTAATTCACTGCAGAGCTGCCGCAGCCCGACGTGGCGACACCTGTTTTGTTCATTCGTATAGCGGCCAATCAAACAGACAGCACCAAAATAATGAGGCAGCGCAATCCATTCAAAGCAAGTCTCTCTTATTGTCCTCCAGCTGGGACGGGATGGTCCTGACTACAGAGGTACCAAAATATTAAATATGTTTCAAATAAATAATGAAGGTACGCGCTGGATCTGAACATCAATAAATCATCTCCGCATTCATTTTGAGGTAATATCATGACTATCTTCACCAGACAGTGATAAAAACCTCCTCCGACCTTTTTATTTATTTATTTATTTATTTATTTTTCCCAGTTTCAACTCTTAAGTTCAAGTTTTATTCATTTAGCAGGAACTGTCTCTCTAGCATGAAGTTGTTGTTGTCGATCACAGTTTAAAACTCGGATGTCACGACCGTTCTGGTGAGCAGAGTCTGTTCCAGTCCTGGGTCAGGTTAACGGGTCTTCTGAAGTATCTGCCCAGGCCTGACCACCAGCTGAAACCTTCAGCCCACTTGAAGCCAGAGGCCAGGATTTTAATACCAAAACGTGCTCTCGCTTCTCTCTCTCTCGAACACACACAGTTACACAGAGACGTACAGGCAGTGTTGAAAGTCATACTCAAGTTCGTCTCCCTGTGTACAACTGGTTGCTTTGTCCACTGTGTTGTCTCAAATCTGCAGATGCTGCTGGAACCCAGAAGTGTTTGTGTGCATTTCAGTGGTCTTCAGTTTCCGCAGCCTGCAAGCCTGTTACCAGCTTTAACTGTGAGCGACTGGGGAGCTCTGGGAGAAGAAACCATATCCTTCATGGGTCACGCAAACCAAAATCAAACTGGTTAAAAAAAGCTACTGAGCAGTCACACTGAAATGTAACTGAAAGGTTAAAATGGCATATATGGCGTGGTAACTAGCGTCGTTTTATGTAAAAATCATGCAGTTCTGCCGTGAGGAAGACTCGTCACCATGCCAACTTACACTGAACCAAACCGCGGCGGCATAAACTTGCCACAGTGTGTGATTTTTAGATGCCCTGCTGGTGCAAAAGTCTCGTCTCTTGTCTTCCCAATTAGCGGCTGTCTTGTTCTTTTGATTCCCCTCTATCATCCGCGTTTCTTCCTCTCTTCTTCTTCTGTTTCTTACTCTTCTGCATCTGCTTCTTCTGCCTTTTCTACTTCTTTTGCTTTTGCTTCCTTCTCCTTTTCTGCCTCTTATTCGTCTGCTCCTTCTGTTAGCTGTCTCTTAAATGAGGCTGCTGTTAAGAAAGCACTTAAATAATTATTCCCTCCTCTTTTGGGAAGGCTAGTTTAGGTTAATGCAGGATGGAAGCAGGTTAGTGGACCATGGCTGCAACGGCGTCCTCACAAGCTACCACAACGCTGCTGCACACGGATGCAATGTGAAGCTGGTGCGGCGTGGATCCAGGCCAGTCTTGCGTGTTGGGTGAAGTGGGCGAGATATAATGGGGCTTTATTCGACTGTCTGAGGGAGCTCGGGGGATGGCAGGAACTGAGGTAGCAGAGGTTGCAGCGCCAAGTGGCAGGTTATGACTAATGAATGTGAACTTTTGTCAGGCACGCTCCCCGTGTAGCCCCGGGTCCATTAGAGAACCTGGATGGACACACTGAAAACACACACGCGTGCACACACACACAAAAGGGAAAAGACAACCCACACTTATCTGATGGATGATACGGAAGTAAGACCACACATCGTTTTTCCATTAGCGTCTCCTCTCATTCTGCTCCGTCTCTTATTCTGCCTGCACCAATCAATCTTTGGCTGCTCGCCTTTCTCCTCCTCAGTTGTTCAGTTGTTGTTTGCGTTCCATCTTTTGTGCTCTTTCCAGTTTTCCGTCTGAGAGATGTGTTCATTTACAGGCTGTTTATTTCACTTGGTCTTTTTTTTTTTTATATCGACACAACACTGGGATACCTCTCACATTAATCAAAGCTAAAGGTGACATGAATAAAAGCCGCTGGAGAATAATATTGATCTATCAAGAGCAGATCGGATTCCTGCGGAGATGCTCTTCATCTCGTACTGTTATCCATTTGCATGAGTGGCCACATGCAGCATTTTATTACATTCATAAATCATTACAGCATTAATTTTTCAGCGCCGTTATTAACATAAAACACTGAAAACACAGACATAAAAGAGACAAATTCAAAAGAGCATTTCGCGCTCTGCAGATCGTGTTTTACATCGTGCTTCACGATGGATTTTGTTGAAAGCGTGCTGGATTTTCTGGCCTTAACCCTATAAAACCATTTGTATCATATTTGATACGCAAGTTTCTCAGACCTCTATCTTTTCAACATGATCGATACTTTCCTGAAAAACCTGATGTATACGACCTGACACATGTTTTCTGCCCTCTAAAAATATATTTTTTAAATTCTTCCCCTCAAAAACGCCCAATGTTTCAAATGTGATACAAAAAATATCATAAACAAAATTGTATGGGTTAATAAACATCTCATTTCCCAAAATAATTGAATTTTCTGGCTATTTTTTGACGTGTCAGGCTTCACAGGGTTAACCAAATGCTTTAAGTTGCCTGAACATAACCATTACATTTAAAATTTGTTATTTATTTATTTATTGGTTGTTTATCTTTTACTAGACGTGTGATAGATATCAGTATTTTTGTCATCTAGTGACCCATAAATAAAAAACCCTGAGCCATTAAACTGTAAATCCTGAGTTAGCTGCCAGGGAGGATGGTGCAGACACAGAATACACCGAACATCTTGCAGATGCAGACTGTTGATCGCAAAGGCAGTGAACAGTGTTACGCTGGCCGATGAGCATCATCATTGAGTTTTTCTCCTGCTTCATTCCCTCACCAGTCTGTTTTTACTTTTTCTTTAATGTCCCCCTTCTCTCCGCTGTCTCTTGTTGTACAGTTTTGTCTCAGTGCTGGCAGAGAATAATACTTCAGTAAAGTGAGAAGTAGGCCAGACTGTGTCTCAGCTCCACTGGGAGCAGAGCCAAGGGAAACTCAGCAGCTCGGTGCATGTGGAGTTATTGGGGTTAAAACAACTCCACGGCCGCCTCCTCTCAAGTTTGACCGATCTCGTTATTGCCTGATTAGCTCAAGACTTGTGAATGAAGGGTTGGAGGGCGCAGAACTCCGAGTGAACTTGTCTCCTCAAGCTGTATTTCTGTCAGGAGAGCTCACATCAAATGGTAATGGCATTACTCTACCTTTAAGGATGCTCCCTGCTGCGACAAAACAGAATATCCTCTCAAAAATAACAAGCAAGGAGCATTGCGAGTAATCCTTCAAATGGGGATCGGTTTAGACATAAAGACCGCCCAGGGTGCATAAAGAGAGAGCAGAATCAAAGCAGGTGGAGGTTGAGGAGGTTCCTGCCAACAGCAGAGGCAGCAGCAAATCACTAAAACATGGCGTGTTAATTTGAGAGAAGGAGAGTCAAAACACTGCAGTGAGACGTGGTGTGGTTTGCTGCCAGTCAGCTGACACAACGGGACTTGAGGCGCAGTCACATTATGCCCGTGGAAACGGTCTCTCTCTTTGCTTTACATCAGAGCTTCCGTGTAGTAAAGTTCGACTGGCCTAAGTTGACCTAAATACAGATGAGCAGCTGAGGTCGCCGTGCCCTCTCGGCTAAAAATCAATTATGCAAGAGCTGGTTTATATGACATAAACCAAAAGAGAAGCCGGTTTGTGGTAAACCGGTCATAAAGTATTAAGAGTGCCTCCGTGTTGGGAGCTCTCATTTGTGTAGCAGAACATCAGAGCTCACAACACCAGTGTTGCTGCGCGGGAAATAGTAATTCTGGTTGTTCAAGTGAGGAAACGGCCGCACCTCTTCAGCAACATCTCGTTATGTGGCGGGGCCTCATCATCAGAAACTGAAAACAGGCCAGACCAGAGAGAGACGCCGGGGGATCTGCGACATCTGTGTCGGCATGACAACCGCTTGTTTTATACCAAGTGGTGCGACATAAAATAGAAGTACCTGCACACACAGGCGAGTTAAGCATTGTCCGTGCGCTACGTGATGCTGATGCTGATCCTCAGAAGCGCAAATTTCAACGTGGCAAAGCAAAAGAGGGAAGATGTTCTTGGTGCAGTTAGGTGGAAGAATGAAATCGCTCGTTTCTTGAAGGACCTCACGCTCTGATTGGTCAAGCTCTAATGTGCAATATCCCTGAATGAGGACCTTGTTGTTTACAGGTTGCATATCATTGTTTCATATGTCCACATGCAAGGACTTTGACTCTTTTGTCATTTTACTTACAGCTAAGAACAAGGACAACGAGGCTTGATAAATAGAGTATACAGCACTGTAAAATACACAAATATATGAAAAAAGGTGTATGTACAAGCTCCAGTGTGTAAATTATAAACAACTGAAATGTAAAATTAACATTTATTTATTTATGTATTTTAAAAAAGGTCCTAACTTGTTAATCATCTCACAGTCCCGGCTCCCTTCACTTGGCAACCACTGGCTTAGACTGTTTGTTGGCAAATGCGGTGTTGCCAGCGTTCATTGATTTTAAGGAAGTGGTCTCTCCGCGAGGCAGGTGAAGCAGGTTTAATTGCAGATTTTACAGACTGTTGTGTAAACGCACGAAATGAGTTCTCTGGTCGCGTGTTTGAGATATCGAGAAAATACACGTGCAGACCCGTCGTGTTAGAGACAGGCCGGTGTGTAAAGCGGGAAACTGTAAGTAGCTGTCATCAAAGTTTTAACTGAGCGGCCAAAGTGACCTGACAGGATAACTGCTCTTCCCTCTGTGTGTTTGAGCTCATGCGCAGCGGTGCAGGTTAAAGCTTTTAAGCAGGCTGCACTGTTTCTATTTGTCTCTCCCACAAACTCACACACACACACACACACACTGTTACACACACTGTACCAGCTGCTCCACTCCTCTCTCCACACGCTCTGTTGGTAGATAAACGCACCGGCAGAGACTGACGCCAGCCCCCTCTCTCGCTGCAGCGACAGAAGGTTATAATATGTTTAATGGCTTTCATTTTACTTTGTTCCCCCTAAGCTGAATTGTGACGCTGACCTTCCAGCGGGAGCTCAGGTTGTGCTGAAATGGCACGCCGTACCTGCAGTTTTATGATTGACACACAGCAGCGGCGGCTTTTAGGCTTGCATACAAAAGAGGAGACGGCACAAAATAAGATGGGTTAGGGAGGGGGGAAAAAAAAAGCATCACTTCATGCATGTGATTCCTAATTTAATAGTAATTTTTCAATCTTCTAGTCTACATTTCATTTAGTTAGACCCACCATGTTCACATTAAAAATCTAATTTATTTTCTTGTCTGAGACACTTTATTAGATAAGCTGTCCGCTGGCTCTACATGCATGATTATCTTAACAGTCCATTTGTGATAACAGTGTTCCAGCCTGAGCTGTCACATGTGGATCTGTGCTTCTACAGTTAAGCGTAATTCTATTATTCTGTTAGTGACGTGATGTGACAGTGCAGAAAATGGATTTTTATTCAGGATAGGGGTGCTTTGTTTAACAGAAAAAAAACAAAACAACTTTTGAAAATCTTATAACAAAAGAAAAAAAAAGCAACTTCCTAAAATTAAATGGATCAACTTTGGTGCAAAATGCTCTTAATTTTACCTCAATTAATACAAGGAAAACCAAAGTTTGACACATCCACATGTCAATATGATGTCTTTAGACCCTTTTTCCTATAAAACATTTAAAAATTCAGTAAATTGAACACTCGTCCACAATCAGTTTCATAACCACGCTTGTAGAATCACTGGATTTCCATTATGTTTTGTTCAAATGTTTTACTACGAGACTGTTGCATGAGAAAAGGTGCGACTGTTATACAGCAACAGCCTCTTCAAAGATCTGAGGTTGGACCGGGTCAGTATTTATGAACATTGCATTGGAGTTTTAGGACTTTTATCTATAAATTAACATGTGTTACATTCCAGTCCTTGACAAACGAGTTCACACAATGCTGATTAGTCCTATCGCCACTAGATTAATCTTCCTGTATTTTGCAGTACACCAGAGTTTTTAGATCGTTACTAGGAATGGCATTGGGTATTAAAGTTACCATGACGACAGAGGTCCTAACCTCAACAAACGCAGTCAGTTGAGCCCAAACTACGATCTTTCCCTGAACCGAACCACCAAACCTTCATCATAACGCTGTCACATTGTAACACGCATTTATTTTTAAACAGTGGTTTAATAAGGCACAGAGAAACGGGCTCGAACATGGCGTTTGGTTGTTTAATTTGAAAGACTTGATGGTCTCTTGATACGCTCGGACCTGATTGGGATGAGCAAGCCATCTGTGTGTTTTGGTTTTGGTGCATTTGTTATTTTTCTGATTTTAAAAGTGATCCACATCATGTAAAAACCTGCCTTTATTGCCTTAACTGTGACAGACTCCTCCTTCTGCGACACGGGTCTCTGAGGGGCTGGACGCAGACATTTCACACTCGATTATGCAGAATTTCTCTGCAATTTTAAGTTCATTTATACACACCTTCACTTATGCACCTGGAGTACAGTTTAACATGCCTGATATTTACCTAATTATCATAATCTTGATATCAAACATATCAGGGGCTTCGTCAGAAAACCCTACAGCTACAACCTCTAACACAGCATTTAATTAAATCTCTCAAGTCTCTGTAAAGTTAAATCTGACAGCAGAGACAAAATGATTCTTCTCCTAGCTTGTTACAGTGGCAACATGTGGCTTCTGGTTTACGCTTAATGAAAGTCTTAAAGATGGCGACAATACCAGGACAACGCAGCAGCCTTGTGCAGCATTGATCAGGCAGGATGTAGGAAACCTCGGTCATCTGTCTCCTGAAGGGGTGATGGGCTTGACAAATGGGAAAATGACTAATGTTCAGTTGAGGTGTCCATGGTTTAATGCAAAAACTTGAACAAATGAACAAAAAATATGATTACCTGGGTTGTGTTCGTTAATTGTTCATGCCTGATGTCTACCTAAACTGGCCAATTGAGTCGCAGCCTCTTAAAGAAACATCTCCGCAGAGGGGAACAGTAGAGAGACGTGCCATTTGACAATTTTCCAATCCTCGCTCAAGAGAGTGTAAGAAGTCAAGGCTATGAAAGAGCTTGAGAGTGAGGGCGAGGACTCCTGAAATCCTCTACACACACTTTAATCTGTCTGAACGAGGACAGCTCAAACACGCAGATCTGTACACAGCTCAAATCTGAACCACTGGCCCGATGCTGTCGCTTAAAACACTTTTGCTTTGCCTAAACAGCAGCAGTCTAGTTAATTATCTCTGCCGCCCTGCGACATATTGTCAGTCAACATTTTGATATACCGTTAACTATGTGTCAGCGAGATTATTTTGTTATTTTTGTAACAGTCATGCAAACAGAGCTCTCTCTCCCCTCCTGTCAGAGCACCAGTATCTCCTCGAGCCGCCTCACATCAGCACTCTGAATCGTGACCACCACCGTGAGTCAGCAGAGCCGGGACACAGTGGGGTTGTACTGCATGTGTGTGCTTTATTTATTTATTTGGCTTCTTTCCGAGGATGTCCTCACTTTGACTTTGCAGCTGTTTAAACACATGCTGCTTCAGTTGGAGATGGAATAGTTCACAGATTTTAGACGGCGTGTTTGACGAAGACGAGGGTCTTTTGGGATGTCACGCAGTAAATGCGAAAACAACATCAGACGCGGTTCTGTAATGGCTTGCACCGGGTCCTGCTGGAAAAGTTTGAGAGAGTTTCCAGCAATGTGCATCATCATTTTCATTGGCAGAGAGTTTCAAGACGGAAGTCAGATGACGTGATCAGCTGATGGGCATGCAGGATGGGATGAGGCTTACAGTATATGATGAACCACTGCAATGTTACCGCAAAAGTGTGAACATCAAAAAGCATCTTTAACCAGACTTCTCGCATGAAATCAAAACCCTAAGTGTCTGCCAACGCGCTGCAGCTCAGCACAGTTGTTTTGCGTGTTATAAAGTCAGAGTGGGAAACATAAGGAGTTCAGGCAGCAAATGAGTGCTGAATCAAAATCAGCTTTCATTTAATAGTTCTGCAGGTTTTAAGTGATGGCAGAGATACTACAGTACTTTTTGCACTAGGAACTACAAGTGGTGTAAAATAAATGTATTTGTCTGCATTGTTTGTGAAGCTGTTGGTACGTCTTGCTCACTTGCTGCGTGGTGGTGATCTGAGTTGTCATATGCGGCATGTGTTGTGTTGTGTGTCTCAGAACATTGAGTAAATGGTGCTCAAACCAGTGCTGCTTATGAAGCTTTATATAGACCCAGAAGAAATCCCAGAAACTCTCTACTTAAATATAAACTGTTGTAAAATGTGTATGATGCTGGGAGGATCCATCCTGTTTTAAGCACTGGCAAATAATTGAAATATTTGCTGAAATGGAAAATTTGGTGTGTCATTAAAACTGAAATAGGCGTACTAACACTAATCATGAGGTACACGAAGCATACGTGACTTAAACACCCAACAATGCTTCCGCTCGACTACATTAAGGGAACAGAAATAGCTGTTGTTGGTCTGTGATCAGCTGTCCTGCAGCCACGGGAAACAGGTGAACCCCTGATTTCACTTGTGTTACATGTGTTAATCATTAAAAACAATATTGGAAAATTAAAAAAATTAATTAAAATCTCAGATTTCTGTGAATAATTCTATGTCTTTCAGTTTACGCATATCACTGGGCAGAATTCAAGGAGAGATTGATTATAATTTAAAGCTGAATTGAAACTGAAATCGTTTGAGAGGCTGTTGTACAATGATTCTCCTGCAAAACCCATATTTTCGTAATTTATGCATACATCTGTGTTTTACTCCTTTGTGCAAAACACTTTGACACTGCAGCAGAGTCACTTACATCTTGACAGCACCAATATGAAAGTTCAACATAAATAAGAAAATACCATAGGTTTTTGTGAGGTTTCACTCGCGCTCTCCTTCTTCTGCAACGGTTTAATGGCACCCGACTGGAGAATTAAGACCCTTCAGCTGTTTATCTCGATGAACAAGCTCCTAATATTTGCATGGTTGGAAGACCTTTGGTGATTAGGATGAAAGACAAGAGAAAGAGTCAGGGAACGAAGACATTGAAGAAGACAGAAAGAAGAACATCAGGAAAAGAGAGGAGGAGAGTCTGTACCTGTACCTGGCAGAGTCAGTCAAATAGCAATTAAAGCGGAAGCTGCGATATCAGCAAAGTCATGTCGTGGTGCCAGAACAAGAGAAATGACGTCGGGGCCTTGGAGAGCAGCTCGGCAACAACAAAAACAACCGAGGAGGATGATGAATCAAAGGCTGGGATCCAGATAAATCTGTGCTGTTTTCCCCGCACGGCATCGCCCCTAATTCCAAAAAGAGAAGATGGAGGAGGTGTTTGCACAATCCAGATAAGTATAGATTTTATAGATCTCTGCTTCCTTGCCTCCTCTATCAATAGAACCCATTAAGATGTAGACATCAAGTCATCCGTCAGTGGAGAAGTTTCCTGCTCTATCAGACCATCAGGCTGCTCTATTACAGCATGACACTCCTTCAATTATATGAACCCAGAGTCTGGCTTTATGTATCTCTCTCCCTTTTTCCATTTCAGTCTCCTTCCTCCGTGTTTTCTTTTTCCTCTTTACAGCTCCATCACTCCCTCCCTCTGTTTCCCCTACAAATCATACGCACATAGTGAGGAGTCTACAATTTCCTTAATTCGCCTCCTGTGTAATCCCTTCTTTATCTTCCTTCCTGGTAAGCCTTCAGGCAAACTGCCGTTGCTTTGTAGTGAATCTGCTAATTTGCTGCTTCAGTCAAAAAACATTCCCCTAATCTTAGTATTGTTACCGCCGCTGGAGACACATCGCATGTGAATTCGTTCTTTGTGGAAGTTGCCGTTTCAAGACAAAGGTTTGTAAAACAATCACGAGAGGCCTTTTGTGAAGCAGAAGGTGGGAAACAAAACCTGCTGTTTCTCTCAAACCTGAACATTTCAGTATTGTTTCTTCGCTGTCGAGCCTTTCCTCCTTTATTCTCCAGGTGCTTGGTTGATTAAACACTTCACTTTTATTCTTCTCCTTCAAAATCCACATCTAAACTTTTGAAGGGATAATTCAGCACACAGCTGGGTAGCAATGACCAAATGAGGATTTAATTGCAAAGAAATAAAACCTCGAAGTCTTTAACAGAGGCTGGCTTGGATTTGAAAGATGACAAAATCCAGATTTTTCTCTGTTCAAAGTTTTGAGCACCTCACTCCCAAAGTCACTGATCCATGAGATTGGCCCGCGCTGGTCGGTGTTAATATTTCATAAGGCTGAGGTGGTGCAGGGATTCAGATGGTAAGACTGACAGACAAAGCTCACTGAAAGCGATCAATGTCCATCAGGGACGAGCAATAATGAGGAGTGTTGGGCGGAGAAGGCCTGGAAACAAGCTAAAGAGAGCAGATAGATGCGCAGCAGCGAAGACCAGCTGTCGATCGGTGGGACCTGAGGAGAGGAGGCACATGATCCAGGAGTATGAGCCGACCTCGCCTCGAGGCAGGGAGCAGAGAAGGGTTCAGAGGCAGAGGTGTGGCGTGGGTTTGCATCAGCGGTGTGTTTCGGGTTGCAGGAAAACAACCTTTCAATCAATTCTTTGTCCATTCATTCACTTGTTCAAAGGTGGTTAGCCCTACTGTCAGCCTTGAAATTGCCTAAATTGGAAACTCTGGCAGTGTGTATGTATTTGGAGTTCATTAACAAGTAAAAACAAGATGCCTGTAGCTCTTTATAAATGAGCTAAACCGACTATTCAGCAGCCAACATATCTGCCTGTTCTTAGATATTGCAGCTGCCTTATATTCACAGTTTTTCCGACATGAGCAGTTTGTCTGCCTCTCTTCCTCGTCATCCTCCAGCGCATTGTTCTCCATTTTCTCCCGTGGACCTCGAGCAAGGGCGCCGAGCTTGTTTCCTGGCAGTCGTGGTGAGCGGCCACACTTTGTCTACGGATCAGGACGAAAGCAAACAGCTCCGAAAGCGGTCCGGAGTGGTTAGAGGAAATGAAGGGGGGCGGGGGTTAACTGTTACTCAAAGATTTTAAGCGCCAGAGTGGGTGAAATGGTCCGGCTTTGAACATCTGGAGAGAAAAAGCCCAGATGTGCGACCCCTTTATTTCCAATAGCCTTCGTGCTCAAAGGTTCTTTTGTTGCATTTGCTGAAAACTCTTTGTTGATAGTGACTTTTGAAGACCCCTGACGTCGGAGAGATTCATCTGCAGCCGAGAGAAGTTTGTTGATATTGTATTAGTTTGACTGTTATTTGCCAGCTTGCCAGCTTGTGTGTGTGTGTGTGTCTGCGTGGCTGACTCAGCCAAACACTGTGAACCTCTGGGCTCACTGGGAGATTCACACGGTAGTGTTCAGGGTTAGACCGCTGGTTACTAACGCACAAAACAACAAGTCAAACAATGAATAATTCATGGAGCATGAGGTCCTTGGAGCTTGTTCTCCTCCATGAAACAAAAAGTTAATTAACCAGAGGGGGGGGTCAGTAGGTTAGTAAGAAGCTGCTGTTTGGGATTTTCAGGGTTCAGGTTTCCTTTGTTGTGGAAATTCGATATGATGATTTCTCTAAGTACACAGCTTCAGGAGGCATACACTTTCATTTCATAATAAAGTTGTGTAACCCTGTTTTTGTGATGGGTTGGTGTTCTCCAGCCAGTGTGCGCTGTGGGAAATCAGCTGCTGTCTTCTTTAATAATAACATAGGCTGTTTACCAATATAAACATGGGTAATTGACTTCCTTCACATGCTTGCCTTGGGCTGCAGAAAACCTTGCACACAGTGCCAGTCACCTGTGTCCTTGTTTCCTCTTCCCCTCGCTGTTCTGTCAGTGATGGATCTGACTGTTAAAGAAAAACATTCATATATTTCAAATAATGCGTCCTGACTATTTACAAGCCAACGTCCAGAACTTCACTGTGGGTCATAGCAATCAGCATCTATCCAGATGTTTACTTCGAGCGCGATTAGAGCTGGAGCAGATGCATACCTGTGAGTCATTTGACCAGTGAATGAATGCTAATGGTACCCTTTCACACCAAAGACAACAGCCAGATGTTTGCAGGTGTTTGCAGGGTTTTTTTGTCTGGTGTATAGTCAATCATCCACCTTGTCCCTCTATGGCTCTACATCAGTGTTCTCAGCTCATCTCCAGTCCTGTCGCCCATTAAACAATGAATACACATAAACCAATGAGGACTGTTTAGTGTGTAGTCATTGTCAGCAATTATAACTGCACCTATGAAGACATTTTTCTATATTGCCTCGGAGGAACTGTCTAAACACCAGCCTCCAACTATGGGTGCCTGTAGGAGGAGTTATTGTACATGACTAGGAGACACTTGCTTTTGCTAACAACTATGAGTGTGAAATACAGTCCTGAATGCTCTGTATATAGGCAGAATAATACAGTATTATGAACAATGTCTCATTATTATTTATATATATATAGATGTATGATTTGCTTTAAGAGCAGTTTCTTTTTATAGCAGTATAGCAGGTACTATTGTTCTGAGAGAGCGTTGTCCTATGATGATGGTTCTTAATGTACACTCCCCAGGAACCTGCATCCACATCATTGTAAACAACAACAACAAACAACCTATATTACGTTCTCGTCTCCCATCAACTCATTATCCATAGGAGGGGTCGCCCTCATAGCGTCTGTCTTCATCTTGTGAGAAATTCATCGTGCATCTGTTCCTTGAACCATTAACTGAGAGAAAACATTCCAGCCGTGGCTGCGTGCTGCTCTTTAAAACCCTGCAAGGCATGACAGCGTTCGTGGAAAAGCACACCGCCACAGTGATTCGTCTGGGGAATTAACTCGGAGAGAATCAATGGTGAATAAAGGGTGAATCCATCCAGCTTTTCACTGCAATTGACACATGCTCTCGACAAATGAAGTAATCCTATTAGACTGTTACACCTTGCAACATCCCTTGCGTGCCGGGGAAAAGGTTGTGCAGATGCATGTACATATGCCGTAGTTGTTTATGTAGTGTGTGAGCGTGACTCTGTGTGTGTGTGCTCGCATGGTTTAAAGGCTTTCTCCTGTGGCACTGATGGTAAATAGACCTGTCATTTCCTTTTAAGCACAGCCTGAATGTTTTGCTATAATGAGGCTGTCAATTTCCCTCTTGCCCACCAGAACTGCACCCTCCCATCCTGCTCCGAGCCCCACGGGTCACTGCCAGAGAAAGATTGTATAGACATCCTAATGAGAAGGTCTGTTTGATTGTTACTGATACCATTTGGGAGCCACGAGCCCATGCGCAGCCCCCCCCGTCTCATTTTTAATGCCTCATTTCAAAGCCACCTCCCTTGTCACACTCATTCCTCTGCCTCAGAGAAAGGATGTTTTCAAGCAGAGAAGAAACGCTGCTTGTCGGGAGTCGAATACAAAGCGCAGGGGCAGGTGAATAGATTGGTAGCAGGGAGATGAGACATTTTGCTCTGCAGAAGATGGGAGTGCTGATTTGATAAACGTTGCCATTTAGGTTAGGTGATGGTGACCACCTTTAAAGAGCAGAGAGGGATCTGTAGAAAATCACTTGCAGTAAATTGCTCTTGTCATTAGAGAGAATTTCCCTTGTTTAATGAGCTGATTTGACATTAATAGTGTGTACGTCTCATTTCAAACTCCCAGTAACACCTAATAACCCATTGCAAAGGGAGCCTTAGAAATCTGCACGACACAGTAATGTAATCAGACGTCCGTATTTATTCTGCCCTAATGAATACAAGCGCAACAGAACAAATCTTTCAGGTATCTGATAATACACAGCAAAACGATCCGTGCCGCGTCGTCTGGTTCCCAGGCAGAGTCAAGCTGAATCTGCCTGCAGCAGGAGGCAAGTAGCAGAAATAGCTATTCATAATCTTTGACATTATCCCATAATTTGCTTAAATTGCGTCGGGTGGAAATGCACTTAAACTTGCATAGCGTCTCGTGGTTCGGAAAGAGCTCCAGAGAGCTGTTTAAATAATTGGAGCTCTTACTCCTACATAGGTGCTTTGCTGTGTTCCAGGCTGCATACACACGCATTACTCTGAGTCACGGTGAAGTTGCTCTTTGAATTACAGCATGAAAAATGAAAAGAGGAATGAGCGTGAATGCACGGGGTGGGGCGCTAATGACCAGATATTTGCAGCTGCTTCACCATTAGCTTGTTCAAAATGAATCTTTAAAACTAAACATTTTTGCTCAGGACCCTGGTGTAATGTGGTTTTTGGGTGCAAAGCTCTTTGGGCCAAATGTTCAGTACAAGAACGTAATGATGATGATGATGTCCTCATGCTGGAGTTTTGTTTTTTTTACACCTTCACTTGCAGCTAACATCGCTTAAGTGCAATTGACCTCCACTTAACCCCAAGCTGCTCCAGAAGCAATGCATTGTAGGCAACAGCGGTGCTCTGACCTCTCCCAAGAAGCTGCAATTGTGTGGGAGTGTACGAGTTTATGCCTTGGGGGGGGGTATTTGAAAGACAAATCTCAATTAGTTTGCCTGAATTGCCTGGTAAAGTATTCTTAATAATTTATTTATATGTTTATTGGATTTGGTGAAATTGCTGCAGAGGAAAAGAAGGGTCTCAATAAGCTACAATCTTCTTTTCATTTCAGGAGAAAACCCAAACTCTGCTAATGAGGTATCACCATATTAGCTCCCCAGATGATGAAATATAATCTCTAGTGCATTTCAAGGATCTCTCATCATATTTCCCCCTCGCAGCTGTCAAATGATTGCTAATTTCATTCCTGTGAGTCAGAGAGCAATTCAGACACTGGGCTTTGGTTTTTCGTCATACTGCGTATTGATGAGTTTTCATTTTCCCTTAATAGCGAGAGTGAGATTTGACAAATTCTTACTTTGTGGTTTGGTAAGTTGCTGCAAAGGTTAAAGTCAGAAATGAGACAGGAAATCATTTCCATAGAGGATTTTCTGTCCTTCCTCCACTGCACGTTCTGTATTTGTTGGATTCACTCAGGGTGGACATAGCCGCAAATTTCTTTTTTCTAGTAAAAACAGCGCTAATATTAATACAGATACTGATACTTCTCTGCACACACGGACCTCATCTTTTTTTCATTTCAGACCTATTTATGGTTGTATTGACACTCAAAGCAGGATAAAGTATCAGCTCTATCAATATTTTGGGTATTCATCCGCCCATCCCGGGCATTAAGACTTCATCACTGGCTGGTTTTGTCTTCTAAAATAAGCCGATCCAGCAGTAAATTACATCTTACGGTTGATCTCTCCATTTTTAATCTTTTCAGATTTTTAAAGGAATCATATTGACTTTGGGGATAGCATGCTTATTCACTTTCTTGCAGAGAATTGGATGAGAAGATTGATATCGATCTCGTATGTATGTGTTGAGTGTGAAGCCGTGCAGTGACTTCTCAGACTTCGGGAAGTTGCTGAAGTCACACCGCACAAACTCAGCCTGTTGTTTTTACTCGATCAACTCAAATCACCCCCGGCAACAAAGTTAATACGATTATCCTCAAAATGTTGAACTATTCCTTTAAATTGAGATCTCACACGTTGCATTAGCGGTTATTGATGCACTTAGTTTGGAGGAGTTATTAGCTTCGACCTCACATCTTTCCCATGCTGTTGCTGCTGTCACCTGAAAGCAATTGGTTAGTGTTTCAATTGCTGACAGGATTTCTTCCATCAGTGCAGAAATGATACTCCAGAGTGAACTTAAGCACCATCAAAGCCGTCATACTGAAAACAGCAGAGGCCACTTATCAAGAAAAGAAATGTCAGTCTGGAAACTCCGGGCATCACCGAACCGAGGCAGAGGAGGGATATCTTGATTATTATTAGGTCTCCATATCCGCCCACCCTGAGTGGTTTGGATGAAGTTTGCATTGAAGTGTTTTGTTTTTTTTTTCATTGTAATTGCTCTGTGGGTTTAATGGCATCAGGCAGGCAGACTTTGTCCTGCATTGCTGCCAATGTAGCATTTCATTGCTTTTCCTATGACAGCATTAATCAAGCTGCTGTGGCAACAGACTGGCAAGGCTTTTGTGCAAAGCAAATATACGAACCCATTTAGTCTGACAGGTTATTCGCAAGGCAGTTTGGGTTTGTGAGGGACATTATATTCAGTTTATATATTCCATGGCTCTGTCATTAATTTTATTGGGCCTTTGCTGATGGCTTTCATGGCCATCGGCCCTGTCAAAGCAAAAGCAGTTATGTCAGATTGTGGATGTGCTGAAAATGATGTGGAGTTTTGAAGTTTTGTGTGCGTGTGTCACTGGGCCATTAACGATAATCAATCAGACTTTGAAGACCTCTGGCTGTGGTCAGCCCGGGGAGGAGCGGCAGAGATCATCAAGGATGAAACAGGTGGCAGTTCAATAGCAGCAGGCTTAATTAAAGTGAAGATAGATACGGTTTACATTGCCCCATAATGACCATAATTTTAATGGCGGGTCATTCGTGGGGGTTGTTGATCAATACATGTGACTAAAATTCCCTGCAGCAAACCACCTGCGGTGCTAAAGATCATTTTTCATCTGCCGAGGCTGAAGAGCAGTTTGCAGCAACTGACACAGCATGATTACCATTAGAGTATTAATCATGCTAATACACTATACTATCTTTTCAGCTGACATTTAAGATTAATCTCTATCTAATGAGCTAACTGAAAGTCTCAGAGACTTATAACTTTAATAATCTGTTAGTCACCAATAAAACTGGACCACTTCACCACCTGCACCAAATGTGCAGCAGCATTTCGATGTATAACCAAACCACACTCGTGGTCACTGTGTCAGACTAGACAGTCATAGAGAAATCTTGCTGCGACTTGCTGGTAGATTACATGTTGGACCACAACCAGTTGAGGTTTGGGTGCGCAATATACATTAAGTGTGCAGAGGGTCATGTGGCACCAACAGGTGTGATTCAATTTGCATAATATCTTCAACCCTGGGGTCAAATGAAGGTTCAATGAAATTAATTTTTTAAAAAAAGCATAATTCCTCCTTCATTTCACTACGTTTGTATTTCACATAGATTTCTTTTCACCCTGTGTCCTTCAGCGTCAACCACACGAAACATGCTGTTGTCACACTTGGATGTTTTGATGCATTTCACATGTGCATTGGTTGTCGTCCTCCAAAACAAGATACAAACACATATCTGTTGCACCTGATGCTCATTTTCATTCATTTTTATATGGTACATATCATGAAGGTTTGATATTTGTTGGTTTATACCACTGGTTCTGTACTAACTCTGTGAAGAAATGTTAAGTAGGTGGGAACAGGAGCTTCTTGTCGGTATCTACTAACAAAACATGTGCAGTGTTTTTATTTTTCTGTTGCTGTCTTTTATCGTGACTGCTGCCATTACTATAATATATGGTTTGAATCAGTGAATTGCTGAACCCAGTCAATAGAGCATAAACACATAAATACCCAAGTTAATATTCTATTAAACTTGACTTACTCTTTCACATCATCGCTTTACCTTCGGAAAAAGAATAGCGCTCGTATTTCCTACAGTGGGTGACTTCCTGCTGTAGGCCAAGCAATTGAGCAAAAGTTTCCCTGGGTTGAGATGCACAATTATTCTACAATGATGGAGCACTTTCTCAAAGTAGCTATTCATATGCTCCGCCATGTCATTAATGGCTAAAATCTAGACAATGAAGCCTCTGACAGGCCATTTCAGCCCATCTGCAATCAGACATCATTGCCTGACTCTGGGGAAAAAGAAAAAAAAAAAGAAAATGGACTGCCATGATTTTGCATACACTTTCCCTTTGGTGTGTTTTATCTCAATTTAGCCGCTGCCTGCTGTGATGGAGATGGAGTGGCCCCGGCTTTATTTCTTTTCTTTTCTTCACCGAGAAGTCAGCAGTAATTGGCAGGGTGAGATTCTGACAAGGAAACAAAAAGGTGAAAATTCGGCGTCTGCCATCACACTCAGTCAGTCGTGAAGCTGCCGGGGTTCGAAAGTGATTCTGAAAAACTCAATTTGACTTCAGTCTGTGGACACACACATGTACAGACTGTGAAATTTTCCAGACATACGTAAAAGAAACAAAGTATGTGACGAAGGGGAGGTCACCCTCATCTGAACCCTGTTCTTAGCAAAGTTTGAGATGCCTCAGATGTGAACAAGTAATTGGTTTGTTTAATTGGGTGGTGCATTGATGTGACACATGGGCCAAAACAAGAAACTACAGTCTGGTTTTGCTGTTGGTTCAGATGCTAATTTGCAAATGAAGCGCACCACTGACTCAAAGAATAAAAGTTATAGGATTCTGGATTCTATTGATGCTTTCTTCCTGTCATGGCCACATTCACTCTTGTTTAATTGCTTCTTGAGTAATTGCTCCTCAAATCGAGGGTCTCGAGATACATGGGGTCATGGACTGTAAAGCCCCTTGGATCAGATCTGTGACATTGGGCTATATAAATAAAACTTGACTTTACTGTTTGCACATTGCTGCAATGCTCACGGTGTTCATTCGTGTGGGTTGGTATTTGTATAGTTTCTGTCTGTTTGTTTGCGTGACTGCTAATCAGTGGAGACTGAGCCATTTTTTCAAAAGAGCTGCTTCATCTGTGGGGTTCACAGCAGTCTAATTAACCCAGAGGACCAAACAACACCTTCATGGCCTTGAGCTCTATCAGCCTTCACTGTGTGCCACACTGGCTGGTGCATTCGCTAACTAATCAGCTGGTCAGCAGTCTGGTAAAATAGTTCTTCCCCATCATAATTTATTGTATGCATGCTTGTTAAAGTGGCGAGCCCCACAACCTGGAGGCAACCAAGACGCCGGTTCAAATCCAGACCAGACCAGACCAGATCAGAGGTCAGCACAGAAGACGTGAGAGGAAGAAACCTCGACCTCAACCGCGACTGCGACTGTGAGATCTGCATCATCTGGCCACCACCTTGGGCCCTTGAGCAAGGCCCTTAACCCCCACTAGTTGCTCCCCGGGCGCCTTAAAAAGTGGCTGCCCATTGCCAGCATGCATGTGTGTGGTGTGTGTGAGTTGTACATGCATGTTGTGGGTTAAATGCAGAAGTCAAATTTCCACTTGTGAATGATGGGGTGGATCTTCCTTGTGGACAATAAAGTGAATCTTCTTCTTCTTCTTCTTCTTCTTCTTGGTTCATGTGGATGTTCTGGTCCAGAAAGATGTCGCTGAAACTTGGACACTCATGGTCCTCAAACAATTATGGTTATTTTGCTCATTCTAGACCATTTCTGTAGTGCCACCAACTGAAAAAAACATTTATAGGTTAAAAGCAGATTGGTATGAAATGTTCTGTGCATGTAGTGCTGCACAATGTATGAACAAGGGTATACTTTACAGACACAAATTACAGTATACATACACAGACACTATGAACTTTTTTTCAATTTGCACCTTTGGGACTGATGCTAAGTCTTTGTAAATTGGCTCAGATGACTGCTCTGGATGAAGATGGAGGCAGCAGCCACCAGTTTTAAGGTGCCTGACACATCAGTCTTTATATAAAACATTCTCTTGCTTTCACAAAATAAGGACAGATGACCTGTTAAAACAACCACTTTATGAATGAATCAAATCAAAATAATATTTTTATTTATATAGCACCAATTCACAACCAAAGTCATCTCAGGGCACTTTACAAACAGAGCGGGTCTAGACCACACTCATTACTATTAATTACACCCAGCAGTTCCACCATGAGCAAGCACTTGGCGACAGTGGCATGGAAAAACTCTGGGCTTTGAAACCTTGGGCAGATCCTGGCTCTAGGTGGACATCCATCTGCCTTGACCGGTGAAACAGATGTAATACAGCCATTCATAGGCTCAATCACCAAAGCTCTAGACTGACTATAAGGTATAAGGTTATGGAATAAGGTTATGTTTTTAAAACTACACGCTGTGTTGTAAAGACATATATCGCCATTAGCATGCTAATCACCTAGCCTGAATATCACTACATCATTAATAACCCCACAGTTTCAGTTGTCACATGTGTGCAAGTGGCAAATATGCCACTATCCACATATTCCTTTATGTTCACCTTCTGTATTGAAATGTGTCTCTGTTTGTTTGCTAAAGCTTTGAGCTTTAACATCATGTCCAGTCCTTTATTTATCTTAATTGGATTGGCTGCTACTATTCTCTTGATTTGGTATGGCTTCCCTGTTGGTACTAATCATAATCTGTTTGTGACCAAACTCCAAAGCACTCACACCATCAGGACCTGTGCTTAGGGCCGGATTAAGTTAAGAAAGTGCAGCAGGGATCAATTTTGGGTCCCGTCCTGTCCACCATGAATAATATATTCTTCTCCACGTATAATTCAGGCAAATTGCGCATGGAGAAAACAATATTGGCACACAATAGTTATTGTGTCCTCAGAGGTTGGCACTGTTGCCTCACAGCAAGAGGGTGCTGGGCACAATCCCTAGTTTTGTGCAGGTGCCTCTGTGTGGAGTTTGTGTCGTATTCCCTGTGTTTACGTGTGTTTCCTCTGAGTTCTGGTCTCCCCCACCATCAGAAACATGTATGCTGCTTTAATGCTCATGTTGGTCCTCAAAGCATTGACATGGACCTGGCAATCGCGCAGCAGGTGCCCACTATAGCTGGGTTGGGTCAAATGGAGAGATTTCACTACACATTGTATGATTGTGAATGTGACAATAACATAGATTTGATAATTGATAATTACACCTCTTTAAGGACCGTATGTGTTTGCCCTGCTTGTCTAAGTCAAAAGCTTTGACTCAAAGTTAACAGAGCAGGAAAAGAAACTGTTTTTTCCAGTTGTTTTGAACGATGATCCCTGCTATGTTTGTCCTAATAACTGTCCTCCATCCAAGAACAAGACATACTGGGAAGTGACAGGGTGCGAAGGACAGACGGTGTTTTTGTTAAATTCAAGAAAAGACAAAGCTTCCAGTAAGGGGCGAGAGATAAGCTGAACACAAAGCAAATATTGACTCCTCACAGCTCAGTCCAACAACGGTCTTGACAGCAAATCTATGAGTTTCTGTAACTCAAGTCGCACCCTGCTCACGTCTGCTTATCTCTAACCATTGTGTGAATCAGTCGGGGGAATGAACCACTGAAAAACCACTGACAAACTGAAAGATGATTTCAGCTTTGGGTTAAGTTCTTTTATCTGAAATGGATTCATGCAAACGTTCAAGACACATTTAAATGTCTTACATTTCATCCACGGGAGCTGTGCTGCAACAATTACTTCCCTTGTGAGTCAGTTTGTAATGACTTCAAACAGCCGAATGAGCTGTACCAGTTGTCCTCTCAAGCAAAAAGCAAACAGCTGAGTGAACAGACTGTGATTTCATGTTGAAGTCACTACCCTGTATGTGGTTTATAGCCTACTTAACGGGGCCAAAGGTTCTGTTTTCTGGCATTAGCTGAATCACAACGGCCTTTAACAGGTCCGAGCAGTGACTAGAGGTCTCCCACTGCTCTACTTTATCACTTTGACACCTTCAAATATCATCACAGACTAATGGGCCCCCTGCTTGGTGGCCAATGGATGGCTGTGAGTGTGTATGTGTTGTGTGCATGCATGTCTATCATGAAAGATGGAAGGATGAACGGGATGGACATCTATTCTCAGAACATGATAGAATATAATGGGTGAATACGGATTTTTCGTAGTCCTTTGAAACAACATTGAAATGGCTCAAGCCTGTGCTGCAGAAGAGAAATCGTATGCGTGTGTGCTTCTACAAGTATGCATGCTTTCTGCCCATGCATGTGATTCTTTGCACGCAAGAGTAAATTATTGATAGTCTGCAGGGATGGGTGGAATTACTCTCCTCCATCAGAGGAGATGTGTTCAATATTGCGCTCAATTCCTGATCCTGGGAACTGAGATGATGATGATTTTTATTTTTTTTTTCCGCAGCTGCTTGGCAACATTACCAAGTCTCTCTTTCTGTCAGTCTGCCTTTCTCCCCGTTTCACCTCCACACTTCACTTCTCGGTTCCAGCGCTCATTTTTGTTTCAAATCAAACACATTTCCATTCATCCCTTTACTTTATTTTGACGCCGTCACGCTGTCAGAAAGTGCTTTGCGCAGCAACAAATGGACAATGTGTGTGCAAGTGTGTGTCAGAGACTGAATATGTGTGTGTATGTTATCTCCCCCCTGGCTGCCCTGAGGAATAACTGTCCAGAGTGTTCCTCGTGCCTGGTAATGGCATGCTGCTATCTCCCTCCATGCTGCGCTGAAAAGAAATGACTTTCCACAGTTATGGCTTCCCTTGACTGCTCAAGCCTGATTCAGCAGCAATGAATGGAGCCTCATCTACTGCACTTGACATTCAAGCCAATCTCTATTTTCATTAAAAGTGACTTTTTTATGGCATTTCAGCTTTATTTGAAAGTCTGCAGCTATAGACGCAGGAAACAGGGGAGAGAGACAGAGAGGGCGAAAGGTAGCGCTCATGCTGATTTTACTAGACGCAGCCCTCAACGCTAAATATGTCAACATGCACGGATTCGTTCCCAGCTCTTCTGCCATCCGCCATAAACTTCCTGGCTCTTTTTTTTTTTTTTTTCTGTAATGACTTTTCAGATTTGATGAGTGTGGTAGAGGCGGTTTTCCAGCTCAGTTTGAGTACAGCATAATGACTACATTATCGCTTCGCCACAGTTAATTTCAGCATAACTTGTTTATAAGTGGCCAGGGGCTCGACTGGCCCTCAGTGAAGCCGAGCTAAAGTGATACTGCCGTCTGAACTGCCGCTTCAATGGCTCAGGAGAGAGGGCTACGTTCAAAAAATGTCAGCGTCCTCTTGTCTGGTGCTTTTCAAGTCAAAATGAGCTGTCGTGATGAGCTCTTCCTCTCCCTGATGTACACTTCCTGTCTGGCTGTGGTGCAGACCGCCACTCACTTGTTCATTTGCAGAGTGCTCTCTCTGCCATTGCTTTTTGTGATGTTTTCCCCCTCGTTCTTTGTCAAAATGTGCACTCGTATGCCCTCCTGCCAGAGGGCTCTCAGGAATGGCTTAAAAGCAGCGGCAACTCAGGACCCTACAATCTCCACAATGGCAAAACCGATGGGCATATTCATCTCCTGGGTTTGACAGAAAAAAGGGATACAGCTCTTGAGATGGGGCCAGGATGAATAGCCCTGTCTTGGACCCCAGGAAGATACAGAAGGCTTGGAGGAGCAATGTCTGGCTACTCCACTATCTATCAGGCCAGTAGCTCCCGGGGGGCCATCACAGCAATCGATGGCGCTCCTCGATGCAAGGCTGAAATATGGGGGTCTCTCCACCGGGCTGGAGGAAACCTGTGCTGCTGTTGTTGCACCTTGAATACTAACACCAATAAATGGATTGTCTTGGCTCATTTGTTCCCTGCTTTCTCTCGGCCCTGGCAGATAAAGCTGCCGAGTCTCTGTTTTGGTTAAAAGGCCCTGGCAACCTTTTTTTTTTTTTTTTTTTGTCAGTTTGCAACAAATCACAGGAGCATTTCATAGATTCAAGTGGAGTCTTTGAAATGAAAAGCTGTGAATGAATACAAAATTAAACAGGAGTTCAGATGGGTTGTTATTTACTGGGTCTATTTTGAGGCTGTTCGGTATATCATACACTCTGAGTGTTTAATGACCTCAGTTTGAATAGGCAGCACCAGACCATGTTGGTTAAAATGAACGGCGCTGCTGAAGTGCTGAGCCAGTAGATCCCGAGCAGACAGAAACATTGATGACATGGCTCTTTCTTTTTTTTATTTTTATTTTCAAATAAATTGCTCCCGCTACTCAGATCTATTTCCCCAAGGATTCACGGTCTTTGCTCTGGGGTTTCTGTCTGACTTGGAGAGAGAGAGAGAGAGAGAGAGAGAGAGAAAGACTGAAACCTCCAGAGACACAAGCCCTGCAGGCTAAGATGCATGAGTGCAATGTTTATGTAATATAGATATATTGATGGGACTGCCTCACGGGACAACAATTATACCAAAGGTTAAAGGGAAAAGGTTAAAATATTATTGATCACTCTGCATTGCGTTTAATGTATTAGTAATGGCCTCATTGTCGTAGAAAGTGCTATACATAATTTAAGGGAAATTGGAGTCTAAATGACACTAAAGCTTAAAATTAGTTGGTAATTGTCTTTTTTTAGCTGCGTCAGCGGTCTGACTCCAACGATGGCTCTGTTGATCTGTCCAGACTCAAATATCTGCAAAGCTACAGGATGGATTGCCATCAAACTGAGTATGGATATCCGTGGTTCCCAGAGGATGAATCCTACCGACTCTGTAGAGCTGTTAAGTTTTAATCTATCGCTATCATTGGGTAATGAACTTCAGTTCGTCCAGCACATCGGTTTGTGAGCAAATACCTGCAAAATGAATGACAGCTTGTGCCAGAGATGATTTGGAAACAAGATGCCGCACTTAGTCAGCTCTTGTGTCGGTGTTTCACCACTGATCCACATTAGTAGGAGGTCCTGAGTCAGCCCTGGGTCCGTTCACTCTAAACAGAGAAAATATATGTTAGACCTAGTTTTCAAATCTTAGTTTCTGTGCAATGACCCTAAAGGGCAAAACTGTCCCAGCGTCATATTAGACAGACAAAAGCCTCTCTGTGGAATAAAAGCGTTGGGAGAATATCCATATTTGCAAGCTCCCTCGCTGGAGTTAAGCCTGTACGACATAAATCAAGTGGAGTGAAGAATGATAATTTCACTTCAATATAAATCTAGTTGTTTGGGGAATCGGTGCTCTCTCCTTAAACTGACTGGCTCGTACCTTATTCAGCTTTGTTTCAAGTTACTGATTCCTGTTTAGTGTGAATTTTCAGCTGATATTTGGACTTTCAAGCAGATTTCAGGCTAAATAACCTGTTAAAATGCATTATTTTTCAAAATGCCGGGCAGCTAGCTTGATGAATGTGGACAAATTAAGCTTTAATCTTTTTTTTTTTTTTCCAAGACCAAACATAAGAATAAGTAACTGAGAGGGGGTATTTTTCACAGTGTGGTTTCTTTTTTTAAGCACTTGGGATTTAAGGAGAATAAATCCTCTGCGGAAGGTGTTATGGCTCTATTTGAGCAGGGCAGGTAGAGTGTGAAAGAGAGCTCAGTCTCCACTCTAATTGGCCCGTTGAGGATTTAATGTAGACAGCATGCTTTGTTGTTGAATCTGTTAGGGAACCTACACTTACTCCGACCCCCAGTCTGTGTATCTCGCTTCGACACTCTCATACACTCCTAACATTACCCTGGTAGTCCATTATCAGTGGGAAGCACAGGTCCTAGGACAGCTGCATTGCTCTGTTGAACACAAACAGCAAGAATACATAGATTTTTCTATTTCAGCTAACTTGATTGATTTGATTTGTCAATCAACACAAAGCAATCTGAGTATTTACTTGCAGGCTGTCAAGAGTTGCAGAAAGCCTGGGGGAAATCTCGACCTTGCGCTGTGCTGCAACCGTCAGCTGACAAAAGGCTAGTTTCAGATGTTACGGTTCCTCGCTGTGTGTACGCTCAAAACTGCAATGAAGAAAGGAACGCTGAGAGGTTCGGACTGATTTTTTGGCTCTGAGACTAAATTAAAAATATAAATCAATTACTGACACGTCTTGAAGGCATTCGGGCTATGTGCGTTAAAAAAAAAAAAAAAAATTACAGCTCTGAGACTGAATTTCTCCTCTCATAATCACCTCGCAGCACCAGTTCATTAGCACAGTGCAGAGCTGAAAATTGGCACTCAAAGAAATCAAAGCCTGTACACAGAAGACCAAAGGTATGCAGAGTGTTTTTTAATAGGCTTTTCTTTTTTTCCCCCCTCAAAGTCCACAGAGATAGGGATGTAAAAGATAAAGCTGAAGCTCCTCGGAGTCCGGCGTTCACTGAGAACAGTTTCTAGCAGATGGTGTGAAGACAGCTCGCTCACACCAGACCCACAGCAGCTGTTTTGCTCCAGTGTCTTCAATGTATTTTCCTCTTGTAAGAGATGACCAAGGAGCCACGAAAACGTCTCTGATTAATACTTGAATCCCTCTGTTCTGACGGAGGTGAGATACTGACTCATGTGTGTATTCTCCAGTGCCTTTGAACTAGAGGTACTGCAAGGACAACACACGAGAGCGAAGAAGAGAATTAAACAGAGGGAGAGGAAAAGACCCAGAGTACTGGTCCTTCAGAGCTATTGAAGTCTTGGCCTTTATTCCCAGCCAGAGCCGGGCCTTTGGCCGGTTTCTCAGATCTCAGTCCTTCCTTCTGCACTCAGAAACAGCCTATGAACTGCTCCCCAGGGTTAGGGTTAGCAGACTTGGAGTCACGGCCATCGACACCCGTCGCTTTAATCCTGTAAATGAGCTCTGATCATGGCCCATCTGCATCGCATCCGACAGAACAGAGCCCAACCGTCTGTCCCCGACTGCTCTGCCGCCCACTGATCAATGGGAATGTGAAATGATCAGTTAGTGCTCGCTGTCAGTGACACTCACAGCCTGGGCTTTAGTTGTTTTATGTAATTCTAAGAGGTTGTGTGTTGCTGTGTGTGTTTATATGCACAGGCGCAGGTATGTAAGATGATTATGACTTATTGTTTTCTTTATTTATCAGCTAAAGTTTGGCCATTGGGCCTCTCTGTTCTCTGTATGAGAAATCTTTTGGCAGTTTGACGGCTCTTCTGCTCTATCTGCAGAAATAACATAAGTCTTATACCCAGCACCCACACATCTCTTCCTACTTTAAACTCTCATTGCCACGAGCAGTCCGAGATCTATGTTAGCTATAATTAGCGATTTGATATTAAATGACAGAGTCTCATTACATTACTGTATGTAGCCCAGTTGGAGCTCCAAAACTCTACTCTGGAGCAGGGCTTCATGCTAAATGCAAACATTATCATGTTGCTGTTAACTTAGCATGTCAGCTACCATTGGAGAATTAGCACTACATATAGATTTCATGCCTATCCGTCCAGTAGCTGTTTATGATACTGTGAGATACACTATTGTACAGTCGTCTGTCAAAACGCATGCATTACCAACAGGTAATGTTGTTCTGGTAGACTTCAAAGCTTGAATGAGATCCGCAGAAGCTCTGGAAAGAGCCCTGACATTCTTCTATCAGTGCTATTTCATGCTGAATCCTTGAAGTGTTAGGTAAGATGAAAAGATTTTAATGAGTGCCATTCCAGAGACACCCACGTACCCGTCCCTATTCACTGACAGTGCAGCAGGAGAGCAGTAAATTGTAGGCTAATGGATTTCTCTGACAAACTAAGAATGAAGTTGAAATGGGCACGGCCTCATCTATGAAAGGAAATGCCAAGTGCTATTTCCCTTGCTGCCTTTATTTGAATATTTTTTATTTAAAGTGATTAAAGTTTCTCTTTGCAAATGCACTTTCGCTATTTCACACATGGCTCAAACTCCCCAGAGGAAGTTTCTGAATGTCGATAGCCAATTTTACTTGCCTCAGGCATCTGTGGTTTAACAAAAATTGGGTATGTGGCACTGGCGGTGTTGTTTTTGTGTCTTCTTGTGCTGCAATAATCAACAACTACTTTTTATTTTATTTAAAAATGGGAAGCATATTAAGGACATTTTGGCTCAGAGCTGCACGGGATTTTTTTTCTGTGTCTGGATCATTTAACTGAGCATCTGTGGGGGCAAAATGACACAGAGACCTTTGCGATCATTTTTAATCTCTCTTGAGTAGCTGCATGTCACTGTCAGATGTGACGATGATGATAAAGATGATGGTGACTGGTACGGATAAAGGGAACAAAATGGCCATGCTTATCTGTAGTATGGGTTTCATGAAGGGAAACATGCGACGAGTTGTTATTTCATATCACAGTAATGACATAATGTGCTGTAGGCAGACTGGACTCCCACGAGTGAACACGGAGAATAGAAAATAATCAACCTCTCCCAGTGATGATTACTCACTCTCTGCCAGGTATGGATGTGTCTGGCTTTGAGACACGAGGTCAGCTCTGTTGGTGTCCCTCACTGGGAGCAATGAAAACTTGTCTGGATTGATTATTGCCCAGGGAGTGTTTGGCCTCAGCTCGCACTCTGCTGTCTGTGACCGGTCAGTTCTCTGCCAGACAGGAAACTCGATCTCCAACTTCTTTATGAGAACTTTGACCTCGTAGCATTACTGCCCGAGGAATTCATCACTTTCTCTTTGTCTTAGCGGCTAAAGAAGTTGGCCTAGGTTGGCTAAGTAGTGTGAAGTCAGAAAAATACTAAAAATAGTGCATTTGTGCAGTATGGGAGCTTTAGAAATTAGATTCTGGCCCTAAAATATAGCACATAATGACATTTACATGCTCATACTGTAACAAAACAGTTCTGAGCTGTTTTTCTGTCTATTTCCTACTTCTTTACTTATTTTCCTCAGGATTTGCATTTGTATTCAAAAGACTCCTGTCCATAGACTGTATATATATATATATAAAAGTAACACAGCTACCTCGACATCCCTCACTGGTTTTAGGAGTGCTGTTTTGAAGCCTCAAGTTTGACATCACGGTGCCTCGTCATTCACAAAGCAGCCACAGCCAAAGGGGTTTTCCCTGTCGGTGGTCTGATTTCCCAAATTTGCACCGTGCAAGCTTCAATTTGCAGAACAATATAACCTGTCACTTTAATTCTGACACATTTTGACTGATCAGAACAAGCTTTTGCAACCTATGCATGAGCATGCGAAAGCCCTGCAGGATTTAAGGGTTTATCTGCAATTTGCAAGTAAATATTCCTACTTGCCCTACAGCTCGGCATTTCTGAAGCTGTGATTTTCATTTTTAACATTAAACCACGTTTGACTGCACACTTCCTCTTTATTTGCAAGGTGCAGCTTTTAATGTAACCTGACAGTAAGTATATTCAAAGTGCCACAGGGTTGTTTCATCAAGAACAAATGCTCTCGTTGCTTGAATTACATTGGATATGTGTCAGCTGACCCTTGATGGGCTTCATAGGAGAAATCATTCATGTAATACATTCAGATATATGTGAAGCGGCTGACAAATGCAGATACTTATGTTACATTTAATCCAAACTCTAAGTAACGTTATTATAAGTAACAGTATGCTACAAGGAACAGCCCATGTCAGACGAAGTTGTTGAAAATAACTACAAAAACATCCCTTGTCTTGTTCCCGTAGACTGAAGCTGGTGATTGGCCACGTCCTTTAAGAGACAAGGGCAATCAACAGATCAGACAAGAGCGGCTCCCATTCAAAATGTCGTAGCAGGCTGACTGCTCGGCCTCGTGAGACCCCACAGTGTTTGTGACAGATCCACCATTTGAGATGTACTCATATTTATTCTTTTCCTTACTTTATTAGCAATGCAGAAATATATTTTTTTAGGTTAAAACATGAGGAACACCTAAATTATTAATAATACTTAATATGCTTCTTTTTTCATTTAGGATTAATTGACTAAATGTAAATATAAACTGAAAAGCAAAATGTAGAACTGCTTTATGCATAAAACCCAACTAAAACCCAGCTGTCGTTAAAATCTGAATGTCATAAGTTCTTAATCCACTGGTAACTGAATTTAATCTTTAGCATTGTAGAGGGAGAGGCAGAGAGAGATGACTGCACCCTGCTCAGAAGTTCATGTAACGTAGCCAAGACTGTAATCTAAAACTGTAGGCACGGTCTGGAGCTGCTCCTCCAAACATCTTCACGCTCAACACTGCACTGCCTTAGGTTTTAACCAATGCATTCGTCAAGTATGAAGCTTATTGGATGGGTAGTTGTAGAGAAAACTGAAGGACAGGCATACAGACAGAGAGACTCTCTCCATTTTAGTTAGACTAACCAAAACCACAGTCTTGGAGCAGGTCTCCATTCGCATGACGGCAGCTATTTTCAGCATACAAGGAACAACAATTGAAGGACTTTTGATTTCTCCTGAGGAGACACTAAAAATATACTTTGACACTTACAATGAAAGCATCTGTTTGTCCTTCTGGGACTTACACAGGGACATATTTCCAGCCTTGTTTCCAGTGGCAATGAGTGCCCTTTTCCTGCTTTATCTCCAGCATTTCATTATTGACAGTCGCTGTTTCCAAGACGCCAGACTTGCACTTACATAACTAAATCACTTACATTACCGAAGTTACAGCATCTTCAAGTAACAAAACAGGGGCAAGTATAGTGTCTAAACTGTAATTTTACAAGAAATGTAATGTTAAGTGCTTTTTATGTACAAATAGGATGAAAAAGTATCATACTGATGTCCCACACATTGCTTAAGGTGTTTCAAGCCATGCTGGTTAGACACATGCAGACTATTGTTTGTATTGATTTGCGATTTGTAATTTATGTGCAATTTGAAAAGGAGTCTAATCAGGAAATAGATGAGAGAGCCGTCCATCCTTTCCTTACTCATTTTATATTCCTTATGAGGCAGAACAGATGGAGGCAGGGGGTGAAGAAGAGCGGCCTAAATCCAGAAAATCTTTTGGGGTCCCGCTGCAGTCAGTTAGACGGCCTCTTCCACCGCTGTCGCCCAGGGCACCGTGTCCCCAGCCGGTGTCGCGTCCCGAAGGTGTTAACTTTACCAAGTGAGGCTGAGGCTGTAATCCCCTGCCCCTCCTGCAGCCAGAGTAACAGCAGTTTGTCTAAAACCCTTTTCTGTCCAATTATATTTTACACTCTTTGCATTGCTTCTTCACGCAATTGTAGGGCATGAAGAGATACACAGTTTCTTCCCATCGTAAATGTCAGTACTATAAAGAACCTGCTTATACTATGATGTTATTGCCAGACATTTGAGCTGCTAATATTTGTAATTAGAGTGGAAGATATTTGCTTCCCAAGGTTGCTGGGGTCAAATAAGCCATCAAGTTGATTTAAAGTTGAATTTTATCACTTTCACCAAAGGCTGAACTTAAAAATAGATTTGTTTGCTTTGATCATGATGGATATTTAACATTTCAAACGTTCATGTACTGTCAAACTTTGACTTTGTCGGCATCTAAAAGTGAAAGAACATGTTGAATTTAATTTTTTGACATTAGAGAGACAGATGGATGGAAAGGTAAATAAAAAAGTGCTTTATTTTTGTATGAAGTTTACTGATTTTAAGTTTAGCTTCACATTCATTGTCTGTTACCATGAATATGAATGAATATTTGTCTTTGATAGATGTCAGTGAGTCAAGGAGAATATGCCGCATTCATTCACTGCACGCGGTCCAGAAATATTTCACTGCTGTGAAACTTTGCAAAGACGTTTCATCGTCTATGAATCGTACTGATTGGATTATCCCCTCCTTTCATCTAAAGTTTTCATTCATCAAGTGAAACATCTCATCATTCACATTAAAGAAGTATCTTCAAAACTAATGGATGGATTTCCGTCCTGTGTGTACATTTATCTGGTGATCCCTTGACTTTTCATCTAGCCTCATCAAAGAGCCAACACCGAAAACATGGAAAACCAATGACATTCCCGACAGCCTCGGCTGCACTTTTAGCGCACATTAGATGGCGTTAGCATGCTAAGACGCTAAATTGAGTTGGTGAACATGGTAAGTTGTTACCTCAGTATTATCTTTAGGAGTTTGTTTGCATTTAGCCCAAACCACCGCCACCACTGTGCAGCTATCCGGAGCCGCTTGCGTCGCTGCAGTAGTTGAACAGTATTTGGAAACATAGCTGATAACATCTATCTCACTACAAAGCTCGCTGGTATTGACATCCTGATTAATTTATCTGAGACAGTATTTTATTCAGCCACTTGTGCTGAATATAAATATTTAACTGTGGCCATGGGTGAGTGCTTTTGAAGTACACTCTGCCGCTGGGGTATGATTCTAGATTATCTCTTCATCGGTTACTGGTTGTAGGTGAAACAGTCTAATTGTTTCAGTTGCTCAAACCAAATGACTTTTTTTTTTTTTATTATTTTGCGGTGCAGAGTCCTGACTCGCCTTATAAATTGCTCAGGGATGTCAGGCAGCGATGCACCGGCAGTCAACTGTGGAAAAGCCATCCTGTTGTCATTACACTTCCATTAACAGCCACATCACCCTGCTGCCAGATGCACTGGGCTGAAACCAGTAAGACTCATCATCACTGTCACAAACCCATCATATCTGACCTTCAGACATAAACGCACGCAGGCGGCTCCACCATCTCTGTGGTCATTACGTTATGAATGGCAATTCATTTGGTGTGCGTGCCTGACTGGGAAACTGAGTGGGAAACTGTGTGTGCTCGTGTGCGACTGATGCCTACACGCATGCACGCGCACATACATTTTGATCAAAGTCTCCACGTGTAATAATTTCGATGAGGCTAATTTGACCTTTGCCAGGTTGGCATGGTAATCCTCTCCCTGAATCAAGAAAAATGCTAATGCCCTGCATGAGATATCGGAGTGAATGTAGGATTATCCAAGTCCTCCTTATTGCAGTGGTCTTATGGAGGTGCTTGTTGAAGAAGTGTACGTGCCCAGACTTTATGAAACAATTTCCATCACGGAGAGGATCCATTATCAGAACCGTATCATCATACACTTGGACAAAAGGTTGACGTATCATAGTTAGCCTCTTCATGTTACTGAGAACTCGTGTAAATTATATATTTCCTTTTATAGCAAATAGCTTACTGAGGATATGTAAATTAGGCAGATATAATAGAGTGTGAGAGAAGGGAGTCATACACAGGAGCACCACAGGCACAGCCTGTGAGAGATATTTATCAAAACAACAAATACACAATAGAAACATAATGTTTACACTGCACTACAATGTACCGTGAACTAACATTATGATGAGGACTAAGCACCTAAAATTAAACATCATTTATTTCACTTAATGACCTGATTATTATGGTTATTTTAAATTTATTATACCGACCGAACAACTCAAGTGTCTCCTGTTGTAGTCGACTGCAGTTTCGCATCAAAGTGTTTCAAGGCCGTCTTGAAACAATCCTCACATGCCCGGATGTACATTGAAAGAGTTAGTGGTTCCTGTAATCGTCCTCATGTCGATACTGTTTGTAAAGAGGTTCCCAGGCAGCCTGAGCTGTATCAGGTCAGACCTCCTCATAGTTTTAGCTCGACTCTGTAATGCGTTTCTGCATGAAGCATTCTGCCTTCTCTTATGAAAGAAGAAATGATTATAAACCAATAACTTGGTATGCAGACGGTGACCGAACAGTTCACTCTTTAATATCTTTTTAATGAGTTCGTCGAACATATTTTCTCAAGTTCAGTTAAGTAAATTCAGTTGGGTTTTATATTTTCTTAACTCATAAGTTGAACTAATTAGTCAACTTCAGTTCAGTTAACTCACGTTTTAAAGCGGCAGGCGCCCAGTCTGAGGAGATTTTACAGATTCCCCAACCCTGAATTACACCATGTGGCAGCTGATGGTCTTATCTAACCGTCACATTGAACTATTCTTCATGTGAGAGCTCATAAACACTTGTTGTTATTGTTTCTACATAAGGTTGTTTGGTATAGACATGAAAAAGGAAATGTACAGTGTGGACTGATAACTGAAGCATCGTCTTGGCACAGTCTTAAAAATCATAACAGTGTTGTTCCCTGTAGTGCATCTCAGGGCATTTACCATTAATTGATGCACTCAAAATTATTTCCCAGCATGCCTGCTGAAACATATTGAGAGGCACTTACGCCCCAGTGTTTGGCCCAGGAATCACACACCTGTAACTTCTGTTGAGAACGCTGGTGCCATCTGTGGCGGGACATTACCTTGTGTGTGAGTCTTTGCAGTCCTCCAATTTGAAATGCACAGATGTGATTGGCTGAGTAGCATCACGTAAGATGGTTTACAACACATGCAACTGGTCTGCAAGCTTCCAAGGTTGCCAAACCAGCGCTGTGCTGCGCTGGTGCTTGTGGAAGATCTGTGGGTGGTGTTTAAATGTCCCCTCAAATGGTCCGGAGCCACTGATCTGGAAAGCTAACATGTGGTTACTTTAAATCACAGGAGTAGGGCTCATGTGTATGTATAGAGGAAGCGGATGAGATGTTTAAACGCAGAGTATGTTGTAGCAAAACCTTCACCGTTCCTGGCCCCTATTACACAGGTCACTAATCCGAACAACCCACATTCGGTTGGAGCGCGCAGGGTGTCTCATTATTACATGACATCATCAAACATTACCTGCATTTTCTGCACCTTAACAGTTTTAAAAGCTGTGTGAAAAGATATAAATTGTGCATTTTAAATCACTTCGAATAAACACTTGCAACTGCCTTTGAGTGAAATACAAACCACTTAAGAGGTCGAGTCCATAGAAATTTTTGCTTGAGTGCAGTTTTTGTTTTCCATGTCTACTTCTGCTTTTCCTTATTGTGATGCCCCACAATATTTCGTTGCCTCACAGCAAAAAGAGCAGCACTGGGTCCTTTTACAAAGGTCATTACTTGATGCATATTTATGCTCATTAATCTCTCTGAGTTTAGTCCAGAGCTTCAGGGACAGAAGTGTTCTACCACCAAGATCATCGTAGTTCACCGCTTTTACATTTGAGAACGTGAGCTTATGTAACACTAACAGGCTTTATGGAATCTGGCCTAGTCTTATCTAAGATCTTCTCTCTTGAAAAATAATAAAACCATGAGGGATCATAAAGTATGTACTCATAAGGAAGTCATACATAAAGATACCCTCCATACAAAGCATTACAAGTCAAGTATGAATTCTGTAAAGATATTCAGTAGCTGGTTTATTACAAGATCATAAATTACACTGGGACTATAATAATGATAGTGGCCTTATAATGTTCTTTTAATATACATTCATCACTCTTCAGTATACCTAATGAGCACTTCTGAATGCATTTCATAAAGTGTTATGATCCTTTTATTCTGAGGGAAACCCAGACTAGCTTTTATTCTCAGAGGATTCAGGGGCTAAATAAAAGATATCAATGCTGCAGTCCTTCACAGCAATGTAAAATATACCAGAATACAGGATGGAGATATAACAAAATGCAAGAAAGGGAGCATTATCCCTGGAATGACCTCCGGCAGTCAAATCTTAAAACTCAGCCTGATTCTGATCAAGCAAGCCATGTGATATCTGCAGTGGTGCAGAGATCTCTGAGCAGCGGCTTTGGGATTCAGGCACTGCAGGGGAGGAAAGGTGCCCTACTGAAAGGAAAGCCTGGTCTCTGAAGGAACGGGTTACCTGAGATGACACCTATTCATGCACCTACACACACACACGTTCCAGCACACACCAAAGCGTTGTCTATACATGGCCACACACTGCTCAGACCGGTGTTGTGTCTAAATATGCAGAGCCTGAGGTATAACTGCAGAGGTACACTGCTTCAGCTCGCTCACTATCTGATCCTACAGCGATGTTCAAACAGCCACTGTTGTTCTAGTGACCCAAGAAATACTGAACCAAACAGGGACCAAAACAACAATGAATCATCAAACAAACCAGGGGTGAAACACCACTGACTTTTAGAGCAAAGTAACACCGAAATACTGCTCATCTTTGGAGCGAACGAGAGCTAAGACAACAGTGAATACTGAATAAAATCAGCAAACTGAAACACCATGACATTTATATAAAACTGAGACACTATTAATCTTTGGATTATACAAGAGAAACATCAGCGAATGTTGAACCAACACAGAAACACTAGTGGCTTTTGGATAAATCACGACCTAAACTTTAGTAACTTCAGTCACTTTTGTCTTGAACTAAAGCTAAAAACCAGTGAATATTGAACCAGCTACTTGCAGAGTCAGCTGCTGCTCTTAATGTGGTTCAACCTCAGAATAAGCAGTTATTTCAGGATTAATTTAACAAAAAATGCCCACGTGGAGCGATTCTTGGCTAATGTGTTCATGTTAACCAGCGACTGTAAAGACAAACGTGAAAAAAACACTAAAAAGCAGAGATTTGAGTAAAAGTTTTGGGGATGTTGGTGGTTTCATGCTGTACGTTTGTTTTTATTTGGATAAATGCTTCTTGAGAGGGAGAACGTGAAGAGCTGACGCAACAAATTTTAGAAGTAGGCTCACAAACACATTGAGTCTGCGGTATCTTATTTCCACGTTCTCAAAAATCTTAGTTGGCATTGTCTGATATTTGGAAAACCTAAGCGGCAACACGACGCTCAACCGTGTGTGTCAACAAAATAATATGGTGCCAGTAACACCATATTACCAGAGCTCCTACTTATCAAATTAGCTGCTTTCCATTTCAAGGGACCATAATGATGTTATTTTTAGTGAGATATCAAATGTTGGAGGAGTTTGTTGAGAAACTTTGTGGTGATATAAAACACCACATACTGGCCACCTGGGAAATGTGGATAACGAGTCTCCTCAGATATAACGTGGTGGACTGGAAAACAGCTCTGAAATAAGCGCGCTATATGAAGAATATGTGCATGACATTGACCTAAAATGCAGATTACGTTTCTTTGAATCTGTTTAAGCCCAGAAGTTCCTGGCACTGGAGCTCTAATTTAATCTTCGGGGCTGCTTTTAAACACTCACAGTGTTTAGGTGGAATCTGATGAGCTTAATTCACAAACATCAGACACATTTGTTATTGGAGCTCTGTAAGGTACACTGTCACCTATGATACATAATATGGTAGATCTTTGATTGGCATAATTAAGGCATTTATCTTTACAATATGCAACATTTCTACATTAAAATGACTAAAAACAAAACAAGAGTTGTGTCCTTACATTATCTCAGATGTTTCAAGCAGAGGAATACTCCAAATTAATCAAGATAATGGTCCATCATCTGTCTCATTTGGTTGCCTGTCAACTGCATCATCATCATCATCATCACCTTTGCACACTGGCTGCTGTTGCCAAATGTGATAAAGTGACTTTTCATCCAGCTTCAGGATGCAGCTTAAGATCTTACTTGTTTTGAACTGTAGATTTTACCCAGATGAAGGATTTTAATCATCAGACATCTGGATCTAAAGCTATCAGAGAAGCAAGCTGAGCAGAAGGTAGCAGCGGCTTGGCTCGCTGCTCCTCCAGGACATCCTATATGCACCGAACAGCATCAGACAAACACTGAGTTTTGGTGTGAAAGTGCTTTTTTGAAATGATTTTCTTGGTTTTAATCATCAGATCTGAGACTGAGACTGCTGCAGATGATTCGTCTCCAGTAAAAACCTCCTTAACAATGAACGCTGAAGAAATCCTGTCTGGGAGAAGCTCACTGCAATTCAGTCAAAGCCAGGAACTCCAATGATCCTACACTACTCATGGCATTCATGCATCTTTTGTTGTTGATTTGATTGAGTAGCAGAAAATTGCATATTGTATGTTTTAGGTTTTAGGTTATTTAAACAGTAGGAATTCAGCTCAGGAACGGTTGCCTCCATCAGCGGACTTCGTCTTGACACAGACTGCTGACAGATCTCGCTGCAACACCACCGCCTCAGAATGTAATTGGGAAGATTATCGCATTATGTTGCAGATAAATTCACTTTCTGCAAATCTTATCAATTGCAACACGCTCGTATACGCTTATATGTTGAGTTTTCCCCTCCTAAAGCCTCAGTGTTAGTGTTGTGTTTGGATATGAGAGAGCAGCCTTGCATGTTGCTTTGCCTTTAATACATTTCATTACTTATACAACCCTGAAGCCCGTTCTCAACATAGCCTGTGGCGTGTGACAAAACACTGTATATTTTAAGCTCAGACTTTTTAATATGTGCATGGCATTTGGCTATCAGCAAGTTCTCTCACACAGTCTCCCATCTCCTTTTCCTTTTGTTGTCACTTGACTTTCTCTCAGAGTGTTCCACGTCTGCATGCAAGTGCCACTTAAAGCACGGAGGAACATGTTGCAATCAGTGTGGTGTCTCAGCACTTGATTATGAAGGATCTTGTGAAGGTAATATGCAGATACGGTGCACTGAACGGGCTCTGGAGGGAGCTAAATCAGGGAATGGTCTCTTATGACTAGTCTGATCACATACTTGCCTCCCCCAGATGCCTAAATTAATCCATTCACAGAATCGCACGATATTCTTCCCACGTTTGAACTTGCCCTCCAAGGTGTATATAACCTGACTATAGGACTTCATTTACACCTGGTGGTTTTAAAAAAAGGAGATTACTTTACCTTTTTCAGTCTCCGACAACTGACTGGTGCTGTTACCATGGATGAAACTCATAATGGACCCTTTGAGTATCTGCTGAGAGTGTTTTAATGCATCAAAAGTGTTCAACGTCATGTGGTCATCTATGTCTTTCTCGCTTTTTGTGCGTTTTTGTAGGTTCGCGACACATTTTAATGCTTAAAACACATCATCCAAGGCATTGTAATTAAATACGGCTTCAGCAGGTCCGAGTTTGACAAATGAGCGTTAATGATCCATTTTCAGAGACTCCGAGCTCAGAGATGGTTAAACTGCCTTAGCGTCGAAGCTGCGGTCAAATAGATGGCTGGACTACTTCACCCCCGGATCGTTTGACTTGAACACCGGTCATCTGTCTGCTTGTTCTGCAGCTGGCCTTCAGCCAGCCTGAGATCGATCTGGCAGCATGTTAAACTGTCACTGTGGGGAAGGTTTGAAGCTACATGGTTCAGAGGAGGTAATTTTCTTTCTTTTCTCGCAAAATGCGTTACCCAGGTATCTCTGCGCAGACATCCCCGCCCCTGAGGGCCATGGCTGACATTTTCTCTCTCAGCAGGACGTTTACCTGCTTCATTATAGCCGCAGTGATGGCCATGTCGGCCTCCTCTCCCACAGATTTCTCTTTGTGCCAAGAAAGGCTAATTGCAGCTGTTTTCAGGGTCGGGAATTCAAACTGGGGTTTTTTTTTTCTTCTTTTTTTTTAATAAAGAGGAGCGTGCTTTTGTTTGCGTCCTCTGCATGTATGTGGTTGTGCATGCGAGGTCGTGGCTCCAGCTGGGAGTTATTGTGACTTCTCCACATGGGTCGACGTGGCTGACTCAGGACACTGTAGCCCACTTCTTGTCTGAATAAACCTTGTGCAACTTACTGCTCCGTCACTGGCCGGGAGTGACGTCGCCATGTTTAAGGTTAATTAAACGTTCAGACTTGAAATTCAGCTGTATCCAGCCAACAGCAATTTAAATCCCCTGGACACGTAGTACATTTACTGCAGCACTGCAATACCTGCGTGCAATTTTGAGGAAGTCTATTGTTTATTAATGATAGACTACAGCTATTTGAAATGTTGTCACACTATTTTGCTCAGTGTTTTTTAATGCTTACTTCATAGCGTGCACACCAAAAGACACCATTCACCTTTTTATATACTTCAAGGAAGAAGCAAATCAAACATTCATACAACAGTACAATCTATCTCCGAGGCACCATTGTTTCTATTGTTGCTACGTGACAGGAAGTGTTCTCTGCGCTGCACAGACTTTTGATCCCGCTCACATCCCAGGCTTAACCTCCCACAAACGCAGCAGTGTCATCGTCATCTTACAAAGCAGGATGCATTGCTTTTAGACTGAACTTCCCAACATTGTGTCAACTCAAGCGGCATTAAAAATAATGCTTATACGTTATTGCATCAGTTGTAATCCAGAAATTTAAAATATGATATGTTTCTTACTCTGATTCTGCAAAAGAGAAGTTGAGTTACAGCACATTTGTTTTGCTGAATGCAGGATTTTGTAATACATGGTATTTGTACATCTCCTCCCTCACTGTCATAGTGTATATCAGTATTACTTTGCCACAATATCAGTTTTGAAGAATACTGTGCTCATATTTGCCTCCCTGCGCTTCACTATCTATCAGATGAATCTCTCAGTCTTGCATAAGACTGCAGTAAACATGATACCCACTCAAACAATAAATGGATTACTGAGGGTCAGCGGCATCCACGCCGCTGCTGAGTACAAATGGACGGCCACCTCGTCGCCCAAAGGGATCATTAAACCACAATCAGCAGCATAGTCCCTGTCACCCCATAGCCCACCTGTCCGCCTAGCTGCCTGCCAGCCTCTTAGCCGACCCATGCTAAGCGCGTGGAGATAACAGTGTAATCAGCCAGACCACTGCCCCGCGGGGGGTAAAATAGAGTGGCTCGCAATAAGTCTGATGAAACCTGCTCCCGCCGGGCTGCACCGGGAGCAGGAACACACAGACACAGACAGCACAGGCTCGCTCACACAGCCCAGAAACACAGCGCACACTGCACTCAGCTGTCACACGTATGTCCACATTCACCCACACGCGTGCACATGTTTGCGTAGACTTGTGAGGACGCGCCCTAATCATTAATCAGCTTTGTTTTAATGCAGGTCTTTTGTTGTTTGAACACGTACTAAATCACAAACAGCTACTGTATTCACCTTTTCCCTGTTGAATTCCTGTCGAGTTGTGTCTTTTATTCAGATTCAGAACTTTAGATACTCTCTGTATATCCCCACCGGTCATGTGCAGTCCCTACCTCCACTTTGCACCCCTTAAGTTTGAGAAACACTCGTTTAGAGGCAAAGAAACAAAGACAAGAAGAGCTAATCTGATGCAGCTGTGACTGATGCAGTAGAAATGATGCATTTTAAGTGTTTTGTCCTTTTTAAATGGATGAAGAAATAGTGGCATTTTATGTCATCGCATGCGAGAGGCAATCTGGGCGTCTTTTCCTTAACTTCTGGGGTCGATGGCTGTTGTAACCTTCAATAAACCTTTTGTGTAGGCCCATTTTGATTGGTGGGGCAGGAGTGAATTGTTCATGACAGCAGAAGCCATTAAAGTCATTTGACCAGCTGTCTCCACACACCATTAAGGTCTTGTTAGAATCGTATTATTATATTGATTCTGACGTGTAGCTGGAAGCTGCCTCTGCCCTTGCTTGTGGCAGACAGCCAGGATCTTTCTTTCAACAAGCGAGGGGAACAGGGTGGCAGCGGTCTGATGGCCAGGGAGGTAAAAGCAGACGGCTTGTCAGTTTGAATCTTCAGACGGGCTGGGAGCGTCTTTTCTTTGGAGGAGAATGAGATGTACTTTTTCAGCTTTTCTTTAATATTTGTCCCCTCAGCAATGCACTTAGCTGGCAAAAAGAGCACCCAGGCTAAAGTGTTCCCCCTGCTACAAACATAACCCCAGACTGTGTCAAAGTTCAAACGACTTCCTTCTTTCTGTCCCACTTTTCTCTGCAGAGACATTGATAGCATTCACATACCTGCTCATTAAGTCTAAATCTAGAGCCAGGAGACAATTGCGAAACGTAAAGATGACAAGTTGTGGTTTAAGAAGGCGTTACATGCTTTAATTATTTCCTGGTGCAGTGGGTTGTCGTGGATTCGTCACCACAGAGACCCCGAGAATTCCCTGTGAAACCACAACTTGTCACTTTCGAATTTATGTTTGCTGCTTAAACAAACAGTATGTGAAATGTTAATGAGTGAGCTTTAGAGGTGCCCATAGGCAGACGTTTCACTTGGAAAAGAGGCTAAATGTATTCAGTTTTTATGCTAAGCTAATTCCCATACCTGGGAGTGGCGTCAAACGTTTCATCCAAAAGAAAGCAAACAAGAGTGTTTCCCACACACCTGGACCTGTGGACCTGTTCCTAAAACACTCTATTCAATGCAAAACAGAGCTAAAGAGACAGGAACAGAAAACTTTCCTGTGATATTTGATGGCCCACTGATGTTGCGGCACACCCGGCGTGCCAGATGGTCAGTACACCACAGGCCCAAATTAATATGATGCATTTGCTCCTTTGTCCTTTAGCGCTTTTGAAGCAGCTGAATATCTCTCTTCTGCAGCAGGTGTTACTGCCAGCACCCTGCATGTCCTCCCTGAGGTTCCTCTGCCGTAAATAATCCCAAAGTCGGATTATCAATGCCCAATACAACAAGATACTTTTTTTGTTTTCTAGGACATAACATTATATTACATTTATAATGTATCAGAGATCCTGCAAGACTTTTACAGGATATATATGGTATGCTCTGTCCAATTAGAGCACTGCACATCATGTAGAGTCAGTTGTTGTCAAAGTAGCCATGTAAGCTTTGACCCAGCGTGGGTGCCTGCACTCCAGTGACAGCAGGCTCACACATTACCAACACACTCGTAAAGCTAAAAGGGTCAGCAGCCTGCACACAGCATTAAGGACATACGTGCAGTACGATGCACCGTATGTGGCAGAGGCACAGGAAGTGGAAAGTGTTTCTCTCAGAGCCTGAAGTCTGTGCATGCATGACTGTGCCCAGAGCTTCTGCTTTTTTCTACTTTTTAGCACTTCTTTAATGTGATCACTTTTAATGCGTACAGAAAAAAACACGTGTAGCGACGCTCTTGCTGCTCAGCATTTGATTCCGAGTTTATATATAGATGCCGGGTTGTGTGGTAGGTTTGCTTTTGCTGTCTCCAAAGCGACCAACTTCTCACCTCCCACTCTCTGACGCAAAAAAACAAAAAAAGCAGCTGTGCAGAGACTGGGTGTCAACACTGCGATCAAAACAAGAGCATGAAATCACTAAATCATGCTCTTATCTGATTACTACAGTGTGAAGTGGGCGGTTGTTCTCTTTTAGCATCTGTGCAGTGGTCATAGCAGGCCAGAGGCACGTGCTGTCCCGGCCGGACCTCGTCTCCTGCTTAGATCAAATGATTTCATATGACTCCGATTTTTCTCAATCCTGTATTTACTTTTCAAATAAGACGGTGGGGGGGTTTTAAGAGCACTTGCACTGCAACCCACCCGAACCACCCAGACGCCCCAGGGTGCAGCTGTTTCCTGCAGAACATATGATCTTTAAATGCAGACTTTTACATTTAATTTGATATACAGCAGATACAAAATACAGGTTGATGATGGTGGTTCATTACATCTCCTTACCCATCTCTGTCTCTCTGTCTTCTTTTCTGGTCTTCCTCTGCAGATTGAGGACATTGTCACTCACATTCAGGATGAGACCGAAGGTGTTCCCATCCGGACCGTCAAAAGTTTCATGACCAAAATCCCCAGTGTTGTTACAGGTAAGAGCCACAAAGTGTATTTAGCTCATCATCTCCCTCTGAAACAACCAGAATGATTATTATGTTTCATGATCCACAGATGTAAAGTTTGGTTGTGGTTAAAAATAGATTTCTCTGTAAACACGTTGTTGACCAGTTCTCCTCCACTACCTCACTAATTGATAATTGGGTTCAATGCTCATTTCGGTTAATTAGTAGATTAGCTGAACGTGCAAGAAACACACAACTCAACATATATTGTTAGTAAAGTATACTTTTATAAATGGATACTGTAATTTTACATATTTTCTGGGGTTTAACTGGAGCTTCTTTGTGAAAGTGTCACCACAGGACTTATAAAACTGACTGAATCATCTTTTTGTAGGTAAGTGTGTCCAACAACATTTGGTTGATGGTTTCCCAAAAAGCCCCACAGTAACGGTCGTGAAACGCTATGTCAACAGTGCTGGAACAGCTCGAACTCCAGCTGAGTCACACCCTTATGCCCAAAAACTCAATACTGTGTTGTGGCTGCATTTCATTCTGGTTTCTATTGAGGCTGCTGCTCTGTTTCTTCAGCAGCGGATCGCTGGAGAATAGCTGGGTAGCTGCAGGGAAAGTGGGAGGACAACATATGATTAAGTGTTTGGAAAAAGATAGTGTGGAAACTGAATGAGTAATGCTGTCCTCCTACTGTCAAGGTGCCCTTAAGCAAGGCAATCAACCTCCGGCTGCTCAGCAGAGCTGGTGCTGGAGGTGTCGGTGTGTGCGGAGCTGATGTGAATCACTTGGAGAACATACTCAGTCAATATTGGTAAATAAACACTTAAAATAGAAAAAATATAAACATTATTGGCCAGTTGCACCTGACAGGTAGAAACTGGCTGCTGGTGCTGCGATTGATGGTCTAAATGGTATTAACAGAGTGGAGCCTCAGTGGGAGGCTTCGACACGCCCCTAACAAACGATGGAAACAAAGAAAAGCTATTAACATTCCTCTTCTTTCTCTCTACGTCTTTGCACTTATGGAAAATGCATTATCCAAATATGCCATAAGCAGAGCGTTTCCACAAACACAATTACTGCTGCAGCGGATGGATGTGCAAAACAGCAGCTCAGATGTTTGCGGCTGAGTGCCGAGGGCCGGGAAGCTAATGAATGATGAAGGATTGAACCCCACCTCCCTTGGGATTCAGAGAAAGCAGAGGGGTGGCACAGATGAGATGATACCGATGGGAAAAAAAAAAAAATGTTTAGCATGTTTTACATATCATACAAATCACATAAATGATTTTGATTCTCTAAATATTTATCCGATTGTGAGATAATTTTATACTTAAGCAGACTTTTGGTTGTCATATCGTCTAAAAAAAACTGTTGCTTTACATGTGAAAAATGCTTTTTATTCATAATAAATCTTATTTTGAAATTATTATATTGAAAAAACATTATATCTGCAAACTATACTAGTGCAAATCCTGCAAAACTGCCCTCTATACATGTATTTTGAGTGCCTCCACATTCTTGCTATTAATGTCTTTGTATTGTCTTATTCCCTTTAGATTTGAAGGGAGTACGTAATGAAAAAGTTATGGAAGAAGACTTTGTTTATATATTCATATCCAGCCCCAAAGTGTGACTCAAAACAGCAGAAATAGGAATGTTTTCTATATTTTACATCGCACCCTGTCTCCACCAGTGCTTCTCTGTCGCTGTGTAACACTCATTCGTCTTTTTTTCCTCTGTCTGACCTCATTCAGGTACAGATATTGTTCAGTGGCTGATGAAGAACCTGTCCATCGAGGATCCAGGCAAGTTTTGAAAAATGATACCAGACTGTGTTGAAATCCACCCGTGCAGCGGAGCGTTATTTACCAAAATACATGTAAATACTGCAATATCTATCATAAACAACAGCTCACTGGTGCACTATCCTAGGTTATAATAATCTGGGAGCCCATTGGCTGATGTTGTTTACAGTCTGAGTGGTTTGCTAATCTTGATAAACAAATATCTGAACAGCAATGCAGATAAATACAAAAAGATCATTAAAAGCTAAGCCATAGTCACACAATAGCTGATGTGATCGCTGTGCTGTGATTGCTTGTCGGCCAGCGCAGACTGTTTACTTGCGTGCAACCAAAGCTTGCTCCACTGCGACCGGTCAATACAAATGAAAACCAAACATGTACAATACCAGAATCTTCTTCTTTGCTTATAGATTTTGCTTTTATGTGCAGCTGTGTTTAGAGATCAAGATTAAAAAGACCACAAATGAGCAGTAATATTCAAGTGTAACGTGTGCTAAATGTGCCTTAAAGCTGTTACTATAAGATATAAGATATAAAATAAATAAGAGCTATAAGATTTATCTTAATGTTGACAAGTACTTGAAACAGGAGTTGGTCACAGTGTATAGTAGGTATTTCAGGTCTTTCATTAGTCAAAATCTTCAGATCAGCACTGATTTCTACCAACTTTATCAACAGCAACACTGACCAAAAATCAAAGTTTTCACCAAAATTCATTTTTCTCCAGTTGACTGAGTACAAAAACAACACAGGCTGAGCAGGAAAATAAGAAAGCTAGCAGGTTATTTAATATGGATTTGCCGTTTAGTTGACCTGACCTGAGGCACGGTGGTGGGAGAGCAGTGTTTGATGCCCACAGCCCGGACACTGAGTCAGTCATTGAGTCATCCATGATACATCCTCAGTCAACCTGCGTCACGGCTGAATCCTATAGCTTAAATCAAACGTGAATTCAAAGAGATATAACCGACAATCTATGCATATGGTAAACTGATCAGAAGCTGTAAGAGCAGCTGATGTGTGACCTTTAATGACATAAACATGATACATTAGCGGCTCTGCTCCAGTTCATCACCGTACTCTGAAATGCCACTTTTATTAAAGGGTAGTTTTGATTCCATATTCCTGATACTGTGAGCTGATTCCATCCAAGTAGATATTGCATCACAGATAAAGTGTGGAGGAGCCCGCTGTGATCTGTACACTTTGTTCTGTTCCTCTCACAGCTGAGGCCATGCACATTGGGAGCCTCATCGCAGCTCAGGGGTACTTCTTCCCCATCTCAGACCACGTCCTTTCGCTCAAAGACGACGGCACTTTCTACCGCTTTCAGGTGAGCAGGAGCATCGAGTGCTAGTACAGACTGGTTACAGGAGGAGTGGCTGCTTTTAGCTCATGTTCTCGACTGATCCTCAGCCTGCAAAACGCGAGGAGATTTGCCCTAAAGGTTGGTTTATGGTTACATTATCTGAACGCTTGAATAGGTAATTGGCGCTTTGTTGAGCCTCTCCTTTGTAACCCGATACTGAGGTGAATATCAAATATTTCTGAGAAAGCCAACACATTGATTTTGAAACGTTGTTATAATCACCATTACACAGATGAGATCACTGCTGAGGCAGCTGAGAGAAGTATCTGTCTCCGCATTTTGCGACAGCAGATTGAATTTGGCGAGAACATCTGCTGGATCAGTTTAGAGCTAAAGAGAGAAAAGGACTTTCTTTACAGTTCGTGCACAATATCCGGGACGTCTGTGTTGGGACAGAAACATTCATGTGCCAGTTTGAAATAAATATTAGGAGAGCTATGGTTTGTATCCACGCTGGCACCGTTCCTTCATCTCCTTTATGTCAGACTATCTGATGGACTGGGTCCTCAAAGGATGAAACTAACTAACTTTGGTGATTCCCTGATGTTTGTTCCACTAAAGCACCAACATATGGTGTCATATGAGGTCAAACTCTCTACTAGTTCTCTCATCTAGTGCCATCATTATGACAAAATCTGGAATTTTCCAAAACTTTGGCCTTTATCTGCAAAATGACATTCCCATCAGGCTCTTTGCTTTAAGTGCTGATTAGCTGACATTAGCATGCTTACATTAGCATTAGCAGGCTAAAACCAAGGTGGTTAACATGGCATTTTAAAAGTGATTTTGGGCGTTTAGCATTCCAGACCTGCTAGCATGGTTGCAAATGGCTGTTAACACTACACACGCCAGTTTTTGCAAAGATTTTATGAAATTTTAGAAATTAAACTTGGTTTGTGGTCATATTAGCTTAAAATAATGTTGAAAAACAGCAAGAATGAATGATTTCCACAAGAATGTGCCTTTTCTGATTGAGTATTTTTGTACAAGTGGTGTATTTTTTTTTTAAAAAAAAGGTGTATTATCTAATATTTGCTCTCAATCACAAGTGGATTACGATTCCCTTTACTCCACTAAATGCAAACTGCCCCTTTGTAACAGAGCTAAACTCAAACTCATCCTCTTCTTCATCGTGCATTTGCGTGAAAAGTCCAGCGAGGTTAATCTGATTGTGGGGGCGCTTACTCTCATAAAGACCCCAATCAGCTGTAGAAGATTACTCGTTCTCTGGTGGAATTACAACACACCAATCTTGATCTTGATGACAAAAGGTCCCGTCCACTGTCTACAGCTTCTTCAGTACTGTGTTGGCATCCTGTGACCCTATTAAAAATGAATGGCGATCTGTTAAAATATTCATCAAGCGAGCGAGGGAAGCAGGTCTTGGTTCGGGCTGAGTAGGCGGCAACCAAAAGCCCTGACAGAGAGACAGAGTGTAGTAGAGCAGTGCACGAGAATTAAAGCCTCATCAAGGGACCGAGAGGAAAGGAAAGGAAAGGAAAGGGAAGGAAAGGAAAGGAAAGGAAAGGGAAGCGTGCTGACATTTTACTCCTCCTTCACTGTTCACAGATAAGACAGTGACATTAAAGTCACAGATTAATTATGCCAGTCTGTTTTATCCTGAATTTCCTAATTAAAAACAGGCAACAGTGTTTTCACATTCCTCAGTGGGGAATGGCAAGGCAGCACATGGCGAGATTAGAATGATCTCTGTGTAGCGTCTTCCTCCTTCCTCCTTCCTATTCACTGAGTCTTGTTGCAGGGCTGAGTCTCCATCAGGAGCTGGAGGAGTGGTTTAATTAAACCAGACGGCAGTGCACATTACCGTGCTTTGACCTTGGATCTTCTCCTTCAAAGTGAAGTGGAAGAGAAGAGAAGAGGAGAGAAGAGGAGAGAAGAGAAGAGGAGGAGTACGAGGAGGAGGAGGAGGAGGAGGAGGAGGAGGGCTGTTTCACATAACAGAAAAGCTTCATAAAGATAATCACCGTTCATTAGCATTTCATTTTCCGGGCAAATTAAGTGTAATACAAAGAGACAAAACAGTTAACACCATGTAAAATCTCCCCCCTCCTGGAGGCGACGGAAGTTGGCTTTAAAACTTTGATTCAGATCCTCGCGAGCTATGTCAAACAGCAGTCCCATCAGCATCTGGTCCTTGCCTGCTGGCTTTATTGTTCTGCGTTTCCATTGTTTATTTTGCAGCTTTCATCGCTTCTCATTTTATCGTGTTGCTGCAGCACTCCCACGCCTCTGCAACACCCCAGGATGCCTCTTACTAGTGGAAAAATTCCAGGAGTCAGCTGTTCTGAATCTGCTCAGTCCCGACGACGATAGAAAATATTTTGATTGCTCACAAAGTGATGCAGGGCAATCGCAGCCGTGTCTCGGCGGCGAAACAACTGTCTCGTAAAGGTCATCGTCGTCACTCCGGTTTTCGCCGGGAAAGTTTTGAGTCCACGTTTACCTGAATTGTTTTGACTCTGAGGTTTTCCCTCCAATCACTAACCGATCACATCTTTTGACTCTCACCTTTCCACTTTGGTTTCCCGCCAGGCGCCGTATTTCTGGCCGTCTAACTGTTGGGAGCCTGAGAACACAGACTACGGTAAAAGCCTTTTAAGAGATGCACTGACGCTGTTGTGTTTAAATCATGCATTGTGCACAGAAACCGACGTATGCACTTTGTCTAAAGACCAGCCGGAGGAAAAACGTTGGATAGAAGAAGAGAAAATTAGTTCTTGTTTGATTTATTACTGTTTATTATCAAGACTTTTCAGTTTAGAGTAAAATGGGCCACGAGTTAGGACATTGTTACCATGGTGACTGCAAAGGTAGCAAAGTGCATATCAGTGGCACCTCCTACCCATCGTCCAAGTACAGTCGAATGGCGGACTCCTCCAATAACAATGATATTTACCTTTAAAGAGAGCTTATTACAGTACAACATGACAATACAATAATTACAGCAGTGTGAATATAGATATTGATCGTTGATTACGTTGATATACCTTTAATTTAAATGTGTACATATGTGGCAGGGAAATGAAGGTCTGATTCAAGGAAATTCATACACAGTCCCTCAAAAGCACTTGATAAAATCTTATATGGTGTTATGGTGCAATCACACTATATATCAGTTTACTGAATATGAACACAAATAGCCTCCAACGGAGCTAGTGCTATAGCACTACTTGTACCCTCCGCTGTAGGGAGGACCACTCGACAGGATTAGTCAATCACCGTTCCACTTCCTGCCCCTCATCCCGTCACAGAGGCAGCCATGGCCGGACTGTAGGGCTCAGTGCCTCTTCACACTCCACCTCATAATCCTAAAAGCAACAGATAGGTGAACGGGCGTCCTCTGAAACTGATTATACTCTCATAGCCTGGGAGGTGGGGAGAGGTGAGGCAGGTGCATAGGAGATGAGAGATGCATGGACGAGGGGATGAATGGCGAGGCCAGGATGTGCACACCGATAAATCCCGGTATTCGATCCTCTCTGTCTGACTCTCAGCTATCTACCTGTGCAAGCGGACCATGCAGAATAAGACGAGGCTGGAGCTGGCAGATTATGAGGCGGTGAGTGCTGGACTGCTCCTCTAAGCTATTACTTTTAAGTATTGATCCGTGTGTCAAGCTCGGGGCAGAAAAACACAACTTAAATGTCAGATTTGTGTGTGTCTGTAATAACATAAGACCTAAGCTGCACCTGAGAACATAAAACAAACTTAAAAAAACAGTCAAATATCTTGATATTGAATTTTATTTTTTCATCTTTTGAGGATTTTTGATCGCAAGACATCTCTGTGTCTTTATCCTGCCTCTAACAGGAGAACCTAGCCAGGCTGCAGAGAGCCTTTGCCAGGAAGTGGGAGTTTATCTACATGCAGGCTGAGGCCCAGGTCAAGTAAGTGTGCTCGGTTACCACGGCAACACATGAAACTACAAAGCGCGCAGTGATGTCATTCGCACCTCAGGTACAAGATAAACAATACAGTGTAATCTCAACGTGACCTCCCATATCACGAGCAGTGAGTGTTTCTGACAGACTACATTAACCCTCCTGTAATGGCATTTCTTACAACATTACCTATCCAGTGTTACAGGGGCACCGCGGGTCTGCTGCTTTATGTTTCTAAGGTAGATAACATGATGTATCAGGTTTTTTTGAAAATCAAGCAATGATGGACACTGCGCTTTGGAAATAAATGGAAAATGAGAGACAGAAGATAGAGAGAGGAGGATGGACACCTGCACCTACCGTCTTTGATTTATTCATGGATATACACTGAATCCAAGGAGGAAACACTTGCAGTATTTCCGACCAGGTCTTTGAAGACAGACACAAAGCATTACTGCCCCTGCACGATCTTCACAATTCACCTGTGACCCACAATTTAAAATATATGATTGGTTTGCCCCCGTGTATTAAGGCCCTTCCTGCAGCAGCCAGGGTTCAGTCCCAGCCTGAAGCCCTTTTTCTCCATGTCATCCCATCTGTCTCCCCTCTGATTTTCAGTGTCTGCAGGCGTCACTATTGACTTAAACAATACTGTGATCGCCCTGTCAACATTTGTAAGAAGCTGTCGGCCTCACAGAACAATGTTCTTTTGTCCAAGGGACATGATTTCCATATTGATCTCGGCCATTTACATATAAATAAAATTGTAAACATCACCTAAGATGCCAGGAATGCAAATTACAGTTCTCCCAACATCAAGATCTACCCTCTGTGGCCACTTTATTGGGTGCGCTTTTAAAATCTAAAGTAATAGATTATCTCACAGTACTGATGCATTCATGTTTGTTTGTGAAATTACTCAAATTGCCAGATGTGGAAAGACAAAGGTGTGGAGCTCTGAGTAAAAGTGTAAAGCAGAATACGATTAGAATAGTCAAATGAGGTAAAAGTACTTAAAAATCTGTGTTTACGTACGAGTAAGTTCTTGATTAAATGTTATATTCCACGCTTGCTTAAATAGTTGAAACAGATTTCTTTGTGCAGCCCACATTTCCAAATAAAGACACTAGAGTGGATGCAGGTTTGCAGGACCACACTATCAGCATTGCACAAAGGGCTGATGTCCTTGCTGTAGGTTTGTACACAGTGTCTCACACTCACACACACACACAGAGGAGATGTTGCACAGACGTGTGCAGGGACCGTGCCAAATCTTTGAGCACATGAGCTTCAGTACTGTTAAAACTGATGGACATATAGACTTTATAATCTCCGGACCGTCTATCTCTCTCTCTCTCTCTCTCTTGTTCTTATCCTTCCATCCTGACTGCCTCATCTAATGCTGACGCCAGGGAAGCTGTGTGCTGTATTTCTCACACTGACTGATCTCATCTGCAGGATCGACAGGAAAAAGGACAAAACTGAGAGGAAGATCCTCGACAGCCAGGAGAGAGCCTTCTGGGACGTCCACAGACCTGTGGTAAGCCTCTGTCTGTGCGCCTGTGAGACTGTGGCCGCCTACCTCGTCTTCCCTCCGCGTACAGTCTCTTAAATGTCTGTAATATTATTTTTTTGTGCTTCCTTCAGCCTGGGTGTGTCAACACGACAGAGATGGACATCAGGAAATGCAGACGCATGAAGAACCCACATCGAGTTAAGAAGGTATAAGCTCCAATGACAAGGGTGTGACTCTAATCCTTCTAATGCGATTTAAAGGATTTTTAAAGTGAATAAAAAGGTTTTTTTTATTGATACTTGATTAGAAATGCATATACACATGGAAAAACACTTTGAAATCATTGGACTTATTATTGACAAGTATCTCAATCATATCTCAAATCATTTACAACACGGTGCGCTGTGGCTTTCTTGGCAGCTGTTTGCACGCCTGAAAATAACACAATCTGCACAATCTATCTTCCCATTACCTCTCCCACCTCTCCTCTCTCATCCTGTTCACGCGGCCCAGTCAGTGTACGGTTTGGCGGAGGAGGGAACGCAGTCTCAGAGTCCCATACATACTCCCTCGCACCATTGCAGGAAAGGCACCAAGGAGGATGTGGAGAAAGAGGTAAAAAAAAAAAAAAGAAAAAAGGATGAATTCGCCAAAATGATCAAATCACACGGACAAAACTCTATATTTACTCCCCACCGGCATTTGATTTCATCCCCATAGTAGTATTGCAGGGAAGATTGGTAGCCTTGACACCCCATTTTACATTTTGTGCAACTGAGTCAAACGTTGCAGGACCTCTGCTGTACTGCTTTGGAGCACAAAAGGAAGCGATTTCCACCAAAAAACATCATCATATAATTAGTTCAAGGGTTACAGCTGAGGTTACTGTAAATGTAAATTAGTAATACAGAGGTTTGCTGCAATCCAGAGATTTTCAGGACATTAAAGGCACTCAGTATTTGATTATTTTCACTTTTTCTATTTCTCCAAGCACAGACAAACACTGACTCCTGTCATCTCCTCTCTCTCAGATCTTATTCCTGAACACCCAGCTAGATCGTCACCGTATGAAGATGTCCAAAGTTGCTGAAAGGTACAGGAAACTCACTTCCAGGCTGCACTAAAATTAACGCACATCACGGACAGCGTGTCTCGTCTTTATCTTCTCAATCTACGCATTATGCGAGTTGAGAAGGAGACACCAGATTTTCTCATCAAGAGGGCGCCCGCCTGCTTCCCCATCTGCTGTGCTCACTCTGACCATCTATAATCAGACAAACCTGACTTCCCTTTTACTGTATCTGCAGGAGAGCAGTGGCAGATGGAGTTAATTTGGTTTTGACACCCACTCTGAACCTGTGTTGTGGTTTTTTTTTTTTGGTTACGGATATAGAAGAATGAAAATAGCATCAATTTCACAGAACTTGTTTAGGTTTTGGGATGATTTGGGTTTGGGATGCTTCCCAAAGTTGGAATAAGAGTCCGAGGTCAAGGCACAGGCCGGTGCACTCAACATGCACGTCGCTGGCAGCCAGCGGAAAAGAAATAGTAAGCATATAAACTTAAATTATGAGCAATGATTAGATGAATGAAGGGATCCAGAGATACCGTGCCATCAAACTGTCTCCACTCAAACTTTATTTATCACATTATTACATTATCACACAGTGGGAACATTTCAACCCGCTGCCATTTAAAAGATCCACATCTGAAATATTGCGAAACTTGAACTTAGAAAATTTGCTTTAAAAAGAAATCTCATTGTGCTGGGAGGGTTTTCACCGCTTTAATAAAAAGGTTCAATAAAGACAAAGACGAATTGAAGCAGGCAGAGGTGTTTGCACTTGGTGGCGTAGCTGGGTGCAGAGAAAAGTCAAAATTTCTAATATCAAAAATATACTGCTGGGAGGAGACAGGGCCTGGAGTTGAAATTACAGCGTTTGTCACAAATGTTTGATTTATGCAGGCACATTTTACTGAACTGCATTTCACTGTAAAGGCGTTCTTGTTATTGTGTCCACTTTCTATAGTGAAAGAGACACACAAAGCCGTATGTATGCATGTGTACCGTATGTGTTTCCAGTCCTCTCAGTCCTATATTCAGCTCAGTCACCTCACAGCACAGCAGAGAACTGTGATTACTGCTGGCTGCTGCGCTGCACTGCCTCCCTGACCCTTTAACCTCCTGAATACACCCACAGAGCTGAGTTTAATTGATGCTCCACAGAGCGGAGGGTTTGGGGGCATTTATCCAAACACTACAAGGAGCAACATGCCAAACAGCATCCATCACGGTGCACGGTAACATTCAAAACAACCCGGTATCATAAACGCATTTTCAGGAACAAATCTGTCAGATATAATCACTTTTTGCGTCAGTAAGCGTATGATACCGCTGTAGCTCGGCAGGTTTTCTGTCAAACATCGAGCTGTTGCACTAAGATTGAACTGCTGCTGAAGCCTGATGAACATAACCAATGATGAATGAGTTGACTGAACCGCTACAGGTAGAAAAGCACTTCCTAACATGTGCATGCACAGTGTAATCCTGATGAATTAGTCTCTGCAGTCTCAACAGTGTGTACCATGACACTTTAAAACCCTCTTCATATAGATGTATAGCACTTTAAAGGTCCTTTAAGACAGTGAAAAAGCTGACAGATGCACTGGGAAGTAGCCTGAAGATACTCACCGTACAGTCGAAGGCAGGCTCTCGCAGGATGACGCTTCGCTTCCAGTTTGATAGTTCTCACTCTTCTTCGGGTTGGAGGTTTCATGCCAGCGATGCAAATCACCAAAGTGCTTTGAAGATAGTGAGCCAAGATAATAATTCCCTCTTGAGGAGTCAAAACATTTATTTTGCCCATAATTGATGTTCTCATTCGAGCTTTTTTGGGTGTATTCACTTGTTTCTAGATGCTCTTAAATCTCAGTAATTAAAGCTTGTTTTTATCTTAGTGCTCAGAGGAAGATTTTCTTGCAACTAAATCTGTGCACGATAAACAAAACAGGAGATATAAACACCCAAACTATCCACAAGCACAGGTTGAATTGAATTGCATCCTTGCGTAGACTCGATAAGTGGATGCAGCTTCTTGATCTGAAGAGTTCAACCAATGCAGAGGTGGCATGAACTGACATTGTGTCTAATGGGCAACAGGAGGTGACTCCACCAGCTGCAAAAAGAAGTTTCTTAATGAATCAATCGTCTCCATCATTAGGTGTGAGTCTTGTTAGATACAGCGCATTGGTCATTTTGCAATAGATGACCCCCTTTAAGAGTAGACAGAAGATAGAGCAGGACATGCTTGCGGGCATTGCAATCAAGCAGGATAGAGTCATAACTCCAACTTACCATATGTTGTTTTTCAATAAAGTTTATTCAGATGAGTTATGGACGGTGTAGGACAGAAGTGTCATTTTGTTTTAATACGTTTTGGAATTGTGTTTTAAAGTTTGGGCATTAAAACGTTTTCAGCGTCCAGCTGCTGCTGATGCGCTGTCTGCTTCACTGCGTCTCTCAGCTGTTATTTATCTCGGGCTATCAGAGGAAAGTAGTGATTCATATCTGAGATCTCTCATCAGATGTTCCTGCCAAATGATTTTTTTGATAATTTAGACAGTTTGCCTCCGGAAACCTTCACGTTATCAGATTAATGGAGGACATATTGATCACAGTGAGCAAAAGGTCAAAGTGTTGCAGTAAAACTTTGTTGCCCTCACACTCTCCTGTCCTCTGTCCCCTGTGTTGTATTTTGGTTGTTTTGTTGTGTGTTGTGTGTCTGTTTGTGTGCCAGTCTGATAAGCTACACTGAGCAGTACATGGAGTACGACCCGTTCATGACTGCACCCGAACCGTCCAATCCATGGACCAGTGATGATCCGACCCTGTGGGACCTGGAGGCCAGGTACAAAACCAGAACCCGCAGCAGGTTCACTCCGACAGCCAGCGAGTTTAACTGCATATAAAAGTCAGATGGATAGAAATGCACAGAGACTCTGATAATTATGGCCTTTTCTTAAATGAATATTGACATAAAATGGGCTTTTAATTAAATTTTCAGTAACAAAGCGGGTAGAGAAAAATCGATGTCGCGCTATTAGGTTGTACTGTTTTTCTCCTAAGTTGTTTGGTTGGGAGTAATTGCATTTTTGTTGTTGTTGTTGTATTTCTTGCTTAATTGTTTGTGTAATTACTTCCAGACCAAAATGAATTTTATGAAAACCCCACAGAAAAAATAACCACGCTGACAGAAAATAAGCACCTTGTTTTGTTTTCAGTTATAACAGCGACTGCAGTGACTTGATGCTTTTGGGGGAAATTAAAGGCTCAGTCAGCGGCCGCGAAATGCTCGAGGGCCTACTGGAGAAGATTTCTTCACTAGGCACTAAAAATCTGTTTAATTGTTGCTGGATGATACTTCACAGAACCTAAATGTCACTTTTGGACTGTTTGCTTCACCTCGCATTCATTCCTGGCTGAAGATATTCTCAGCTGCTTTTTGTGGCTCCAGAGGGAGCAGTGTGACGTCTGAACGATGTCCTCGAGTGAGGTCACTTGAGTGCGCCGACGACTGCGAGTCTGAAAATTAACAAGATTTTATGTGTGTGTGAGCTTACCGTGTTGCTGTGAACCTGTCATTTTATCTGCTTCATGTTGGCACCGTGAGGCTACTTGAGTTGCGAATATAATGCATTGTGGGTAATGTAGGCGCCAGGTTCTGTTGCATCAATTTTGAGCTGTTTAACAAAATGTTATTTAAAATCCATCAAACATCAAATGAAGCAACACAAACAGAAACAAATGACTTTTTTGTATGAATCTAATTTAGTTCAAAAACATGCGAAAAATTACTTTTCTGCTTGGAAAGATTTTTTTTAGCGTGTTTTTGATACAACTTTTACAAATCCAAACTTTCTAGAGGAAGTACCCAGAACCAGGACACAATAAAACTCATTTCTGCCGTGTGCCGGATATTTATTGGTGATTATTTTGAGTGACTGGCCATTTTCTGGAGTCAGGAAGGTCATTCAAAGGTCATTCAGCTTACTCAATCAATCCAAATCAAATAATCCACCTCCCTTTCAAAGTCACAGTAAAACATTGGACAATGTCAAATTATTGATCATCCATTGAAATGTTATCTGGAGGTATGAAGGTCATGAACTGAAGCCTAACCTCTTGGCGAGAGCGGTCACAGCTCTCAACAAGTCGCCCTGTGCTCTGCACTCGTGGCCTGCCTGAATTATGAAGGCATTAATTAGAGCCGACGTATAATCATTGTGCCTAATGTAGCTTAATAATTCAGCTGAATTGATTAATTGCAGGATAGGAGAAAATATATTCCCCCGCGGAGATTAAAATGATTGGATTTTGGATGAGCGTTGTCATAATGCGCAGCTTTCCAGACAGCAATATCGCATCAACATCAGCCCTTTCAGACGTCCAAGAGACCAATTGAATTTAAGGTTTTAATGTCTCGTGCTTTCTTCTGTATTCATCCATCAGCCCACCCCACACTCCAACATTTCCCTGTAATTTAATCTCTACTAATCATTTTAATCTTAACCTCCGTGCAGCAGCTTCAGGTGGGTGTTTTATACAGCCTCTCTCTCCTCCCACTCTCCTCCAGTAAGGAGCCCAGTCAGCAGCGGGTGAAGAAGTGGGGTTTCTCTCTGGAGGAGGCCCTGAAGGACCCGGCAGGACAGGAGCTCTTCCTCAAGTTCCTCGAGTCAGAGTTCAGCTCAGAAAACCTGCGGTGAGCACACAAGACTCTTCAGATGCAACGTTTTAATGTTACGGTGATTTGTTTATTCATTTATGTATTTATTGTCTTTTTCATTTGCTTTTCTAAACATGCTGGGCTCCAGTGAGTGAGAAAAATCTTTACTTTACGGTTTTGTATTTATGTTAGGCAAAAGTTTCTTTCTGCATGAGGAGAATTCAACCCGCTAACACATGATCCTGTGTAAATTTCAAGCTTTTTGAGCATTCGTGCCATTTTGAGGGAAGCAACAACAATCATTGAAAAGCTTTCACTGCTCTGAAAATAGCCAGAAAACAGAGATTTCTTCTTTGGCGTCCCGATTGTTCCAACCTACCATTTCAACCCACTTGCACGCTGTAAACATGGGAAGAAACAAATCACACCTGGGAGACTTTGCGGTTCCCGGTTGTTTGGGGGGTACTTGACATCTGTGCCTGGAACACAGAAAGAAAAGAGAGACACTCAGTGAAATGATGTAAACACAACACTTCAGGATAAACCAGAGCAGGAAAAAGGATGCTGCTGAGCGGCACTGTTACTAACATTATCTTTCACTTGGACGTATAGTTACAGCCATCTGTAACTGTATCTGTATCAGCAAACCGTAATTTCTTTGACAATAATTCAATCACTATGAAACCTGTTGAGACACTGGCCAAAAAAAAAAGCAATGCAGCGCTTCAGAGTATGATCAATATAATCAGTATAATCAATATTTGTATTAGTTTTATTGTTGTGTGTGCAGCTGTGTATAAAAATGCATTAAAAGCTTTCAGTTGAAGATTTTGGCAATACACACATTTATAATATCACTCAAGTCTGTGATTCAACTATGGAGCTTTATCTTAGCTTGAATTAGCCTAGATTAGCATAAATACAACAAGCAGGGGGAAACTGCTAGCTTGCTAGCTAGTTCTCACCGATAACCCATCGACTAGCTTGTCCCCACAGGTCAATAATACACAGGTCAACACTGACACCACTAGAGGTGGTATCTTGTTGGTTTCAAGTCAACAAAAACAAAAATGTAAAAAATAACCACAGAACTTCAGTACAGCATCTCCGCTAACAGCACAGTTACAGCATGTAGCGCCAACAAATTGTCGTTTTTACATTTGTGTGTGTTCTCAATGCTTCCAAACAAGGTGCGGACACATAGGAGACAGGAAGTGCATACCATTTTATACCATTCATGTGTCTTATCTTTTCTGGTTAATGTAGCACAAAACTTTGTTTAGCTTCTGTTCTCTGTGCTAGCTGATGCTAGTGTCGTATAGCTACTGAGGTGGCCATTTTGTGTCTAGCTTGTCTCAGACTTGGAGCTTTCAGCATCATATAGCTGCACCTTCGTGTGAGATAAACACTCACACACATTCATACACATCAGGCCTCTAGCATCTAAAGATAACATACAGCCAGTAAACAGCAAAGGCATTGATAATCACCCGTATCCCATAAATCAACAGTGGAGGAAGCACCTTGCAGCTGTTAGATGATCTGTGTCTATGTGTGTGCGCTTGTATCTGTAGCCTGCTAATGTGCAAGTGTGTCTTGTTCTTGTAATTCAACAAAGCAGTTGTTTTCAGACACTCATAGTTTATTATCTCAGTGCAAATATTACCTCCATCCTTCATTGAGGCCCACAGATTCGTGGACTTATATCAAGTTTAGACCTTTACTGCAGCAGAGCAGCAATAAGTGGAGGTGGTTGTCATGTTAGAGGGAGAGGGAGCATCTTTAAAAACCAAAGAGAGAGAGAGGGAGAGACTAGGAATCGTAGTGTGAGAATGAACTGTGAGAGATAGCATGGGGGTTGTTGATACCTCTGAGCTACAGGAGATAAGACACACACACGTACACACAGCATGAGAAAGAGAGCATACACCCTTATCACCTCTCCACCATCTCCTCACCCCTCTCTCTCTGTTCTTCTTCTCTCTTGTTCCTCTTTTCCTGACCTTTAATTGCTTTTGCTTTTATGAGGGAGCTTTTGGAAGAATGACAGCGAGTGAGAAATAGACAGAGTGAGCGCGAGCAGCAGACCCCAGAGGTGTCTCTCTCTATATTGTTGAACCAGTCCACAGATCAATATAGATAGAAACCAATATTGGATGCAGCTAGCCCGTGGCTCTCTGCTGCCTCTGGTGTTTAACACAGTTCATTCTTGCTTTCCTGCACATCCACTGTCTTGTATTGGGTGAAAGTCTGAAAAGCATGTGGTGAATTATGTAAAATTAATACAGTGAGATGTTGAAAGTGGCTATTGGAAGTCACAGCTCATGCTTCATGTCTTTGAGGAGTTTCTTCCTAATAATACTGCTCACATCAGACTCTGACTGAGAGCCACGACTTTATCTGCTTTCTGCGTCTTTGTGCGTCTTTCTGCGTCTTTGAGAAATCTTACAGAGATTTAACAGATTCTGGATCCTGCTGGTTTTGCTCTGCAGGGCCGGCAGCTGGTGGCTTTTAGACTGTGCCTTGCAGGTGTTTGCGGCATTGAAGATTCAACTCCATGTGCTGTGTTCCTTTCCCTTTGATTTAGTGTAACATTTACTGGTGTGCAGACAGTTTCTCTAAACAAATACATTTAAACAATTTAAGTATTCCCATACTAAATCTTAAAGCCATTAATCGCAAGATAATTCAACTTATTATTTGGGTTTTAATTGCTTTAGAAAGTCGTCAAATATGTTTGAGGCATAATCTGACAGAAATCATATTTAATCAGTGGGATTGTTCAACTAAAGCTCATTTTCAGTGTAACCAAGTGAAATTGCCCAGTCCTGCTCCCTGATATTTGGATCATTTCTGGATTAATTTCCACTGTGTGAAACATTAATCTCTCACAGACAAATCCTGTGCATAGTCGTGCATGAGGACCAGTTTGTTTAGACTCTCTTTAAGTCAGATCATCACCTGAGGTGGTTTTGATGCGTGTTGCAGGTTCTGGTTGGCAGTGCAGGACCTGAAGAGGATGCCCCAGCAGGACGTGGCGCAGAGGGCGCAGGACATTTGGGCAGAGTTCCTGGCGGAGGGAGCGCCAAGCTCCATCAACCTGGACTCCCACAGCTATGAACGCACGAGCCAGAACCTGAAAGACCCTGGACGATACAGCTATGAGGATGCACAGGTGAGCAAACACACGGGAAGAAAGGGAGAAGGAATGCAGAGGTGTTGTGCATTTGAACTCAGGTTATTCAAGTTATTAGTACTCAAAAAGACATTTGGAACTCAAACCAGAGAAATATTGTCATTACGCAGGCGTCTGTGGTAGCGCAATAACAATGATATTAAAGTATTTCTCATTTTGCTGTGGACCCAACTGTAAAATCTTCAGGGACTCCAGTTTTAACGTTCCCATTTTTAATGCAACGCGTAAAAAAATGAGTAAAATTGAAGAACAAATGACAAAAATCCTTTCAAAACCTCATTTACTCCCTCACCTCACACGCACAAATAACAATATCTACAACCTGCACACGTTTGACAATCACAATCAAAAGCGACCGAGCGAGAGAATAATCCATGTACTTAAAAATGCCAAGAGGAGGCTCCTGTTGGCGACGCAGGAGCCTCCTCATTCACACCTGCCAGCTGAAAGGTTAACCTGTTTGGCTAAACTGAAATTCAGTAATACACATAAATAATACACCTGCTGGCCTTTTAACACACAGAGTACACCGGTTAAAGAGTGAGCCTCTGCACTGCTGCTGCCAGCTGATCGGACTTAAACTATAAGATGCATGCAAAGACATAAAATATTGACCCGGTTGTGTAATTGATACACACATTGTAAGAGCACCGTGGTGTACGACCACCATTATTAAATCAGATAAAACACATAATCAGATAAAATACATAACACTCTAAGATGATGAAATGAAACTGCACTTTAGGATTCTTCAGTTCAGATGGAGGCCAGCACAGTTTTATCAACGCACACTTAAAGCGCTTGACATAAAGCATTAGACATAACAACACCAATAAATAGGATATACGCATTTATTTCACTTTCTTGCAGAGAGATGAGGAACATCAGTACCACTGATTACTGCATACTGTAGTTATGTAGGTAGCATCTGGTTAGCTTAGCTGAGCATACCTGAGCCAGAGTGGCTCCGTCTGAAGGTAACAAAACCTGCCTACCAGCACCTCTAAAGCTGCCTACTTAACATGTGTTATCTTGTTTGTTTACTGAGTACAGAAACAGACGAATTATGTTTTGTTTTTATGTTATGAACTATGTTTTCCTGTATTTTGTTTACAAAGTCTCGGTTTTGCACACATTGTTCGACTTTATTGTCTGTTTTTGTGGTTTATGTTACTCATGCTTATTCATTCTTTGTATTTATACATTCACGTTTCCCACGTGTGTAGCATTAAGGGAGCAAAACCTCAAACCTTGAGTGTTATCGGCTGACTCTCAGGCATTTTCTCAGCCACACAGGCTCCTACAGGAGTATTTCCTCACTGAGGCAGGTCGGGGTGTAATAGGGAGTAGGTAACAAAGCTCAGTTTCCCCACCTTCTGTCACGCTGCAGGGAAACGTTTCAGAACGAAATACACCAACCCTTTTAATTTATATCTCCTCAGGTGATCAGTGTCAGCGCAGCCTCTTCAGAAACTCTATCCCACACTGTTGTCTGCCCCATTTGTCTTTCTTACACGCTTCACCACTATCATCTAATGGGTTTATATTGTGGAGTGATTTCTAGAGCGTACGCCTCACTGGGAGATGGAGAAGGCTGGTGGGAAGTAGTGTTGGGGGTTGGCTGGTGTCTATCAGACCTCTCCTGTATGTGGCTAAAAAAGAGATTCCTCCTGTCGGTTAGCTGGCAAACACCTTCCTCCCCCAGCGACTGCCTCGTTTAGGTTGCTGACCGAGTTTGCCACTTTTGCATTAGCACAGAACCATTTGTATATATTCTTACAAGTGAAAATGACGTGTCCTCTCTGTCTCTCTCTCTCTCTCTTCAGGATCACATCTACAAGCTGATGAAAAGTGACAGCTATACCCGCTTCCTGCGCTCCAACGTGTACCAGGACCTGCTGATGGCAAGGAAGAAGGTAAGCGTGTGTCTATGTTTGACCTCATCCCACGGGGCAGTCTCATATTTTGTGCAGTTGGCTGCAGGGAGACGTCTTAAAGGGTCGATTCGTAGCCATCAATGATGCAGGAGCATGAAGTGTGCAGATGCACGACATTCCTGATTTTTTTCCCGCATTCGTGAAACCGCTTCGACGACTCCTCCCAGCCATTTTAGAGTGGAAAGTTCTGTAAAACGCATGATACGCATGATATGTCAGCTTTGAACATCAATATGCTTTATCATTTTTCCCTTTGCCTCTCCAGCCTGAAACAGAGCAGGGGCGGCGCACCTCCCTGGAGAAGTTCACTCGCAGCGTGGTGAGTGTCCCGTCGCATCCTCTTTTACCGCTGCTTTCATTTTAGGAGAAATTGTTATATCAAAAACGTCACTGTTGCATCATAGAAGGAGAGTTTGTGGGAGCAATGGGGGAAAAATATTCTTGAAACTACTGTATTAGAAATTATTAACTAGATTCTTTACAGGTTTATTAGATATTACAATATTTGTTCCTGTTAAAAGATCAATATGTGCTTTAAAAAAGGTTTAATGTGCTCAGACGTTCTCACCGATAACCCACCGACTCCTGTGGGGACGCGTTCGTCTTAATAAAGCATTGCTTGCAGGGATGGTGGAGATTCAATTCAGTTTTATTTGTATAGGACTAAATCAAAACAAGGGCATCTCAGGGCACTTTACATGTAGAGCAGGTTTCAAATTACACCAAACAAGATTTAGGATAAATGGAGAAAAGGTGGATTTTGTGTCAAATTCAAGCTAAATAAAGGATGAAGATGAAGACGTTGTTATGCATTACTGACCAAATTCATGTAGTTTTAGTCAAAAAGAGGCAGGTCGAGGCCTTTGAGCTTTTTAACCATAACATCTTTTCCTAGACACGCTTAGAAAATCCATGAATAAACATAATTCAAGTCTAACTGGCCCTAATGTCCTTAGTTTGTTAGTGCACCGTCTGTATTAGCTGTGCACGGCTGCTCATTTCTTTGAGATGCATTTTTTCGCAGACCAGTTTTTCTTTTCATTCACTTTTTCTCCCACGCTGCTTTTCTGAATCCTCAGAAAAGCTTTTACCTTGATGGCTTTCCGACAGCCGCCACCCTCACCTCACTCCGCTCTCTCTGCTTCCGACCAGGGCAAGTCACTGACGGGCAAACGCCTGACGGGCCTCATGCAGTCGTCCTGACAAGGCCTGGATCAAGAGTAGGAAGAACCATACCCAGAAGAGCTGCTTACCCCTGGGGAGCAGGTGGAAAAAGACCCTGGGGTGTTTGGGTGTGGCCGTGGGAGGCGGGTGAGGGCGCCAAACGAGCCTTGACTGCTGGTCTGGACCGCCGCCACGTTTGAAAATCACCTCAGATCAATTCAAGAGGACCGACATCATGCAATAAGTCACCAGACCTGACACCGGGACAGTGCTGTCACAGTGTAGAGGATAAACAATGCTAATCTTCTGAGGTTTCTACTCAAACGCCTGCACGCCGCCGGGCTCTGTTGTCTCTCTCTTGTTGTCTTTCTCTACTATCTACACTCATGTTAATAAGGTACCCGAGGAGGCTACCGCTTTACTTTCAGTGCTATGAACATGGAATGCTTGAATGCCGTCAAATTGAGACTTAGATTAATGCTGTAGCTAGCCGTTTTATCTCATGTCATTCACTGGGGCGATATAAGACGATACAAAGGTGATGAGGAGGGTTCACGGTCACCCTCGAACTGAACCTGTACTCAGTTTTCACACGGATGACAGTCAGACATCCTGCTTTAATAGTGTAACAGGTGGAGTAGTGCACCGACTTTTTAGCATATCAGCTTTTGGATCAAACCGCTAATGCTGGATGGCACAAGATTAACAGCCTCTGCGTGGTTTAGCTGGTTACAAATGTGTGTTTGTTTCATATAATTATAAACTAATATTTGTTTTTAATTATTCATTACAGACTGATTGACAGCTTGTGTTATTTATCCTGTAAACACCTCGACCCGCTCTGGTACAGTAAGACGTTCCTGAAAAAAAAAAAAAAAAAAAAAAAGCAGGTAAACAGGAAATGAACTTTTTTTAAAATATTTGGCAGAAAGAGGTGTTTTTAGTGTTTTTCAGTTGCTGAAATGATAAAGGGTGCGATCAGCAGCGACTGTAGTCGTCATCAACAGAAAAGCCGACGAAAGTGTCACATTAATAATTAGCTATCTGTATTTCTTAGATACATTTTAAAAAAATCCTAACTAATGAATTACCACTGCCACTGTACAGCCGCACTGAACGGACAGGTGTAATCCTGTTGTCATGAAAACCTGTTGGGGGGGCCGATCACTCCTACTAAAAACAGGTGTGACTTTAAAAACACTGATCGAATGTTAGGCTTTACTCTTCTGAACATTCCACTTCAGACGGCCACAACAAGGTTTGACCATGCTTCACCTTATGTAAAGAGGACCACGATAATAAAAGATGAATGCACAGCAAAGACGGGGGGAGGACTTCGCCCATTATTTCACACGTGTTCGCTCATTCCTGCAAAAGTATTCACCTCTAAGTGGAAACAGAGAAAGTTTTCAGAGCAACCCAGGGGAGCAATGGAGCCAAAGACCCACTTCTGAACTTGAAACAGGTACGTCTCTGCTCTTTATAGGCTCATACTGCCCTCTAGTGCTACGGAGGAGTAAGTGTCTCTTAATTTTGGTCTCATAGTAAATGGGACACAAGAACTATTACATTAAATCAGGATGACAGGCATGTAAAAATACCAAATGAGCATTGATGTTTCATCATTAGCCATTTCAAATAAAAATAACCAATATTTCCAAAAAGTCATTAATTTGAATGTTGTATAAAACTTGAGTTACGTGACGGTATGAAAATCGACTTGAAATTCATTATCAGATCCAGCTGTGCAGCTCTAACCCAATCACACACACTGAGCTCTGTGACGGCCGAGGGTGGATGCAGACTCCCTGTCACAGTAGTGCAGCAGCGCCCCCTGGTGGAGCTTCAGTGGAAAAGTGTTACAGAGTTACTTCCAGCCTTCTTGTAGCTGAGGGGTTGCCACAGCTGATCCAAACCCACATCTGGCATTTAGGCTTTTTATGCCTGACGTCCTTCCTGATGCAACCCTCCTCAGTCTCCAGGCTTGGGACCAGCACCAAGCATCCACAGGCTTGTGCATCCACAGTGGCTGGGGAGCAATTTAGGACACTCTCACATTTGGACAGGAGGAGGTAGGGACTGTACCAACAACTCTTTTATCAATAATTAATCCTTAATATTCCTTTTTTCCTGTAATCCCATGCAGTAATGCTTCCACATGAGGTCCTGACTCCTCCTCCAAGAATGCATTTCAACTTAACAGAGACCAGTGACCACACTGTGCGGTTTAAAGAAGGACAGGACAATCTGTGCGATGCTATCAGGAATATATATATTTCAGAAACAGCTGCTTAAGTACTTTCAGCCACACCATGCAGAACATACACTGCCACCGCTGTCCTGCAGAAACCTTGCACCTTCACGCCCGTATGACAGAAAAGCAACACAAGCTGCCGCGTGTTAAAATGTCCCTGTTGTATCAGGCAAATCAAATCAATTGATCACGTGTGGAATGTTAAAGGAATACTGCACCCTAAGATGCTCTCATCATCCACTCACCATTAAGTCTGTTGAAGCAGTAATAACCGTGATAAAACCAATACAAGGCGTCTGGACCAAAGCTCTTCTGGCTCTAACTTATTGCTTTGGTCATTTTTAGAACTACTGATCGCTGGTCACCGCTGTTGCTGCACAGACTGGGCGTGAAGAAGCCCAGCTTAACCTGGTGGTCTTGAGAGTGTGAGGGTAAAGATACAGTATGCAATACTCGTGTTCCTTTATGCATTAAAAAAAAAAGATGAACACCAGTGGAGAAATGAGCCAGCCTTTCTCTAACAAGGGAACAAGGTTTATGAAGGACGTGTAGAAAATTCACACAGATATATAAACTGTAATTTGTCAAGGGTGAAATAACATTGCCACAGGAGTCAACAGATCCTGCTCTCCTCCTTTACTGAAAAAAAAAACATTTAAAGGGATATTTCAGATTTTTTTAAAGACAGGTTGCATGAGGTATTTATCTGTAGTCAGTGTATTACATCCGGCAGATGACAGTCGGCATGTTACCAACGCTGAGAAGCAGCAGGGGTATCGGTGTAGTAATGCACTGCAGCAGACAAGGTCTGCAGCAAAACATTCCTGTCAGACAGCTCCTTCGTGACGGGAAACTGAAGCTGCTGTGCCGCTCTCTCTCTCCGAGGCCACCAGCCTCCTCCGACAGAAACTGTGACTTTACCTCGCAGAGCAAAGGAGTTACCGGTCAACTGGAATCAGCTACGAGCAACTTTCACACGCTATAAACTAAAACGGCTTGTTTCGGCAAAGGAGTCTGGTGGATTTAAAGAGACCACAGATGAATTTAAAGGCTTGAGCTTCCCCATTGTTTCTGCCCCTGTTTAGCTTCCTACACTGATACTCCTGCTGCTTCTCCCAACTCTGACCATCACCTATTGTGTGTAAAATTAAGTACCTCATACAACCAGACTTCAAAAAAAACCCCGAACTACCCCTTTAATGTTCACATGATCACACATATCTAAAGCATAATTAAAATGTGAGCACCTCTAACCACAGGTCTTAATACTACTGTCTCCCTTCGCACAAACTTAGCGGACAAACCGTGAAACACATGGTAAAAGACTTTGAGACCTGCATTTGTAGCCATTATGGATTTATTGACCAGAGCCTTCCAGCCGTCAGGGTCTCCTGGTACAAAACGTGACGGCAAACAAGTGTTTTTGTCTTGTTGTACTTTTAAAACTGCACCAGGTAACTTTGCAACTCGGATGTTGACATGCATCTTTCTCTGGATATCGCCTGTATTCTATCACCTTCTGGTAGGTATGTGCATGCTATACACTGACATTCTTGTCCGTAACCACACCTTGCAGCAATATTAATTTCAACACGTGGGATAAATTAAGTTATTGCTATATAAACACTGGACAAAACGTTCTTCCTTGCTCTGTTTTAGGGAAACTTCCAATGGGGGAAGCTCTGTGGTACCAGTTAAGCAGCCACAGCAGGACAGGAGAGAGGCTGGACTCCTTTGATCTCTAGAGCCTTGTTGAACTGCACATCCATGGTCTTAGAGGCTTTGGTGATCTTCAGGTTCTTCAAACAACCTCTGAAGGAAGTGCTGGTAGAGAGAGCTGCCTGACGAACTCCGTCTAAGGCAGAAATAAGACCATGACACCTCACCGCACAGTAAGACACAACATGTGTAGTTAAAGTTAAGCTGTTTGCATTCTTCTATGGATGTTAGTCATACCAGGATATCCTCCGACATAGATGGGGTCGTTGGTGTCGCACGTGTTGGAGCGCGCGTTCGGACTCTCTGCTTGGCTGCTCTTTCCGTCGACCACCAGCTCCACCCTGTGGCGAAGCTTGTTGGCGGTGACCGAGTGCCACTGGCCGTCGCAGAAGCCCTCCCCTTCAGGCGTGTGCTCCGCCGTGATTCGTCCAGCTCCGTTGTCAACGTGGAAGAGCAACTAGCCACAAAACAAGATGGAATATGGAAACAAAGATCATTCTGTAAGCATTTACATATTGTAATAACATCTGAATATTAACATTTGCAAAATAAATTAAAGGAATAGAACGACATTTTGGGACATACACTAGTTTTTCTTCTAAAAAAGCATTAGATGACAAAATCAATAAATTGCCAGTCTCACAACTGTCTGCTGACTTTATGGTTAGCTTAGCTTAGCACAAAGAATGGAAACGGAGGGAAACTGCTAGCCTGCCTCTGTCCAAACAGTAAATCTTTATTTACTAGCACATCTAAAACTCGCTAACATGTTTTATTGTGTCTCTATCTATTTTTGTTTTGACTGTAAAAATTTGTAAAATTCGTCATTTTACTGGGAATTATGTGCCAAACCATTTCTTGGCTTATACACCTTTTGCTGGTTGCCAGGCAACAACCGCTCACACTCAAGAGACTGTCCCTCACATGACCCATCTTAAAATGGCAAACACTTGTTTAAGGAGGTTTTTTATGAATTAGCACACTTCAGAAGGGATGATAGAGGGATTTGTTATTGTTCGGCGGAGCTGTTCGATGCTAGCTGTCGGACTATTTCCTGTTCTTGAGCGGTTTTGACCTTTTTAGCCTCTGACAGAACACGAATCAGTGTATTTCCAAAAGTGCTGAACTTTAATCACGCTTCTGTACCTTTCCCTGGACGATCTCCAGCCCGAGTCCGTCGTTTGCTTGGTTACTGATGCCCAAAAGCACTCCGCTGGTTCTGCTGGTTCTGAACTCTAATGCGATTGACACATCTAGACCCACTCTGTAAGAGGAGACTAAAGACAACAGAAGATTATAGATGTATTAAAAACGAAGCTGGATGTTTGCTGCGCTCACACTCACAGGTCGCAGTTACGTGGGTGTTTCATGGTTCACTCGATACCTACAGCATCTAAATACAACGACAGGCTGGCTACCTACAGTGTGCTAGTGGCTCGTCTCACCTGCTGTCAGGAAGCCAGTGCCGTCAAAGTAGGTGCCCGTCTCAGTCGCGACAAAGCATCGTCCCACCATGTGACTGGAGGTGGGCGTGGCCATGTCCAACTTAAAGTCCTCAGTCACCCCCTCGATGCGACCTAGGCAAAGGGGAGAGAAAAGGGGGAAGAGGTTAAAATCATGTCTTTATAGTATTAACAAATATTACAGAAACCTCATTATTGATAGTTAGAAGTGTGTAATGAGTACAATAGGAATTCAGTACCTGTGGTGGGTGATTTAGTGCTTACAGGGCTTCCCACCATCTTTAAGTTACGGATGCATCCATTGATGCTATAGAGGATCTAGGAAAAGAACAACGCTGGACTTAAACGATCTGATTGTCACGCTGAAAACACACACCAAAATAAAGACAACATGCTGGTTCAACATGCAAAGACTTTTAAAACTGTGTGTGTGTCCTTTACCGGCCCTATTCTCTTGGTGGTGTAGTTTTTGGGTAAACCGCCGACATACAGGACTCCCACGACGTCCAACAGGTCGGCCTGGTGAGGAGATAATAAGTTATTAATGCAACAATAACATCAAATGAAACAACCCTCGATCAATGCGTAGCTATAATACTGGAGGTAAGGAATGCATTTACATTTGGACAGTTGGACATGTAACTACATGTGCTGTCGGCAGTTACATGGAGGATTTCAGCAAAGTGTTCAGAAAAGAAATATAATGTACCTTCTTTGGACTGATCATCTGTTTACTGTATCGGCCGTCAACAATAAACACGCCTCTCTGCTTGTTACGGATCACGCGGATCTGAGAGGGAACAATAAGGGACGAAGAGACATTGAACAGGAAGCATCCATCCATCCATTCATACTGTCTTAAGGTATATTATATTGTGTATAAAAAGAGGAATACAGGAGACTCAACAAATACTGAGCAGACTGTCGTAGGACCATGTCTGCTGTTCCTGAATGCAACACGGCTTACGCAGAGGCCGCTGGCTTACTGCTGTAAGTTTACCAGAGTTAAATTGTGTGATCACAGCCAAGGCCAGACTTCAAGTGGACTGTACGCCGTGAGTTTGCCCCCACCCCCCCTTGTGTGAGGCTGTCATCAGAAGTGGTGCTTTAATGTACAAGGCTACATAACTGGACTTCCAGTCGGCAGTGTAAGCACAGTGGTAGAGCTGGAGGAGATGTGTCACTGCGTCTACGAATTTAAATACAGTTTTTGTTTTTCGACGGACTCAACGATGTGATGGCACTTTGTAAAACATAAAGACAGAATTCAAACACATTGTTCTAGAGCAAATATACAAATGAAGTGATAAACAAATGGGGAAATCTGTCAGACAACAACAAGCACGAATAAAAGAGTGAAGAACTGTCGCACCTTGTGCCAGTTCCCGTCGTTGATGGAGTAAGGAACGCAGCCGGATATGTTTCCATGACCAAGATCATAACCCAGGCAAACCTGTCCGTCCTTGATCTACAGGAAGAGACGGATGACGTGATTAACGTGTCTTCACTCGGTGAAACAGACAGACAAAGTCAGCCTCTGCGTACTCTCGGCAGACAAAAAGAAAACAGAGAGAACAGACATTAAAATTCACTTTTTTTTGTCAGCTGTAATATGAAGGAGTCATCGCTGCTGCTGTGAGCTACACTGAGAGCAACTGGGACTGATTCTGCTCTGTAGCACAAAAAGAAGTGGGCTCTGTTCCTCTGAAGTGCTGCAGACATGTTCTGAACCTTCGTTAAATGAGAGTTGGTGAAAACAGGGAGAAAAAGGCTGCGCTTTACCCTCGACCAGCTGGAATTAAACTTTTCAAGATAACTAGAGCCCTGGGGAGAAACGGGGAAGGGGGAAGACGAAACTTGATACCTGTATGGAAACAAAGTCAGCGTGGTTGATTCTGGCCATGTAGAGAACGAGCCCAGACTCCTCCTTCGTCCTCAGCTCAAACTCCAATATCAGTCTGAGAAGCACACAGCAACACAAATCTTAAAAACAGTTGCACGACAAATGCACAGTAAATACGTTATAAAACAAGATACAGTTAATTCTCTGTATAAATATACTTGTTGTTGATTCAAATGCCTCAAAATGTACTTTTTGGTCTAGTTTTAAAACTGCATTTAACGCATCATTGCACATGTATGAATTAATAACAAAACATGAACACATTAAATGACCTGTACTCGTGGAATATGTCAGCATAGAGGTGTAAAGGCAGTTTAAGGTGAGTCACGTGCCTACGTATCCTGACATTTGATCGCCCCCATGTCTGTGAACTTGATGTTGCACATCTACAGGAGCTTCAGCCGTTCATCTTTTAATCATTCTGTTTTTGTGAGTTTTGCTTCACTGGATTTTGACGCGCCGCACACCTTGTGCCTGTCCGAACTTTCACTCGCTCGCGTCTGTTTTTCCGTTATTCATGTCGAGCTGACAGTGTTGGATTGAGGCAAACACCTAACAAGATACACACCCGCACATGGAGTTATGATGTATGAGGCAGGCATACAGCAGATGAACTGTACAATGAACTATACTTATAATTACATTTCAGATTATTCTATTAGTCTACTTCGCCACGTTTCAGACACAGATATCGAAAGTACTTTTATACAATCCTGTCCGAGTTACTTCACAGATTAAGATTCAACATGCAAAACTAAACTGATCTGATAAAATATGTGACAAATACACAGATACATATAATAGTACTTTTCAGAATTATGAGTACTTTAAAGTACATTTTGCTAACACCTCTTTCACACGGCGCAGAGGTTCTGTTCTGTCTCCCCCTCCTGGCAGCAAGAGTAATTGCATGAACACCATCCATAAGCTTATGATGCTTCACCATGCTGCTGTAGCCTCCTCTCATTGCCTCTTGTGTCAGCTCTGCATGACTAATTGGATGCCCTTCTTCGGCATCAGCTCTTACACACAGATCATTGCCAAATATGCACTGTAAAAAAGTCTCTAACAGCGCAGTCTGCAGTCTGTGGCAGCTGCTATTACACGTGACGCATCATGTGCATTGAAATCATGCACACAATCATCCACAAAGTAGACGGATAAGGCGATCATTGATTCTGAAGACATACTTCTCTCTGACTTTGGTGTCATCAAAGGCGAAGGTCATGTGGCTGTTCCTGGTCAGTCCAAACTGATAGGCCTTCTCGAGCGCTGTCGGGGCCACAGCTGATGCACATGAATCCTGGAGATTGGACAGAACATGTCAGCTTCACTGACAGGGTTTCACCTCTTGGCTCCCATCGAGTCTTGTCAACAGGAACCTTAACACCTGAGCAGAACCCATCAATCACTCTAATAGGGTTCCTGCTTCTGATCTGCAGGGGCCAACGGGATGTTTGGTCATCAAACTGTTCTTTAGATACACGTACATGTACTCTATATGCAAATGAATCCAAAGAAGATTAAATTCATGAAGATTTTTGAAGTGAGGCGATAGAAAAAGTGTACATTTTAATTGAAAACAAAACTGTATTATATCAGTTTAATGGTGCAGATTTGCATGCTGAATGTTTCAGACGGCCACAGCAAGTTGCAGCATATGGCCTGTTAAGATCAGCTTAATTGCAATCATCTTTCATCATTGTTTCTTCCTTCTTCATCAGCTCAAATCAGACGCCGCAGAGCTTGATTTGTCCGACGCCGTTTTCAAATCATCAGACCCTCCCACGGTTTGATTCTCAAAAATCTCTTTCCTTTAACGTCACACGCCGCAGCCTGGCTCCCGTTTGATTTGGGTTTCACTTTGGCAGCAGGGTAAACAAAGTATTTGATGAGTGTTACCGACTCTGTCATTTCCAGGGTGCAGCTCTGACCCTGACCAGAGGGTGTCAGTGTTGTAATACAAGTAAAGTCATCACACTCGACAACTGTTTTCTTTTCCCCCCTCACCTGCAGTTTTCTACCTTCTCTCTTCCTCTTCTTTATTCCTCCTCACCCTCATATCTCTTCTCCTCCTCCTTGTCAAAGTCTTCTTCTCTTTCCTTATTTCCATGTCCTCCCATCTACCTTCTTTTCCTCTGTACTCCTTTACCTTCTCATCCATATCGTCTCAGTTTTTCACATTTTCTTTTATTCTCTCCCGTCCACCTAAACTCTCATTATTTCCTACTCTTTGCTTTATTCTCCCAACAACTCGTCTTCCTTCATCCACCACTCTTTTCCAATTCTTTCATTTCGTTCTTTTCTCTGCTCATCGGCACAACTTCCCTTTGCTCCTCTTCTTTATTTTCTTCTACATTTCCTTTCCCGTCTCTCTCCTCCACTTTAATGACCCCTCTGCTTCTCCTCATCTCATTTCCACTGCTGTTTCCTTTCTCCCTCTGCCCAACTCTATGCTTTACTCTCCCCGTTGTGTTTCCTCCCTTCCTACTTCCCTGTCTCCTAGCTCGTCTCCCTTTTCCCTTTCTTCTCTCCTCACGCTGCCTCCTTCTGCGTTTTGTTTCTCTTGTGTCCTCCACCCACCTTGTGTCCTCCACCCCTCCTCTCATTCTCTCCTTCTTTAACCACTTTTCCTGACCTCTCTTTCCATCCTTCTCTTCTCTTGTTCCTGATTCATCACTTCATCCCTTTCCTCTCTTCTCATCTTTCCTCTTCCTGTTCTCCACTTCCTGCCCTGCCACCTCCCCTCATCTCATCTCCCTTCTTCCACATCTTACTCCCTCCTCCACCTTTACCTGTGTCTTTCCACACCTGTCTATCACTTCAGCTTCTCCTCTCTCACCACCCGCTCCACTGTCGGTCTCCACCTGTCCTGTCCTGATTTAACCTGATCGAACACTTTGCTCCCTTCTTTTCTACCTCCTCTCCTTTCCTCCTCCAATCTCTCCCTCCTATCTCCCCTCCTCACTTGAATACATCACCTGTTAAGTAACAAAGCTGCTTTGCCATACCTCTTGTGACAGAGTGAGACAAAGTTAGAGCGAGAGGGAGAGCATCAGAGACGACCGAGCGCCCGTGTGTGTGTGTATGTGTGTCTTAATCTCCCTCCTCTCTTGTTCTCTTTCAAGTGAAGACATTCCCCACACCGTGACCTTGCTTTGTTGCAGCTGACACTCACCTCTTATCGCGCTCTGTCCTCAAATCCGCTCCTCCTCCTCAACCTCCCTCTTTTTTTCCTCTTTCTCAGTCTCTCCCTATCTAACAAAAGGGAGATGTCACTTGCTCAGAAGCTCTTTCCTTCCCTCTCCTTTCATTCCTCTCCCGCTTCCTCTCCTCCGTCTTTCCATTAAGCCAACAAAAGGCGGTCGCCGCTCTCTTCGGAAAGACTCTCCCTTTCTTTCCTCCTCTTCCTCCATGGCTGCACCTTTTCTCTCCCCTCTCTGTCTGCCTTCTAGCCTCTTTCATCCTCCTCTTCTGCAATCCTTTTCTCTCTTCCCCTCTGCGTCTTTCCATTAAGCTAACAATAGGGAGACCGTCTTTCACTCAGAGTGCCTAGTCTTTGGTTGGAGGTCACACCGATAGATTCAGAAGTCATTTAGTCATGATTTTGTTTAAGTGTGTGTGTGTCAGTGAGGACAAGCCTGTAGGTAGGACTCTGTGTGTGTGTGTGTGCATCATCAGAATAGCCATTCTTGAGATATCAGAGGTTCCCGCTCTGCTTATTGTAGGTATCGGAGGAGCCACTCTCTTGGCCTCTGGTCGTAATTAGCTTAAGCGACAAATGTTTCACCGTTCAGCTCACGACCCATTTACAGGCTGTGCTGTGATCCTTAAGCACATGCCGCTGGTCACGGCATTGCTTGATAGTGTTTCAAACTTATCTCTTCAAGTATAAAAGCTCAAGGTAACTAATACTGCAGGTGCGACTGAGCACTGAGGAGGCAGACATGTCTGAGCTCTATCTACAATAACTGTGTATAATGTTGCCAGTACCAGGGTGACCTCACCACTAAAGCAGGTCAAGCACAGCAGGCTGTCCCCGCTCTATATAACTGCTGTCAAGGGCTCTTACGGTGACCTCCAGATGGTGAAGCGGAGCTGGTCAGTGGCCACAGTTAAAAGGGTTCAGCTGCACAAAGCAGCTCAGTTCAAATGTGAAGTAGGATGTGGACTAGATGTTTGAAAGCTTCACTCAACTGACTTCAAGTGGGTGAAAACAGGTTAAAATAGAAAATAATAAATAATAAGTGAGTAATTCAGTTTCCCTTTGGCTCCGTAATTGTTCATGAGGACATCTTAAAAAGACGAGAATGATGAGATGTTTTCCATTATCAGAGTTCAACGAACTTACATCGCAGAAAAAGACATAACGGTAAATGAAGAGAGCAGCAGCTCGGCGAGGTCTGAGTGGATGACCCAAACTCAAGTGCACACCTTAAAGGGCAAGTGTGTTGATATTCCACATTTTACTAAGTAAAAACAAGAAAATACTAAAAACTGAAGAAACCAGCTGTTCCAGGAAATGACATGGCATTTTATTTGTGTTTGCGTATGTTTTTCTGTATTTCTGAACCATTTTTAAAGACTTACATCTTCACAAGGATCCAATGGCCTTGGGGCTCACTGTTGGTTTTAATGTGTATCAACCTCATCTGTGTAGCTGTGTCACAGTAGTGTGTGCGTGTGTGTACCATGTCAGCGCCGGGCTCCTGTTTGTCAGTGGGCGGGGCTGCAGCAGCAGTGGGTGTGGCAGCAGGCGCAGCAGGGGGCGTTGCCTCCTGCAGGTCAGCAACCGGGGAAATAGGGAAGGAATGGGATCAGTGGCAGCCGCAAAGCCGGAACGGCGACAGTGTTTATGACAAGACCACCAATCAGCTACAAGCAGGGAATGATGTCATAAACATGAAGGGTCACAGAGGTTAATGAAGCCATGGAGGAACTGAAGCATAATGACTACAAGAACAATTTTACACAATGCTTAATGGAAGCTGTCGTCTTTCCTCGTTAGGAAGATGAGATCCTTGGTGGACGGTTTTAAAACTATCACTTAATAAGTTAGACCCGTTCACAGTCATCAGAAGTTCCTGTTCCAGAGCTGAGAGTGCACCCTGTGTTAAACTCTGTTAATGCTGAATTTCAGTGAAACCGAGGGAAATTAGAGGGATGTGATTTAAAACACTAATTAGAGGCAGTTGTCACGTTATCATCAATCAGAACAGCGAGCGAAAAAGAGTTGAAAAAGCCTGAATCTTATTTTTTAGAGGCTCACTGGAGCCGGTAAGGTGCCCCTCACGGAGCCTCTGCAACCTCTAAATTGGTGCTCACAACAATCTCAAGAATGAGGAGAACAGAATATGTTGTGACAGAAAAGTGGGAGATAAAGAGGCCTCTTTATTCAAGCACATGCTGAGACTGTTGTTTACTGTCAGCTGTGATTCAACTTGTGATTTCTTCTTCAGTCTGACGACGTCCTTTTTGCAGGAGGTCAAAAATGAATGTTGCGACCCGTGTGCGGAGCTGTCGCGTGGTGAGAACGGCTCTTTCAAAATGGAATTAAAAAAAGTACCATTTGCGTAAAACTCAGTTTCGCAGTGATGCTGCATTTAACTGCATGCATCTGTTAAAACGTGCCGCTCTCTGCTGAACATAGGAAAATGTTTATATTCATCTCTGTCTCCAATCTAATCAAACAGGAGTGAACAGTTCTCTTTCTGTAATTAAAGGGACTTTGAATTGTGTAATGAATTTAGAATTTAGAATATTATCAGAATAACTTAGATAAAAAGACAGAAGCGCTGTACAAAAAATACACTTTGCACCAGGGGCCAGGGAAACAGAAGCTAACAAGGTGGAATAAAAGTCACGTCGTCTAATCTTTGAAGTCTTTTAGAAAATAGAAAATAAGTCTGGTGAAACATTTGTTCATTTATTGTCATTTACCGTGGCCGTAGAGTCAACGGGATCGACATTAACAAAAACAGCCAATGACCAAAACCTGGATCGTAAAGATAATTACTGCAGAGGGTGTGTTAAAACGCAGACAGGGACTCTAAAGAGCTGTGGCTCCTCACGGCCTGTAGCCTGCCGTATATCATACAGCAGATGAACTTACAGCCCATAAAGCAACAAACCACAGAGTTATAGCTAGGCTGGCGTAGCACTTTGGCTCTGTGCTTCATGATCAATGTCCTTTTAGAGGTGTAGTTTAGCAGGTAACTGGGTAACTGATAACCTATGACTGCTGTAAGGCTCCTAATATATTAAATATACGACATATATCGTACCTATCCCGATGCTACCGGTATGACTCACTGCCTACCAGCCTCTTAGCATAGCAGCTAAATGTTAGCTGAGAGTGTTTTGGCTCCTGTAGGCTCATAAAGCATAAATGGCATGCACAGTTAGCCTAGTGTAGCGCCGTGGCTCCGCGCTGCATGACAGGCTGCCAGAGGTGGAGTTTAGTGGCTCAAGGCTAAAGGGACTATAAAGAAAAGTTAATGGGCTGTACAACTGCTATGTGATGAAGCGTTAAGCTAACACGGCGAGGCCACGGCTGCATTTCATTTGAGAGAGAGTAGGTGTGTGTGTTTGTGTGTGTATGCACGAGTAAAAGTAAGAAAATAAAAGAAAGACGGTGGAGTGGGACATGCGTGCACTTGTGTAAATGTATGTGCATATTAGTGTGTGGCCTTCTTTTACAGTATGCCTATACATGTGCACGTGTGTGTGCTTTCTGTGTGTGCATCTGTTGGTTAATAGAAGCAGTAATGACTGTTATATTACTGCAAATAAAGACCAATTGGTGGAATGTGAATGCCCTTTACTTACTGACATGTTTAATTTATTTTTAATTTAGTTTTTATTTTTAATTTTTTAATACTGTGTGTGTCTCTACACTCATTTTGAGCCACTTACAGCTGGGAGACCTGGAGGTGGTGTAACTGGGGCTGGGGTCGGCGGGGGACTGAGTGGCTTCGACTCCTCCTTTTCCTTCTCAGGCTCTTCGGGCTCGTCCGGCAGAAGAGGTGGTGGCGGCGCCGGGGCGAGGTTGGGGCACTGGCCGATTTCGGCGTTCTCAAATGATACAGGCTGGGAGAAATCTGAGAGGCTGAGAGACGGACGGGCACTTAGATTTAAGACGGGAACAGGAACAGGAGCTTGAATTACAGAGACCTGTGCCGGTGTGTTCGATCAAAATCCTACATTGCAGCATTGCACATAGGGGGCCGATAAGTTATACAGGACTTATAGGCCTACTAGTGATTTGTGCAAAAGACTGAACCTAATTCAGCATCAGCTCTGTGTATATACAGCTACACAGAGTCATGCAGCTAAGCTATAGGAGCTGAACAAACCTGCATGATCATGTATAAATGCTGGAAAAGAGAAGTATATTAAGAGTTATTTGTTTCAGAGAGTCTCAGTATGTCTCATTATGATACTGCAGATACTCTAGACAGGCACAGAGATACACACAAACAATGATGAGGACTGACGGACAGACAGGCTGACAGACAGACAGACAGATGTGTATATTAGGTGTAGTGCGGGGGTGGTATAGTGCTGGGGATGGGGGTCAAATGAGGTGAGCGATAAGACAAACAGACACAAGCATAAACACACAAAGACGGGCAGAGGAGTGTAATGTGAGTTATGAGTATGTTTATGATGTTGGACAGCTCTATTACTGCTGTTCAGGCAGAAACAGACACTGCCTTTATCATCATCATCATCATCAACGCCGTCATCATGACCTCCTGCAATCATATTAATTATGCTCCAACCCAACAGCGCGCGAGGTCAAAATCAGGCCTGTCGTCCACTGCCAGAGAACATTACCGGGTAAACATGAGGACAATGAGGTAAAGCTGCCCGGGTTTGATGCATAACTATTTAACACAGTGCATTTAAGGTGAACCGTTAAGGGATATTGAAGCTAAAGTAAATTGGTTGTTCAGTTTTGCCTGTGTCAGTGTTTCGATATGGTGGAACAGAGAAATATCCAAAATCGAGAGCTGACTCTGCTCTTTCGGGCCATATTTATCTTGTGATGTCAGAACCATATTACTGTGTGGATCCATCAATATCAAAACAGTCTTAGTTAAGAAGAAGTAACTGTTCACACTGCTGCCAGCGGTTTATTATGTTATTTAAGCGACAAAAATGTGAAGACGTGCAGGAAAGAATATTAATTGTTAATTAAAACATAAAATTTACTTTGAGGTATCTCCTGGAAGTTGCACGTATTGCTATTACGTTTCACAGCTCCTCCACTCTGATGCAATACTGCTACTACAAAAAGCCCACCGCAGGATGAAGGCCCCAGAAAAACACTGCACATTTGCATAAGAATAAGAGCACATCCACTGCTGCCATTACAGTTTCACAAAATAGCCAATTTTAGCTTTTTGATGCATGTGATGCATCAGCTAGATGATACGTACACAGCGTTGACCATGAGGTTCCATATGCATCCCTGGAACGGGACGTTGGCTCTGTTTGACGTCTGCTCCACTTCTGCAGGAATGCCACCGAGGAAGATACGCTGCAAGCTCACTGGCTGGTCGTTGGGAAGCGCCGCCTCCCTCTTGGCCTCCTCGTCCACCTGAACCGCAAAAGATCTGGTGGAAAACGAGCACATTGATTGATTATGTGGGGTAAAAGTATAAACTACACTGATGCTCAGGTAGGAACATACACACAGACTGAGCAGACGCCAACCTGCCAGGGAGCCTCTCTATGCGCAGCGAGTGCTCTCTCCCATCATTCAGGGCGCCTTGCTCGTGTCGTCTGGTGACCCGACGCGGACTGTGGCTGCCGGTGAACACCAGGACCTCCAGAGAGCCTTTGTTCAGCATGACTGAGAGGTAGGGCTGCAGGAGTTGGAGATAAACTTTATTAGCTGTGGAAATCCGAACAGCAAAACTGCTCTGAGGACACGGAGCTGGAGCTGGAGAGAGGAGGTGAAGTGGAGTTGATGAAGTCCAGGTTGAGCCACAAGAGAAGTGTTCATGTACACACTGATCTCACATTACTGATTGAAAAGGCTGGAGTAGAGGAGATATGAGATGCCACGTACGATTTACCCATGACAATGATCGTTTTCTGGAGCTTTCGGCTGTCTTTACTGTGGAGGGAAGGTCTGGAAACACTAAATTACTATCATGCCATCACTGGCTAGGTAGCAACAGCTCCAAACCAGGATCTAAACAATCCAAACAAGGTGTTTTACTAATGATTTTTCCTTTTTTATAAATATTATGCGGTCAGCTTGGATAAACTTGCCCCATCCCCTGCGTGCTGCAATTCTTTAAATGTTTGTCGGGAAGCGGAGGGGAAACAAAGGACAAGGGGAAGAGACAGACAGATAAGGATTGAAGGGAGGAGGGAGGACAAACAGGAGGGAGGAGAGACTGGGGATTAAAGAGCAGAGAAAAGTCAAAGGGGAAAGGGGGAGATGAGTAGGGAGGGATGCAGGGGTATACAGAGAGAAATTGGAGGGAAATAAGAGAGGAGAGGAGTGGAGAGGAGAGGAGGAAAGGATAACAAGAGATGAGAGGAACAGAGGAGAGGATAATAGGGGGAAGAGATGAGAGGGCAGAGAGCAAAACAGCGAGCGAGATAGAGATGGGGAGAGAGAGGAAGAGAGAGACAGACAGAGAGGTGCTAGAGAGCAGCGGTGCAGGGTCAGGCTAATTTGAATTTTAATTCACTGTGTGCCAGAGGGCGAAGTGGGAGACAATTTACCACCTGAAAATGGAATTTCAATTTGAGGTCGGGGACAAATTGAACTGAGATGTAGCTACAACATGCCTCTCGCTGCGCCGCCTTGCACACACACACACACACACAGAAATACAAATGCATGCACACACACACACACAGAGACGCGCACACGGGTGCACAGAGGCGGTCGCACGTCACACGTACAGACAAAGGCAGATTAACTCACATGTAGACATCAATTTATAAACTGTAAAGTAAAGATACACACACACACACACACACACACACACACACACACACACGGAGATCCAGACGAGCAGACGTGCAACCATGAAACCAAACACGCGGTCGTTAACATGCATGCACAGACCTGCACGGGCGCACCAATCCATATTCACAAGACACCCATATGTGGAACTCTCATGCTAAAACATACACACACACACACACACACACACACACACACACACACACACCTCAGATATTTGAAATCTTTTGAAGTTCATACATGTATTTGGGCTTTGGCTTTTGCGTGCACCGGTTTTGATGTACAAGTACCGAGCCTGTGACTGAACCCAGAGCAGGAGCCGGGCAGGGTGACGCCGGGTCTTTCCCGTTTGTTTAATATTTATGAACCAATCTAATCTCTCCATTGTGGAGCCGTTTTGGAACAGCACACCTCGGAGCGCACGCAAAGTTTATTTATGGTTTTAGGGGTAGTTTTCGTTTTTGGGAGTGTTCAATTTGTCTGTAAGCAGACGGATACAGGAGTTTGGTTAAGAGTTAGAAACCGTGTATGACCGTCATACACACCAACGTCAGAGGAGGGAAACATATTATTAGGCCATAACGTCCCCGATGAACAGAATTATTTAAATAAAATGAAATCAAAATCAAAATATGTTGGTTTATAGCTTTTCTAATGTGAATACTGGATATCCTGACCATATTTCATGACTTTATAATTGAAAAAACAATGCGTAGACGAAACAGTAACACCAACACCATAGAAAGAAGAGTCCCGTGGTCTTGCCGAGCTACTGTTTGCACGTCATTTAAACACATTTAACTATTGGATCAGGCAGCACTGTAATGTAGCTCTAATTGCACTTGAGCATCCTGGACTGGGAAATAAAGCCAGAAGTGTTTTTTTCTATGGAGACTCTATTTTAACCTGAGATCTACACAGCGCTGCTCTCACATCCGCCGCTCTCACATCCGCCATCACGGCCGTCCCTCCGCTTCGCCGACTATCTCTCTGTGACACCAAACCCTTTTGATGTGAATATTATATATTTTGCGAATGGTCAAGCTGAACATTTTTATTTTCTTTCAACCCGTTCTCCTTTATGCTCCATCTTTCCTTCTTGCATTTCCTCTTTCTCACTTTCATCTCAGCCTCCCTTATTCTGCTCCAAGCTTCTTCTTCCACTTCTTTTCATCTCTCCTCTCTGTGACCATTCTCTCTTTCTGCCTACTATCAATTCTCCCCATCGTTTCGTTTCTTCTTCTCTCTGTCCTCTCCTCTGTTTTCCTCCACCCCCTCGTATCATTTCTCTTCTTTCCAGCTCTGCTCTTTGCCCTCCATCCTTCCTCTCACCTCTAAATCTCCCTCCGCTATCCCTCCATCCTTTGTCTCCTGTCCCCTTCTCCCTCCGTCCCTCACTAAAACATCCATTAGTCAGGGCCAAGTTGAGTTGATGGTGTTTTTAACCTCGCTTAACCTTTCTCCACGCACACATACACACACACAGACACACGCGTGCGCACACACACACACACACACCCTGCCTGCCAGCATAGTTAGCAAAAATAGATTTATGTGCCCAGCAACCAGTGATGATGGATAAGCTAGAGGTAACCCTCTGTCCTCACTGTCTCTCTCACACACAGACACACATTATGCTAAAACATGCATGCACACACACAAGCATGGGTATGGGTACTCACGCATGCATGGACACACACACAGCCATACATGCACACACAGACCTGCAAATATGAAGGCACGTGCATGTGTACATACAAAAATACATGGTGTATCCAGCAGAGATTAAATAATGAGTGTGTGCATAAAAGTGTGTGTGTGTGTGTGCGGGTGTGTGTGTGTGAGAGAGACAGAGTTTTTAGCCATAAGACAATCTAATCAGCATAGATGCCACCAAACTCAAATCTCATTGATATGCACTCATGGAAACTTCATTCACTTAAAGAAAAGGTGTGTGTGTGTGTGTGTGTGTGTGTGTGTTTGCATGCTCAGCTAAAAGCTAAGATAGCTACTGTACCATGCATCAATGGGCACTATGTGTGTGTGTCTTTGTGCATCTGTGAATCGACATTTTTGTGTGTGTGTTTTGGATAAAAGACAATCCAATTAGCGCAGCTGCCAACGAATGCAAATCTCATTAATATGCACTTATGGAAACGCCATTCACTCAGGGAAAGAGGCGCAGTATTTGGGTGCGTACGAGTGCCGGACACACCTCTCCAGACTGCCTGCGTCGCCTCTTGGAGCTCAGGAGGTTTGAGTTCCCGGCCTGCGATGGAAGATTTTTGGAAAAATGTGAGAAAATAGTTTGACGCTCTGTTTTAAAGGCTGAGTTCTCTGAGCTTCACAACAGTTTCCTGGACAGAAAGAGGTCGATTCATGACACATTTTGTTAGCACGTGCAGCAAGACTGACAGACCATAACAAAACATTTGTCCCTAGAACGATTTGTGAAAGTGTTATTACAACTACATCTGAATTGAAAGCACATAATAATAGTATACATATGTCAAATTAAACAGTTTCCCTCCATGAAAATCACATTTTCTCTACGATCAGAGAGAAATTATGTTACCGAACCTGCTGGTTGATTGGTGAGGCTCCGCCCACTGCCAGCAATATGGTGCCAGTGTCTGCCAGAGTGCTGAACGACAGGCTGATCTCCGTGCCGACCGCCAGCGCCAGGCCACCCAGCTCCATGTATCCCGGCTTCGAGAAGCTGACTGTGTACAGGTTCTGCGAGAGAGAGAGACGGGAGAGTTACATGTATTTCAGTCCTGGATTTTACAAAATCACAGTTAGAAAATGATTTGAAAAGTAAAAGTAGTAAAAAAAGAAATTATGTGATGAGACTAAACTCCCTCTGAGGTTTTAGTCAAGGCTTTACTCCGACAAGAGACAACTTTTCTAAGCATGCCGATTTACAAAAACTATCAAACGCGCCGTCATCCACTTCTCATTACCCCGACTGTGGTTGCAAAGTGGAAACGCTCACAGACACACACGGATGAAGACACACACACACAGAAACTCTCACACACAGCACAGCAGAGTGGTTGGTGAGGGAAGAAAAAAAAAGACAGATAAGAGAAAGACCTTCACTGTACACACACTCGACCATGGGCCTTTATAACCGTTCATACAGTCTTTATGCACTCTGTGAGCACGGCTGCATTGGTTGTGTGAATGAGTGACACTCGTGTATAGAAATCACAGTGAATGCCTTGTCCGTGCAGATTCAATGAACGTGTGTTTGTGTAACTCTGGATAAAATGTGCATGAATGATGCGCGCACACACACACACACACACATATATATATATTAGGATTGTATTGATAAATAACAAATAGTTTGTGTGTGTGTGTGTAGGTGGACAATGAAAAAGCCATAGGATACTTTAAATTGCTCATTATGTGTCCGACCTTCACTCCTGATCCTGCGCTGTCTCTATCTCTCTATTATTAATATATAAATACATTTTACAGAGAGTCACTGTAATTTCGCAGTTGAGGTCATGTATAACAGAAACGCGCTCGAACGGGAAACGCACGACAGGAAGTTTCAGGAATGTGTCAGACGGAGGGAAGAGGTCACTCGCTGTGTACGTCTCACGACCTTTCACGCTCTCATATTAATGTGATGTATTAACCATCCGTGTACATAGTCACTCATCTTCTATTCAGTTGCATTCGTGCATGATAGACCCTTCATATAGCAGCATGCACCACAGGAGGTTAGCAATCTCAGCACAATTGCATGGCAGATGTGAATTAGCGAGAAACATTAATGCATTTTATAGTGCATCTATAGTAGGTATATAAATGCAAGAGGACAACCATACCTCTTTTGTAATCTGTGTGTGTGTTAAGGCGATGCAGACCTACAGATATGTGGGCACTCTTACCTCTACGTTACAGCCTTTAGTGACGCCGGTGTAATCTGAACTGCTGAGGAGATTATATGGAGTCCTGGAGACTTCAATCTCCCGCAGACAGCCAGCATACCTCTTCAGAGTGATCTCAGGCCTATAGAGATATTAAAAGAGTTTAAGTAAAGAGTATATAAATATAAAAAGTAGTTGAAGAAATGTGATTTTCCACGTCGTGCCTCTCACCGGTGTAATATAATTTAAAAAAGCTGAATTACTGCAGCGGTGAAGCTATTGCATCATGTATCCAGAAGCGGAGTGAGTGACACGTGGACGTCAACAACAAGAGTCATCTGAATATGCTGTTTGTCCAAAATGTTTAGATTTCATTGAGTCAGACTGATTACATTGATCGGCTTTCAGCGTAATAGACTTTAATGAGGCGTCATGCATTTTCCGAGTTGCAACATGATTCAGGAGGAAAGAGAAGGAGCACTCCTAATTTGGGCAGTGATCACACTGAACATGCTAACAGCAGTGCGATGCACCTTTTGTGATCGTTTTCAGTAAAAACCCAGCTCAGCGAAAACTCCTGCTTGCAGTGCTACAAACAACTGGTAGAGACGCTTGGAGCTGAATCTAAAACACAATTTGAATATGATTATGGCAATGACGCCTGTAAGGCAGAGTCATAAACGTGAGAAATTCCACTAAAATGTTGCTGACAGACAAACGTCAAATTCAGATTAATGAAAGGAGAGAGGAAGAAAAGTGATTGCCAGCCGCTGCGTGAGGAGCAGGAGCCTTCAGGGGCCAAGCCAAGATACAAACATTCACCGTGGGCTACACAGCATCATTAGCACGGCTAGCCTGCAATGTGCAACATTTACTTTATGTCTGATTATGAGATTTATTGTTTTTTATTTACCTGGCTGTCATGCTGTTAAGACAAAACATCATATTGAAACATTAGCACACTTCACAAACACAGTTTCAACCAACGGTTAATCTAAACCAGTAAAGTTATTTCTACTCAACCTTCCGGCACAAGGACGGCTTAACGACTAGATGGTGTGAAAGAGCTTTAATTGGTCGTGAAGAGGCTGACTGTACTTGGTAAACAGCTAAATCTGAAAAGTACCGCCCTGAATGTTTCATTTCAGTGTCAAAATAAGTTTTAAAATAAGTTCCCCCTTCACTTCAAATGGAAAAGTGACACTAGATCACAGTCCTTCAGTACAATAAATACATGCACTGTAGTGTCTGAAACGTGAATGAGTGAATTACAACCCTGCGTGCGTGTGTGTACCTGTAGTTTCCAATGGTAGGGAGCCCTCCAAAATAGATTTTCTGGTTTTCCTTGAGGTTCAAACCAGTAGCTGAACCCTGAGATGTAGCCACTATCGTCTCCTCAGCACCACTGTCGATGTCCACGACGGTCACAGTGGCTTTGTAACCAGGTAAAGAGACGTAAGTAACAACAAAACAGGCGGGCAGAGGTAATAAACCTGGAAACTGAAATCTGTTTTTTCTCACTGTCATGATATAGTAGTGTAATACTGTGTGTACCTTGTTTCTTGTTCCGTGACATGGTCAGGGATTTCCAGCGTCCATCGTTGTGTCGGTTAGCCGACGTGGCGCTGCCAATTCCTGAGCCGAGGTCAAAGTTCACCTTCACCTTGCCCTCGGACAGCTCCAGGGACATAAAGTCCTTCTGCAGAGGCGGCGGGAACAAAGTGCTGTGAGGTCCTGATTTTTGAAAATTCATTGATGATGAGTTGACCCCAGGAAGTTTGAAAGATTGCTCACCCAACGAGCCGAACAGGCTTATAAAGTGACGAAATACAACAACCATCAATTCAAATTCAAAACTGGATCTACGATAATAACCCTACATTCTTAAAAGACTATTTTAATTACTGTATTTACTACAATGAGGACTTAAGTCATTTTTTTAAACCACAGTGAGTTATATCGCATTTCTGCACTGTCAGCGGACGATCTGAGCTGGTGGAGGAGCTGTCCGTGGTGCTGAAGTAGCAGATGAACCTGTAATTGTCCTTTCTCGCTCACTCCAGCCCTTCAATCAGTCTCTTCGTGGATCTATATATTCTGTAAGGCTGCAGGCTGAGAACACATGCACCGACCAACACACCTCTGTGACTTCAGATTGGGTTAGGAGCTCAAATCGCCTACTGTAAACAGTCACATGCCAACTAAAACCTAAAGCGTTTACAGTTTTAAACTTATATTTCATATGTTTCCGTCAGCGCTGACCTTAAGATGCATACATACCATGTCTTCAGTGGCCAAATACATGAGCAGGGCGTCCGAGGAGAACGTGCGGAACTTGAAGGTCACGGTGGAGACATTGGGGTTCCACCTGGTGGGGCGTCCGACTGCAGCGTAGCCTTCGCCATCCAGCTGAACTATCCCTTCACCGTCTGAGCGCTGGGGGCTGGACAGAGGATGACGAAGCACGCCTTTGAACTTTAAGGAGCCGCCACAAAGTGTATGCATGTAATGTAACTCGTGTGAGATTGTTTGCATACCTGACAACACATCCTTTACAGTCTCCCTGCCTGTCTCTGTAGTTCCACAGCCCGATTGGTTTACCATCCAGGAATGTCTCCCCCATGCAGCCCGTGAATGTGGACGTTCTCACTGCATCTGCTTTCTAAAAGACAGAGGGAGGAACAGTTTTTAGAAAAGAGAAAAAGACAGACAGGTTCTTGACGCTGTTATACACGGACAAAGGGACAGACAGTTACCTTGACCGTGCCAAGTATTCCTCCTACGAACAGGTAGGCGTTCTGGTCGACGTCCAAGATGGTGTAGGCTGTGGGCGAGTTGGCACTGGCCGGGGTCGGCATCATACCAGCCATGGAGCCTTCCAGAGGATATACTGATATGGTGCCATTCAACCCATTACTGGAGACACAGAGGGGCAGAGAGAGGAGTTTGATGTTATTTTGTTTGCATTTCTCTACCTCCTGGAGGAGTTTTACGACGACTGAGGATGGAGCCACGTGTAATCAGTTTTTATGAACTCTAGGTGCTGAGGATGAATGATAGGAACACATCGTGGAACCGGTTTGAAGCGGCGCCACCTCGGAGCTGTGCACTGAGATTCATCTCCCACCTTGGAGTTTGTTTTCAGAGCACGGGCAGCATTTTTGTGTCGTGTAGGGGAACATTTTTAAGAATTATAGTCCGTGCGATCCAATTGGAAAACACATTTGGGAAATCTCTCGGATGGTAATGCACTGGTAGCGCAGGTGGGACGTCTGCCGGGTGTGCTGGACGACCTGTATACAGCTTTCACTGAGGAAAAACTGGATCTTCTAGATTACACTGTATCTATGTAATGATGTGCCACAGGCTGTCAAGGCTGCGCACTCTTGATTTCCCAAGTGAAACAACATGTTTTCCGCCGCGGCATGAATGAAATGATGTCCTGTAGTTGTTAGGCTGGTTTATTTTTGCAGTTGCCATTGCTTGTCCTGGTTAGATTGGGTTATTGTGAGGGTGTGATGCGAATAGACCAGTCCTCTTTGAAATAAATGATACTGGAAATCAGCGTCCGTGTGTCCACAACATGATGATACAGCAGTGGGAAGTCTCCAACACATCCAGCAAAATTAGATTTAATTCCTTTTTTACATTTATGAAACATAGTTGCTAAACCTACATCAGTGTTTCTGTTCCCACTTCAAGCACAAAATCATGTATTTGTATTCAGAGAGCCCATAGAAAAACAGCAGGAGTCGCGCGTCTGATGATTGTTTTCTCAAAGTGGTACCTGAATGCACCGTATGTGCCATACACGTGCAAATATAAGTGTTTCTGTACATTTGTCCTACAATAGGTCTTCTTTGTGAGCATACGCAGATCCTTAAAGGTGAAATGAAAGATGGGACTATTCTTTGCACTGCGGGCCGACGTCAGTGTTGGACTGTATGGCAAAACGCTCCATGTGAATGTGGATACACAAAGCGAACATCTTACCGAGACGCCTCTATTCTGTGCCAGTTCCCATCGTGGATGGTGTGGTGAGGATATTCGACCCTCCCCACGCCCGAACCCACATCCCAAAGGAAATTCACCTTCCCCTTGCGCATCTCTAAGGCCAGGAAATCAACCTGAGACACACAGAGGACATGTGTTGATTAGACCAAACATTCACAGATTTTAAATAGGACGTTGCGCACTACACCGCCGGTGATACAAGTCTTCAAGCAGGCCAAGTTAAGGAAGTGAAGAGAGGAGGAGAGATGGAGACTTTAAGGTCCTCATATGCGTTGCATCCTTTAGAAACACTTCATCTTATATGTGTAAAATCAAGGAGGTTACCGCCTGAATAAGACTCTGTAAAGGTAGCTATGGCAGACATGTAACCAGAAATTAAAACTGGAGCCGGAGGTAAAGCTGGTGAAAGCAGCTTTGTCAGCAGTGGATTCGCCGGCCGAGGCTTCATTTAGCTGTCTCAAGGCCCTTTCGGTCTAACACTAACGTGCGTGACTGTGACTAACTGCACTGAAATCAGACAGCAGTTTAAATAGGTCAGGTTTATGTTTTAATTCAGGTAAGATACTCAGAGTGATCATCAGACCCTGAATCTCAAATCTCTTCCAGAGGTGTATTTAGTGTATCCAACTGTTCAATGAATAATCTGGGAAAACAATGTAACCTAATTCAAATTATTTAAAATCAGTATTCTGCAATAAAAAAAAACACTGTCCGTAGCATTTAAGCTACATTTTGCTAAAAACTGTATGACGCAATTCATCAGCTTTGCTCCTGGGATGGCAGAACGCGGGAGTTATGCAACTATGCTGTCAGTGATGCGAAATGATGATGATGGTGATGATGATTAATACGTGTCCAAAAACTTAATTTATTACGGACTCCGGAGAACCTCATGGAGTATTTATCACGCGGAGGCTCGTGAGCGAGTGAGCGGCGGCGCAACTTCACACCCAGCTCTGGTCTATTCTGAGGATACAAAGGCTGAAGTTTTCTCCATCTGTCTCTATAAGTGGATTTTCACAGGATCTTGCTGTATTTTGATTAATGGTCTTATTACTTATGTATGAGCCAAAAAAAAAAAAAAAAAAAATTAATAAGAGAATTTGGAGCATATGCTCTCATCTGGATGCTGTCCCCGAAGCGCACGCACACACACACACACACACACACACGGACACGCGCAAGAACACAGCATTATTATTCATATAGTATTATGCACAATTAGAGATTATTAGGGAGTCACATCTGAAGACACAAATGACACACACATACACGCACGCAAGTACACACACACTTATCTTTCCAGTCTCTCCGGGGTAATGGCGATTATTCATTAGCACAGATCACAGGGCAGCGTCGTTATTATTCAACTAGCATTACACACTATTAGTGAAATGTGCACGCAGGCGCACACACACACACCACACACACACACACACAAACACGGCATTATTATTCATACTGAATTCTTCACTATTAGAGAATATTAGTGTGAGGCACAAAAACACACACACACACACACACACACACACACACACACACACACACACACACACATTCAAGTCTTCCCAGTCAGATGAAGCAAAGCAGTGATTTCTCAGGGGAAATCAGGCTAAAGCAGATAGCAACATAAACTTGTTGTTAATTGCTGCTGCACCTTAGGACGCACACTCACACGCGCGCGGACAAACACATACCCACACACACACGCACACTCAGGGATTATCAGTGGTACCTTAAAACAGCAGTGTGCTATGTTTATAGGGGTGTTAGTGAGTAAGTGTCAAGAAGTATTAATTATTCTCATATTAGACAAATCACTCTGGGAGTGTGTGTCGGCTGTGTGTTTGTGTGTGGCTCAGAGAGTGTGTGCTCCTCTCTGTGTGCGTATGTTTCTGTGTGTGTGTGTGTGTGTGTGTGTGTGAGTCTGCCACAGGCATTCTGAAGTATGATAAATGCTACACAATATACGGCTCCTGAACACTGCATCAAATATGATTAATGCTTTAATATGAAACATTTGAACACGTGAAAACCGTCAAACTGGATTTTCGATTTTGTCAGCAGTAACGCCAGAGCCGACAAAGTTTAACCATTTCCTCGCAGAGCAATATAAAATACAGTTCCCCCAACAGATTTAATGAGCAGCAACACATTGTTTTCACGCAACATTAAAAAGTTTGAATGATACCTGAGGTGAAGATGAACCTGCAGAAGAGCTCCATGTGTCAATGAGACACAACTGAAAGGACAAGGCACGGTAACATGGGCTAGGAAGTAAGGAGTGTATTTACGTATTTGGCCGATCCCAGGTAGAACAGCAGGTTATCGGGCGTTGTGGTTTTGACATGAAGGATGATGGTGTTGTACCTCCCTTTACGGATATCGGGGCGGTAACTACGGAGACAGTCGCCGCCTGATGACACCGATACTTTGATCTGGAAGGAGAAGACAAAAAAGTAGAATTAATAAAATATCCAAATGATGAACATTACACGGTAACCCATGTCCTGTGTTTTAGTTTGCTTTGATTACTCACTGAGTTAGCTTGTTTCCTGGCTTGGTTGATCAGCTCCTTGATTTGTGAGATGTTTCGCCTCAAATTGTCCTGCAGCTTTTTGATTGGCTGCAGCTTCTCCAACAGCCTATCAGCCTCATCCTCTAAATCCTTCACTTTAGCCCCCGCGGCGTGGACTGGGGAGGGAGACGGAGAGCGAGATTAAGCACGGCAGCGGCCCGGCACGGCAGTTGTTATCATCAACTCGACGCAGTGTATTAGAGCTGAGGGAGCGTGAACAGCTAGCATGTAAAGAGTGAGGAGTGGATGACAAAGAGCGGCAGCGGAGGAGAGTGAGGAGAATTACGGAGGAAGAGCGAGAAAAGATGGAGAAGCCTGTGAGAGCCGAACAGTTCAGCACAGCGTTCATACAGGATCTTTCTACATTATTTACTATTACACGCTGTAAAAGCTTGAAACTGAAAAAGAAAAAGAAAGGAAATGAGAGAAATAAAGAAAAATAAAGTTTCATGCTTTGCGGAGCGGAGCCGAGTGGGGGCATTATTAGAGGCAAATGCTATTTACCATGTAGCTATTAAAGATGGGCATAGAAGTGAAGAGCGGTGCTCCAATACTGTTGAAATCAGTTGTTTTTGATATAGTCGATATTGATTAAGGCCAAAACAATACACGAACACAGCGACACAGTGTCGCGTCCCCGATTACTAAACACAAATTTGCTAACAATACCCACAACATTACTGTACTGAACTTGTTGATTACAACATGGTATTGGTGCACCGCTTAAAATGCTGAGTGCTTATATTAAAGGTAAGTGAGATATACATACTGATGGCTGTGGGGATTGAAAAAAAGAGAGAGAGAAGGAGAAAAGATATCAGGTTTTGGTCGAATTCACCAACTTGTGCGGCTTGTGAGGTGATAACTCCACAAACAGTCAAAAGGATAAAGTTTCTATATCTGTCAGTTGCTACTGGGCTTCAAGGGTTTGTTATTTTGTTTCTGAAATTAGAGTATGTAGGAGGTAAAACACAAAATTAAGTAAGTAGAGGTACAATGAGAAACAAACAAGCCAACTTTGTCGCATAAAAAGGTTCAATAACAAAGTTTAAAACTAATATTTAATTAACAAATGCTAAACAAAACCAAAAAACATTGGGCTGGCAACGCTAATACAAGGTTTCCCCTCTGTGTTTATAAATTATATTATAAAACTAGCCAATAGAGAAGAACTTTACTGTTTTTCTCGGGGTCCTGGATCATCTGATTGGCTGTGTTGACAGTGTCCTCCAGCTCGCTGTAGTTCCTCTGTAGGCCGTGCAGTTGCAGGTTCAAGTCCCCGAGGCGCTCCAGGACGTCTATGGCCGTGGCGTTGGCTTCTGCTGCCACAGCCTTGGTGGCTGCTAGTTTAGCTGCTGTGTCTGTCCAAGAATGTAAAAATAACGGACAGGCAAAAGGGAACAAAAGTAAGGTGGGCAGAAATCAGTGACATTTCATTATTAAGTTTGGACCAATAGATGATTTTTACTAATATACGGTGTATTATCACGGTGAGAGATATGATGGAACTTGTTTTTTAAGCGTATTTCAGGCGGAGCTGATCAGTGTGGCTCCAGTTATAAGTGCAGCTTTGAGGTACTTTCACTTGTATTTCCATTTTACACTACTTTTTACTTACCTGTGCTCTGAAAGTTAATTTTGTACTTTTTAATTCCACCACTTTAATTTGAGTTATCAGTTATTTTGCAGGTTCAGATGATTGTTGGTATGAGATCATCTAGTCTAACCACAACATGTAACTCACTTGCAGACATTTGCATTAAAAAACCATGCTGTATTAACCTCGAGGCCAGCCATTTACAATTAGTAGTAGCTGAATTTATCTGAGTTTCCTCATCCAAACACGACCTGGTGTATCGCTGTGGCTGAACAGCTTCAGCATCACTGCAGCGCACTTCTGTGTGTGTGTCTGTGAGTACTGACATGTGTCAAGCTGAGTTTGCCAGAGCACCTGACCTCTATCGGCACTGTGATATTGATCCACTCTCTCTTTATCTCTCTCCCACGCGGGCGCACGCACACTCATACGCGCCCGCGTGTTTGTGCAGTCATACCGTTGGGGATCGCGTTGAGCGTTGCCATGGTTCCGTTGACAGCTTTCAGCAGATCTTTGGTTTTGTCTCTCGCTGCTTTAACTCTGCCCTTCAGCCCGGCCACACTATCTGCATTCTCTGCACACACACACACACACACACACACACACACACACACACACACAATGATGAAGAAGGTGGTTTGAATTGAAATCAAGGTTGACGACTAATAAAAACACTTCCCTCTCTCCCTGCTGGGGAAGAGTGACAGATTGTGGCAGATGAACTACTTGAAATGAATTAAAAACTTTATACGGCATGCATGGTATCTTTTATACTTACACTGCCGCATGCGGTATATATTGTGGCTATGTAATTGATTACATTAGTTACAGATGTCCTCTACATGCCTCACACGCACGTTATCAGCAGAAAGCATGGTTTTACGATGTTACTAAACACTTCATATGCAGGTTGCTGCTGCTGCTGCTGCTCGTAGTGTTTTTTGCTGCTCCCAGTGCAGCAAGTCCAGCTCTAATTACTCAGCAACTAATTACCAGCTGTACGTTTAAACATACACTAACTGTACTCAAGCACTCACAAGTGAGAGACGTCACACTGTGTCCGGGGTGATGACGGACATACCGTCTTTTGCTGCGTCGCATGTCTGACATGAGCAAGTTCACATTGGTGTGACATTCTGAATGTTGGTTTTAATACATTTTCAGTTATTTGGAGTCAGTCCTTCATGCAATACACATACACACACACACGGTTACCTTTGACATCATTTTGAAGTTGCTTTGCTTGGTTTAGCAGTCGGTAACTCTTCTGCAGAGCACCTTGAGCCGCTTCCTTTACTGGGACCTCCGGACCTAAAGCCTACACACACACACACACACACACACACACACACACACACACACACACACACACACACACACATTCACTGAGCGACTGTGAAAGATCTGTGACTTAACGTGCCTTCACTGTAAATGCTCCCAGAATAATTTAATAATTTAGAGCCCACACATGAATAAAAAAATGTTTGGTGACACATTAAAAAGGTGCAGCGATCTGCATACTACCTTTCTGTAAGATCAAAGCTGCACTACTTTGCATTGCTAAATGATATTCTAAGAAAGGCATTCAGCAGACTAAACTCCTCCTCACGTTCATTCTCCACCTTTAACCCCTCCTTTCTTTTGGTTCCTTTGCCTCCTTTCACTGCCTTTTCAGCCCTTTTCCTCATCTGCTCTACACCTCTGTCTTGCCAAAGGGAAAGGAAAAAGAATGGAAGGGGGAAAAAAAGACAGAGGTAAAAAAGAAAATGCAAACAAAGGGAGATGAGTCAAAAAGAAAAGGGAAAACGTTGGCAGGAAAAACGGTGAATAAATGAATTGGCACACAGGAGAAAATGAAAAAAAATGAAAAAGAATAGAGAGGAAAATAAACTATTATGGAATAAAGGGGAGAAGAAAATCAAAGACGACCACGACAGACACAAACAAATGCAAAATCAAATAAAATGAAAACAAGGACGAGAGCGGAGAAAAAAGAGACAGGGCAGGAAAAAAAAAGAATAAACTAAGAAATAAAAGAGGAAAAGAGGAAGGAAAGGGGAGATTTCAGGTGTGTGTGGTCATGATAATGAAAGAACGAGGGGGGGAAAGAAGAGGGAAGAAGAGGGATGGAGAAGTGCTTTGATCTCTCAGCCATGACTAATGGAGAGCCCGAGCTTACATTACTGTTACTGCATGCAAGACACACACAAACACACACACACTCACACACAACCAACTCTTGTGCTGAGAGTACACTTTCATGGTCTGGGTAGCCAGAACGCTTGTGCGTGCTATTTACAGTATGTATGCAGCACCTGGATGAGAGGTGGATTACATTTAGCATAAATGCACATGTACAGTTCAGCTTCTGAGTATCTTCCTGTTTGCAGCCACGTAATGGAGAAAGTATCGGAGGACCCGGTGAAGAAGACTTATCAGACGCAGGATGTTTTCCTCATAATGAACTATACATAATAAAAACAATGGAAAACAAGGGAAACAACTATTCTAAAGCATTGGGAGCAAGAAACCTCTGTTTTGGATCTGGTCAATACATATGTGCGTTGTTTATGTGCGTGTCGGTATACAGTGCATGTCCGCTCACCAGTTCCAGTGCCTCGTTTGCCCTCTGTTTGGCCGCCTTCGCCTCCCTCTCCGCCGCGTCGACATTCGCTTTAATGTTGCTATAGGCCTTGAAGGCAGCTGTTGCGTTGAAGGAGAGGTTTTTAGCTTCGGCCAAGATACTGTGAGGAGAGAGAGAGAGGGAGAGAGGGAGAGAACAAAGCGAGTGTCAGTTTGTTTTTTCCCTCCTGATACTGACACACACATTTTGTTCAGCTGTGAAAACCCCAAATGCACAACACTCCCGAGACATCATATATATATTATTGAACTCTGTGGGTCGTCAAGCTTGCGTTATATGTTTTTATCACACTGATCTGATTTTTTCAGTCTATAAAATGTGACAAACAACGAGATACAAGGTGCACAAAGCTTCAGCAGGAAGCCAGAATTTGAGCAAAGTTCTGTGCAGAACCCAGCGTTCGTGTCAAGGATGATCACAAGTGATGGGTGGTGGGGTCTACGGCTACAACACAGAGCACCAACAGCGGTGTTTGTTTGCTTTGGAGTTGTCTGAGAGAGGAAACATGGCGCAAAAGACCTCAGGCCTCAGTTTTCTTGGATGCATTAACAACAACCAGCACTTCCCGCCCGCCCTGCTCGCCAGATTTGGCTCCGTGCAACTTCTTCCTCCTCTGATTCAAGCTAAATGGCTGCTGCTCCGATACAGTGGTAGAGGTCTACTATGCAGAGCAGATGGTGGCTGATGCACAAAACTAGGACTTCCAGGGAGCGATCCAAGCGCGGCAGCCATGCTGGGAGTAGTGCGTTGCTGCAGGGAATGGCAGTCAGATTTCAATGAGGTGACTTTTTGTATTGCATCTTCTTCATTGTCCAAGAAAAGACACAAGCTAATGGTAAACAGTGTGATACGTTTAGTTGATTAATTGTCTGTAAATCCACAATCCACCTAGTTAAACATGCCAATATGCTGTGACGTGTTTACACTTACCTATCCAATATGGCGGCGGATTCATTGAGCTGTTTAGCGTGCTCCTCCGCGTCTTGCACGTGATCAGCCAGGCTGCCGTCGCTCAGACCATCGGTGAGGCGACTGACTTTATCGTCCAGCTGATCATGAAGAGGACCCAGCTCTTTTCCCATCTCCTCCAAGTCCTAGAGACCGGAAACAGAGGCCGTGATCGCTTTGCTTGGCGGAGACGAGATTAAAAAAAATAAATAAATAAAAACAAAGAAAAAGGACTGAGCCACGCAAAATGATTTCTGTGTTATTTGAGCTGAAAAAAGAAGAGATCAGATGTATAAAAGTCAAAACACAGAGGCATTCTTCCACTACAAAATCCTCTTTCCTGATGCCAAAAACACACAAAGTTGACCTGAGTTGGCAGAATATTCAACAGTAGACTGATGTTTAAAGGAGTTAAAGGTGTTCTACGGGTCTCCAAAGCTGACTCCAGTACCTCTATCTCCTTGTTAATGTTGTCAGAAAGCTGGTTTGCCTCATCCAGCAGACGTTCTCCCTCACCGAGGACATCCTGTGCTTCGTGTTTCAGTGCGCTCACTGCAGAGCGCTTTCTCTGCATGAAGAAAAACAAACCAGGATTGAACAGCTGCACAAGCTCCTGATGCATGGATGAACATCAACTGTTTTCGCTCCTGTTGCATTTGCTGTTTATTTGCTTGACAATTTGATCTATTTAAAAAAAAAAACCCTACAGATCTTTTATTTATACTCCACAAATCTGTGTCAGACTATTTCTGGGTTGATGCTGTGGACAAAGCGCCTCATCTTGGGTTCTGCAGCTGAAACTCAATGTCTTTACGTCAATAAACATGACACGCTACGAACAATAAGGGTCCCATGTTAGAGGAAGTGAGATTTCCATGTCTTTTCCGATTACAGAGCAGGTCTATGTGCTATATATCAAAACCGTCAGGACTTCCCTGTGGTTGTGATGTCACTGCAACACTGTCACTGCCCTCGGCCCATTTGATCCGGTTTCTACATCCAAACCAGATTACCAGTCGTCGTGCAGGATTAGACATTGTGTGAGTGCACCACTTGCAAGAGCCCGCGGCTGAGCTGTAAGGAGCTGGTAATGCCAGTGTAAACAAACTTGCTGTGGTAACTGTCAGTTAAGGACAGAAAGTTTAGTGTGCAGTTGTGTTTAAGTGCGAGGATTTTTGTCTTTGACTGTCTTTCATCTTTATGTTACCCGGACCTGTGTCTAACTGCCTGCCTGTAAACAATAACTCACTGAAATCATCCGGCTGCTCTCTGGCCGCGCGGCCGATTCCTACCCCTGACGCCCTGCACAGCCAGCCCTAACGAGGGACACGCAATTAGTGATTTGATTAAATAAAGTATGAACTCAGGATAACCCCAGCATAACTCCAACTTTCTGCGCTACATAAAGCTTTTCTTTGTAGAGGAAAAGGCTGCAGGTTCAGAGAGAGACAAAGGCAGATATAAAGAGAGCGTACTGTAGTGTGTGTGTGTGTGTGTGTGTGTGTGTGTGTGTGTGCGCACGCGTGTATATGAGACAACTGCAAAATGCTTCCTCTAGGACATGTATAATAACCTTCTCGATAAACGCTTGTTGTTTTGCCCTGTTAGGAATGGGCGCTGCCTGTGAGCTCTCCTTCATGATGAATCAAATGCAAAAGGCTCAGAAGGAAAACAGGGACGAGTGGTGCGAGATGATGAGATGGTTTGATGCGCCGCTCTGTCATCATACCGGAGTTCTTTTTAAGGCTCTATGTGAAAAATCACAAATAAAATGTGCTTAACTCACAAAAACAAACAGTAATCTATTACCGTTGTCATCTCAGACTAATGACATTAGTCAGCCAACTCAAATGGATTATATTAATGTAACAACACGGCTAATGTTTTGCATCGCCCTGAGGCAAACATTTAGAAGAACGTGCACGTTTTCTTTCTATAATCATGCAGATTCTCAACTTGTTGAATGTGCAGGGGTCTTCTGAGAGCCTTTACCCATAATCCATGTGGATGCCAGCTTGGACATCGGGCTGATAAAGTGCTATATGTGAGCACGGCAGAGCAGAAGTGTAGAGAACAAACAGACCCTGACGGCGTAAATAGATCCCCTCGTTGCAAAGGGGTGGGTTAAACGTATGCGCGCCGCAACAAGTCGAGTGCGCTGTGCGTGAATGTAGCAGCATCTCCTGTGTTTGTGTTTGTAAAAGGAGTGTGCGGATGTGTGCGCAGCCCTGTGTGAGCCAGTGTGTGCGTGTGTACCTCCAGAGCTGTGAGGTTAGCTTGGTTTTGTTCGGCCAGCGAGCCAGCCTGCCTCGTCTTTCCCTGGGCAGAGTGGAGTAGATCCTGGGCCTCCTGGAGCTTCCCCTCGTGGTCGGAGAGCTTCTCTTTTATCTAGGGAAGCAGATGGGGAAGCTTTACGTTAATGTGATTAATTTGGGGGGAAAAAAATCAAAGACAAAAAAGTAAAGATTAGAAATTTATAATTGCCTCTGCTTTCAGGTCTTCTGTGGCCTGATGGGGGTCGCCAAATAATCTCTTTACTTTCTGATACAACTCCTCTGCAAGGCTGGAAGAAGGAGTAAGGGAGAGATTAGAATATTTACATTTATATGTGGTCATTTAACACAGTGTTATTCACGGCTCACAAAAGTGGAACAGTGGAATACGTTAGTGTACGTGAATGCAACAGTTCACAGAGGAGAGGCGAGGAGGGGAGAGCTATTGTGATGCGTGACCGAGCCTCTGCTGGCGCAAAGACAATAATCACTTCATATGACTGAACGTCGAAATGCTGGAATGAAATTGCCGATTTTCTTCTATTGACCCCGCAGGCTGAGTTGGATTAAATTGTAGCAGCGGGAAACATTTCGAATACCGTCACAGGAACGCGCGTGTTTGCATGTGACTGGGCGGGCGAAGCAACATGTGCTAATGTAAACTGCAGCACAGCAATGTCAGGAAGAGAAACAGATATAGCCGGCAGTGGACAAGTCTGTAAAGGATCACAACAACTTAGTAGAGGCAGACGGCATTCAGGAAGAGCAGAGCACTCGTGACTTAAAGGCTTTTTGAAGCCGGGTTGTGTGATGTACTCATCCATAGTCGGTGTACAACCAACAGTGAAATGTGGGCGGCACGTCCCTGGTTTGGAGAAGAAGACCCTAATGCCAGCATGGAGGCAAGGCAATATAACGACATACCGGGACGAGCGGCAAAATGCATTTTAACACCTAGATTATTGGTCCACCAGTGCCTCGACTGATTAGTTCGTTTGTGTTTGGCGAATCCAAACTAACCCTTCAAAACACTGATGTCACAACAGCAACACTAATCAACTAAATGACTGATGCAGCTGATGATGGACTTGAAGAGAGCACAGACGTCTGAAAGTATTCTAAATGTAGCGTGTGCTAATGTTATTTTGTCCTTTCTAAATATGCTAAAACGTGTTTTGATGCTCTCCGCTTATCTCCCTACACTGGTGCTGCTTCTCAGAGGGGAGCTGATGCTGCAGTGCTACTGCGAGACACACACACTGTGGATAGGTGCCTCATACAACCCCGCTGCAAACAACCCGGACTATCCCCCTTTACGGGACCAAGTATTGCAACTTTGTGTTCAGCTGGGCGCGACACAACGAACGGTTTCCAGGGGAAACTGTCTGAAAATGTGCCCTTTTGTCCTGAGAATTAAACGATCGTGACGTCTCACCCCCGTTGTGCGACGGCGGCTTCGAGCGTGGCCGTTCAAAGGAATTAAATAGATAAGTGAAACACATATTCACACTTCTGCCTCCCGACGTGGTCAGTTTAGTTCATTAATTCCCATTATTCTGAATTTTCTCATTATACTTTCCCACACTGGAAGTATTTAAAACAGTTTAATAAGCATATGTTTACCGCAGTGTCCCTCAGTAAGCCTTATTTTTCACCTTAAGCATTAATTAGGACAACAAGGATCTAGTGTCCTCCAGCTGACATCACTCAGAGGACAGTTCCACACAGTTTTGGGGATATATGCAAGGTAATGATTGGGTTTGATGAAACTTTAATGAACCCTTTGGGGACTAGCAAGAAGAAAACACAATATAACTAAGTAAAAACAAATGGGAGGGATGGGTTTAACTGTTGCTAAACTGACAATTACAGCGTTACAATAGAAAGCTGATTTAGACAGATCTAACCGCAAACTGAAAATATGAAACCTGGCTCTCTGTGTCAGGTTTTGCTCCCTCCTTTGAAGCGTCCCTTCAACATCTCTTGATGCTTGTGTTTTTCTCCGCTGCTCTAGCTGAAATCTCCCCTCAGGGTTCAATCCAATAATCAACAGCGGACTGACAGACAAGTCATTCAGTGGGAGTGGCAATTTCTAGTTGTCTCACACTCTCTCCTCCTCCACTACGACTCTCTGTCCATCTGTCAGTCGTTCTCCTCTCCCTCAGCGACTTTCCTTCCCGCTGCACACTCTTTTGTGCGCGTCTCTCTGTTTCTACCCCCACGGCCATACAGTGCTTTTAATTAACTCATCGACCTCGTCAACATTTGCTGAACGATGACGGACGGAGGGAGGGAGTGAAAGGAGGGATGAAGGGAGTGGATTACTAATTCCACCCAATGTCTTTGGGTGAGAGTGAGAGCAACAAAGTGAGAAGCGCTTTGTTTAAACATCAGCAGAAATTGACGGCTTTAGGATATGTGGCAATCAGATGTCTGGCTCCTGTGTCAACAGCAGGAAAAGAAATCAAAGAAACGAATGAAGACATTTAGGAAGCGGTGGTTTTGCGCGGTTAGACCCTGTGACTCCACTACACGCTGCATCTTTGCTAGCGCTCAAGGCATCCAACTCAGCTCCCCTCCTATCTGCAAAATCAATTAGACTAATTGACTCTAATTAACTTCTAGAACAACAAGCATCAAGCCTGCATTCATTGTTGTGGAAGTTACATTTCTGTGCTCAAACAGCTTTTAAAGGTAATCATCACGCGGATCATGAAAAGCACTGCAGGGGTGATGCATACATTGATATCTTATACATCCGAAGAGTCTTTTGGTCAATTTTAATAATGTAAAGGTAAATAATAGACGCCATTGGTTTCATTGGATAGAAGATAATACCAAAATATCTAAAAATGTGTGACATTCACTTAAACTGTACAGTACAGGTGTTAAATTAGTTGATATGCTGCTGTAAACATGTATGAATCCAGCTCAAACCTACTTGTCGTAGTCGGGGTCAGATTTTCTTTTTACATATTAGGTTATTACAGTGAAATTTATGCATATTCCACCTCTATCGTTCCCACGTTCTGTCTCTATTTGTGCAGGCTCAGCGAGTCTGGTGGGGAAAACATCCCGCAGAACAACAAGCAAGAACGCGGAGAAAGGGGGATTGAATCCCAGCAGGGACAGAAGCAATCTAAGACACAAAAGGTGAATACATTAGCATGCGGGTATGTGTGAGAACAAAACAAAAATATAAAAAAAAACCAAAACAATGGGTAGGTCAAAAGAGCGTGGAAATGACAATGGGCGGCGTTGGGCTTTCGGTCAAATCAACCAATGAGAGGAGACTTAAAGAGGAGACACGGGAACTCAAAAACTCTTCGAACAAAATCACAAAACATTAAAAACAAAACAAAAAGCGCACAATAGCAAATATTTTTTTCCTTCTCTCTATCCTTGGCATATTTCCATTCTGTTAATCAGGAAATTTTCACCCATGGTCTGCACAGCGTGTGTGTGCCTGCTTAGAAATCTGTGTGTGTGTGCGCTCAGTTTTGTCTCTGAGACAAAGGCTGAGCTGTTTGCTAACTTTTCTCAAAATCTGTATTTTTCTTGTGTGTGGGAGAAAGATACGTGACCTGTGTGTGTGTGTGTGTGTGTGTCCATGTGTGTCCGTACTCCATCTCCTCCTCGGCGATGCTCTTCTTCCCTCCCAGCTGTCGTTTTCTCATCTCGGCTAGCATGGCCTGGATCTCCTCCTTCATCTCCTTCAGGCTTTTGTCTGGAGTTCCATCTCCCCGCGAGAGAGTCTGGTTCAGCTCGGCAGCCTTTAACTGGAGGTCTGGACACACAGACGCACAGAAGGACTGCTGTGAGGATAGTACAGATGGACCTATTCAGTTCGTGTTGTTGCATGCGTACAAACGCTGAAGAGAAAATTGTATCCCAGCATCTCTAGGAAAACATTCATCAGTAAAACTTCATTAGATTTCATCAACAGTGGAAAAGCATCTGCATAAATGCTTTCAAGTATCTTTGTTATACTTTGCTTTAACTCCGGTTGCCCTGCTTGCTAATTAGCCCTGCTATGATCAAGTTTCTGGCCAATTGGGAGCAGAAGAACTTCAAAACAAGCTGAGAGATACACAGCCCGGTCTTATAAAGTCGTTGCGTTATGTTTACACTGTTTCAGTCTACCGAATCCTGAGTAGAAAGTCTGGTTCTTTGTCTGTTAGATGATCAATTTCACTCCTGAGCTGGTCGCTAACGTCGTCTGGGCGCTGTTTGGTGTTGCGCATGTAATGTACAGTGGGTTTTTAGGCAGCAGCTGACTGTGGAAAACAGGACTGACAAAAGTGGCGAAAGTGGTGGGAGTGAACCACACAGGACATAAACAATGATGCTAAAAAGCGGCGCAGAGCTGCAGATCTGGGCGAGAACTCTCCTTCACTTCGCCGTCACAAGAAACCCCTGTCAGATCACGTCCGCAACTAATCTAGCAGCTCTGTGAGGCTGACATAACGTTCTGCATGCAAAGAAACATGCAGGCCGTAGGAGAAACGTGTTAATATTGTAAAGCTGTACTAACAGTAAACAGACATGCGGTGCACAGCCCTGATGGGTTTTCTGTCTGTGGGCTGTCATCTTTTAACTTTATGGCTCAAAAAGAAAAAGACCCTAAATCACAGCATTTGATCTTCACTCATTTAAACACAGACGCGCGCTGACAGCCAGACATACACACACACACGCACGCACACACACACACACGCAGACGGACCATTCAAAGCCAGTGATTTTGGCAAACTTCATGTTTGCCCTGCTTTTATCAAATTAAAGGCAGTGAAATCTCAAACCAATCAATGATGAAACTGCACTCCAAGGCTCATTTGAATAATACTCAAACTGCTGGAACTTAATGAGGAGTGTGTGCGTATGTCTGTCTGTGTACGTGTGTGTACGTGTGTGTGTGTGTGTGTGCAAGAGCAAAACAGAGGAGGGGAGAGAGTGTGCTGTGTATTTCTGTAATGTGTTTGTGTTATGTGTCTGCAGTGATGGTGTGTTCCCCTCTCATTTGAAATGTAAACGTGGTATGATTAAAGCAAGTTGAAACCTAAATAGTGTGTGTGTGTGTGTGTGTGTGTGTGTGTGTGTGTGTTTGTTTGTAGGTGTGTGGGTGGGCCCGTGTGTGTTTGTGGCAATGCAGCTTTTCCTCTTATTTGAAATGTAAACATGATGTGATTAGAGGCAAGACAGAACTAAAGCCATCATGCTAATGAACAGCTGTACCGCACGTGTGTATGCGTGTGCATGCTGCATTTGTACGTGTGCATGCGTGTGACTGTCTGCGAGTGAGTGAGTGAGTGAGTGTGTGTGTGTGTGTGTGTGTGTGTGTGTGTGTGTCAGAGCCATATAATTACATAGTGGGATTTAAAAGCCAATTAAACACTTAAAACGTGGATGGAATCATATTATAGTATCTAGTAAACACAGGCACACACTGAGGGAAGTGTGTACAGTATTTCTTGCTTCATTATGTGTGTGTGTGGGTGTGTGTGTGTTCGTATGACTGTGTATATGCATATTTGTATGAATGTGTGCACATCTGCACCAGTGTTTGTGTATGTGGTGTGTGTGTGTGTTTGTGATAGCCACTAATTAAGTCTCTAATTGCTACTCTCAATCATCCAGTGAGCCACGACACACACCATTTTTCTCACGCATGCGCGCGCACACTCGTGCACACACACCCATGCGCGCACGCACATGCACAACCATAATCACGCTGCGATTAGGCGGAAGTCCAGAGAGCTAGGAGCAGCAACACGGAGGGGACAGTTTCATCTCAGCCAGGCACAATGAGATGGTTTGGAAACTTTCTTTTCATCCCAGAAGCAGCTAACCTTTCACAACAGTAACCAGCATAACTAATATTTTAAAAATGTTAATTATTATACATAGAGCACGTTATTTCATCGGGATGGGGTCTGGAGACTTAGTTGAAAGTACACACTCACCTGCTAAATCCATCAAGGACTCAAACTGAGTTGTCCGGATATTTATAGTGCATGCACAACATTTAGGTCGTGTCCAGCTCCACTTTTGTAAGTAAAGCAGCACAAACTCTGGGCGCACAGTGAGCTGGAAGGCATAAAGGGGTTGCGTCAGAGTTTCATCTCCCATTCCCTTTAAAAGCACCTAGCTAATTGCTATATACCGTCGCTGAGGGACGGGAATGTGGTCCCTCAACAATGCATTTTGACTGCACGTGAGCCCGTCCAGCAGTATCTGACCGAAGAAGAGGAGCGCCGCTGCAGGTTCCCAGTTGTTTAACAGCTAAGTAATACTACGGGGAAATACTACGCCATGGACCTCAGACCAGGTCGCGATCGCTTTCTGCTGCCTCAGAGATAGCAAGGTGCCAACAACGAGCCCGAACAAAACCATAGATTAGCGCGAACATACCTGCTATGCACACAATGAGGACATAAAAATGAAAACTAGCAATGAAACTGCAGTGGCAGTTGCTCTGTACTGCAGGCTGCTTTTTTTTGTTTTCAGCAGTAATTTGAGCACGAAAGGCAAAAAAGTGCTAAATATTATTAAATGGTGGGTAGAGGCGGGCATAAAACTTAGCAGGGAGAGCTGCAGACAAGTGAAACTCGTAAGAGTAACGAGAACTTTGGGTGAACTCTGCTCTAAAAATGTAGACAAACAGCTGAGTAACAATCTCCATTCAAGCTTCACTTGTTTGTCGTACAGACTGACAGGATTATGTGATCTTTCTGAGCACTTTAAGTTCTGTTTGTGCATGTTGAAGTCTGACTGAACAAACAAATTAACAAATAAAATAAAGAAAGTTTCGTCAACTTTAGTTTCCAAAGTTCAGGCTACGCAAGATGAACTGGTTTATAGAAAAATCTTATGACCCACTGCAACAGTTTTTCCTGCTTGTTTGTTTCTTTTAGACTTAAAATAAAATCTAGTTTTCCATTTCATGACTGATATGGAAGGCAGAGTAGAGAAAAGAGGGACTAACAGAGGTACCCTATGGCAGCCACTAAAGCAGAGCTCAACAAATCCCAGCACAAACGGTCAGAGTGACCTGCAAGGTGGCACTCCTGGCTCAAGGTGGTGAAGCGAACAAAGCAGAGGAACTACGCAACTCTTATCCAAGCACAAAATATTAGTTCCCACATGGAGAGACACTGATGGCACAAAGCGCTGAAACCCTCTTTGGTCACGCAGCCACTGGTGCAGGGGCTGAGGGAGGAGACGCCGCAGCTGCACTGGCAAAAAGATACCGAAGCTGAAGTCAACGGCTATCTGCTCATTTCACATGCAGAGAGAGACGTATCGGTCGGTATGAGGCTGCCTCTGCCGGAGCGTACCATCTGGACTGACCAACATAACAACCCGCATTTAAGCTGCGAATCATGCATCAAGTCTTTTGAACAAGGATTCATGAACTGATTTACTACTTATTTATGATCAAACTGGAGATACTGAGTACTTTAAGAACAGAAAAGCCTCTTAGCTTAAAGTTAATACAACGTATGTCAATATATTTTTGTTAATGATGGATTAATTTATTGAATTAATGCAACAGGGATTGCTTGTGGTGACAAACCCTCAGAGATCACCCGATTCTGCAGCTCTCCTCACCTCTAAACAGTGTTAAAGCATCTCTCAGGACCGTTGTTTTAGTTTTCCACCACACTACTTTACTGTTTTTAACAAAAAGGCCACCACCTCCAAGTCAACACAGTCAACAGGAGCGAGCCGCTGCTGGATATAGTTGAGCACTTTGCAGGAAAAAGACGTTTCCCACAGGAGCGGGTGGAAAACAGACAGGTGGACACAGACACCGCTTGAATGAAACGCTGCAGCGCGGAGGCATGCATGCATGCGAACGTTCACGTCGGAGCATATGTTTCCTCTCAACCTGACAAATCTCGCCTGTGAAGTCTTAACACATGCAGCCACCCTCCGCGGGCACTAGCACAGCTACTGTCTGCTAACAAAATACAACGAACTGAGTCGCTGCACCCTATTTTCCTGGTGGGTGACTCTTTATCGCCACGGTTACTGATGCTGCAGCCTGTTGGATTTGTCTTTATTGCTCAGGCAACACTTTGCACCGGCAGCTGGTACCGGGTGCAGGCAGCTGGCCGTCGGCCCATCAGCTGCTGTGTTTCAGCGAAGTTTTGTGCGAGTTAACAAGGAGGCAGAAAGATGTTTTGCTGACTTCTACAACAGTAGCAGAGTTGAATAAAGTCTCAGCTTTGTGGGGATTTTAGTTGTCACTGTGTGAAAACCTAAAACTAGTCTTGAGAGTAGTGATGCTTTTCGTATTGCCGCATTTCTTCTATGTCCCATTCAACTAGTGTGTATCTCTGAAGATGCTACGTCTTTATTTAACTGCTGTTCACTTCAAAATTATTCATTTCATTAGCTTCTTTTTTCACCCGTTCATTTTCTTTCGAACATCCCATTCTCCTCTAATGTAATAACCCAAATTTCCCACAGGGGTCCCCTAGATTTAATACAATGTGATATAATGCAATGTACTCTAACGACAGATGAAACTGGGGAGACAGATGATTCCAGGGATCCCAACTGGCAGCATACGGAGGCAGTTAATGGAGGGGAGGTGGTGTTCGCTTCTGCTACCTTTAGCTCCCAGCAGTGTATCCCTGATGAACTGCTCCAGGTCCTCTGCTCGTTTATGAATCCTGTCAGCATCATCCTCAACCTGCTCTCCATCAGCAGACACCTTAGTGACCTGTACACACACACACACACACACAGACGCAAGGATTATAAAATAATAAACAAGTGTTGAATAAGTGAAGATATTGACTTCTGTCTAACGAAGGGAAGGGAAGGGAAGAGACAGAGGGTGAGGTATGAAGGATGTAAAAGAATGACAGATGATGATGATGGCAATATATATATATACACACACAGACAATCAATAGTTGTGTGTGTGTGTGTTCAGTGTGTTTACTCTCCTCTCTCACGTGCCACAACACACACAAACACAGAGAGGGTTGAATTATTCACATGAATGGAAAACACAAACTCACACATTAACCCCCACACACACACACGCCCACGGAGGACCAGGAGAACGAGAGATGGACGAATCCTTGACAGACGTGAAAACACATCCTAACACACTCCATCTAACACACACACACACACGCGCGTGCGCGTGCAGAAAGAAAGAGTAGGTAATTATTCTTGTGACTTGACAAGGCCATGCTATATCATTTTAGCTGCAGTGTGTGAGTGAGTATGTGTGTGATGGGGTGTGGGTGATAGCATCGCTGTCAACAAATGTCAAGGCCCCGGTCCCTAAAAGGGTGAAGCTTGACAGCATGAATGTATGTTATTTTTCTCCACTTGGCACTTCTTGTAGGACCCCCCCCACACACACCGCCGCAAGAAAAGCCGAGTCGACATAGAAATAAATTCTTTTGTTTGCGGCATACAGAAACATCACAATTCTTTATTTGTTGTTTTGTCTGATTTCTGAATGGGTCGACCAGGAACGGGCCTTTGGGGGGGGTTTGAAGGACCCCTGAGTGTCTCTGCATGAGCCGACTTATCAACAGCTCTGTTTGGAAACTCACATGACTCATCTACACTAAGGACGGCACGATCTCGACTCCTGATCCTTGTCCTTTGATAATCTGCTGGACACCGGGGCTACAGGAAGCAGAAACCTTAGTTTGTGTTATGCGTACAATCAAAGTACGATATAAGCTGCAGTGGTAATCTGTGAAGTTTTGACCATTGGCAGTACAAAATAAGTAAAAGGTAAATATAACTTTGTTTGCTTATATGAAAACTCTATAAGCCACACTCTATCTCCTAATCCTAGTCTGTTTTACAAAGAGTCGCAATTCCAAAATCCAGTCTTGAGACTTTCATTATATTAGTTTTTTGCATATTCATAAATCAATTTGTGTTTGATCAGGGTAGCTTTGCAGAATCCACAGAGTGCGCAGAGAGCGGAGGTGTCCACCAGTTTGTTTTTCACCCCTGGTCCCTTGCAGGACAGCCCAGGTATGGTGCCCAACGGTCCGCTGTCTGGTTGTTTCTCCATAATTAATCTTTCTGCAGAGCAAACGGTGCCAGCGCAGCGTATACTCTGGTTTTTTACTTCTGCTGCTCAACTGTTTTTCACACTTAATCCACATGTTGGAAAAGTGGCTGAACTGGTTTCTGCACTGCGTTCATGTCAGTGGCCATGCTGCAGCTGGCTCGCAGTTACAGGCTCGACTGGGTTTTGTCTGGTCTCTATTGTGTTTTTGCCGGTTTCTGTAGATGCTGTAAGTATTGCTGTATAACTCTCTGCATTAGCTCCATCTCATTATGTTAGAGAAAGAAAAAGAATGAAGGATGAAGAGAGAGGAGGTAGACCGACAATGACGGGGACAACAGAAAAACAAAACGTGTCTGTACCCTGCTGTGTAGTTGGTCCATCTCAACAACCAGTGATCCCAGGTTTGAGTCGGCCAGTTGCAGTAATCTCTCCGGAGCTTTCTGAGGCGACAGCATGTGCTGCAGGAGAGAAACAGAGAGATGAAGGAATTACACAGAGAACTGTCTGACACATTTTGGCCCAGGGCTAGGCTTTTGAACTACCTGGCTCTGTGCAGAAAAAGCCAAGAAGGAGAAGAAGGGGAGGTTGAGCAAAGGAGAGCAGACAGGAAGAGAGAAAGAAAGAAGAATTAAAGTGAAAACACACCTAATCAAACATTATATATTCCAATTATGACACAGTAAACATGAGAACAAGATGAGCCCACTGCGAGAATGAAGTTACAAAATGCTAATGGAACTGTGGTCGAGCAGCTCCACAACTCACTGCAAACACGCTACGTGTTAATCGGCTTTAATAACGCTGCGTGCATCACGCTGATGACAACGCAAATGCTCAGCAGCCCGAAATGATGATTTGTATCGGAGGACGAGGCGATAAAAGGAAAAAAAACATGAAGATGTGACTCTGAAAACGAATGTTAATGTGGTGAAAACAGCGTGAGTGAGCAGAATGAACTGTGCCGACGCCGAGTTGGTCCACAGAGTCTTTCAGTAAGTCTGCTGATTACATTTAACATGTTTTCCATACCTGACTTTGACACTTTAGACCCCTCTCCACCTCAGAGCACCAGGTCCAGATTTAACTATAGCATCTGGACCTGGACATATACATTCACTACAACTGGTTTCTACCTGTAAATGTCATTATAATCTTATGGAAGCTGCTGGATTGTAAAGCCCGCTGTCCCTGGATCAGTTGAAGACAAAGATGACTCAATAAACTAAAATTAAGACACAAGTTAAAATCTTGGTAGAAACGATATCATAGTGACATGTTTTACCTTGAGTTCTTCCGTCATGTTCTCAAAGCGGTACAACACCTTATAAGGCGGCGGGAGGGGCGTGGTCAGGGTGACGTCGGTGATGATGCGATACAAGCGGTCCATGTCGCTGATCAACAGACCCGAGCACTCGTCATCACAGGCTGGAGAAACACATACAAACACACAATCAAACACAGCTAATGTGTAATGAGGCCAGCTCAGTCTATTAGAGATGTTTACAGATGCTTCTGTGTGTGTGTGTGTGTGTGTGTGTGTGAACAGTTTGAGCTCTGACTTGGCAGAGAGAAATGAGGGGAAGGAAATGAAAGACGCGCGACAGGAAGTCATAAATGTGTATTTTAACTACTGAACGTGTGCCTCTCTGCTTTGTTTGCGAGTGTGTAAACACATCGGTGTGTGTGATCGCGGCGACTGCTTGTGTTTTTGTGTTTAAGCGACTCTGGCGTCAGAGAGACAGGGCTGCCGATGCATGAAATTCAGCACAGAGAGGCAAAAGCACCTATTATGAGCACACACTGCAGGCTAAAAACACACACGCTAAGGCAAGCACACGCCAGGGAATTCACTGAGACACACGCATACACATTTTCCTGAGTGTGTGTGTGTGTGTGTGTGAATTTCTCTTCCCCTTCTGTAGCCTGAGGCTGATTTATTGCAGAAATTAAAATTTCTGACAAGGGAAATCAAAAGATAAATTAAATAAAATAAAAACTGTTTCTACTCTATCAATCTCTGACAAAACCAGAGCACACAAATATACTAATGCATTCATGCAGGCACGTGCACACACACACACGCGCGCGCACGCACACAGGTACAGTAAGCGTACAGTACATTGTATGTGGGAGTTAATGGCTGCTTGTCAAATCCAAGCCATTTGAGAATCCCAGCTATGAAGGATTGTATTCACTAGCTTCCACACAGCTTGAAAACATCCTGCGCTACACAGCTACACGGTGTGATTACAGAGAAAGAGCCTCACCTCCATCACTGTCTGCTCTCGCGGGTGCCGGTTTGGTTGCCTGTCTCTATGACGTTTGGCAGGACAGGCCAGAAAACTCTCAAACTGCCTTCTGTTTACCTCCAGTTTATACAAGACGGCGTGCGGTCGGCCACCTCAAAGCTTGCCTGGAGACTTAGGGAGTCTTTGTCGGAGGCGACTCAAACTGCGGCTGTGTGTCGCCTAGTAAAATTAATTTGTTTTAAAATGGATCTGCAGCGCTTTTTGTTATTTGTTTCTTGTCAGGAAGGCTTGCGGGCAACAGAGGAATGGCTGAAAAACCAAAGAGGCTTGACTTAATGTCTCACTTCAAGGATTTGAGCGTTGAATCTTGAAGAGACGGCTGCTGCAGTAGCGGCCACAGAAGCCTAATACAATACAAGCTCATTAGACTTTTGGTGAGCACTGTAACGGATTAAGACGCAGCGCCTCTTATCATTTCTATCCACTGATGCACATCATCACATTTTGTGTTTATCGTGCTTCGGGTTTCAGTTGCATCATTACTACGAGTGCAGTTTGTCCAGATCGTGCTGCAGGCTGTGGCCATATATTTGGGGTATTTACCATTTAAGAATATCAGTATAATATGCCTTTAAGTTGTACATGAAAGGTGGTTTTAATGCCGACTAATAATAATAGTTTATTTGACCATATTTAGACACAATGCAGATGGTTTCTCTAGAACTGATGGTTGTAAACCCGGGGTTTCTATTTTTATTTCTTTCCAATTGTGAGCTTACGACCTGTTTACTGTCTATAACCAGCTATTTCCCAAGGTCATACTACTTCCTGTTTAATTTAGCTGCATCTCAATACAAATGGTGTTGCATGCTCGATGGGAGAGCTACCTGCATTTCCCCCACTCGAGTGTGCCGCCTCCTTAAGTGCTCGCTGGCGTCTGATCGGATGGGAGGAAGAGCAGGGGCGAAACGCAGAGAGCAATCACTCTTCAACAAGTGAACGGCGGTCTGATCGCTCCACTCTGTGTAAACCATCAGGACTTGTGATTATAGTTTGGGCGTAGAGGCGACCGGTTTGGTGTCAGGGTGCACTGCAGCACTCGCGCTGCCAATTTATGAACACACGCTTTGTGCCTGAACACATAAAGACCTGAGCAAGCAATTTCCTCTCTGACCTGACAGCAGCAATTTCACATCAGCCTCTGTCTTACAACCTTTTCTTCTATATTCTCTTACCACTAGACATGCTAATAGCGCCGAATTGGCCCTGCCATTATGGTCATATTAAGTTTAAATTAGCTCTAAATGACATTGAAATTATTTTCTAAATGACTTGAATCTGACTTCAGCCACAATCCCCCGTCTCCCATGGCAACAGGAGAAAAGGGCTTTTGACTTCTCATTTGCATTTCATCACCAAAACAGGATAGAAATCACAACATCAGGTGACAACGCTGGGTGGAGGGCCACCAGAGGAAACAGGAGGTAACCGAAAGAAAGGAGAAAGAGACGACGTTCGTAGGTTTCAGTGAAATAAAGACTATTTTAAACTACAACTTTGCTTTACTACTATTACTACAGTCTGCTCTATGTTCTTCAGCTTCTATTAATTTTAATTAGTAGCACCGAGATTCATATCCTCATAACTTTGAACACATGTCCAGTTAATTCTGCACCTGGTGCTGGTTTGTTTCATAACTGTAATGAAAAACAACATGTTTCAAGCTGCAGATGCTCTGAATGAACAGTAGGCATGAAAGAAGAAAGAAAGAAAGAACGAAAGCATGAAGGAAAGAAAGAACAGAACAATGAAAAACAAAATAAACTCTGTGTTAGTCTTACAGATGATCCCAGCTGGTCCACACACATGCCTGCCCATGCACTGGTCACACGACCTCCCGGACGCCCCGACCCTGCAGCGGCATTGGCCGGTGACAGGGTCACATGGTCCAGGCAACGCCCCCCACAAGGAACACTTACACTCCTCGCAGCGACCACCTGGCATCTGCGGGTTACCGTGGTAACCAGTAGCACACCTGGACAGGGGCGATCAATCAAGAGTTCAATAAAAGCACCAGCCTAGACACTCCAACACTGTGCAATGTGCAGATACGGTAAAATTAGCCCTAAATCACCCCAGTTCCTGATGTTTACATGAAGCTATTATGTACGTCACATTGTGTTGTAAAGTTTTGGGCGTTCTCAGATCCGAAAAACCTTTTCACCGTTCTTTTTATGGTACACACGCTGCAGGAACCGGGAACAATCATAGCTCTTTACAGGACATTTAGGGGATCTTTGGCTCCTACTTCAGACTAAGTAACTATCCCAGCGCAAGAGGAACCTTCAGTGAGTGTACAGTGACTGGTCGACCACATTAGCCAACGCAGCGCTGACAACTGCCATCCAAAACATTAGCCATGTAAACAAGAGTCTGTAACTGCAGCACTCCTACTGCTCAGTTCAGCTCAGTCCAACTGTCTTTAATGCTGATTTGCAGAGCTCTGTGAGTTTACGTGTGTGTCTCACCTCTCACAGTATTTGCCCTCGTACCCTTCTGGGCAGGCGGTACACCGGTAGTCATCGAACCCCTCCGCCACACAGGTCGGACTGAAACTAGGCACAGTGAGATTGTCCAGTAAAAGATTTCCAAGAAAAATAAAATGTACGTCAAATAAATGACAAACAAACACCAGAACATGACGCATGAATGATGCAAGAAGGCTTACTTGTTCCGTGGGTCAGTGAGGGGACAGGCGCAGGGTTTACAGTCGTCATGGAAACCTCGGACCACGCCGTAGAAGCCCGGGGCGCAGCGTTCACACCGATCACCCTCCGTGTTGTCTTGACAGTTCTGCACGCACCAAAACACATGAAACAGGAGTTATATTTTTAGGACACAACGCTGACCTCCACTCATTCTCCATAATAACTTGTTGGAAGGGGCTTGGTTATAAATGCAGAACGTCGGCAGCTGTAACACAATACAAAAAACCCTTTTGCTGCTTATCGAGAAGCCTTTTCATCTTCTTTGTTTTAAAAAAAAAAAGCAGAACTAATTTAAATTAAATTAAATTAACAGCAGTTAAGCTACACTTTTATCTGTCTGCATGTTGTATTTGAATATTGCCACTGGCACAATGAAAACAAGACGCCCAATTTGCTTCAACAAGGAGAAGAAAGAAAAACATTTCGAATGCTTTATAGGCATCTATGGAATATTAAAATAAGGCTGTTCCAGCAGACTTAGGCATATCTCAGATCCTCTAATCAAAGATTAGAGGACATTAATATTCACTCTTAAGCTGCGTACAATCCCTTGTATGTGTGTACTTGTCTGAAGTCGACAATGAGTAATTGAAACGACGACAGACGGGGTCACTCATCGTCCCCTCCCTGATTGCTGACAAAACGGTATTGGGGAGGCTTGTTTTTTTTTTTGTTGAGAGGGAGATAATTATCCCGGCATCAATGGCTGATTTACACTGACACCAGATGACGAGCGTTTATGTATTAAAAAACAGTGGCATACCGCTATCATTACCCGCTGTCAGTTCACTTCGCGATTTTTGGATAATAGTAGCGCTTTTGATCGCTGGTGTGCTTCGCCGAGGGGCAGCAAATCCAGTTTGTGAAATGTTTGACGACATGTTGTAAATTCAGTACTGATTTCTTCAAAGCCAGGAGCTGCATGTTGTCGATGACCACAAAAAAACCCAACTAGCTATCAGATGATTTGTATTGATTTCCAGGAAAAAAACAGATTGCTCCTCTTTACATGCGTACAGGCAAACACACTCAGACTGTCAGTGGGAAATACCCGGCGTGATCGCAGACGCTTCTGAGTATCTCTACCGGAGCAGCGGGGAAGTCATTACTCATTTCTTTTCACCACCCACAGTTTCTGAGCCATTCTTGGGCCTTCACACACACACAAGCACAAAAATATCTACCCTGGACTATTTTCTGATAGGAAATGTAGCCGTCCACACACAGTAATGAATGGGCTTTTTTTGGGGGGGGGGGCCGGTCCCACTCCTGCGTGATGAGGTGCTGTGAGACCGCGCACGGCGGCGGCCGGGCTAGCTGTTAGCTGACAGGTGCGATCTCACACGTCAAAGAGTTTAATAAGCTCCCCTCCTCAAGAGCAGGCCATCTAAAATACTCATTTACTTTGCAGCGTTTCACTCACCTGTTGTTATGAGGAAAGCCACAGGGGTACACAGACACACACACACACACACACACACACACACACACACACACACACACATATAAATACATCCAAATATTTTCATATCCAGAGATTGCCTTATTTCTGGCTATGCTTAGCCTATCACACGCGCGCACACACACACAGATTAATATAAGCATTCTGTCATATACTATGGCAAAATGTTTATTAAACATACAGTCAATTTCCATACTAAGTACACACTGTATACTCACACACACACATTATTACATACAGTACACACTGAACACAAGGCTCTGGCCTCTTCATATCCCCGAGGGCTCTGTCTTATACGTTTTCCTTGTTTGTTGAAAATGGGAACTTCAATCAGTGCAACAGGAAGTTGCCTCCTAACGAGGCAAGTCATTTCCATTAACTTCCTGTGTTCCTCGTTACTGCTAATTACCACAGAAACAAACTCGTTTAGCATTTTCAATTTAGCCCGCTCGGTTAGAAAATGCTAATGACGCTGTTATGGAGAGCGAGATGGGAAATGGGCGAGGGGAGAAAAATGGCTGCGAGGCAGAGGGAGCGGCAGAAATCAAAACACGAGAGGAGACGGAGGGGAGAGGTACGAAACAAAGGAAGGAGCAAATTGGTAAAACTAGAGAAATTAAGGGGTGGTGAGAAAGAAAGAGGAGGCTGGAGGAAAAGATTGGGGCAAGGAAAAACAAGAGAACTGAGGGTAAAAGACAAAGAATGACAGAGTGATGAAAGAAGACAAATACATAATTAAGGATGAGAGGGAAAAGAATTTAGGGGATGAGAACAGGGCAGATAAAAGGAAACGTGAAAATCAGAGGAATATGGGGGAGCACAGGAAGTAGAAACAATAGAAGGAAGTGGAAGAAAGCAGAGTGGATGAGAGACAGAGGAGAGGAGGTGGAAGAGCAGAAAAGAAGGAAAGAAAGAATAAAAATAATTAGAAAAGCCGAGAACGTTGGAGGGAGACAGGAAAACACTGTCAGTCTATATTGGAGCGCGACTGTGGTCTGATGTGCAGGGACACACTTTGTGACTTTATGGCTGTGCGGAGCCAACACTGGTCCGTCACGACTGCGCTGGTGCCGATTTGTTATACAGAGTCACAGTTTAAATCCATACTTTCAGACTGAACGACATTCCTCTGTGAATAACTTTGATTCGAGCTGTTTAAATTAGGCTTTTTTTGGGACGACTAAACTCTTTTTTGTAATTATTAGAGGAATAATATGTTCCATTAAGCGAGTGACAGTTGCATGATGGCAACGTTTCAAATTAAATTCATCACAGGGTAGAAAAAAAAACAAAAACATTTTTACATAATTGCTGAACCTTTTAGTCGTCCTGTCTGTGAGCTCTTCAGTCACTAATCAGAGTCACACACTGTCGTGACCAAGCACCAGATCCAGCACTCCACCTCGAGCAAGCTTTTGACAATGAAAAACCGAGTCGCACTCGACACTTGGCGGTATTACTGGCTTACAGCTCCAAAAATAAAAGCAGCGCTGCAATTATTAGATGACGCAAGGTGAACCGCTCGCAGCGCCCGGCTTATTTCATTATCTGCACGTGCGAAAAAGATATCAGCTTTCTGAAAAGGCTTCGCGACAATGCAGCTGAAAGCTACGTTCAGAGTTTGTTTGCAAGTGTTTACACCTATTTATTTTACTGGTCATTCAGCGGGCCATGCTCTAAACCCATCAGGACACATGATTAAATGGTTCTCCTTCAGTTTCAGTTGAGGGGTCTTCCTCACGCTACGATCAGTCCTCTCTGTGGCTGTACACAGTGACGTTCGCCCAGTCTGCCGGGGTTTTTACAGATCAAATCTGAGCGATGACCTGCGGGCGCCGCGTGACCAACTGCTCCCCGAGGCCAAAGTCTTCAGATGGGGACTCGCTACAGAACTGACCAGATTTGCGAAAAAGGCTGGAAGTGACTAACTGGCAACAACTGGCGTGCGCAGACTCATCTCCCGAGCCACCAGTTGGCTTTACGGAAGACGCGCAGGCAGAATATCTCGCAAACACACAGAATCAAAACAAACACGAAGGCGGACCCGTTTGCTTTTGTGGGTTTTTCCATAAACGCACTAAATACATTAAGAAACCAGAGGAATCAGACAGAAAACAACAGCTGCTGTGTCTGAACAGTGAGAAAATCAACACACGAGAGCTGAGCAGCCACGTCAGCTTACCTGAATCTACCTGTTGTGTGCACGAATTGTTCTTGTGCCTTGATGTGTTCTAATCTAGTCTTCTCTCCTAAGTCTACAAGTAAGGATGTTGCTTTGGGTCAGACCCAGAAGGAGAGGAAATTACACGAAATATGAATAAGCCCCGGGTCGTTAATTATTGCAGGGCTAATTACAGTACCTGACATGTCTCCTAACACACACATACACACACACACACACACATACACACACTTAATTCCCTGCCTCACCTTCCTTTTTTCTCCAGAAGCTACCTGGCATATGGCTGTGAGAGGGTCTCCAGCGGCGCAACACACACACACACACACACACACATACACACGCACACACACACACGCACACGCACTCATTTACCTGGCATATGGATGTCTCAGGGTCACAGGTGGACGAGTGCCCACTGCATTGGCACTGAACACAGCTGCCCATGCCGACAGCGGTGGGCGCCCTGGACGCTGGAGCAGATGCCACGGTACCTGCGCGGAGGCGGTAGAAACCTGCAGCACACTCCTGCACGCAGACGCAGACACACACACACACACACACACACACACACACAGATAGACAGACAGATGGACACACAGAAGATAAAAAGAAGAGATTGATGAAAAAGTGAAAGACAGAATTATAATATCCAGCTTTGATAGCATGTGTTCCTACAGTAATCCAACACCAAGCAAAAATTACACACACACACACACACACACACACACACACACACACAACCCCATAAACACACACACACTGAACAACTATACACATGGACCCTTATAACGATCCCTAATTGTTATTTCTCTGGGCAACTGTTGACCACTCTCTCTCTTTCACACACACAAACTCTCTCTCACACACACACACACACACACAATTAAGAGTTATTCCCTTCAGTAACTTTTGAACACACACAGACGCACACACCCTTACGTGCCCGCATCTCTCACACACACACGCACGCACAGAGCGAGCGACATGCAAGGTAACTCTCTCTGCCTCTCTCTCCTGTTCAGTAATAATTAATGGAGTCCATTTAAAGAGCCATCTGTTCCCTCTGCTAGCGCTAAACGCCCGTTTAAAAATACTTTATTAACAACGACGGCAGCTACAAATAGAATGCCCATCTGTCAGCGAAGCCCTCTACGACCTGAACATTTCAAGTTTAGCTACCGTTTGCTATTTGGCTTCCATTTGGCACTTTTTCAACAGTATCTGTAGCTTCTAAATTATGTACACGGCTAATTTTTTTTTTTTTTCGGCAATATAGACGGCTGCTCCCCTGCACTTCAAGTAGCGGGCGACAAAGTGAAACAGAGGTTGAAAAATATAGTTAAAAGTTTGCTGGCAACTTATGTATTCCTTTGAGATTAACGCAATAATACCTAAATGACTCTCAGGCGCCGCCATCCAGCGGAATTGCCCCGAACTGTTTGCCTCTGTGTATCATAAGCTGTCGCCGCAAAATCCTCATTAAACTGAAGATTGAGTCACTGCTATACGCTTTCTGTGGCTTAAGAGAAGGAGCCGGACGCAGCTGAAAGTCAATTGCTTTGACAAAATCACCGCGGAGTGGGAGAGACGCTCGGCGAGGTTTAATCCCAGCTAAGTAAAGCAAAAAGAAAAAAAGAAACACACACAAAAAAAAGAAAACAGGAGAGTTTGAAAGGCGTCACAGAGGCTTAAAACTCTGGAGAAAATGTAAATTGGAAACTTGTGAGATGCTATTGAAAGCAGAGCCTGTGACCTCCATGTTTACATTCTGTCTCAGTGCGGCCGGTCCTCTTGGCGCTGAGAGTTCAGCTCACTCTGTAATTAATGTTTGTAATGTTAGATCCACAATGGGGGTTTTGAGCTCGTGTCAATATGAAAGCTTTTTCATTTCGACTCGTGTGACGCTGTCATAATACAGTACGTCTGCATTTTCTTTGATATTTTCAGGCTGTGTTTAACTTTTCATGTAATCTGCTTTTCGCTGAGGACCTGAACTTATTCCAGGAAACAAATGATAAAAAACTAAGTGAGCTACATCGACTTAAGGAAGCAGTTTACATTTGATGCTCACTGGTATTTAAAGTACAGTCCAGCATAAACAAGGTCCTCTCAGTCGCGCACTGTGGCGTGTGTACGTGCACGCGTTTCCCACCTCGCAGGAGAATCCAGAGTATCCGATCGGACAGTCGCACTTTTCTATCTGATGCGCTTTCTCGCTCTCCTTGGTGGGTCTGCCTTCCTCGGCCACCGTTAGACTGATTTCTGAAATACTGAGAGAGACGCAAATCACGGAGTTAAGATACTTGTCATCATGTCAAAGAGTAGAAACACATGTAGAGAACACTGCAGACACCAGGTTAGAGATGATTTTTAGCATACCTGGAGATATAAATGTTGTTTTCCACTTTCAAATTGCATATTTAATTTTGGACCACACTGTGTGGAACGTGCATGTCAGTGTGTGTGGTTGTGTGTGTGGTTGCGTGTTTGTGTGTGTGTGTGTGTGAGAGAGTTCATTTCACCGGCTGTGTCTCATCAAGTTGCCGTGCGATGCCTTAATTAGGATGTAGTCCACATAGAACAAAATGTCCATGAAGTCCTCTCGAGTCATGGACCGGCCATCTGCGTACTTCCACTCATGCTGTATGCACACACACACACACACACACACACACACACACACACACACGTTAAAGACACGGACAAATCAATTTCAACCACTGCAGTCTATTAGCGATGTAATAGACCCAGCTTGTATTGACCGACAGAGCTTGCCAAAATTAAGTACAGTCTATATTCTGATTAGATCTACTGTTTTCCAGTTGGTATCTAACAGAAGAGGTTATTTATAAAGCTCATAACACAAATACTTCCACAACCAACATTCAATATCCCACCTTCATCCAAAGCCGTACTGTACCTCTGTCATGTCGATCTCGTGGCGGGTGAGCTGACCAATCTGCAGCCCGGGTATGTGACGCGTAATCAAGACGTTGTGGTTGGGTCCGCCCTTAATGATGACCTGAGGCTCATAGGAGGAAGGACCGGTTTCATCTCTGGCCTCGTAGTACACTGCGTATTTCAGCTGCCCGCCATAGGCTGTGATCTAGATGAAGATGTAAGGATTATTGAAGACATCTGTGTGTATTTAACAAAATGTATGTTCTATAATCTGGATTACGGATTATTGATGGTACAAGAGAAAGGTTTTCCTACCATGGAGCCTGTGAACTGCTCCGGCAGTTTCCAGTAATAGGGTTCAGACAGAGTCGAGGTGACCAGATCCGCGTGGGCGAGGATCTCAGGGTGCTGGAAGCTCACGCCTCTCCTCGTCTCCGCAGCGTTGGATTTGTCCACCAGGGGGAGCACCGTCTGCTCGGGCTTCAGCGTCAACTAGGACCAAACACAGTAACAATGTCAAGGTGAAGCCGCCCTGAACCTTGGTGACTGTAAAACTGAACTGGGTGAATACTGCACGAACTGAGCAGGTGAGACCCAAGTATTCCACTATTAATGGTTTTAAACTGTATTAAAAAGGCTACTAATCATGGATGATCTGTTCTCAGACTAAAAGAAGATGAACTTTTTTAACTAGCGCTGCAAGGTTTTGTTATTCATGATTTGTTATTCATGATTTTAGTGCGGTGCACCTTCCAGACGCGGCCCTGTGTGTCTTCCTTTTCTCCTTCAGTCGCACAACCTTCACTTTTCCTCACCTCCTAATGATGCTGACTCAAACAATGCTCCACCCTCGCCATTCTTGAACTTTGGCAGACATCGATTTCAAATGGTTTTTGTCTAAGACTCCTATTTCGTGACAGAAGAAACTTCACTAACTTTGGTTTCTTTCCATGGTGCCTTGTTTCATCTGTGGGCGCAGAAGGTTGTGGAATATCCGAACTAATGAGGACGGGTCTATGCAACTTTCAAAACTGGCCAAACGGAGGCACCTTTCATGCAAACATTTGATTTGGAGCATGACTTGACGTCTTTTTGCATGTTTTTCAAAAGACATCGGCTGCATGAAGAATCACCGAGACTTCTTGTCGTTTTAAGTCTGAGGATAATTATCTGTTATTAAAATGAATTTCACTCCCTCAGCTGATTCTGATTTTAAATCCGGCCACCGCAAACGCGTTGTGTAGCCAAGCACCACACAAATCACATCCTTCACTCCCCACCTGAACTGTTTAACGTATGATTATGCATGTGGACCCTGACATATGGAAAGGTCAAACAAAACCTGCACGCTGGTTTTATTGCAGCAAATGTGACTTTTCCTATTACCTTAAAAATTCAATTTCCAAATTTGAATAAGTTTAAAAAGAACAAATATTTTGATTGAAAGTTGACTGCCATGAAATAAAACATTTTGTTGATTAAAAGTAGGCTACAAAGGAAAAAATGAATTAAACTAATTGTTATTTTCATCTAAAAACTTAAAAATGTAAGATATCCGCCAAAAGAAAGTCTTTTTTTTTTGTCAAGTTCTTTGTGTTGCGATCGCAATGCCAGGCTTTCGTTGCTATTTTTAATTAGTGTGAGGATTGCTCTTTCGTTACTTTCCATATTAGAGCCCAACGTCAGTTCATATAAATGTCTCTCCGCGCTGAATATAACTTGAAACTGATGGTGTCACGCTGTCTCTTGGCTCTCTGGTATGTGAATCACATTTGAGTTATTACTGACAGTCTGGAGAAAATATAGGAAAATATCTTTTTCATTCTCTCAGTCTCCCACTTAATGTGTTGATATTTGAATATTATCTGAATAATACCAGGGTTTATTATTGACTGTGGGCTGTGGCTGAGTGGACCGATTTAAAAATAGATTCATCTGCTCGAGCCCGGATCTCTCCTCTCTTTCTGTCGCTGTAGTCCGGCGGCCCCGATATGTTGATGTTGTGCGAATAATATCTGAGGAATTACGGAAGACTGCTCTTTGGTTGAGCTGACGCAATCTGAAATCTATGAAGATACGAAAGCTTGGACACACAGGCAATACCGGCTGCATAACAGAGAAGCGCTAACACCTGGAATGGGAAAGTGCCAATTTCTCATTCAAGTCTCACTTTTACTTTTTATATCTGCTGCTGCTGTGTCTGGTTTATATTGTTTAACATGTGTTTGATTGAAGTCAAAAGAAAGTTTGTTAAAACCCAATTTAAGCTGTTTCAGGACTGCTAAAGGGACCACATACAACTTGGACATTCATCCTTTAACTTAATGGTAACTTAAAGTAAGTTAAGGGGTCAGGGTTTCACTCCAAAACAGGGAGGCGACGAAGACTGGTAACCAGGAGTTTGGTAAACTGTTGAGCCCTTGAGTTAAAGTCTTATTAGTTAAACTGTAAATACTTCCGCCAGAGCCAGGTATTCAGATATTCTGTATGTAGCACAAACAAGCCATGCATTGTTCTGGTTTCATCTAAACAGATCCGATACGGAATCATGGCTCCAGTAGACGAAACCTTAACCTGATCTTGATCGACATAAATGAGACATAAGTAACACTGCACTGTGTTATTGCTTCGCTTTGAACGTCCTCGTGTTTACTAATCGGGTTTTGAAAAGTTATTTTACGCAATGTCTTCAAATTAAAACTCAGAAAAAAGAAAACCTTGTGCAGGAGGCGATAAAGTTTGTCTTAGTGTGCACATACTGATGTCTTTATTCTCTTATACTACATGTATACATCCAGTAGCTCTTTATAATTCCCATGTACTGTTCCTACAATACTTTATAATTCAAAGTTTTCATACACTTTAAGAGTTACGTGCATGCCATCGCAAATAGGAGTGGCTTCAGTATGAAGGGGTTACATTTCAACAATGTGTAAAATAGACACTGAATGCGTAACATTGCTGGGCTTCATCTATCCAGTAAATTAATAGCTTTTTATGATTTAGAAATAGGTGTTTGTTACGTAATGTTTGTTGTGACATTGAGATATGACAGGATCTTAATGGAAGGAACCACAAGGCCTGCGCTTTGTTGTGTAACAGGGAGCAGCGACAGTGCACACGGCATACAGAGAGTTACAGCACGGGGATCGATGCGTACCAGGAAGCTGAGAGTTCATTTACTACTTTTTAGAGTTAACAGTTAGGAGCTGTCGCTTCACTTGTTCAGATCTTTTGTTTTACATGTTTTCTTCGTTTCTCAGCTCAAGCACAGCTCACACAAGTTAGTCTCCTCTTTACGACGACAGTCCTCTGGAGGGTCTGTTCCTTCTTTGGTGTCTTATCGGTGCGTTCACCTCGTCTCCCTCTTCTGTTTATAGATTTTACTGTATTACATTAGTGCGGATCTTCACAGTGGTATTTAACAAGTAAATAGTCGTTTGATCACTTGCGCAGGTCTCCCGTCAGAGATAAAAGTGTGTGCAGGGCAGGGCTGAGTGTGTGTGTGTGTGTGTCCCTCTCCCCTAACCTCTGTGTAATCCCATGTAGTGCGAGTTTGTGTATGTATGTTTGTGTACTTTATGTGAGCGCATGTGTACTGAGTGTATTAGATATAGTGTGTGTGCGCGTGAGTGTGCGCGAGTGTGCGCGTACGCGAGCGTGTCCCACTCCACTCAGTGTAATCTCACGATTCAGTGGTTCAGAGAAAATCTCCCTCTTTCCAATAAACTCTCGATTTTTTCTCTTTCTCTCTGTCTGCCCACCGCGCTCTCTCTCTCTCTCCCTCTCCTCTGTCAACAATAAATGAAGTGAATGTTTGTCGCTGGAATGAAGCCTCTCACCGCACTCCATCAGAAAACTCTACGGTTACCACGGAAACGCCAGTTTATCGCAGATGGCAACCGTTTGTGAGATGAAAGTGGCCTTCATTAAAAACAGGCTGCCACTCAACAATCGATCGCTAACTTGCCGGCTGATAACTCACGTCTGATACTCATACACGTAAATACCTGAAAGTCATTTGCTATTTTGCTAATCTGATAGATGGGGACATGCTAACGGCATCATATGGGCCTACTGGGAATGCTAAAAAATGAAATCGCTGACCTGAAAAGCTCATTTAATGTCAGCTGCAGGTAGTGGGACTGTTTTAGCCTTTATTCGTTTACATTTTAGAAAACTGGCACAATACAAAGAACGCCGAATTCGCGATTAGCAATTAGCTTCTTACCGTCTTCCTGTTTTCATGAATCTCAGACCATATCGTTTCAAAAGAGCAACGTGCAAACTTTAATTCCCACCTCCGTTTACCATCATAAGGAGGTTTAAAGATGGAGGAAACAACATCAGCGTGTTGGTTTTGTTGTAAGAGCAGGCTAAAGTTAGCATTTCGCTCTCTCCACTGCTATTTTACCATGCTAATCCATGCTAATTTACTTTGCTAATCACGCTTCAGTAGAGCAAAGTGAATAAACGCCAAACACCACAAATCAGTACAACAATTCTGGCTACTGGAGTCCCGCCTACATCGGCAGTACGTGGAAATCACTATAAAATGTAGCCCTAGAGCTGTTAAAGGTCTAAATAATTAAAAGTTTAGCTCTGACCCTGAATTGCGATTGGGTGAAATGCAGGATGCACATTTAATCTCTGCAAATATCAGCCCAGGAACTAGCATCACTGATCTTTTGAGCTAGTTAAATGAATTCGACTAACTTTTAATTTCCGAACAAGCCCTATGATTATCTGTTTATGATGATTAATGGAGAACATGAAGCGTGCAATGTTGGCATAGTGCAGAGTCAGTTGTAGGCAGCCAGCTGTCAAATGTGTTGTCTCAGCAAGGAAGCTGGCACGGACAGCGTGTACAGAGTGCACAGCTTACAGGCAACTACCGGCTGGATCAGAGGAGGGGAGTGATCCTAAGTGGACATGGACGCAGAAGTGTTTGTTGAGTTTAAATAAAGTTTCCAAAAAGTTGTTTTGCAGCTCTCACTCTCACATTTTCTTCTCATGCACAACAGAAACCGAAATTGCCCAATTGCCCCAGTTCACTGTTGTTTTACAATCCAACTGTGAATTACGCTGAGGATCAAAGAACGCTTACAGGGATCCATCCAAAGCCGTTTTCGCTGAAGCCAACTTCTGCTAAAGTGTTTTTGGATCCCCTCGATCATTTTCAGCCAAACACTTCCACAAACGTCTGCGAAACAACTAACATTACAGGAGGGAAGAAAAACAGTTAAGGTGCTTCCACTCACCCACATCCTGATGAGTCCTTGCGCCTCTGTGCAGAACTGCGTCAGCCCGTAACAGTAACACCTGCTGCAGCCGAGCGGGTTTCGCACCGACAGCCCAAACGTGTCCGGCTTACAGCGGTCACAGTTGTCTCCTTCCACGTTTGCCTTAAATTACAAAAACAAAACAACAACAAAAAAACAGGCACATTGGTGGGGTGAGCCTTTGTGATTCTTTATAAACATGAATTTAATAAATTCAGTGTTTGGCGGGGGGATATATAGCGGAGAAGGAAAGTTATGTGACAACACTCAACGCAGCTGAATCCAGCCAGCTGTTCAACAATATGTTGAAGTGTTATCACTTAATTTGAAAACAGTACAATCCAACAGCATGGGGCATCTAGGAGAAACCTAAGGAAAGCATCTAGTCCTTTATGTTTACCGACCTCCAGGCAGTTAATAAATATATGACACATATTTCAGCCATTAAAACATATACACGGCAGGGAAAATGTATATGATGCCTCGGTCGCGTTGGGATAAAAATAAGTATCTCGCTGCACTGAACTGTTTCCATTTTGAGTAAACAAGCTGAGAGCTGACTGGTCTAAAAACGGGATTTGTGGACAGGGCTGCGTATTAAGCCTCCTCTCTGCTAAGAAAAAGGCTTTCAGCGCTGTCAACAAAACGTCATCCAATTAATGTTGAGTTCTGTCAAAAACGTCCCGCAGGTTAGCGAGTAAGGACCAGGGACGGCGGGGAAATGTGAGGCTATAGTGGGGCAGCCCGGAGCGTCGGCGTTAGCGCTCATCATTATCAGCGTTTGTTAAATCAAACGGAGGTCATTATGTGATCGGTCAAGTATCTTTAATCATTTTTTCATTAATTAATTTCATCATTAATCTACAAAGTCTCACAAAATATTAAAAATTGTCCACCACCTGTTTTTTTTTTAATTTATAAACACATAAAAAAACAAAAATCGTAACATTTAAGAAGCTTAAATGAGACATGAAACACTGGGGCCACATCAAATTTCGATTTCTGACAATGAAAATTCTGCCTTTTTAACTTTGTAGATATCTGACGCAGCTAAAGCACAAAGGAGACGCGGGAACGCCACATAGACAGACAGGTACGGGCAGACAGGTAACCAGCACAACACGTCACAGACAGCAGAAGTAACAGATCAACAGAGAGACAGGTGACAGATCGACTGACTGTCTGAGTGACAGGGAGTCAAACTTCCACCTGTTCAGAGCGACGATGACACCCAGTGATCTGAAGCCTCATTACAGGCCACGAATCAGGTGTGTGTGTGTGTGCACGTGCATGTGTACGCATAATTTTGTTTTAGCATTTGTCACTGTCACTGCGGGATAATGTGATCAGCAAGTGACAGCAGAGATGAAAGGGGTCTCCAGTGTGGGTGTGCCATATATTGAACATGTGTGTGTGTGCATTAAACAACAACCTACTGATGATGGGATAGAAAAGTGTGATAATGTGATCAGCTTGTCACAGTGAAGGTGACAGGTGTGAAATGTATGCTCTACGCTACGTGTGTATACAGAGGAGTGTGTGTGTGTGTGTGTGTGTCTCTATATATGTTATTTACACCTATAACCATCTATCAACGATTTCTTGACAATAAAAACGTATGTGTGTGTTTTATATGTATGCCTGCATTGATCTTTTGTGTGTGTGTGTGTGTCAGCATATGAAGGCCGTCACACGGAGATGCTTGTCTCACTTGGCTCCGTGACATTTAGTGAGGCAATTACACGCTGACACACGTGCACACATAAGTGTATTATAAAACGCCGCCACACGCTCGTGCATAGACTCTCAGTGCGCGGAGATAAAGGACAAAGACCCCACGAGCCGCAGGTTTAAATCTGCATTGACATTTAAAATCTAAACGTCTCCCAGTAGGGTTTAAAGCCATGCACAGCCTCTCACACAACCACTCGGTCAGACTTGAAGCTTTAAGGACAGGTGCTCACTGGTCTTATTGTCTTTGGTCGGGCCACCTGAGAGAGGTGCCACTGTGCGTATACAAGCTCAGCTATAATCACAAGATTAACTGTGTATCAGGAAAACGTCCACTGACAATCAATTGAGCCTGATCAGATTCTGTACGTCTGACTAATCAGCAAACAAACATCGAGTACTCTGACGATGATGTTTGCCGTTGCTGATTTTGGTGGAAATGTTTCCAGCACAGCTTATTATTAGGAAACAAAGACTACTGACTCATGACTGTTGACTGGCCCGCTGTTTACTTCAGCATGTCTTTATTCGTTTAACCTCGTGATGAGTGTGAATTTGGAAGACATATTTAACATTAATACAAAAAAAACCCAACTTGCCCATAGGGGGAGTTACTTAATCAAGCAACCAACTTCATTATAAATGGCGTTTCCTCTATGCGACATGTTTGTAGTCAGTGTGACTATAATGCATATTTTTCATGTTTTCTTTGTAAGTAAAGCTTGTATGTGCACGTCAAAAAGAAAAAGTAAAGGACAACAACCTGTGTGTGTGTGTGTGTGTGTGTGTGTGTGTGTGTGTGTCGTACCTTGCAGCTACACCTTCCCGTTCGATCCGCGCAGGCACACACTTGTCTCTCCAGGTCGCAGGTCTGGCTGTCCGATCCCGAGATGTTACACTCGCACTGGATGCACTGTGGGGGAAAAAAAAAAAAAAAAAAAAAAAAAGGCGGATGCAGACGACGCCAAGCTCCTGTTATCAACAGTACACCAGGCTGAGAGAGGAGCCAGCAGAGTGTGTCCTCGGTTTATGCTTCACCAAACCATTAAACTTCGCTCCAAAATGAAAATGTTGCCATTATCTTCCCGCTCGCGCGTCAGCTGAAACATCACTGAAGTTCGGACAAACACAAAGAGTTGTCCGGTTATTTTCCCGTCTGACTGAAGCGACGGAGTTTCAAAAAGTGTGAAGGGGAAAAAAAAAAAGAATGACCGTGAAATTTCTCTCAACGCTGACTTCTCAACAGGACCGTTAAGTTGTTTTTATTCTGCCGCCACGCTATTCATGAAAAACTATTCCCAAACCGTCTCTCCACCTTGAAGCTTCAGAATGACGCGACTATAAAATGGGAAACTTGATTGTGATTGAATGAATGCCCCCCTTTTGAAGTCTAATTAAAGACTGAGGAGACTAAAACGAAACTGAAAATTTGGCCGTCAAGCAAAAGTCAAGGGCGAGTGCAGACAAATAACGTCACTGTTCTGAATTATTCCACTCGTACTGTTGTTGAAGAACACCTGCAGTCCGAATGTGGCAGTATATTCTTTGTACAGCCCAAAGTGCATTGTAAAAGCAATATAAGCTGAAGCTGCGTGTGTAAAGATGACTTAAAGAAAGCCACAGGTGTCATGCCATGACCTGATATTGATGCTAATAAAACCAAATTACACGTGTATGAAAACGCCATGCCTTAACAAAGCAGAGTCACGCAGACCCCTCTCTTATCTTAACAACACCAGTGGGCCGATGTGGATCGTTCACCTGAGGAAAGTCTCTGTATCCAATCTGACATTCGTTGCATTTCTCTCCTCTGAAGGTGTCGCGACAGAAGCAGCAGCCCGTGTTGACGTTGCACTGCTGGGTCACTGAGCCAATCACACTGCAGCCGCACTCCTGCATACAGAGAGATGAGGACAGGGGTTATTAGCTAATACTGCCGCCATCAAATAGAAACTTCCATCATGGAGCCATTTGTCGAGGTGCAGTCAGGAGTAAACACAAATCAGCTTAGAGATTCATTTGACTTAAGTAAACATGGGAAGGCACATGTAAAATACGTGTCACAGACGAAATCTCTATTAAAACTCCACCTTCAAACCTTAAAGTGCAGTCGCTGAATTGCCCTCTCACTAAAAACAATCACCAAACAGCATTGGGTGCTATTAAAATTGACAAATGTCTCAATTAAAGATCAAAACACAACAAAACTTGATGGTTGCACAATCCTAAGCTGAAAAGCAAACGCTCTCCTTTGCTTTTCATCATTCTCTCCGTACGATCGACTGCGAATTAAACGTTCCACGCCGAAGAGATTGGCGTGCGTGTATCTGTTTTGCTCAGTTCTAGTTTGTTTTTTCATCTGTTGCACCTCAAGGTCTGTTCTACCTTTCTGCTTTGCTGTGTTTTGCTTTGTTCTGTTGTCTTTGGTGGCTCTTTATGTTCGTCTGGCAGCACTCAGATCTGTTGCATCCCTCTTTGTTGTCCTGATGTACTCTCCTGGATCAATCTGTTGTTAAACCGAGACTTACAGTACTTTCATGTTCAAGCCTCTAATTGCTAATAGTCTACTGCTACTTCTAATAGTTTACTGTTATTGCTGCCTCGCAGCCTTTTGGCGAGATAGTCTCGGCGTGGAACAATTACTTTTTGAACACTTTGAACAAAGTTGTGTTACAAAACAGAGTGGTGGAGGAAATGGGAACGACGGAGTCTCAGAAATAAAGGTGATAAAGAGGAGGGAACAGGCTCTGTAAACAAGCACCGCGATAATAAGAGAACAGAGTCTGGGGGGGAAAGAGTCAGACGGAGGAGAGAGGAGCAAGCAAAATAAGGATGGAGACCAGATGCAACGTAGCAAAAAAGGTAAATCAAGTGTAAATTGTGACTAAAACTAGACCACTCCTTTAATTATATTTACCAGCGCAGTGCACTTAATGCCGCCGAGGCAGTATGAAAACTGTTTATTTGGTAATTTATTATGTAGAGTTCTATGTTGAGGGGGCATAAACATGGTCTATACTGATTAATATAAGCCACATTTTGCTACTAACATATTGGGAATGAGAAAAGTAAGGATTTATTCATCATCAGTGACAGCGCTCAAATTATTTCTAATTACTGGAAAGTGAAATTACACAGCGAGCTTTCGTTCCTCATCGCGTTCAAAACAAAACATTTGTTAAAATGTCAAGTGGACCCATCGTTAATCTCTTTCTATACAGTGCTTGAGACTAATTTGTGTGCCGTTCCTGCAGTGTGTTCACCAAGTCGCTCGGCTTGTTACTACAAGAGCTGCAGTGTGGTGCTCAGATCTGTTACTTGAGTAAAAGTAGCAACACCACAGTGAAGAAGGACTTGCGTTAAGTCTAAAGGTCCGGAGTGTACAAATAAGGATCTACTGACTGATGATCGCCTGCAGCTAAGAGTTGTTGTGTTGACTTTAGATTAGACCTTAGATTGAGACTTTATATGTCCCCTCCCCTTTAAGGAGAAACCCGCTTTTGCTTCAAACTACCTTTTTTGCGACACCATCTTGCTACAGTAGCCCAGAACGGACAAAACAAACCCCGCTTTGTCCGTTCTTTGCTTTTTTTTGCTTTTTTTTGTGGCTGGCACAGGTTCTCCTGCACGCTTGGAAGGGGAACGTGTGTTGTTGGGGAATATTCATTTAATTGAAATCTGCAACCTCAGTGCCACATCCCACAAAATCCAACACAGCGGTACTTGAAGTGAAAGTACCAGCTGAATTCAGAATAATAAGTATTATATGTGTATACAGCTGCAGCCCACCTTGCATCCAGTGTTGATGTCATGGCCCCAGTGGTTGGGAGCGCAGCGGTCGCACCTCTCACCGATAGTGTTTGGGGGACAGATACACTGTCCCGTGCTAGCGTCACAGTTGTTCCCCACATGACTGCACTGACAGGCTGTGGGAGAGGACAGAAAGATCGTTTCAAATGATGGCACCTCCTCAGTTCCTTATTTCTTCCAGTTCTCAACGACGACACACCAAAGTGAAGCACAAACAGCATTTCTGCAGATGAGCTTGTCACATTTATCGGGAAACACTTACAGCAGAGGGAAACGTGCAGCTGGCAGCGTGGCTGGACTGCTCTGAATTTGTCAAATACATAAACAATGTCTTCATCTAACAAAGAGATGGTTTATTTAATTGAGGATGAGGTGAATGTTATGTGCCCGCTGAGTAATGTGGAGAAGCCACCACTCAATACTGCATTACAGTGAAGCCATTTCGGTCCTGAGAATCTGAAAGGGTAATTTATTGGGTTACTGAGTAGTTTATTGTTACAGCTCTAATCCCCCAGTGTCATTCATTTTCATTTATTCGCTACCAATTAACTTTCTCAATCACTGCCATTCCCCAGAAAACACAATGGCCAACGCCAGAGGACTTTCTTCCTCTCTAAGTGCACCGGTTAAACTGAAAAGTTAACGCTCATGGAATGTGAAACGTGAATCTCTGCAGGAAGGTTGCATTAATTTGTTAATATTTCTAATAAATAAAAAAACGACTCTGGTGAATTCAAGAAAATGTTAGTTACCCGGATTACGTTGCATCTGCAAGTCACAGGAAGTTTGGGAACCACCTGCCCGCGGCCTGAATCGCTGTCTGACTCGCCTGCACAAGCCAGCATTTCATTTCTGTAACCTGACCGCTGCGCCGCGGCGGTGATCTCCAGATGAATTAAAGCAAATAATTCCCAGTGCTATTTTGTCTTTCTGCTTTGTGACTTGGCTTTCTGGCTAACTTATTACTGTTCTTCATGGCTGTCAATAGCGGTTAGCATCAGTAATATATTGCATAAGGAGATATGTGGGGAAAAGCTATTCATAGTCGCACTTGGGACTGCGTGGATGCTTAATCCTCATTTTGGGCAGCACAAGTTTGTAGCACCTGCTGCCTTCGTTGCCAAGTTTTAAGGGCATAGGATTTAATAATTTGAACATATTCCTTAATTTAAAAAAAGGCTCTGCTCTGGAATTGACATTCAATAAAAAAATAAATAAAAATGACTAAAGTGTTTTCAGGTTACGTAAAACACCCCCGGGCACATAGTGAAAATCCTCAGCTATTGCAAAAGAAACAGCTACTGAGGGCTGTTTGCTGTCACACGCACAGTTTCCCGTCAGTTCACCACCAATACGTTCACTTCGGTTCAGTTCAGTTTTATCTGTACAGCGCCAAATCACAACCGAGGTTATCTCAGGGCGCTTTACAGACACAGCAGGTCTAGACCCACGTCATTGAGATGCTGCAATACATCCGATCAATATTATGTAATTATCTTTTTTTTGTCGGCTAGCAATGATGAAAACCCCTAATCTGAAGTGTTAATAGCATGAGACTCGCAGGCAACTCTCCTGCTTTTGCTAAAGATTGCTTAAATTAGCGACCACACGCTAATTCTCATAGCAGACATGGTAAGCCGGTGGCGTTAGAATCCCTGAGGGTTTTGATTAGAGTGCATTTAATTACTTATGAATTAAACTTTTTCGGCTGCAACAGGAAGAATGTGCCATTTACTCTTTCAAAAGTTGCACGATCCTGCCGTTAAAGCCATTAGCTGTCTTTTTAATAAAATGTCAGACGACTGTGGTTCAGAGTTAGAGCAAGTCGTCCGCCTATCTTAATCCTAGGATTGGCAGCTCAGTCGCCAGCTCCTCCGGGCCGCACGCCAAAGTGCCCTTGGGCAAGACACTGAACCCCAGACTGCTCCCGTTGGCTGTTCCATAGGTGGATGACTGACTTGGAATAAGTAGCTTCCTATTTGATGTTGATCAGTGTGTGAATGGATGTGAGAGCTGACCTGTGGTGTAAAGAGCTTTGAGGATTCCAAGACTGGAAGGGCGCTATGGTAAGTGCAGTCCCTTTATCTCTTGGTGTAATGATCAATATTTGGTAATAATTCAAAGTAACCCAACTTTACTACAAGCAGCTTTAGTTGAAATCTGAATTAAGCACACCGCTTTTATTTAATAGAAACTATAAAGAGAGGTTTTGTATGTTTTTACATGTTTTCAAGAACACCAGCGTGCTGCAGGTTTGGATCAGCGACGTGCTCAACGAGCTGCTCAAACCCTGACCTTTAATTTGAGGTGTCGATACAAAGTGTGCTTGATGTTAAATCCCTGCTGATTTGACTTTGAGTCACCGTTACCAGAATAATTCAGCTGGGAGCGTTTGTAGCTCTACGGATAGCGCTGATCGGGATAACGGTTAAGAGAATGTAAAAGATAAACTAATAAAGGAATGAAATGAACAATACTGTGCTGCAAACCGAAGATTATTTAAATCACAAAAAGGCCGTCGGACAAAAAACCCCCAAATAAAACAGGGATTTCCATATAAATTTGGCTAAATTTGATTTGATCTGTTTCAGTGATCTCCTCTTAAAACATTTGTGACAAACAGTTATTATCAGCTGTTTTGTTTGTTCACCAGCCACGATGAATGAGAAATCTTTTAGCTCCGTAATTTATTGGTCATGTCATTATTATTCTGTGTGTTCAATCTTCAAAGATGTTCATATCAATCAGCAGCTAGTTTCTCTTGGCAACATCTTCCCACCGTCTCATAGACACAGTGCTTGGTCTCTAATTTGGCCGTTCTTCCCGCTGCCGCCCTCCTTCCTTCACTCTTTCATTTGTTCCTGCCATTAACTAAACATATGTGTATGCATACATGGATGGGTGCTTTGTTTGATGTGGCTATAGCTTCATAACCCAGGGGATAACTGCAGAACCATTTAAAAAACATGGTGTAATGTCAAAAGAATACTGTACATAATCAGCGACGGACATGAAATTATGAATTCCTCATCATTTCTGTGACTTTTGATAGAGAGGAGGCTTGTGTTATCTGCGGGAAACTGATGATGCAGTGACGTTACAGTGGAGATACACACTGTTTTATGTCTGGGTTAAACTGGAACGGGATGAAATGCCTACACTATCAAACCGTACTTCTGAAGACAAAGCAGGAATCTGTTAAAGCCAGCGGCTCACGTCCAGAACTACCTTTTTATTTATTATTATTTATTTTTTTGCCATGTTTTGTCACAGTGATGTTTAGCTTTGTCTTGCATGTTTGAGTTTGCTCTGCAATAATTATAAAACTGGATGTGAGGGAATAACATGACAGAATCACTTTTTTAATCGCTTTTGAAAATTTTAATGAAGACGACCTGTGTTAACTTTAAATTAAAAATAAGGAAGAGCAGAGCAGCAGTTTATTAAGGAAAGCGTTTTGTGATTGCTGACGTTACCTTCATCCATCACATTGCCCCCCCCCCCCTTGCTTACGTGTGCAGCCGCCCTCCTGGAAGTTGAAGAAGCCTTGTGAGCACCGGTCACATTTGGGTCCGGTGACGCCCGGCTGACACCGACACTGACCGCTTTCATCACAGTCGAACGACTTGGAACCAAACGAGTTACAGTGGCAGGGGACACACACTCCGCCTGTGGTGACGCCGTGAGTCTGAGGCTGGGGGAAACACAGTGACGGACAAGGACAAAGGGATTTTAAGTGGAGCTGAGAGTAGGTGGTGGGATTAGGGGCAGACACGTTGCAGACACACTCGAGCACACTGAGAGACAAGGAGGTTATAATAACACAGGGTGCGAGACTTGTTTCTGAAATGGAATGAAACTGTATTTGTGAAGATTTACAGTGTTTTTACGATCTGTTTCAAGGTACGTTTCCAGGATTGAGAGAGAACAAAAGATGAGTCGACTGCATTTTCAAACTGTATTTCAGTTTTGAAGGCAACTAAAAACCGCAGTAGGTCTTTGGGAGTTGTTTAACAGTCTGAATATGTCTCCTTGTGTCTGCTAAGGAAATTAAAACACAGCGCATGTTGGTCCATCAGACAGGACCCGGACATTCACAAACTGCCCCCTGAGCTACAGAAAGCCAGCCAAGACAATTTAAACAAGTCGTCTCGGCTGAAATGTTGCCAGATAAGAAAAAACGTAAATAAGGTGCAGATCGGCAAAGAAGAGCTAGACTCCATCAGCTTCCTGACTGCACAATGTGGCTACCTCAAAGAAAAGCATTGGCATGATGACGTGTCAACGGCAGGATGGTATTTAAAGTGTAAAAGGGAAATCGTTATCGCGGCATGACGCACTCTGGGCCTTGAATAGCTGCTTACGCTCAGCGGCATCTTCATCAGCGTCTTTCACAGCAAAACACAGCAACAGCCATGCTGGTAAAACCCTTACAGAGTAGATACACGTCTCCATTTCCATGCAATGTGTTCCCTCAGTTCGGGCCTCAAACCATCGCAGCCACAGACACAATCGGTTTGACGCTTGATGCACATCTAATATGTTAAAATCTATTCTTCACATGCCACCTTAAACACACCACCGTCACCCACATGCAGTGTGCGTTACCCCTGCCTTAGGCCTGTATGCGCCCCGGGGACAACCCCCCGTGCGGGACGACCCCCCCCATCTTTGCTGCACAGCTTCCATGGGAATGCGCTCCACCGGCCTCCGTGTCTCCCGCCTCTCGTAACCCTGGCGGCGCAAGTCGCAGCGTCGGCCCACGAAACCGGGCCGACAGATGCAGCGGCCCTCGACATCGCAGCGCTGAGAAATAGAGCCGTGAGCGCTGCAGCGACAGGGCAGACACTCCTGACGCTCAGCATCCCACCAGCAGTTAGGCTGGACCAATCACAGCGCCGGGGGGGGGGGGTACACACAGGGGACCAATGAGAACAAGTGAGCAGGATGAACTAACGCAACAAAGTTAAAGTACAAGAAGTGAGAAAAGCAAGAAACAAGAAAAACTTCAAAAAGTCAGTTTTATGGAAATAAAACGCCGAACAGGTCATTCTTATTGAACTGCATATGTATGAAAAGCAGCATATAGTCATGTACAATATTAAATGTGTAGCATTGCACTGAAATACAATTTGAACATTAATTAGCCGTTGACCTACCAGGCGCCCACCACATCGCCGCTAAATTAAAACACACATTTGATGTAAAGGGGTGAGAAAAATAAAGTGAAACGCAGCGTCGTCACAATAGTTATGATTGAGGTTTAAAAAAAAAACTCGTGACCACACATGGTCCATTACATAATGTGACATTTAGAGAAAAACAGGTGGAGTCAGTGCCAGGGATGGCGCGGCGTATGTGGAAAAGTAAAGGGCAGACGCGAAGCGCTGAGAGTATCTTTAAAGATTGTTCAAAATACTGACCATGCACTCGTCGCACTGTCTTCCAACCACATTTTCTCTGCACTGGCACTGTCCGGTCTCCTTATTGCAGACCTCAGACACGGAGCCGTTGGTGTGGCACTGACAGGCTGCGAGAGGCGAGAGGACGGATTAGAAAACAGCTTATTTTACATCAATTATCGTTTGCTGTTGGCAGAAATTACACACGAGTTCAATGACAACACATTGGTTTGACAATAACACAAGTTGGTGAGTGTGTTTATTTTACACTACAGTAGGTTGGATAAGAGCTCAGATCCAGCTTAAGGTCTTCTTCAGGATTAGCTGTCGATATGCACTTTAATATCCCGCTGACTGCACGTTAGGAGAAATCTTCTCTTCTCCAAATAGATTCTTCAGCCCAGTGGACCGACTCAGTTTTGCCAGATTATATTTTGTATGTAAAAAAAAAAACAACAAAACAACCAAACAAACTCATCCAGCTTTAGAATAAGCCTCAACAAACAGAGGACAGTGTCACACTTTAATTCATTTGAGAATCTTGATATGAAGATCTGGTTTTGAGAGTGCACGGGAAAAACAACAAAGTGAGAAACGGAAACCCCGCTACATTGAGGCGAAGCTGAAGAAGAAGCAAGAATGAGTCAACGAAACACTGTACGTGGGGTGGATTAAAGATTACATATGTTGTTTATCAGGGTGTTTTGTAGTGGTTAAGATCCTGACGGGTTTGGTTTTGACAAATCAAGAGCAGTATGTCTTGAATTTTGTCAGTACATTGGCAGAAACTCTATAAACCGTAAGATTGTCTTCTCTGCTTCGCGCCTCATTTCTCTGGCATTGAAAATTGATTGTACAACATTCAGGCCTCTGCCTCTGTCGTGCGTGCAGCTCTCACGCTTCCTGAACGGTTTAGTTACAGAAGCATCAACGCGCGCTCCCGTACACGACCTTTCGAATGTTTCCGTCTCTCTCTGCCGACATACTTCCTGTGAGCAGCTTTATGAAACATTCGGTGTTTAAATCCTACTAGGAAAAAAAAAAAGACACACCCACACACGCCAATCAACCCATTAGATATACAATTAAAGGCTTGAACATCACAGCTCCCATCTGGTGGGTTGGCTGTCAGAACTACACACAAGCATGCACGCACACACACACACACACCTTCAAATCAGTAGTAGAAATCACATAGACACACATGCGCACCCGTAGCCCGTTTGACCCGCCGCCATTCGCTACCGTTAGATGTAAAAGAGACAGAAGGACAGACCTGAGTGTGGGATGGGAAAGTGAGAGAAAGGGTAACAACAGATGTCCACACACACGAACGCGGACGAGCACGCACGCGAAGCGATATGCAGAAAACACACGCACGGCACACGGCATGCATGCATTTCTAGGGGAAATGCTTGCATGCTCTCCCACACACACACACACACACACACACACACACAGACACGCCTGATTAAACACACAAGAAAACGTGCACATATACGTCCGACTCTGTTTCATAAACTCTCCCTCACACACACACACACACACACACACACACACACAGTCTCTCACCCCCCTAGCTTCACCCTTCAGGGACCATCTGGACTCCATTCTGTCAGTCGCTACATAACGAGCCGTGTTGTGGTAAAAAATGTTGCTTTTTGTCGTGTGTGTGTGTTTTTTTCTTATCGTTATTATTTTCAGTTCTGGCCTTGATAGTGAAGATAGCAATTTTCTTGCAACTTGAAATACATTATGTTCCGTTACTAAGCAATCGTCAGTCTGTCGTGCAAGCAAACTCCAGGAGCAGCTACTGTGCGTCACCCCTGTATCATCAGCACCGCAGCGGCGCGTCAGGGAGAGACATCCAGGATTTGCACAACCCGGGAAGTGTGCAATCCAGTGGAAGTCAGAGTGGTGAAACATGCCGCTGGAGGAAAAGTGACATGAATGAAATGTTGTGTAATAAAAGCCTTAACAGTGTTAAATCAGTCATCAGCCACACACTCGATGTAACACAAATTCACTTTAATTCACTTGTTTGCACAAAATTGAGATTCCCCTTCAAGACCGACCTAAAATATTGTTTTAAAAGTTGTGCTTTGTGAGTTTACAGTGACCTTGACCTTTGGCCTCTGCCCTCAAGACATTCATGAGATGCTGCTTTGCCTAGTTATGATAAGCTAAGCTATGGTAGGATAAAGGTTCCTCACTTTGTTGTTTCTAAATCAGACCATGTTCAAAGTATTATTTTAGTGTCGTTATCTTGAGATCATGAGGTAACTGTTCCACTATCTGGGGAAAAGAAGCTTTATTATATTTGTTATTTTATTTATTTTATTATTTGTTTTTTCACTAGGAACACAAGTTACAGCTAATGGTTAATTAAAGGTTCATATTGTTTGCAGTGAAACTCCTAAAATCTTCCCAAAGAGCAGCGTGTGCGGGTCATGATCTCCTGAAGTCGCCATTAATTCTCGTTATTTTTGGAAATTGTCCTTTTGTTTCCATGAGATGACGAGATAGGTTCATCCGCAGTAACAAGAACACAAGCTCTGCGAAGTCAAGATAGCAGAATAATTGAGTTCTGATCTTGAGATAACGGCATTAAAAACAACTAAACTGCAATCAAGGCTGGTTCCCACCTGCATGTATCTACCCTGACATAAAACATGTAGAGGGTCATTCATGGAAATTTAAATGTGAGCAAGCAAAAACGCTTTTAAAAGGCCGAATGCAAGATTCATCTGAGGGTCGACCGCTGGCTCAGACTGTTTTGGGGGTCAGTCCCATAAAAAGTCAGGGCCTCAGCACAGACGGAGCGGTAAAATTAGAATCGCCAGATCTCCAAAGAGATTATCGACCTACTGTATGAAGTATCTATGAAACGTTCATTAAGTGGCCGACACACAGGAAGCATAATTGCATTATTGAATCACTGCAAGTCCACTTTGTTGTGGTGACTGGACGGATGTGTGACGGGCGCAATTCACACTTCTTTTCCCACAACTCGCAAACGACCCCCCCCTCCCCATGTGAGAAACGGTCAGAGGAGTTAATTGTCTTGAATTTATTCCTCAGACAAATTGCTTTGTGGTCGAGTTTGCTCGCAAAAATCAAACCGCTTTCCATCCCCCCCCCCCGACCGAATAAAGCCGCGATTACGGAGAGGAGACCCAAAATGGCCGCGTCAAAAATGGCCGCAGCTGGAGAAACTCTGACATCAAAAGAAAGAGTAAAGGATTTTTTTTTTTCTGTCTAATAGCGCACAAATGGACTCGGCTTGAACTCTCCTGCTCCACTCAATAAAATTCATTAAGACTGCGAGCGATAGGGAGAGCGAGGCGGACAGGGAGAGAGAGGTAGACTGGCAGAAGCGGCGCGCGAGAGAGCGCTGTTGTGTTTTAATAATTCCTGGTGGTCATTCGTCCAGGATCGATAACGTCCCTCCAGCTCCCAGACACGAGCAGCCGATCAGCACTGTAGGAGAGCAATAGATCAGGCTGATTAATCAATAACCATTTAGCTGGGTGGAGAGGGGAAACAACTACAGAACAATGAACTATCAAACATACATTAATACCCCCTGTCAGGCCGTCTACCTGCGTCTGTGCCCGCCTGATGGTTTTATCCGTCTGCTCGTCGGCATCGCCCGTCTTTCGCTCTCAGTGAGGTTTCCATCCGTTAATCTGCCCGCCTCGCTGCCAGCGCTGCTGTTTTCCGCAGGTTTTGATGAAGACTTTCACAAACAAGTGCCATCTGTACGTCTGCATTCAGCTGCCATCTCTCTCGTCCGCGGTCCCCCCCTTGTCTTTACAGGTATAGTTTTTTTAATTCACACTCTTAAACACAGCTGGCAGTCGGTAGGCCGCTACGACATCACACCTCCTACTAGCACAGCTGCTCACCGATGCACAGTCACTCACACACACACACACACACACACACACACACACACACTCGTGCACCGACACCACACTCTCCAGATGGTGCACTATCTACTCAGTGTTTTAGTGAAAGGATTAAAGGTATCATTTAGCTAAAACTGAGTTTCATAGAGGAAATACTACTCTTCAGTGTAACACCCCTGCTGTGACACGGGAGCTGCAGTATCGGCTTTTTCATAATGATTTTTTGCTGAAAAGCGGATGATGCTTCCCCTCTTAAATTCCCTATGTGCTGAATTGGTTTTTAATCTCATTACAGCAACCTAATATCATTCTGATGGCACGCCGTTTATAGACGATACCTACGACAAACTGGCTGAATCAATATGTTGCTTTTGCGCAATTCATTCCCAGTGCCCTGCGCTCGATCCGTGTGTATGCAAGGAACAGTGGAGGTGTGCCACGCCCGTTCTGACTCTACCTGACTTGACTCCTGGTCTAATTGATGTAATAAACCGCGACACCTCATGTAGTGTTCCTTAATGCAGAACCATACGGTAACAAGAAAATCGCTGTACTGAGTCACACTGCATGATCGCCACTGGGACCGGAGTGACGGGCTGTTACGCGACCACTTTCCTGCGCGTTGTCACCAGGAAAGTTCGACTTCAGCAGAGAGAAGACATCGAAATCGGGTTCAAAGCCGAGGTCCGTGTGGAAAACGCCCACAGTGTTCGGGGCGTCGGTTCAGGAGGCCACGCTGGTTGTTTCTCTGGCATTTGCAGGGTTGAACACCACAAGTTCATCCACAAGTTACACTGTCAATGACGAGCTCTGCTTCGCCACTTTGAGCCTTGTGATTGCATGATTTTTTTTATTATTTATTGTCCACTAATATTAATATTTTATAACTCACATTTTAATTTTTTGGATTTGTTTATCATGTGCGTGGTTATACGACTTTTTTTATGTAGGTTTTATGGAAAACTGCAGCTTACTTACGTTGGCAGTTCTTTGCATTCATTGCATCTCCATAGTAACCTTCAGCGCAACTGTCACAAACTGCGCCGCCATAACCTTGTCGACAGCGCAGACACTGGCCAGTGGTCGGATCACAGCTCTCGGGTATGGACAGGTCGAGGTTGCCGTGGCAATTACAGGGCTGGCAGGAGCCCCCCGGCACAGTGGGCTGGCCGTAGTATCCATTAGAACATCTAGGAGGTGGCAGAGAGACACAAAAACACAGGATTATTCCAATCCCTGACTTTGGAGACTCCTAGTGCTGGCATTAAGAAACCCTAACCTGCCACACTGAGACAGGTTTTACTCGAGAGATGCTATAAGCACATACAAGTCCACACACAGGGGCCTTGAAGTACCCCAACGATTGATCACCGTCCCATTTGGGGTGCTTTCAAGTTGTAGCGGCAAGATGTCACCCTGTTATTCTCATTCTCAGAATACAATTTGAGTTTGGGATAACACTGCATTACGTCTTATTGAAAAACAGCAGGTAGTGCAATGTAATCTCTTGAAAATGCAGCTTTGCTTCGCTTTCATGTGGCAAATTATACCTGCAAATGCAGGTTTTCCTCAGAACTCAGGTGTGCAAGATAATATCCGGTGTCTCACCTTGTCAACAACTACAGAAAACAACACTCAGGTAAATATTGTTTACCTCAGCTTCAAGCTATGACAAGAACACACTGATTTCCAAATAAAAATCAGTACTAATTACAGCAGGCCTACAGCATGCCAGAGTTGGCAACCAATATCCAATCACAAAATAATCTAGCAATAAAACTGGGTCCATGGGAACTGTTAGCATTGGCTGAAGGTACCTGTTGTATAATTCATATTAAATGTGCACCCACTTCCCATACACAGACAGACAGACATTGATATACACAGAAGGCAACAGAGCCAAACCAAACATCAGCAAATATTAAATTAAAGTTTAGGAAAAAAGGCTTTAAATTAGATTTTTGATGTCTTCAGGCAATTTTAAAACAGCAGACCATCCAGGTTTACTGAAAACACTCAAAAAGAGCAACTCCTGCTAATAAAAATGATACAAAATCAACATGATGCAATAATTTACATGTATTTTAGACGTTTTTCTTATCTGCTCAGACATTTAAAATGTAGAAATGTACGACGGATATCTCTGTGATGAGCTTGAAGGTAAATGTTTTTACCGAACGTGACGGAGACAAAAACAGTCCGACCAATAAAACGTGGAAAGATGTTCAAGGTCCTTTGTGTTTTCAAGTTCTTTTAATGAAAAAATAAAGATAAAAAAATAAATAAATGAAGCTTAAAAAAAAAAAAAAATCCACTTGATTGGTCTCAGTCATGGAGACAAAAAATAAAAATGGCTGTCAGCATCTCCAAGCTAAGAATAAGGGCACACACGACTGTCACATCTTTCCAAGATTTTTATTTTTGCTTTTCGGCCTCTCTCGTTTGATTAATAATAGGAGGAAGTCCAGATGCTGCGAAATATATTAACCTGAGACTGCTGCGGCATGTCAAGAGCCACTGAAACCAAATAAAACAGGGCTAAGCTGAAATAAAGCTCTACGGGGCTGAAAGGGAATTGAGATGAAAGGGAAGAGGAAGAGAGACAAGAGGAAAGAGAGGAGGGAGAGAGAGGTGCGAGGAGAGGAGAGAGAGAGATGGAGATGGAGGCACGGCGGGGTGGAGAGGGGTTCACATTGAAAAAAGAATTGAATTTGGAGGAGGAGGGAAAAGAAAGGACGCAGAGAGGGAAAGAGTCAAGAGCAGCCAGCCATTATTACCACTGACCCTCCTTGGTACTCAATAGAACTGGTTTATTAGCTTCTGCGTGTGTGCATGTTGCTGAAGTGTGTGTGTGCGTGTGTGTGCGTGCGGTGCCACAAGTACATTCTTCTAGTCAAGTGGAGAATCGTGCTCACTCCTCGGTGGGGTTGGAGGAGAGGAGCAAAAGTGTGTGTTTGTGTTTACTCTGAGGTTTCTATTCTTCTCTATTCTATTCAGTTGTATTCTGCTACATACTGACAGCGTGAGTGTGTGCGCGCGTGTGTGTGTGTGTGTGTGTGTGTGTGCGGTTACTTGGGCGTCAAAAGGAAGAGAAGGTATTTATAGTGGAGAGTGTTTGAAGGAGATATATTGGGGAGGGGGGGGTCAGACACCTGGTTGAAGTCTTCAGAGTGTACAGGAAGTGGCCGGTGAGCAGAACTGGTGGAGTTACAGAGGGGAGGGGGAGAGCGAGCGGCCGGGATCCTTAAAGTTATGTTCTTTTATTTTTAGTGTTATAAATGGGGAGCCGGCGCCAGGGGAAGACAGACGCTGCTCCTCCCTCTTACATTTTTTCCATAGTTTTCAAAGCATTGCTCTCAGTGTGAGCTACTGCTTAAATATAGATATACTGTATATCCTGTTAGAAGTAAAACTGGGGCAGTTTGTTTCCAGGAAGTAAAATGAGACTTTGAATAAATATTGTGCAGTTAGTTTGTAATTTGCTTCAAATGTGTTCCCGTGTATATGATTAACCTACCTTTAACTGCTAAACAGAATTTGTCTTCCCATTATCTAACCTTGAGCAATGAACACAAGATGTTCCTCCTAACTTTGAATACCCGAGGCGAAGGATATCAAATTTAATGTCCCCCTAAAACCACAAATGATCAAATTTTTAAAAATGATCAAATATTAAAGGTTTAACATTAAAAAAAACTTGATTTCTGCCTTTTGGTTTTGCAGCAAACCTTCACATTTTCAGTCTTGCACCTTTTAATGTAGAGCACACAGGTCAAATCCTCTCTTCCAAGAAAGTTCACACAGTCGAAAACATTTCTTTTCTTCTTTCCTGTCCTGATTTCATTGACATCACAATCTTTCATAACTGGCACTCGTACTGGCCGTGAAGAGTGACCAAGTTATTTATTTATTTTTGTTGTTTGTTTTTTTTTCTTAATTTAATTATTTAGATTTATGTCTTCCCAAGTTTTATATTTGCATCAGATCACCGAGCAGTAACAATAACCTTTAAAACTACATTACCCATATCAACTGCTACCATGTCCTCTAGTGATACTGAACTAAAGCTACACAAGTACCCGCTCTACTGCTGATAGCACTCTACTGCTGGTACAAATAGCATTAACAGGTGATATATTATGGTTTTTTTAAAATTCCTGTTCAAACTGGTGACTCAACTTGACGCCTGAATGGAAACTGTGTTCCTTAGGGCTCATGTTGCTAATCTTTATTGTCGTTATCACTGAAATTCAAAAGTGGTGATAACCACAACGCAGCTGCCTCAACACTGAGTCTCATTTCTTCTGTTTCACGTCTTTCCTTTTTCTCCTGTTCTCCAGGCTTCACCTTTCATTTTTGCGGCGGCTCCCATTAATATTAATACCTGTAATGACATTAACAACAATCGTAGCCGCCACGGCCGCGTCCCGTTTCCCGCTAGATAAACGAGCTATCTATTAAGTGCCTCATATCCATCAAACTAACAGCCCAGTGGTGTTGAGTCACCAAAATCTGAAAACACCATTAAAAAGACTAATAACATCTGGATACGTTGGCAAACCCCAGATCGCGCTAAATGGCAGCTTACAACTCAAAGTGTTTCAGCCGACTTATTTGCTGGGCAGCTGCATTAAACAGCTTTCAGCGAGATTCTAAATGGCTGTTTGCGGACAGGAAATTGAAAAGCAGAATCACTTAGCGGCAAGTGGGTAGTCTATTAGCATGGGAGGAATGGAGTAGCTTATTCTGTTAAAGCCCATAATACAGACTAATTGGCACATTACAATTAATTACCACTAACAACAACAAAAGCACTGTAGATAATGAAGTGAAATGGAAGGTAGTGCATAGCAGGTATCAATTAGACTAATAAAACAAGAAACAACCAACTGCTGATTACCTCTTTAATACCGCCATTAGTAATATAAAATATTACTGCATATTATTTCAGCTCCTATACACTCGTAGGAGCCAATGCAGCGACCGGCCGTCTCTGTTTCTTCCCGCTTTTTTGTTTACCAGCTGTCCTCTCGCCGACTGGAGGCTCCATATGGCATCAGAGCAGCGCGGCACACGACCGCGGGAAAGCACGTACACAGGTGTATTCTGTATATTCAACGGCAGATACACATTTTCACGCGCGCAAACAGGCACTTACACATTTGGCGCGCTCCCCAAAAACAAACACTACAATTACTGGAGCTTTAGCCCATTCGGCTGCATTAAAACACACACACGTTGATACCCGCAGTCTGGCTAATTGATGCACATGTGAGCACTTCAGAAAGAGAGATGGCGAGCCTGTGTTGGTTGGGCCCCGCAGCTGACACGTATTGGTCATCGGCTCAGTCGCGGTGCAGAGCAGATGCATCTCTGTGACAGACAATGAGTCAGTTTGCTTTCCGGTGGCAAATGAGGTTTATAAAAAGACTTAAATGCAGACAGAGAGATTCTGCTGCGGACAGCACGGCGAGGCATGTGGACTATGCATGATAGTGAGCTGAGGCCCTGTGTCCACCCAGCAGCTCTCTTTTACTGGACGAGGCCTGAATGCAAGCGCGACTGAACGCCTAGTTGTTGTTGTTCAGATTAACAGCCAACGCAGATCCCGACTTTAAAGTGAGCGTGCGACAAAATAGAAATTCAACGTCAGCTGCGCGGGAAGTGACGCACGATCCACAGAAACTCAGACTGAAACAAAAACCGAAAATTCAGGGATGAGCACATCATAAAAGGAGACATCCCCTGCAAACAGTGCACCGCAACACTGCAGAAACTTTCTACAAGGTCAAAAACTCATGCGTGCAGTGAAAGAAAAGGAACATTTTGGTACAGTTTAGGAAAACACTTCGACCTGCACTGGAAACCTCAGCTCAGATATGCATATCTCACATGCAGCGTCATATATTTGACACTAAGCACTCCAACGAGGCCTTGTCTGAAGCTGACACAGTTTAACTCAACTGCTGCAGCAATTACGACGCTAATTATGTTTGGAAAAACTTGAATATACTGAATATGAACTCATATTTTCAGCTGTGGGCAGTTTCAATTCAATACAAAACAGTCCAGATGTATTTCAGCGGGCCTGGGCAGTGAGAAGACTATATTTGCTCAGTCTGCGTCACCACATGACAGTATAGCCTGAAGTTTTAACAAGACTAGCATCCAGGGAGACTTCTCATTAGTCCTGGGGTGGTAAAGAAGCTCACAGCTAATGGAACAAGAATGTCAGTCCACTAATAATTGTGCTGTGGACGGAAAGCTGGATGGACAATGAGTGCTGACACAGAGCGCTAAAAAACGGTTAATGAGCAGCAGTTTCTGTTTTCATTTGGGGAATGGCTGACTACAGACCTGATTTATTTCCCAAATAGTCAATTTAGAAATTACAACAATAAAATATTGACTCTATTTTTAAGATTGCAATCAGGTCGTGAGACATTTTTTCCCACACTTAATGGGCCAAAGAGTTATTCAAATGCTGATAAACTGTCAAAACAGGTTTCTACGTTTAGATAAACAATGATGAATTGAGTTATTTCCCGTTCCACATTCAGCAATAATGAACAAATTAAGCTTGAAGGCAGTAAATAACAACATGGTGGCAGAACATTTGGGCACAGGTGTGTTTTTATGTGTGTGTTGTCCTGTTTGTTTGCGCGCGTGTTACCTGTCACAGCGCGGTCCTGCATATCCAGGCTGACAGTGGTCGCACAGCAACTCCCCCTCTTCACCCAGGTGGCAGGTGGGACTGAAACTGTCGTAGTTTCCATGACGATGTTGTTGTTGTTGTTGTTGTTGTTGTTGAAGTTGTTGGTGAATTCGATAGCGTTGCCCCAGTGTGGAGAGAGGGAGGAGGAGGAGGAGGAAGAGGAGAGGACAGAGGCGAGTTAAGGCCATTGTTTGTCCCCACACACACACACACACACACACACACTAACACACACACACACACCTGTGACCCTACTTTCACTTTCCAACCCTCACATTAGTTCTACATAAGACACGCAAAACTTAATTTCTCTCTCTCACACACACACCCACACGTCTATACTGAATAAACTGAAACACTCTTCCTGCCTACGAACTGTAACCTAAATGAACTGAGAGAGAGAGAGGGAGGGAGAGAGAGAGAGAGAAACACACAGGGTAAAGCGATAGTCTCTTTCCCTCATTCTGTCACCCTCCCACTTCAACCAGCTATACATAGTTCTGCTGGCTCGGGTTCCAGGCCCCAGACTGACTCACTGGCTGACTGACTGGCTCGCTAACTGAAAAGCTGGCTCGCTGAGTTACAAGTAAGCTTGCTTGGCCGGTGCAACGCAAACTACAAAGAGACAGGATAATTTACTTTTTGTGTAAAATTAGTAATAGTTGTAAGTAAAACAGGGTTTGCATAAAGATACTGACACTCATCGTGGGCACTGGTGCTGCAGCAGGGTGATGCAACTAAATAACACGAGTAGAGTCAGGTAAACATCTCTCCCAAAACAAGCATTCAGGTACATCATTTTATCTGGACCCAGATGTTCGACTGTCCAGATGTTCATCTGACAGATATACATTTTGTTTTGTTTGTTTGGATATTTGTTGTTGTTTTTTTGTTTGCTTTGTTCGACTGTAAACTTTTAAATGAAGGCGGCCTGCAAAATAACTGGGTCACTGTATGTTATGAACGGCGTTTCCGATCCCTGTACGTCACTGCTGGATAAGGCAAGAACTTCAACCTACTGTGCTGCCTTGTGTTTGTCTTTCAGCAAAACATTTATTTATCATGGTATACTCAATTTTATATCACAAAGATAAACTGCTCATTGATACAATTATCATAATTTGCTTGATTTTCTGTTAATTAAAGCACCAGGGAAATTAAGGTACTTCACAACATCCATGCAAACAGATGTACAAATCCAAATTCAGCACGAAACACATTTGAATATTTCCTAAAATGCCCTCGCGCAGCCAGTGATATAAGCGTTTTCACATTTTCGAGCCTCATGCTACCGTGAAAGTTGGTAATTGAGCTGGGACTAAGGTATGGCTGTAATGAAGGCAGAGCAAGGTTGAGGTGCGCAGTACCTCAGCTCATCAGAAAAGTTGTTAGACAAGTTTAATGACTGCGCACGGTAGGGTCCTGATGTATCAGGTCACCTCTGGAAACATATTACCAACTGACCAGATATCAGATGTGTCTAAAGGCTTGAAGGCTGCTTCGGCTAAGGTGGCGCAATGAACTTACCTGATCCCAATGTACATCAAAACATGCATAACAACAGCGGACATTTGTGCAGAGTGGATGTGGAGAGCTTCATTTGTGGATTAATGGTTCAAATTTTAACGACTCAGACTCAAAAAAAGTTGAGGCGAGCTCATTACAACTTCATAATTAGTGTGTGAAATACTTTGTTTATGTGCAATGTACAAGGAACAATGTCAACTATGTCAGACTGGCCACAGCAACAGGAAGAGGATTACAAGAAAGGGGGACTGACTGTTGAAAAATATAAAAATAAGTAACTTTTCAAAGTCATCCGAGTGTATTGTGTTGTAGTTTTGGCAAATGTTAAATTCATTCTTCTGAATAAAAATCAAAATTGAGGAAAATACGTGCAGCAACAAATAATGAAGACCTTTGTTGATAGATAAATGACAAAAGGAACTTTCACTACATTTCCCTGAAGTGTGTTCAGTTGATTTAGATCTGACTGACAGGCAGATGAAAAGACAAGGGAACCTCTTGGCGGTGAGGTAATTAAACCTGGGTGTAAATAAAGAGGGACAGCACTCGAGGTCTACACTGATTTCTGCTGATTCGCTGTAAATCGCCACCCTGCTTCCCGCGCTCAAACTCATTTGGACATCGCTTTATTGGATGTTCATAAGAGCTCAGGCATTGCCGCTAACTGGAATAGAGTGACTGGCTGGCTGGCTATTTGAGCGATTGGCTTCAGTGAACCTCAGGGACTAGACGGCTATTTTGAGGGGCTGAGAGGCACGGCACCTTCAAGCTATTATTACTGCAGGGGTTAGAGGGAGGAAGAGCAGCGAGAGACAGAGAGAGTTGTATCTTTCTTTAGCTCGGAGAGTTTTGGACATGACGTGTCAGGACTGCATGAGGATTCTCAGCTGCTGCCGCCTGCGCGTGCATGAGTGTGTGTGTGTGTGTGTGCGCCCATGCTGGTGACATCTGTGCACCTAACACACAGCATCACTCACTGGACATTTGGAGAAACTGCAGACATTGAAGAGCGGAGGTAAATATCATGATTCAAGACATGCTCTGACGCCAACTGCCGACTGTAGTTGAACATTTGTTGCTAGTAGCAACTGACACTTGGTTGCCAGTTTAACTAAGATTGTGACGTTTGCCACGTTGTCACATCTGTGACCAAGCAAACATTGATAAGTATCTTTATCTTTGTAGCCTTAGCTGTTGGTATCGCTTCATCGCAGATTTGTAACGACTGATTAATGATCTGTTTGTCTGCTTTTTCAGTTTACTGCCAACCAAGTTAGCCATTGTATTAGCTATCTGAGGCTTTTGTTTTGCTAAAACAACATTAATTACTGCCTACAAGGACTTGGTCTTTCACAGGTGGCTTTGTTTACCCCTGGCATCACCAAAACTAGTTCTTCAACAGTATGTGCATTGTATCGGAGCTTGTGCATGATGACGAGGGAAAGAAGAAGAGAGATTAACAGAGAAATATGGCTAAATGACCTAAAGAGACGTAAGTGTGAGATAATGCCCAGCTAATAATATTGTGACTCCAACTTCCCTGTTATTCCGCTGAACAATAATAAAACGGATCTTGCGGTGAGACTGTTTTATCAACTATTATTCTCAACTTCCAAGTTGATCGGGGCAGCAGCGACAGACGATGAACACGCAGCGCTGAGATACCGGCTGTAACTTGAACATCTGCGACTGTTAAGTAGGCACAACATGAGCAGTTTTCCGTACGAGCGGTTTTAAATAACTTAATGACTTGTGGGAGGTTTGAGTTTTGCTGCCGCATGCACGTTTTCCAGCCACAGCTACGGTGATTCTGCCACCGGTGATGACAATTCCACCCACAGGGATGATGCGTCTCCACTTATGCTGATGCTTCTACCTGCGGTTATGATATCACGGTTATGATCATGACAATTATATCCCCACCCGCAGCGATGAAAACTCTATTTGTGGTGGTGAGGAGAGGGATACATTGAAGAGGGTCCACAGAGTCAGAGACTGACTGAAGCTCTTGGTTAACATTCGTCATCACGGCAGCGTCAGCGGCAGAACCTACTTGTTGCTAGGTAGACTGAGCGGGCAGGTGCAGCGCTGACAGTCCGCAGGTGACCCACGGGTGGCGTTTCCATAGTAACCCGGTAGGCAGGTGTCACAGTGGGCGCCTGTGGTGTGGTGGGAGCAGTCCTGGGGGAGACACGTGGGTTAAAGGTCGTTCATATCAGGGAAACAGATAAACCGACAGACAAACACAAACACACAGTCAAGAGAGGATCTCAAGTGTTAATAACACTGCACTGTGTTCATATTGTCTTGAATCATGCTTCAGGCAAGTAAAACAACCAAATAGTGTTTTTGAATAATTGAAATTCTTTATATCTCTTTAATTGATTTCTTGTACGATTTGTTTTCTGCATTGCAAAAACACTAAAACAAGTGAATGTGCTGTAGACCCTGTGTAATGCTAATACCAGGGTTTCAGTTTAGGACCGTGGAAAACCAAACTGCTAACAACGGACTAGCTCTAATTACCGTCACACTTTGCTTGCACAACATTAAACATTAAAAATGTAAAGACAGACATTTGTTGATGTATTTTTACTAAATCAAAAATTACAAATTGGTTGTAATTAAATAAAGCTGTCAAATCAAATCACTGTCGGGCCGACAGCAGCGGGAGCACATGTTGTTACCATAGGAACCAACCACATGGATTCAACCAACCAACCAAGCACTCAGAAACGTCCCTCAGAACCACACTTTTCAACATGGATTCAGTATTGATTTGATTGATTGATTATTGCCCGTCATGACAACTACAGCAGGAGTTATAACACTCAGCGCACAGTTTACACGACAGGGTTGGTTTTTAAATAGACTGCACTATTTTAAATAAGTCTGGCAACAACTAATGGTAGCAGATTTACTTTATACACATCTTATATCAAATATATGGGTATCAATTAAACGTGTTTGTTTTCAGTAACATTTGTTCATATATTCATATTAATTATTATTTTTCTTGATTCTGCAATGGCTTCATTGTCAAAACAGGACGTCACCGTGACTGCTCTATCACGCTGGTGAACATCTTGATGGTAAATCTGTAGATGACCAGCAGCAACACGACATCTAGAGTGAATAAGGCCGTTAATAAGACCTGTAAATCCAGTTTGAGTCCATCTACTGCGACACCAAGTATGAAAATAATACAAAATGTGAATAATTCCTTAATAACTAATTCCACAGCTGCCTCAAAAGTAAAGTTAATTAAAAATACTCTTTCATCGTGACATTTCGTTGGTCTGTTGCAGGGAAAAAAACTGTAATTTTGTATTTAACATTTCGGTTTCAGGTTTTCGAGGGGTCGATTTACAAATTGGAGTGAGATGAAACGGCGTTCCTCCCACAGAGGAAATCAGGGCGTTCGTTTCTTTGGTGCCCCTGTTTCTACATGTGCAGCTACAACAACAGTTGCAGTTTAATGTTGCTTCTATGTGAGGATGTCAGTTATGTTTCTCCTCAGATCAAATGTCTCTTCACTGCTGAAACAAACACACACACACACACACACACACACACACACACACCCTTCAGTGATTCAACAATAAGCAGTAAACAGAGACCTCAGGGATGCTGTGTGTGTGTGTGTGTGTGTGTGTGTGTGTGTGTGTGTCCATCTGCCTGTCTGCCTGCCTGTCAGTCAATGTGTATGATAATGAATATAAGAAGAGCGTGTGTGTGTGTGTGTGTGTGTGTGTGTGTGTGTGTGTGTGTTCCTCCCTCTGATATACCGCAGCATCCTCTTCATATACAGTGAAACACGGTAATACAGCTCTGTGTGTGCGTACATGCATGTGTGCGCACGTGACGCGTGTTTGTGTGCATCACTGTGTGTGTGTATGTAGTTTGATGCTAACTGACAGCTTAAGCCTCGGGCAACTTATAGACTGGGGAGGGACGATGCGTGCGTGCGGATGCGCATCGGCAGGTTGGCAGTCATGTATGCGTGTGTGTGTGTGTGTGTTTTGTGTGTGTGCGTGCGTGTGCGTTGGTTGCGGGGGGTGTCTAAATCCAGGGCATGACTGTCTTCACCTGCAGTTCTCCCGGTGGCCACTAGATGGCAGGTCCAAGGACACTGCTGAAATGTTGACTTGAAACTCTTGAATACAAAATCAGTGTGTTTGCTTTTTCCACATGAATATTAATATTATAAATATAATTAATAATAAAAATAATACGTGAAGGGGAGCATCTCCCCTTTTTTCCGTGCTCCTACAGGATATCCATACCGTACCTGAGCTCCTTGCTCTGTCACATTTGCACACCTGGCCTTCAGAGATGTCAGCAGCCTATTAGTGATCTCACAGTTAATGCAGTGAGCTCTCGGCTACAGATTGACTTATACGCGCTCCCAGCCCGCTGATTTAACCTCTCTCAATTATTCACCTTAAATAAACGGGCAGGTTGACTGTTGAAAACATAAATAAAAATGTCAGCTCATTTCCTCGTGACAGGCAGGTTACTTACTGTTCTACCTTAATGATGATAAATAGGGTGACAGCTTTGTTAAAAGAGAAATTACAGTGACTGATGTTCAGTCACAGTGTGTGTAATATTCTGTCTAAAAACTGTAATGCTGCACTTTTTTCCATTTTGACATTCTGTAAATATCAAAAACTATAAAGCCATTTTCATGAAAGCTTTTATGTATTTGCTGCTCCCAACGTTTGATGTCTGAAACCATTTTCACTTTTTTTTTTGTTTGTTTTTCGATTATTTGTTTTCAGCTAGCGAATTCAAAAGGCAGAGTAGAGCGCAGTAAATAGCCGTGCTGCGGTTTTGAGCACGAAATCAAACCAATTCGTCAGATACAAAGACGATCAAGTGAGCGTATCGATCGACCTTTCAGTCATCTTACCAGGCAGTGTCCCGTGACCTCGTGGCATTGTGTCGCGTGTCCGTGGCAACGACAAGCCTCACACACACCATTATACAGATCCCCGTTAACCCTCCGGAAACCAGGAATACATGCCTGCAACACACACACACACAGAGTTAGAAAGACGTGAAAGCGCACTGTCTGTTAGCTGTTGCGGTGTGGAGTAATTACCTTGTGATCCTCTAATTAGCACCTCAAGTGTGTGTTTATGTGCGAGCAATTGTTGGAGTTACACTGTGAGTGTGTGTGTCTGTGATTTACGTCGATTGACTTTAATTGCACATAAATCAAACTGTGACAAACTGTACCACAGGTTTTTTATTTCCAAAGACAAATTTCCTTTCTTAGGTTCCTCACGGATTCCCTGATTTTGTTTCAATCTGGGTGAAAATGAACCTGCAATCACTTAAAACGTGCTCGCGATGTTGCGGGTTATACTACATCCCATACCGATAGTTTAATGTGATGGCTGTTGTTTATGAAAGCCTGAAAGAAAAACGTTTTGGGCCAATGATTGAAGACATGTTAGTGCTTCTGCGGAAACTGCAGGCACTGCGATTCTACGTGTTTAAATTGAAAAGACTGGTAATAAGTGAATTATATAAGTATTATATAAGTATTAACTTTGTTAAATGACTTACCATTTTCAACTGTGTGTTGCAGGGGAAGTCTTTAAAATTGCAGCATTGTGCAGTGTGTGTCTGTGTGTGTGTGTCTGTGTGTGTCTGTGTGTGTCTGTGTGTGTGTGTGCACTTTTACCTCACAGGAAGTTCCAGCATATCCAGGAGGACAAGAGCAGATCTCCACAGCTGATGCTCTCCTCTCTCCTCTGGCGGAGGGATCAGCGACCTGCATTGTGAATGAGTGAAGTCTGCACGCACGAACACACACACACACACACACACACACACACACAGGAACATCAACATGTGTCACGTTGGCAGTTTGTCTGTCTTTACAGTTAAACGTACGCTTTCACTTATATAAACAGGCTATTTGGCTGATTAGGCTTTTAAAACTTTTATGACCCGAGTGCCGTCTCTCAGGCAGAATTTACTCCCAGGAAGCAATGAGCTTCACCAATAAAACCACCATCTTTACGTTCAGGTTACAGAGGGTTAAAGGAGGATTATTTACAGGCTTTAAAGAAAGAGCTGCCTTCGAGTTTCAACTCCCGAAAAGCTGTTTTGCCTCATTACGCTAATACAATTTCATTTAAAACTGCCGAGAGTTTACATTTGCTGCTGCGATTCAAAACTCAGTATGTTGAGTTTAAGTGCACGGTTAATAAAATGTGTTTAGCAACAACAAAGTACAAGATCTCACTGAGGGGCTCTAGCAGTAAGTGGATCTGTTTGGTTATGTGCAGAATATTATCACACTTACTAACTGAGGTTCTTCCACAGAAGTACATATTTCATCTTTATCATGGGAACAACATCTACACGTCACTGAATCCCGTCACAGGTCACACTACAGCAGAACCAGTAACTCAACAAACAATCCATTACATTGTTTTTATTTATTTAGAAATGCACAAAAACAAACTGTGTAATAACTATTTTAACTAAGTTCATCATCAGCCATCATCCAATCATTTCAAACAGACCACCGTGTGTTTGTTTCTACCTGTACACAGCGCTGGGATCTGTGCTATAGGAGGCCCGGACCATCACTCCAGTGACGTTGGCTAACACTGACAGGAAATCCCTCCGACTTATCGGCTGCGCGCTTCCTGAAACCAGGAAGTTCTCCGGAAGGAGAGCGATGCGATTGGTGCTCGGCGAGGACGGGTACACCGGTTGGCCATACCTTCTGTCGATAACCTTGATCCCGCCTCCCTGGCAGAGAACGCAGAAAAAAGCATTTTTAATTGTGTTTTTTTTTTCTCTCTCCTGCTCTGCTGCGGTTTACTTTTAATCCATAAATTGAGAAAGTGCACATCTCCAAAGCATAAATACAGTATGACACCTGTGAGACGCAACTGAACGGGAGAAGAATGGAGAGAGAGCGAGTGAGAGTGAATGATGTGTCATTAGGTAATGAGCTGCAGTTTCTATTGACATTTTGAATGGGCTGAATGCAAAGTGAATTGAGCCCGGCCCTGGTATCTGACTATCTCTTGTTGAGAACAGATCAATGGCATGTAGCAGCTAACGCAGAGTGACAACTACTGATGGAAGTGGGGGAGGAGAGGAGGGAGAGCTTACCATGCCAATAAACCATTAAATAAAAACTAATTGAAAAAGAAGAGACGGAGGGAGGGATAAAGAGACGGAGAGCAGTAGCGGGGCACAGGGGTGCAGAGATACAGATGGAAAGAGATAGAAAAAAGGCAGATTGACGAGAAAAGAGACCTCAAAAGAAAATGGTTTGAAGTTTTTGAAAGAAAGCTTTTACCGTCTGTCTGTGGTTGTTTCTCTCTTCTAGTTATAACACCAAAAGATAAACTAATTCAGTAAATTAAGACTGAGGTTGGCACGTTGCTGGATTTTTCTTAATGTAAAGAAATCCCATGAGAAGACCAAAACGGCATTCGCCCATTTCTCTAAAGTTCACGTTTTCCCTGATGGCGTCAGTTCCTTCAAACATGGCTGACAGAGAAGTGAAGGCTCTTAGACAGATGTGAAGAGCAGCAAGCTAGCAAAGAGGAGCGGTGGTGGTACGCAACATCTTTGCAGCCCAGAAGCTGAGCACTTTGCAGGCTGGTTTATCTGTGGCCACACCTCTCACTGACAGCATCGATTTATTGTTAGTTTTGGTCTTTTAATGGGATTTGGTGTCCAGAAAATATAAATAAAACCAGCTTTAAGTCGGCACTGAAGGTTTTATTTGTTTGTTTGTTGTTTTGAACCTTTTTCCATATGGTTCTAGAGATGACATCCTGCGCCGCGAGCTGAAGAAGTCAAAACACACTGATTTGCATTAGTGAGCACTGAAATTACTTTGGAAGCGAATCATGAAATCGAGTTTTCATCTTATTGTTTGAAGCCTGATGAGAAACTCCAGATGCGCATGTTTCCAGTAGACCACTTGTTGTTGTTATTGTTGTCATAAAAGGGCTTGTGTGTTTACATTTTTTATTTTTTAAATGTGCTGATGGAGGCTGATAAAGTGGGCAGGACTCGGAGAAAGACGTGAAAGTGAACAAAGCCGCGCAGACAAACAAAGACAGAGAGATTATTCTCTGTTCAGATCCAACAGTTACGACCGAGGCACGAGCTTCTTCCCGCGCACGCCAAACAATACCACAACTCGATGCAGATACGCGGAGAGTAAACAGTAGGGGGAAAGGAAGGAAACAAAACGAGACAAAGGCTGAAAGAGAGACAGTGAGGAGGGAGAAAGACGGCTGACAGTGCGTAGGTGGCTCATTATCGTCATCATTTGGAGAGGCTTTTTGTTGACAACAAGACCGACACTTGTCCTCCCATCGCCTCCTCCTCCCATCTCTTCCCTGACTGTCGATCCCACTGACACGTCTTTAAATAACACAAGCTCATTGGCGTTTGACTATCCGTCTCTCAGTTCTCTGCTGTTTCTTCATGTTTTCACTTCTCTCCATCTATTCCGCCGTTCCCTTCTTCCCTGTTTCTTCTCCTCCCCTTTCCTGGCTCCCTGTTAAAGTCCTTAAACACTCGGTCCCTATCTTGCCTCCTTTCCTTCTTCCTCATGTCCCCTTTTTCCTTATTTCTTACCTTGACTTCTTTCTTTCCTCTCACTCGTCTATTTCGTCCTTTGTTTCCTTCTCTCATGTCTTCCTTTATTTCCTTTTTCCTTTTGCATCACTTCACCTTCCCTGTTTCCTTTTTGGTCACCTTCGTTCCTTTCCTCCTCTCCCTTCTTTCCACTCTCTCTTCCTTTCTGCGGGTTTACAGCAAACTAAATGACAGGTACACAAGTCGTTATAGAGTTTTTAGCTTTCGTTTTGCACATTTAATCTAAAATTGCAACTCTACCGGATGAAACGTTTTTATATATGTTTTAATTCACTCCAGTCACGGGTAATTGCAGCTAACTACAGACAGAGTATTTTAATGTTTAACAACTATCCTGAATAAAATGTCCTCTTCTTCAACGCGTCATCGGTAAAAACTTGTGTGTGACGTAACGGGATCACTTCCGCACCTCTGGCACAAAGTGTACAAGCAGAAACACACACACGCCCACGTGCCTGTTTGTGTTTGTGCGTGCACTTTACACTCATAAACACAAACGTGCGATGTTGTTTAGTGATACAGGAGATATAAACAGTTAACTAATAGTGTTGCTGCTTTGCTTATTGCTGCCATACATCATATCACAACCTGCTCATTATAAAGACGTAGAGACAGAGAGGGGAGCGAGGCTCTCTATCTGCATTTTTTATTGCTAAGTTCAGCATTTCTCAGCCAGCTGCAGCTACTGTGTGTGTGTGTGTGTGTGTGTGTGTTTAAGCTTTTATTTGCTACTTCATTTAGTGGTCTTCACTGGCGCAAAAGTCAATGGCTTGTGGGAAAAAATGAATTATTCTGCCGACACAGATATATAAAACACGCACGCGGGCCTCCTCTGTTTGTGACCATTTCCTCCCACTATAAAATCCACGCATGTTTTAAGCGTTAGGAGCTCTCCCGGTCATCGCCCTTGACCGAAAGGTGACGACCAGAGGACGGGAGCTTATTTCAGGCCGCCGCGCTGCCCGCTGCTCCCGAGGAATCTCGCAAGTTTAACGACAGAGTTTAATAAAAGCACGACTTTGAAAATCAAAAGCCATCACACACGGCGCGTAAAACAGAACACACAGAAAGAGGTTGTTAAACAGCTCATCATCAGAAATTAAAAAGAAAAGTGTGCCGATGTTCGGTGATGTCTTTGTTTGAAGACTTACCTCTATGATGAGGTCAGGCTCTGAGGTGACTCTAATGGCCATTTGTTCTTGTTGGTCTGTGTTATACGACACAGTGTAGACCACATACCCTCCGTAGGCTGAAAGCTGAAGAAAGACAGAAACAGAGATAAGGAAGTTAATATTATTTCCAAAACTCTGTAAAGTCACTGCACATAATTGTTGTTTAATGCATCTACAGACATCCAACTGAACCCCAGAGCAGGTTAACTTGTGCTCACACTCTTCTTTAGTTCACTGATGCATAGTTTGTTTGACCTTTAACCTTTTACCACTGAGCTCGGCAGACTTGGCTGCATGCTGGCAGATGCACAGTTACACTTTGTAACGATGACCAGCGAGGCCACAAGTGAGAAGTACGGGATGTTAAATGGCAAAACGCAGTGCAACATTAGTACAAGTAGGGAAAAGCCATAAAGGTCAGCCCTGGCCTACCAGAACAGGTGGCTGGAGCAGTAAACACCCTGACCTGACGATGAATCGAGCAAGAATGTGTTTTATTCCTTATTAATTTAGTTTCCCCAGTTATAAGAGGGAATACATGTGATTTCCTCTTGGAAAACTTTCATGGTCTCACTTTAAAAGGAAAGCGCATCAATATTTGCGGCACCAGCAGGAGGCACGTGAAGATTAAGAAGAGTACCGACGGAAACAAACACCAAAACCCAGGGGGAGTGACTAAGACGGCGAGAAATGATGACTTTAAAGCTATCATCTGGAGCTTTTGCTTTGCACATCTCTGCTAACAGTTTCCCACGATTCCACTGGTGCACAGGTGGTGGAAATGTGCCAACAGCCCACAAACAAAGTCTGAAGAGGAGAAGACGGTTTGCTCGTGTACACGGATGGAAAATATGCAGGCAATGCATTCATCACGTTTGCTGGGCAACAGTGACGGCCAACACAACCCCACAAAACGTCCTCAGTGATTAAAAGACGGACGTGGTCAATGAGCCAGAAGAAGGAAAGGAAAAGTAGTTTGCAAGCCAACACATGCAATCACACGATGAACCGAGTGTCACGCAGGGGAGCTAACGGGTAACAAATCAGACTGACAACCTGTGTGTGCGAGACTCTTTAGTCCATACAAAGTGTCTTATAAAGATTTCTTCTTTTAAACCCTGTGACAGTGTCTTTCCGGAGCAAACGACCACAACACCCAAGTGCAGATATATGCTATCATCCATGGCTCTGACGCACCCATGCCACAACACCAACGCAACAAAACCCACCCCACACACTCCTCGTCCTAATGACAATGTGTTTTTAAAGCAAGTATGCTTAACAAAGTACAGAAAATCAAGAAAGCTACTACACTTTCTTGTTGTCCTGTGTGTTTCGGCGCCGGGTTTTCTGTCGAGTCCACAGAATGAGCCTTAGGTGGGGAAACGCTGCGTCGGCATGATCCTGAAATTTATTATTCTGCTCCAACCTGAACAGTAATGGGTGGGAGAGCGAGATAATAATGCCACCATAAAAACAGGGGGGGGACACTGAGGAAAGGGGGGGGGGCGACGAAGAAATAGAGCTCGAGACAGCCAGAGATAGAGCGGGTGTAAGAGGTGGGCTTAATGCCTCTATAAACCTCTTCCATTCTACATCATTACTCTCAGTTCTTAAAACGAGAGGAGAAATCACCCATTTCACAGCCGACCGAAAGTACACACACACTCGTGCACACTAGCGGGCGTGAGGGTGTACTTGGGCGGACGTTTTATTGACTAACACTTATTCTCCATCTAACCCCATTCGCTGATTTGGACTCCAGAGGACAGTAAAATCACAGTTTAAACCCCACACTACGCGGCCGACACATATCAGACACTCGCGCTGCTCGACCTCCGTCGCCGTTAGCTTATCTGCACTCCAGCGTTCACATTTAAGTCTCCTGTATAGAAAAATGCTCGGTAGTTTGCACCGCGAGGAAACAGCAGCATGATAAAAGCAAAAGACGCCACAGAAGAAGATATTTCAAACCGCCAGAGCAGCAGCGTGTTTCGACGAGATTAGACTTGGAAAACAAAAAACATAAAGTACCCCTCGAGCCAAATGTTTAAAATAGCTATTTGTATTCTAGTAAATAATTAATAAGTGTGCCTGTGTATACTTATTAAAAGCATTTAGGCCTTAAACCTGCATTTTGAATTCAACGTGTGATATTTCATTACTGACTGATTGGCCAAAGTGTTGGCAATTCCCTCACTCCATGTCCACTACATACATTTCAATATTATTATTATTGTTTTAAAATCTGTATCCAGATGTTATCCAGATGACAAACGACCTGACCTAACCTTCGTATTTAGACCTGCATTTTTCAGTTTCTTGCTTTCTTCTAATTGACGTCTCTTTCCTCCAAAGCGCGGTGAGTTGCGATACCGTCTTGCATGCTGTCGCGTAAGGAAATTATACGTCTTGTTGACAGATGTAGTACACAGTTATTTCTTACCATTTATCATTCACTGCCCGCAAATATTGCTTTCATTCATTTTTCATTCAGTTCTTTGGTTCTTTTCATGCTTTGGCGGGTTCATAAGTCTCCAGTCTAAAACAAATGCCTGTATCCGTGTTACGCTGTGCTGCAGGTTTCATACCGAAATTATTTGCGTTGTGAGCCAAAGAGCTGTTTCCCTCCCCTTCCCTTTATATATTCTGAACACATTTCATGAGACTGGATGGGTAACCGTGCCCTGGATTTCACAACAAGAAGCCAGAAGATGGAGAAAATGAAATAAATTAAAAATAAATTCACCTGAAAACTACGTGTCTGCAAAGAGGCCTTGCATAAAATATTGTTTTGCATGTTTTCTCTTTGTTTTCATTTTTTACTGTTGTGTGACCACGGATTGAGAAGACGAGAGGACAGCTTCTTCCACCAGTGACACTTGCACTTTGTGGGTGAGTCTCCATCCACTCAGCACACCTCCATTTAGCAATTTATTTCCCTTGAAAGTATTGACATTTGTCAGAAAACTCATTTCCATGACGCCATCCATTCAACCCGGACCACAATCAAAGGTTTTGTCATGGCAACCTGATGACCCATCTCTTCCCGGGAGGGAGAGGAAATAAAAGAAACAAAACACAGGAGACAGAGAAGACCAACAGAACAGAATAGCACAGCAGGAGAGGGAAATTATGGAGAGGGAGAGGGGAATTATGGGGACTGGAAACGAAGGAACAATAAACACTCAGACACTCAGAGACACACAAGGCTACAATAGATCCCCCCTGAGAGCTCCATCAGCCTGTTATTAACTCTATGAGTGGCCAGAATAAAAGAGAACAAGACACAGTCCTCGCTGTTAAAACCCCGAATGAGAACTTGGCAAAATCTTCATTAAAGGGAACCACCAGCTTATACAAGATAAGGCAAAATGAACTCATATCACAAAAGGGATATGTACTGAAAATACGCATTATTTCTGGAGATGCTGTGCAGGTCCTGAGCGACATTTTAAAAATACCGTTGAGTTTCAATACGGCCTCCCTTTCACTGACATACAAGTTAGCATCTGCTGTGCCGCCACCGCTGCCGTCGAGAGTGCAAAGGGAGTGGACACACGGCGAGGAGGAGAAAGGGAGAGACTGGAGATGAAAAGAAAAGAAAGGAAGAGGTGGACAGAAACAGGGAGAGCGAGACAAAAGATGGGACTGAGCGCAGCGGAAACAAAACAGGAGGAGGAAAGGAGAAGAGGAGAGTAAACAAGAGGAGCAAAGTTACACGATTTAATTTGCTGCCTGTATGCAAAGGAGCGGGTTTGGCACGGAGCGGGAAGAGGTGTGAAAACGAGTCCCTACCCACTCCAGTCCTCCTCTGGGGGCTCCCACCAGAGCCCTGATGTAATATGACTTTTCCAAAAACTTTAAATAACCAAGCCAGAACATTTTAATGACCTGAAAGTGTTAGTCCGTCCCGATTTTAATATAACTGTTATCCTTTAAAGGTCAGGGCTCTGCTCCAGTATGGCCTTCTGGGTAGAACAAACAGCTAAAACACCAGTTCATAATAAAAATGAGCCAGACAAAGAAAATATATTTATTGTTCTAAATGCACAAGACTGAAAGTAAACAGAAAGTTAAATTGCAACATTATCACCTAATAATAAGTTGTTTTCTCCAGTTTTCTCATTACTGAGAACCTCGTTATTAATAGGCACATTGTCATCACCTCGATGCTTTGATTTTATGCAACCGAACGGACCTGAAACATTAAACATTTACATTGTTTTGAGTCCTTGGTCCCTGAAACTGATGAGAAACTGAGCTCCGGTGATTCTAAAGGTCAGAAACCAAACAAACACCAACTTTGTAGGTCCACAGGAAAAGTACAATAAGTGAAATGAAACAAATGATTGAATGTAGGGAGTAATGACAGCTCCCAAAATTGAAATAAGCCATTAGCATGCAGCTTTCTTTTGTGCCTACCACATGCTAGTTTCTTCAGAGAAATATGTTTGCCAATCTACATTCGAGTGGCTCAATTTTTTTTTGGAGTACAAAAGCAGACAGTGGCGACCGACGCTCTCTTCAGGAGATTGGGCAGAGAGAGAAAGAAGAGCGCGGTGGTGGTGCGGAGGGGGGGGGCGACAAAGGAAATCATCCGTCAGGAAATGAAAACCAGATTGTCACAAAAGCTTCAGAAAACAAACTCCCCTAAAATGGCACACACAAACACACATATGCAGGGATACGCAAAAACACACACACACACACACACACACAAATACCCAGAGAAACAAAGACACATACACACAGAAACATAAAAATATAACACACACACACACACCTGGGTTGCCTTTCTGATGCCTGTGGTTGTTTGCAATTGGTATCGGGAGTTTTCACTCTGTTTATGTACCGGTTACACACTCGCGCAGCTACACAGATGCACACACAGACTGTTGTTGTTCCAAGCAGTGGGGTTAGATTGGCTCCAGATGGACCAGGAGAAGGTGCAGTGCTGAACAACATACAACCAAACTGACCTTTTCTGTGCGTGAATGATATTCTGTACGTTGGCAAAGACAAAACAAAGTCCCTGTCGAGAAAAGTAGAAAACAAGAACTCCAGTCTGCCGGTGTTAGCTGGAGCGCTGCGTTGTTTGGTTCTAGATCCGCAGAGACGACCTCTGTGCAGACTGCCTACTGCGTTTTCACTAGTGTGCCGCGTTATTTCTGTTGTGAAATGTTATACTGTCATAAAATCTGCATTAGATCCATGAGTGTGTGGCGGACAAATTGGTGACTCATCCTTTGTGCGTCTCCTGGCGCTTGTCTGTTCGTCATTGTATATGTCTTGCCCGGTCAATTTAAGGTTAAAGAATTAGAAAAAAGCTTAAAAAGAAAAGAAACAATACAGAACTTCAAGGTGCCACTTAAGTTAAAAGTTAATCTCTAACATGATACAGAACAACAACTTCAATAAAACATGTGGTTTTCGGGTTGTTCTCGTAGGTTTCTTGAGCTTCTGAACATGCTACATGAGTTTGTAGGAGCTACACATTACTCTTAGAGTTGCCGGGTGAATGACAACAGTGCATTAATGCTCTGAAGTGACACAGAACACACTATTTTGGTTGAGTGCATGTCAGTTCTGCAGCTTTCCCGGACAGGGTGAATGTTTTGGCAGCTGTGCGGTGGTTCTGCAGTAGAAGGGAAGGTGCTTGCTTTGGACTCCAAGGGGACCAAGGGGGTCCTCTTTTGTGGTTTGCAGTGTGTTTGTTTGGGGGTCAGTGTGAGGGTATGAACCCCAGGTGGGTGCTGGCAGACAGGAATGAGGCAGATCTGTTGTCAGCCGGTCATCTGAGGTGCTCTGCATGGGGTTTACCTTCTGATGATGTTTGGGGTCTACAGGCTGTCACTTAATGAGGTCTTTTAACTCTGTAGCCTTAAAGGGGAAGTGGGTGGGTGGGTTGATGATGTTCTCAGGCGTGTCAACACATGTGCATGCACACACAGTTATGCACACGCTTCTATTTCTCTCATGGACCAATGAGGAGGCTTATTGGACAACAACAACCTAGGTTAGTATCACCTTCTACTATGATAAACCAAGTGCTGCAGTGGAAACAGCAAAGAAACGTGGACTTCTCGGTGCCACTTAACTAAAAAAAACAGACAGAAGCAGCATTATTAAATTCTGAGGTGGTTGTGTAGGGCTATGACACGATAATTATCACTGCTGGTGGCAGAGGAGAGAAGGTTAGCGGCATTGTAACTCTGTATGCACGTCTCATCCGGGACGATGACTAAGAGCAGCTCACTCATTTGCTCCCAGTCTCTCAGAGCCGATCAATTATTGTTCTGCACTCCCACGGCTCGCTGACTCTTGAAAGTCAACTCCAGCAGCTTGCTGCGCATCAGACTTGAAGTAACAAACAATGGCAAGATGACACCCTTTATTCAGCAGTCAGCGCGGATCCACCTCTGAGGCTGAGATCAGGCTCACGCGTGCGAGCACTGTGGCATCACAATGCAGCGTGTAAGGAATGTATTTAAGGAAAGGAAATAATTATGTTTTCATTCTGTACAATCACCTGAAAACTATGAGAACTGTTGTGCTTTTGTTAGCTTAGAGCGATTCCTGTGTATGCACGGAGAATGCAGAGTCTGCCATGAGGCGCTGCCATGTTTCTACGGTAGCCCGGAATGGACAAACCAAACTTACACATTTTCGCAGCCACCATACATTCTTGAAGGGGAAGGTGAGTGTAGGGGTGTGAGAGCTGATTGCAATCTGCAACCTTACTGCTGAATGCTGCTAAATTCTACATACTCCTGCTTTAAGTCTTAGACATCGTGCTAATTCTGTGATAATTATATGAATATGTAAACAACTATATGACTACTTCAGTGCAAGGAAAGCTGCCTCAGGTCCAACTCATCTACATGTTGCTATTACTGGATTACTTCATACATCTTCGGTGTTATCACAAGCTGTTAACAACTTTTATGACTTTTCATGCTCCCCAGAAGAAGCACCGCAGCCGTAAGAAAAGTAAGATCCTCCCTGCAACGTGAAGTTTTGTTGTTTGGCAAGAAACCCAATCTTAGTTTCAAGAAGCTCACTGTCGCAAACCGAATGCTGACACGCACGGTGCGGTATATTCTGTTTGACATTCATTATGATTGTGTAAAGAAAGCGTCAGCGAATCAGGACTGCAATCATCATTCATGTTGTATTCCTAGAAATGATAACCAGGTGTAATGATTTTCTTTTTTTCTCCCCCCCCCCCTCGAGCCATGGGATTGCTGCGCGGAGCTTTTTACACACACTTTCCAGGAACACAAACGCGCGTGACACCAAATTATTTGGTTGACGAGAGCTGGAACAAATCCACTGTGATTGATGTAGAGGCACTTTTTCAGCCATGTAAGAGGGGGAAAAAAAAGGAGGAGAAAAGGGGGAGGGAGAGAGGAAAGTGAGGAAATGGGAGGGGAAATCCATCTCGTGCAATCAAGAGCAGATTAGGAGTGACACTATACACAAACTCCTCTACACACATTTCTCTCTCTCATAAGTCACAGCTCAGCAGCTTGGTAAGAGCTGATGTTACTCGTGCCGAAAAAGGGAGGATTTTCTCCCACAAAGGTATTTTACAGAAACACTTTTAAGACAGATTGCATTCATCACAACTCCGAGTTGTCAACCTCCATAACCAAAGAGAAGCCGGAGCATTTTTCTAAACACTTTCCCGCCTCAGGTTTGCACCTGTAGCAGGTTTGTCTCTTATTATGTTGTATTACTTCTTGATAGGACAATAGGGAAGACAGGGAACACCAGAGCGATGAAAAATGGTTGGAGGATGTTGGGGAAGGTAGAGGCAGAGATGGAGAAGGAGATGGGATGAAATGTAACACGAGCCGAGCGGTGTGTTTGTCAAGTTTTAATGCATTCTGAGATTTCTTTCATCAGCTGTCAGCAAAGGATGCATTTCCTCTCTCCGTGTTCATCCATCGCCCCCTTTATCTCCCTGTTTCAATCTCCCAGTGCGCTCTCTCTCCCTGTCTGTCCATCTCTGTCGCTCCTTATCTCCACATGATGAGCATTTCTTGTTTTTGAGCCTTTCATCTGTCTTGTCTGCGAATCTGCTGGTAAATTTGGGTACAAGACGGATACAAGGAGGTTGCGATTTGACTGCCTTTGAAAGCTGACAAAGTCACTGATGGCTGATATTTTATTTGCATATTAAACTACTCTGGACCAGTTTACTGCGCCAACGTCCCCAAAAAGATAAGAGAGTCAGCATTTTGCCTCAGAGCTCCATCTGCTGATGAAGATCATGTGACGGGCAGGAAAAAGCTATGATATGAACTCTGATTTGTCCCGTCCCGCACACCTCTGTATAATATCTGCAGCAGCATACGTGTTCCTGGTATGCACCAACATGACATTATCATTTCGTGTTTTTAGCCATCAGCCCTTTATTCACTCTTGTTTTTGTTCTGTTCTTGTCCTAACACACTCTTCAGGGATATATTTCTCTCTTTGGCTGCTCTTCAGAGTTTGGTTCACTTTCAGCTGCATCTGTTAAGAAATAACTTTTATTCCTCTGGCAGACTGACATGAGGAGCCTGATATTAAATCTGCATCAGCAGTAAACACACGACACTGACACTGTGTAAAGTTCATATCACAAACGTGCTAGCAAAAAGGTACTCATTAACATGGGCTTAACTGGGGGGAAATCTTTGACTTTTAGCTGCAGGTGCTAATGAACCAGCAGGAGAACCAGGAGACGGTGCCTGACTGCAGCCGGAATCACTGTTGGTTAGAACGGTGAACCAAGAGTCATGTTTTGGGCTGGAAAAAGCAAAACAAGGAGCTGGAACATATAAAAATGCTCTGAACTGTGAGAAACCTTGGAGTCAGGTGGTACAGCATCCAGTCCCTTTCACGTGCACACAGTGTCTTACAAAGTAGAGGCGTCACCAAAACTTCTTAAAAACAAGTTTTAAACATGCAGCGCGCTTCACTAAAGTCATGCTGCACTGTCGTCCGTTATATAGTCGGCTCTTCACACTGAATCCTGCACATCTTCACTCCGCTGCCAAATAAACCTGAAACACTGCAAAAAATGTTCTTTTCATATCAGAGCACGCTTTTATGAGAGTAATGGCTATCCTTGAGAACGAGCAGTCCTTGGACCCACGCAGCCGAGAATACACCCAATGAACATCAGGGGAACATGCTTCTGGACCAATGAGCATCCACCGAGCGCACTAATGGGCCAATGAGCAATTGGCATTAATGACACAGGAGGTCATGCACGAGAATTAAAAACGTTATCACACACACATGCACTCTTATACCCTTATATATCAGCTGCTAGCTTGTCATTACACACACAGCCTGTCAGTTCCAATGATACATGCTAACATGACAGACCAGCGTTTGTGTGTGTGTGTGTGTGTGTGTGTGTCAAGGAGTCACATAGCATCTATCTCTGTAACACGATCAGAGATTAAAGCTTTTTCATACAGTGCTCGCACACTGCTGCTAGCGATCTCATACACACGCACGCACATGCACACACATGCACACACACACACACGCACACACACACACGCACACGAACACCCACAGTGGTAATTTGTTTGTTTCCCATGTTTGGAGGCATTCGGTTCTGCTCCGCTGTCCCTAATGCCTCCAAAACACATCATTATCTGACTTATATAGGCCTGGGAGTGTGTGAGTGTGTGTGTGTGTGTGTGTGTGTGTGTGTGTGTGTGTGTGTGTGTGTGTGTGTGCGTGTGCGTGCGCAAGAGTATGTGTTTGAATGAGAATATGTGCCTCTGTCGGTGTGTGCACACGTGTGTGCGCTAAGAGAAAAACAGTTGATTATCGAGTTCAACAGGCGAAACACTGTTTACCCTGAGAGACACAAAGCCAGCAAGAGAGATACAGACGGAGAGAGAGCGAGGGAAGAGAGAAGAGGGCTTGGGGGAAGTGGAGGGAGATGATTTAGGAACAGGGAGGTGAAAAATGGGAGTCCTGGAGAGACGGAGTGAGAATTAGAGGAGCAGACCAATGAAAAGAAGCTGGGACGGAGGGATGGTTAGAGGGAGGGATAGAGGTTCAGACAAAGAAGTGAGATGACAAGCCAGGCCTGCAGGGTGTAAAGTAATGAAATTCTGTGGTATATTCCTCCAAGCCATGACACCCAGACTAACATCACAGTCAGTCTGTTGTTGTAGCAGGGCAACAACTCGACTTCAGAAACATGGACTGCAGCTATTTGCCAGCTGGAGTGATAAAGTCTAATCATGGCCATGAAAAAAAAAAAAAAATCCAAACAGTCAACATTAACAGGGGCAGATACAGAGGAGCACGGCTGGGAGGGAGGTGCACATCCCAGCAGGATACGGTTCTCGCTGGGCTTGCATCCAGCGGATACACTTTCAGATCATAAACTGGATCTGTTTATATATTCAAGGCCGTCCTAATGATGTAGCCTCACTCCCGCTTTTACACACACACGCATCATCGTTTGGCTGCAAAACGGTGTTAACATGTGAACAGTCAGTTAGCAGCGACCAGAGATTAACCCCACAGTGGGATCGCGCGTTAGACTGCAGCACACCTTTGTGTTTATCACACCGCAATCAGATTTGAGCAGCAAAGAATGAAACGGCACCACGGAGGTACCACTGCGACCTTGACCGCGCTGACTGTGGATGCGACACCTTCAGAATGATAATAAAAAACTGATTTCTTAAAATGGCATCAGGTGGGTTTTTTTAAAAACACTAAGTAAAGCATGTTCAGAAGTTTCTGTAGGACGACAGTGACACGTCTTTCACTCGCGCAAGGGACGGAACAACGGCAGCATCTGTCCAATCTGACAAAAAAAACAGCACAGAACAATTACATCTGGGGAGATTGTAAAACTTTTGCTCAGACTGTGTCAGAGAGGTGTTATTCAACTTATTTCTGATACTGACTGCTCACTTTTTGCTCATGCTGCATCTTCCCAACAGCTTTATGTAGGTGCTGAAACTTTATTTTACGTTTTAAATTACGCAGTAGCAGCAGCATAGTCATCACTTCTCACTTCACATGTACAAAAGTAATTAGAGGTGTTATTAATTAATAGTTAAATATGATTTGGTGTCTCCCTAATTGTCAGCGTGGGTCTAAAAGGGTGCCGTCGACCAGTGCAACAACCAAATATCCAGCGTAGCTTTGTTTGGCGGTAAAACACTCTTGTCTCATAACGAATGTTTAAACCATGAACACTGACGTGTTGTGTGTTCGTGCGCATCTGACCTTGTTTCCCAGATACAGCCCGGGCGCGTTCCAGTAGTAGGCAGAGCCCAGATCACTCACAACGTCCGAGTGTCGGACGCTCAGATACGGAAGCGTCTGTCTGTGAACGGACCACACTCTTCCTCCTGTGTCTCCAACCAGGTGCCAGCCTGTCAGAGTGGTCTCCTACAAAACAAGATCCATGAACAAGTCAAAGACTAAACTTCCAAACTACTTCCTTTATTCTTCTCTTGACCTGAAAAGGCTGGAATTCAGATTTAATATACTTAGACCATGGTGCGCCACGTCTCATTTCAAAGTACACAAAGAAACCTTATGTGCAGCTGTTTGAATTTCAAAAGTCAGAAACTGTAGTGAAATATAAGAATTATGTGATCTCTGGCTATTCGGCGACTCTATTCTCTTTTGCAGCGAAGTACATGTTTTTTAACAAGGGATTAGATTTCAGTTTTAACTCTCTGGTTGAGTCTTCAGCAGCCCCTCGCTTAAACTGCAAGTCAGTCATTTAAAAATGTAAAATTCAAAAATATAGCAATCAAGAGAACAATTCCCATCAAAGTTTGAAAGGATCTCAGTGGGACCTTTAAAAATGTACACAGTGATCTTCGTGCTTAAATAAAATATGAGATTAATTCACGCAGAGCATTAAAGTGGTGCTCGCTGTCAGCAGATCAGCGGCATCTGATGGCAAGCGTATTAAAGCAAGTCATCAGTCATGTTCAATGGAGATGTTCAGTCGTAACACCCAGCTGGTGGTTACGCTTTTGCCGCTGCCTGCAACACGTACTGGCTGTCTCAGTGGATGCAGAGTTCCTCCTGTTCTACAACAACAAAAAACAACTTGGCATCTCTTAGTTTGAGCACCTTGTGTATCCTAAATCTAAATGATCGCTGGACTCTTCGTCTGGAAAGCCCTTGAGGTTTATTGAACTCTCAGCTGAATCCTGCAACGCTGCTTGGCTTCAGTGGGCAGCACCCTCAGGAGCAGAGCCCACTCTGCCATGTAAGTGAATAAACATTTAAAAAATAAATGATCCCCTCGCCACCAAAGTGTCTCCCACAGAAAGAGGAGAGAGGAGCCATTTTCTCAGAATGAATTTTTTAAAGCACATGATTGGTCAGGATTTTCTGAGTCAAGTCAATTTTATTGACTTTACAGCACACATCTTAGACCCTCGGCATATTTGAGGGAAAACTTGCTCAAATAACACTCCAAAACAACCCAGGCCCTTCTGGCCTTCTTAGACAGGGAGCAACTGATGCACGGCAATCTGACACTCAATCGCACGAAACTGTTGCTTTCTTACTTCCAGAGCTGACACACAATGAAAGCTAATGGACGCAAGACTGATCCTTGTTGTTCGTGAGTGGTCTGAAATATAAAAACAGTTTTCTGAGCAGCTATCAGCACAAACATCAAGAGCCCTGACATGCGTTGAACCAACACTGAATGTATTAATCCTGTAATTACATATAGTTTTAACTTAAGCTAGGCTATACAGCTATGACCCTGCTAACTTAGCTAAGTTGAGCTATCAGCAGTAACAGTCTGTGGTTGGCATTAAAGACAAGGACTTCCACGGTGTGTCAACGAATCGATCCGTTAATTAGAGACGCACGATACCACCGCTGTAGCCTACCAGCGAGGACACAGTCTGCACGCCTATTCACGCGAGGAGCACAGTGAGATCCTCCAGATCCAGGCGCAGGTGAAGTGTCACTGACCGTCTGAAAAGACCATGAGGCTGAGACTCTTTGGGAAAACAATATCTTAAAGTTCAACTTACTGATGTTTACTGTGTGAATACTATTGTTCTGTGCATCAACGGTGTTTCAATATCACCTATTCCACTTTTTGCAGTTAATTCAGAATTAATAGTAAAGAGTACATTTATGATTAATCTAGTTTCTCGCTGACAAGGAATATTTACATCTATCAGGATTTTGTTTTGGTTGTTTATAGCATGTGCAGTCGTGTTTTTGGATATTTTCAGGCTCCATTTGATTGAAAACGAGAGGTTGTATCAACAAAAATATAAAACTCAAGATATGTTTAAAAGGTTTTGTACATCTGTCACATGTCAGCCAGGAAGTCTTGCTGCTGACACCTAGAAAGGGATTTTTCCAGCTCTCAACTCCTGAAGGAGTGTGCGTGTGTGGGGGGGGTGTGTGTGTGTGTGTGTGTGTGGGTGTAAGAGAGACAGCCAGACACACATCTGTCGTTGCAATTAACCTGACCTTGGGTTCCCCTTTTGAACGCACACGCATGCACAAACACACACACACACACACACACACACTCTATCGGTGTCTAAATCAGACCTGTCATCCTGTCAACGTCTCCTCTCCCCTCCTCTCCCACCCCGCCTGTCAGTCAAAAACTGTTTTCCTCTTTTCACCTCTCTCCTCCTCGCCTCTTGTCTTGTCTCCCCTCTTCGTCTTTCCACTCTTGTCCTCTCGTCTTCTCCTCTTCTCTCACCTCCACTGTACTCCATCCACAGATTTGTCTTTGCTTTTACACTTCTCCCCCCAACTGCTACTCCCTGCTCCACACGCTGAGCCAGAATCATTTATTATTTGACGTGTTTGTGTATTCCTCCAGGTTTTTCTGTCATTTTGGAATCACCTTACAGTTTACCCAAAATAAAACTCCCTTTCCTTTATGTCGTATAAAGACAAAATCATACAAAATAACAGGAGCGCGCAAAATAGGATATAATGCAATCTCAATTTATAGCAGCAAAAGCAACTTAGGTCGTTCATAATTAGCAGAAACAGCTACCGTGGCTGAAAGGATGTGTTTAATTACTGTAACGTTTACATCATTTTCTCAAATATACAAACAGAAACACTGCTAGAGTCAAATTAAAACTTCATGGCAATCTTCACATTCTGATTGGTGGACAGAGAAGAAGTGTGTGTTGCCTACGTTCTGATAGGACCACGCGGAGCCAGAGCACTGACTGGAAACACCCATGCAGGAGCACTTTTCACAGCCGCGTCGGTTGTCACCTTGAAGGTTGTAGAATCCCAGTTTACAGCGGTCGCAATTTTCTCCCTCCACGTTTTCCTGCAGGGCAGACAGACAGGAAGAGGCAGGGAGGGGAAGATGCGGCAAAGTTTATGGGCCGCCTTCAAACTGACGCCGTGAGCGCAAGGCATGTGATTGCAGTTAATGTGGTGAAGATAATGATGACAGGGCTCGAAAGGTTAGCGCGCGGCACTTGTCATCATTTGTGCCCATGTGCAGGCGGGAGGAGCGCGTGCGTACCTTGCACAAGCAGGGCGTTATACACGGGTCGTCGTTGGTGCTTCCCTCCACGCTGCAGTTACAGCGCTGGCATGACGGGTAACCCATATAACCAACAGCACACCTGGAGACAAATGAGGTTAATAACCATAATAAAGATGAAGGTGGGGAGCGTCACAGCAGAAGGTCACAGGGTCAATTCCACTAACAACCACAGCGTCCATCCCGGTCAGGACTGCCTCCAAGTCAGAGCGTTAGTTTGCAGGTAACAGCTGACCTTGCACCACAGGTGACGTGCATGTGTGTACGATCTCGGAGGAAATATACTGTACACAAAAAAACAATTAGCAGGGAAAGTGAGCTGGGGAAAGTCTCTTAAAGAGCATTTTAAGAAGTGGTTTTAAAGACGGTGGCGGGCCCGATCTGGGGACAGGTCATTAAAAAGTTAGGAGGAAGAGTTGCATCAACTTTTAGATTAGATTAGATTACATTTAAACCCGAATGGTACCCACAGGGAGGTTGGCCCGTTGCAGTGGAAAAGAGCAGCAACAGGAGATAATATTAAGAGTTTAACATTTAAATGAAGCACGTTGTTGATGCGTATAGAGGTCAGACATTGTGAATCACAGGTTGTGACGCCTAGAGTGAGAAAAACAAATCAAAATGGCAAAACAAGCCACATGTCCCATGCATTTAGACTCGGGCCATGAATTCAGTGACTTTGTTACATAGTGTCAGGTACAAAACCAAGTGTGTGTTTGTGTGAGCGCGCGTGTGTGTGTGTATAAGATAATAAATATCATCAAAGATCTTAATGGAAACTTTCTGGCAATTTCCAAACACTAATTGGAACAGACAACAGCTGAAAGGTTCTGCTCACCTGTCACAATGTGTCTCTGTCTCTTTATATGTGTGTGTGCGTATGAGTGCGCGCATGTGTGTGTGTCTCTCACCTGTCACATCGCAGACCCCCAAAACCCTCCTTACACCAGCATGACCCTGCTGGCTGGCCTGTCAATCAAACACACAGGGACACGCGCACGCGCATTGAAGCGTGAGTGAAACAGAGTGGGTATCTCTCTGAAGCGGCTGCACCTAAAATAGCTCCTCTTTCTAGACATGAAAACAGTGAAACCACAAAGAGGAGTAAAATTATCTCTCATATAAATAGTTGCTCTGTTCTGTCAAAGGCAGTTTTTAATAACAGATGCTTCGGTGCGCACAGCTGAACTTGACTAACCCAGACCCCATAGGAAATCAGGCAGGACTGAATCGATGAAATGTTGGAGTTACTGAAGTACCGCTTTAAAACAAATTAAAATGTGAAATGTGCGTTGGCATTCACTTCTGTACGCAGGTCGACCCAGGGGCTCAAATTATTTATATTTCAACACAGGAGCGATATCCATACAGAATGAGACTGATAAAAAGGAGAAATATTAAAGTAAAGTAGGACGCATACTGGGAGTAGCCTGGCTGGAATCTGCGACACACGATTGGCTGATGGACCCGTGTGAGTCACACGAGCAGGGGATGCAGGGGTCCTCCTCCTCGGCGCTCACCTGTCCAGGTAAAGAAGCCAAAACGCTTTCACACACAGGTTTCATTCACTTCGTCGCCATGAATCAGCCCACAGGTGTGTTTGTGTGTGACGTACCCCGGCAGGTCTGTAGAATCCAGCAGTGCACGTCTGACAGTTGATGCCGGCGGTGTTGTCACGGCAACCGATGCAGACTCCGCCCCCCCGGTGTTTACCATGGATGTCCAGGCTGAGTGACAGGTCTGCTACTGTCTGATTAAAGTAGCACTCCTCTGCCTTACCGTGGCAGTTACACTCTGCAAACACACACACACACACACACACACACATTTACATCTGATTGTGGACGTCTGATTGTGGGACTCGCGGGCGTCTGCCCTGTAAGTCGCCGTGTGTTCAGACTGAAAATCAGCACTGAATTTAAATTTAAGGGCAGTGTTTCCGTTCAAGTGCGGTAAAACAATGAAATGAGATCCAGGGTGGATTGTTTGAGTTATAGATCCATTACTGCGAAGGATTAAATACTGCTTGACATTTTAAAAGATTTACAAGGTTTACAGCTGCGACCAAGGACTTTACTTCTCTGGAGAGTGACAGTGTGATCGCAGTAATCACCGTGTAAACACTTCATTACAGAGTTATCTCACAGAATTCGCGCTCTTACGTATTTAATTGGCCTGATGACATTGTCGGCTTGTTTTTCCTTTGGTCAGTACCCTACTGTGCAAACACAGTGGCCTCAATAAAACGACTGAGGTGCTGGCAATTTATCACGCGGCGCTGTTTTCTGACTGAACGCGGACAGTTGCGCGACTCGGACTGACTTTCCTCGGGGGTTTCTATTTTCTTGTGCTATAATGTCTCCGGCAGGGGCTGGCTTACGTTTGAAATGCCACAAACCTTCACAAACAGCAGTGATGGATCCTCCACCCACCGTTGTGCCACAAAGAGCATGACAGTGTTCACAGTTCTGCTTGGTGGAGGAACAGCAGTGGAAATCTGCAAAGGGCCACTTTTATCTTCAGGACACTTCAGGGCCGTTTCCCAGGTCTGATCTCACAGTTGGCACCGCTGACCTTGAGCTGCGTGGTGCTGCTGAGCTTCCCTCTATTCTGCACTAGAGCTGCGTCCGGACACCGTGGACCATCCCCGAACGGGATAAATCTGTCACGGTCGGTTCCTTTACTGTTGTGCCAGTCGGGACCTTTTAACGTGTCGTCACCTCGCTCTCGTTGTGTCAGTGTCGAGGCAGAAGAAGCAGTTTATCGGGCCGCTGAGACTGTTAGAAGGTTTAGCCCGTGGGAAATCAAATGAAGATTACGTGTTGTAACCCTAGTTTTATGATGACAGGTGGAAGCCTCTAACCTCATTGCTCCGCTGCTACATAGTTGATAAAGGTTAATGGATGCAAAGGTGACTCCTGATGGCTTCTTGCAGTCTTAAATCAAAGACTGCTCCTGATTGGCCGGCAGAAATAACAATTTCAGTGCTCAGCAAACTGTAGGTGTGCTGTTGTGACATTACAGGCATATTACCATTTAACATATATGCTACATTACAATAAACATACAGTGGGGGCCTGCAGCATCGTTCCATCAAGAACAAGTTTGATAAGTCACTGTTGGTTTCTGGGTAAGTAGGAATTGTTGTGTTGTGGATGGACTGTGGTGCACTTGTGGGTAGTTGTGTGTAATGTGTGTAATTCGTTGTTGAGTTACGTCTTTCTTACTTTCGCAGATATGTCGGGTGTGGAAGGTTCCTGCCATCCAGGCCTGCTGGTGGTAACCAGGGCAACAACGATCACAGCTCTCCCCGCACGTGTTGTGCTCACATTCACAGCTGAACTTCTACACGCGCGCACACACACAATAGAAGAAGAGAAACACTCACATTAACAGTGCAGAAGTTTCACACAGTTGTCAATTAAACACAAACACGAGCAACTGTGTTTAAATAAGTGGATCTTCAGCGAGCTGGGAGCAGCTTTCAAAGACGAGGCTAAACATGGCAACAGTCTGAGTCATCTGAGAATCTGAATTGTGGAGTGTGGACGCTTTTTCCTCCACAATCTGTCAAGAAGGAAAAATATCTAAATCTCAAAATGTTGGGCCTTGGCGTGACACTAATTTAGATCAATGCTGCATGCAGTTTGGAGGACGCAATGCATTCTTCAACACACACTAGTTTCCTGGATTTCAGGAAAGACCAACCAGTTATTTTTCATTTCCACACTTCTTTCTAAAGTGCCGCTTTTCTCCATCTTCAAGAGTAAGTTACCAGCGAGTGTGAATGCTTTTGTTTTGGTTTCACCTTTGGTTTAAAGTTTGTGATCTTTTACATATAAAACACCCTGAATATGGAGTTGGCTGAGATGATCAGCCACTGTAAGGTTTCGCTTTCAATTGTCCCTAATATAAAACAACACGTGCTTGCAAACTGAGACATGCATTATTAGATGTTTCATTGAGGAAGTGTACACACTGATGAAGTCAAACAAAAAAAGTTGGGAGGTAATTGTCGTCGTGTAACGTGCCGTCAGTATGTTCACATGGATGTGACAATGGAGGGCCGCGAAAAGGTAATTACCAATATGCATGACCCATTGAAAGCTTATCAAAAAACCATGTATTCACAAGAGAGACAAATGCAATAAAAGAACTTGGTTCGCTTTCCAAATTGTCAGTCGCTAAGCAAATGGGTTCACTATTACTCTCCCAGGAGAGAAATAAATTCAAAACTAAACACAGTCAAAGCAGAATGTAGCAGGAAATTTGCCAACTTCAAGGTTCAGTAATTCAATTTAGGACTTTCTGTAAATTGGTTGATGTGGAGAGGATGCCAGATTAACTGAGAGGAGAGCAGCACAATAGCACAGCGAGAGCCAAGTTTGGATTTGTTGGCACAAGTGAATTTGCCCCTTTTATGTGAGACACAGTGCTACAGCTCTGGCTTCGGGCTGCCTTTGTACCGAGCACGCATCCGAACAAATGTTCTGTAGACGATCATCAACAAATCATCTCACAGGTCTCCACCTTTTCTGCTTCCTGAACGTTTGCCCAGGACTCGACTGCGTGGATGGATGAACTCGTATCAAAGTACAGGAGCCAAATGTCTTGCAGGAACAGTGGGGCAGAGTAAAACTCCACAAAATCACAGGTAGACAAAGAATCGGCTGATAACGTGTCACATTTAAACCCTCATTTAAATAATGATACACTACCCTAGGAGAGACGTACTGTATGTAATTGGTGTGTTGCTGAATTTGAATATGCACAAATATGTACGTTGGCCATTAAACACATGCTTAAGGATAACTGTTTGGCTACTTAAAGTCAATTTTAAACACTTTTAATGCAACGAGTGGTGAGAAAAGAAGAAACTGGAGCTCTTTACACATCAGTGACATCACTTATTATCAATGACATCATCACCGAGGGAGCAGACACCAGTGTCACATCTGAGGTAGTCTTTGTGGTGCAGCCTCAGGACATGTAAAGGACACAAGAGTGAGTGTGTGTGTGTGTGGTGAGCGAGAGAGAGAGAGCGAGAGAAAGATCAGGTGTCTGGTATCAAACACTCCACTGTTTAAAGTGACACGGGAGACAACGCTCCACTGTGTCACCTGTGTCCCCCCTGCAGACAGGCAGACACACAAACACACACATATGCACACACACACACGCGCGCACACAGATAGTTTGATATGAGGCGAGAGATAAAAGGCTGATGCCTGGGGGTCTTCTCTGCTCCTATTCAACAGTATGCAGCAGCTCCATGACCTTGGCGGTGGTATTGTGAAGTGGACGGAGGGAAACGGAGAGTTAAGTATTTTACCTTTGTGGCAGTGTTGAGTGGACAAGCTTTAGCGTGGCCGTAACAGATGCACATGCCTCCAACTGAGATGTCCTTAATGGAGTAATAGTACTGGACAGAGAGAGTGAGAGAGGGAAACACATTATAATGAGGGTGACAGCACAAATGAGCACGTTAACAGTTTAAGAGGCAGTATTAGAACTCGGCTCTCTTATCTCTTTACATTTTGCCCCGTTGTTTCACACCCATGCGAGCGCTGCGCCCACCTATAACGGGCTCTGCTTCTTCGCTCACACGTAAAAACAGTCAATAAACAAATAAATAAACAAAGAAAATAAAATTGGGAAATATACTTAATAAATATACTTATGACTTACAACTCTTCGTCACACTTGATCACACTTAACACACCCACGCGGTTATAGTAAAGTTTCTGGAAGTTTCACATTGTTTTAGCTGTAAAATCAGTCAGAATTGTGTAGCACCAATACTGCTGAATGAATCTTAACCTAAGAAGACTAATGTAGTCAACAGGATCCATCTGAGCTGCATCATTAACAGCCATGATGAGTAAAAATGAGTATAAATATCTTATTTGCATCTCAATTTAGTATCCTGCAACACTGAGTCATATTCATGAATTATGATAACTGTGACTTATGAGACAGTCTCTTAATTATTAGGCTTGGTAGCTCATAGTTATGACTTTAGGCCATTCACTCAAGCATTATAGAACATTATAGAAGTTAACAAGACCTGTTGAATTGTGAGTGAGGTCTTATTTGCCATAATTTAAAAATAATTTTAATTTCGTATTTATGTGCCATTTTTATTATGGATAAAAGAGTGGGAGTGGGATCGGTAAAGAAAAGAAAAATCGTTGTGCACGTGCGTTGATCCTCACCCGTCTCGTCACGATGGGGTCGATATCTTTGGGGTCGCGGAGTGTCAGGGTCATGAGGTCGGCGTTCAGCGTTCGGATTCGCTGAAACACAAACCTGATGTAACGGGCGGAGGTGAAGTTCAGCAGGGTCGGGGAGGGATCATCCGCGCTGGGGCGGCCATTGATCAGTGACGTGTGGATCTATACGCAGGGAGACAGGTAAATACTGACGTGTAACAGCAGAGTGAGACCGAGGCATTGTGTAGGGACAAACACTAACACTGCTTTTAGTTTCTCACAGTGGCAGATGGTGGAAGGAGCCAAAAGCCTGTCCAGTGAAGCCAAAGGAGACAACAAATGTAAACAGACTGGACGAAGGAGGAGGATGAGCAGCAACAACCTTTTGTTCCTTTACATGAGGAAGTGTTCATGACACAATTATTCCTTTCTCTTTAAAAGAACTTGCATGAGCAAAGAAAAGTCAAGCGTTATAATCAAGTACAGGCTCAATCATGGTGTTGGATAACAATACAATTTAAATGTAACACCTCCGATTAAAGAGGTACGCATTTCAAACTGGCTATAGGGTGAGACAAATATATCTCATATATAATATATAATGAGTTCTGAGTAGACGGCGACTGGCGCTTTAAAGAGAATATTGAGTTTAATGCTTGAAATCTTTGGTTTCTGTAAACAAGCACAAGTTATTTAAGGACACACACACACTCATTAGTTGGCGAACTTCAAGAGTATGTCATTCACCGCTTCCACACTGTCACAGGGCTCAATCAGTGTCTGCTCACAGGGCCTAAACACGCACACCTGGGTTCACTCGCATCTGCACCAACATCAGACGTAGAGGAGAACGATGAACACGGCAGGACTGACCCCGTCCAACGGGTCCAGGTCTGGGGGGACGCAAACAAAACCACACAACTGGTAGGAGTTTGTGTTCTGGTGTTTTTATGACCTGACTGATGAACAGCAAACATGGGCATAGGAAAATGGTGAAAAACGGCCTTTTTCACAAAAAGGACAAAGCTGCAATCATCAGATTTTACACATTTCTCACTGATGCAAGTCACGAGTTAATGAAGGAGGCTGCAGTTTATATCCTGCCACTGTCCTGCAGTGATTTCAGTTGCCCCTCCCTAACCATATGATAACCAGAGTCTATTTTCCATGACTACAACCTGCCCAAAACTTAAACCACTCTGTTGCTGTCATGTGCAGAGATCGTATAAAGATTGTATAAAACATTTAACGTAATCCAGCATTTTGCAGAGTCGTCTACTCCCGACGCTCTTGTTAGGCGTTGGGGTCATTTGGTCAGTGAAGTCAGTCCCATATACAACAGATATGTGTGGGATCTTTAACCCCCTGGCCCAGTAACTAACTGTTCTAATATCACTGGCAAGCCCCTTTCAGAAGTAAGCTCCATGTGTCGTTTTAAAGAGCTACATAACCGCAGTAGCCCAATGCTGAGGGCATTGGTGTTAAACTATCTGGACTTTTCCCATCGGGACCCATCATAACATTGACACTGGCAGACATTAAGGTTTTGTCTACCAAAGAAACTGACATGAAATTCCCCGGGTCTGCTCTTAAATCAGTGTAGAAGAAGAAGAAGAAGAAGAAGAAGAAGGATACAGCGAGCGCAAATTCATATTCTGCATCACCAGTAATCAGCGAGCAGCCACATAACAGGGAGTGTGAGGTCCTGTCTGCCTGCCTGTCTGTCCATCTGTCTGTCTCACTAATGTGGCCAAAAGCAACATTTGGCATCTGCAAAAAAGTCTTACAGAGTGGGCCGACTGTGTGTGTGTGTGTGTGTGTGTGTGTGTGTGTGTCAAGGGGGAACACTTGATGGGTGCAAGCTGCACACTTGGAAGTAGCGAAAGAGACGGTTGTGTGCGTGCGTGTGTGTGTGTGCGTGTGTGTGTGTGTGTGTGTGTGTGTGTGTGTGTAATGAGTGGTGGGGGTGACATTGTGAATGTGTGTGCGATGCTGTGACACATCGCCTACGACTCATTATGGTTTCACTGTGATCAGACGGCTAGGGAGCTGTCAACCCCGCACACACGCGCAACCAACGCACGCACACACCACGCTCACACAGTCACGCACACACAGTAGATACACACACACACACACACACACATCCAGACACCTTCGTCGTTACTTGCAGCTCTTGACATCTCCCAGCTCGCACCCCCTCTAGCGCTCCCCCGCAGGACACAGACACACATACAGTGCAAACACACACACGCTGCGAGCACACACACACCAGCACCCATGTAAATGCGTACACATATTCAGACAGGCATCTACAATTAGAGTCCCTGTGTGGGAGATGTAGATGTGTGATTAGTTTGTTTTTACTGTGTGTGTGTGTGTGTGTGTGTGTGCGTATTTGTTTGCATGTACGTGTGTGTTTTGCACTCCTCTTCCCCTTCATTAATGTCAGTTACAGCAGACTCGTCCCTCTGTTCTTACTGGGCGCAATCACAGGCATGCACGCAAAGTTAATCAAAGCAACATAGCAGTAAACAATGGCGTGCACGTGCGTTTCCAATAAATCGGAATTCCATCAGCAATTAAAATGATATTAACAGCACAGGAAGTTTACCTCTGCTCTGATCTACTTATTAATCTGAACACCGACTTGTCGCATTTCATTATTTATCCTGCACAGATTACCAGAGGGAAGCCTTAACGGGAGTTTATATAAAGATTTCACTTGCTCTTGTGTTTTATGTGACTTTTGTGCTCATTTTACACAGCTTGACCTGGTGTCATGGAGCTGAGCTTCTTCTTAATTGATTTTTTACATTTACTGCTTATTATTCACGTCCACCACTGTAGCAGCCTCTCGTGTCTTTTATTCCTATTCCTATTTACGGCTCCACAAGATCGCTTTTGTTTTCCAGTTCCAGCCTTCGTCCTGTCTGCCTGCTTATGCGCTTGTGTTCTGTTTTGCTGCTTGCTCCCTTTTGGTTTTGTTCGGCATGTCGAGCTGCTAACATGTTAGCGACCCTGTTTTCAAACACTGACCAAATTCAGTTGCCTTTCACCTTACTCGCTGTGCAGCTGGGTCAAGCTTTGTGACCTAAATTACAAGAATTACACCTGAATATTCGTACCTTTATAATTATTAAAGATCTTTAGCTAAAAGCCGTCCTAAAAACAATACTTTGCAGGGCAAACTAAGTCAACCAAGCGATTTAAACACAAGTTAACCATCCTGCATCCTCCCAACTCATCCCAGTCCCACTGAACACAAGTCTACCTAGCTGGACATACCTACCTACATATAAATTCATTGAGATTTTCCAAACTTAATCCACCCAGTTTGAATCATCTCAGCCCACTGGCACCACCCAAATCGACCCAAAGCTGAATGAAATACATCAACAGATTAAAGTTGGAGCGTTACCTCTCCGTTCTCCAAGGGGTGAATCTTTGAATAAAACGACGTGCAGATGACTTCATCATCTCTGGTGTAAGATGGAGGTCCTGTCCGCGGGTTAATGTTGAATCTCGTCAGGCACTCCGTGTCCGTGATGGCGTAGTACTGCCAGGGGTCAAAGGTCGCGCCGTCTATTGAGCGCTCTAAGATCCAGTTACCTGTGGGCAAAAACATTGGCGAGGAAAATAATGATGACACGCTTCAAATGTGTGATGAGAGGTTAAAGGATCAATAAAATATAACGAGGGACATGCAAGACTGTGTGTGGTCACCCTACTTAAAATACATAGAAAATTGACAGAACATTCAATTCTGCATATTTCGTGATGGCTTTGACCAAAACCGTGATATTCCAACTCTTCAACTGATTGAATATGAAGTGTGGAGGATTAGTAGTAAATTAGTTGGCAGTTACAATACATACAAACTGCTATCAACACCATAAAACACTATAAAACTAGTGGTTGGTTTTATAATCCAGTTTAATTTTTTAGATTCAAAAAATTATTATAATTAGCTGATGCATCTGAGCATCTTAAGTTAATATTAACTGAGCGTCATGGAGCCAGTCTGCATCATGCTTCTTCAGTTGATGTTGCTTTCGAAACAAGTTTTAAATATTTAAAGCGGAGTGTTAATTAAACATCAGTTCTCAGGTGACTCCACATTCATGTCCAACTGTATGTTACGTTCACTGATCAGCGCAGGTTTATCGCCCATGTGCACGAATGGATGGATGAGGTCCTGCTCATTTCATGTTCAGCTGGGATCACAATGTTTACCACACAGTGCCGTTTGTGGGTTTCCCGCCAGGAGGCAATCAGATTGAAACAAGTTTTTATTTTTCCTAAAGATACGTAAAAAGTTCAAGTTCAGAAGTAGAAAACAACTGGGAAACGTTTTAATGACAAAACTAAAATAATGTCACTTACAGCCAGTGTATTGTGCCCCTAGTGGTTGGTTTTGAGTCACACTGTTACATCCACCACTATGTCAGATCTGTGACTGAGTCAACATTGATAAGTGTCTTTGATCTGCTCCTCAATCAGCCACAATGCATTGTTGGTACCCATCAACCAAGCACCGGTGATATTAGTGAGAGACAATGTAACTAAACCGACAACAACCACCTTGCATTTAACTATAGTCTAACTTGTTTATGGTATCTTTTTTACTGATCTGTAATCAACATAATGGATTTTGATGTTGAATTGTGTTTTTGCGTCTTCACAACTGCCTTAGGTGAAGACCTCAAGGCTGCTGTCATCAACCTGTTGTGGAAGTGTGTTTAGCTCGCTGCAGAGCTGCAAACCTACATTACACGCATAGCAGATGAGGGTTACTTAAAGCAAAGAATGGTAACATTTACAGACAATAACTTATTAGGAGTTGATGTTTCAGCTGTTTGAACATGAAATGCTACAGCATAAGGGCACTTTACTGAATGAAATCTTGATCTCTCAAACTGCTTGTGGATTCTCTGTGGGAGGATTATGTGCTCAAAAGGCTGTAATTACTGTATTTAACCGTTCATAAGACAAAGACTGAAAATAAGTCTGTGGCTGGCTTTAATCACACACTCATTGATTCATTTCATAATCAAAGCAGTAATGTTAACACCTGAAACAGTGTGTGGCAGCCTGAATAAAAAAATCAGAATATTACTAACCTGGGCGAGGCGAGTTTGCTGCTTTTACGATCACGTAGGCGATCTGGAAAACCTGGAAACACAGAGAGAGGAGAGAATGAATGGAAAAACAACTGAACGTATAATATACAGGCGCTTATACAGAGGCAACTCTGGTGTCACACTCTGGTTCTCCACTGGAAAGAAGTTTATCTTATTATTATAGCAGAGTCCTTTTACAAGGATTTGCAATGAATAGCGCTCCACTCAATGGAGGTGCTCATGGGACAAAGCATTGTGAGCAGCGGAGTCAGCGGGTTGGTGCACTTGGCTTTTAAAGGCATTGTAGATGACACTGTAATTGGCTTAAGTCACGTTATGAACATCCTTTCTTTAATTATAAGAAGCTACGCAACCCCTTCGCTTCTCACTCTGCACCCACATTTGTGTCCCTTAAACGGCAAAGGTGGAACTGGATACGCCCTAAATGCTCTTGCACCATGGACCTTCTTTGTTCAGGCTGACTATTCTTCAGTTTGATCACTGACTAGACAAACAGACAGACAGACAGAGAGTTAGACAGACAGACAAACAGACATGGATGTAGGTCAAATGCTGACTCCCTCTCTCTCTCTGCGGTACCCTGTCTTTCACCCCGTCCGTTCTTTCTGTGAGTATATCTCTTTTTTCTCCTGATGTGGGAAGCAGTGTCACATTGCAGCAATTATAACAGGGAGAAAGCCACCAAGTGTGTGTGTGTGTGTGTGTGTGAAAGTGTATCTCAAGGTAACCTTATAGCAGTCATTCAAACCCACTACAAAGAGTCAATGTTACCTGTAGTCACACCAAGGATGGGGTGGTGTGCCTTTGTGTGTGTTTGTGTGTGTGTGTGTGTGTGTGTGTGGGTGTGCGAGCTCTCAGCAGTAGCTTGTAATATGGTGACAGCTTTGGGACAGCTAGGCAGCTCCCGCAGCTAAACATAGATGAACACAGCTAACTAATGCAGTGTGTGTGTGCGTGCGTGTGTGTGTGTGTGTGTGTGTGCGTGTGTGCGTGCGTGTGTGTGTGTGTGTGTGTGTGTGTGTGTGTGTGTGTGTGTGTGTGTGTTGGGGTGCAGCGTGGTGTCACATTCTATGTTTTGATCAGACGTGGATCAGACGGGGGATTTTTTTTTTTTTTTTGCCTCCAAAGCTCAACACAGCATCAACAAACAAACACACCAATAACTGTCCTGCAAGGAATCACACGGCTGGTAAATAAACTGTTTATCTTCCATCCGTGACATTTAATGTCAGGTAGGTAAGTTTACGGTGAGTTCACGTCAAGAACACATCATATCATCAGCCGTCGGTGTGAAATTTAATTGGCTAGATTCTCTTTTCAATCAGGTTTTATATTTATTTCTTTATTTTGCACTGCAGCCTGGGTTTGGCAATTCTGAGCTTAAACTATGAACCCAAACCAGCAGGATGTCAGCGAGTTTCATCAGGTTATAGTTGAGAGCTTGTTAATGCAAGTTAGGATGAAGCAAACCACATGTTATCTCACTGAGTAAAAAACACATACGTTGATAGATAAATGAATCAAGTCCAGTCTTGGTCATTTCCCTCAGATGATAGATTAAATTTGAAGTTGGACTGAAATCTGAGTTGGTTTACTCTTTTTGGAGTCAAGACTGACATCTTTATTTAAACCTATTATAAATATTCTGTATTAAAATGATTTCATACTTGGAGATCTACCAGAAATGCCCCTTTAGCCTGAAGCCCATAGTGGGTGTGTCTTTGATTGACAGCCGAGCTGAAAGGGCCAAGAGGACTCAGCTTCAATAAATTTGCACTAACAACTACAGCTTAGGTTAAAGACGGACAGCTTTTGGCTGAAACACGCCTCCTGTGAAGACATGCCATTAAGCTGCTGTCTGGCCGTTAGACTCATTATCAGCCTACGACAGAAAATGAAATGATTTGATTAGCTATATGCAGAGAGGGTCTCTGCCTGCACAGAAGAAAACAGCATGTTACTATACAAAAAGTAGAGGGTGGGGCAAGGATCAAATATTAATTTCTCTCTTTTGAATACTGGTTTTGATCTCAAGGGAGAACACAAGGCAGCTCTGCGCGTTCTAAAAAAAAGTTTAGTTGGACTTTAAAGTGCCAAAGTTAAAGAGTAAAACAATCTGTGACTCATTTTCCCCCCAGATGACACGCTGTAGACTCTTTCCTCCACTTTGTTTTTGCACTGATGAATAATTCTGCGATTCTAAAATAAACAACTGACTTGAATTTGCTTATTTTTATATTGCGCATTACTTCAGATGGAAGTGTTGACATTGCAGAGGAGTGGAGGCCAATTATTCAGCAAGTCCATAAAGGGTACAAAATTGCGTACATCTCCAGATATGATGAGCATCTCCTATTTTTACAACTCACCAGTGACTTTAATACTCAAAACAATACAAAATAATGTTGGTTTCCACATAGTTCTCCAGCATTTTATTGCTGCAATCTTACATATTTGACAGGAAATAGTCATGATATGCCAGGGAACGGCTTTTGGCAGATATCTGAGGACAACGGCCAAGTAAGCACTTAAAATGTTTATTTTAATGCTCAATCAGTCCATTTAAGCCCTGTGTCCAGTATGGTCGGGTTGCCTACAATTAAATGGACTGTGAAGAATCCATTTTGTCTCAGCGTGATTTGGACACACAGTGACAGCGGTTTTACTGAACAGCTGGTGTTTACGGGCCATTCACATGGAAACGTGTAAAAATCTCTCTGGCCTGATAAACTGGCATCCAGCTCCGATTCCAGTTAGGGCTCCAGCTAATTATGGCAGGATCTGCACACGAGAGCGCAAAAAAAAAAAAAGTACTCAAGTGGAGTAAGATCAGGCCGAGAGCAACGGAGTTCGAAACAATGAGGAAATGAAGATTAAACTTAATTTTTTGGTCTGTAAACACCCACGCATGCAGACAGACATGCAGACGCACAGGTGGATGTGCCGTCAGAGCAACAGGTCCGGTATGCAGACTCGTTAAAATTTACTGTCACTTCAAAAAAAAAAAAATGTGTTAACATCTCGCCGGACCAATAAAGCAGCTTTTGGCTCAGTTCGAAGCAGTGTGAATCATCAAGCATCCCCGACTGTCAAACTTAGTGCAGGAAAAACAAGCGGAAGTTATTCACTGGAGCCGCAAAGTCATCTCGTCGCAAGATCGTTCTGCTTTTCCACCGAGCTGCCACTAAAAACAATTTAGGGGGAGGGGTGGAGTGGGTGTGGGGGTGCGGGTGTTTTGAATGTTGCAGTATTTTGAATGGCGGTCCCCTGACAGCTCTGCAGCACATGCATTAGAATAAAGTTCAATATTTAACCAAATTTCGGGGGAGAAAACTGACAAAGTATTGTGATTTTTCACATTGGCTTGAACAGCGGAGAGGCTACGCTGGAGTGCAGCATGTAGAGACGACGGCCTCTGGATGAAACTGAGAAATGGTCTGGGGTGTAACAGCCAGTTGAAATCCATTCTCTTTAAGTCTGCCTCTCTGTCTGGGCTGCCAAAAACACACTCGCGCGCACACAAACAAAACACACACATACACGAACCGGCTCGCTCACTTGGTTGTAATTTGGCCTTAAGCTTTTTAAATGGGCTTTAGTCTGCACAAAACACCAGATGCTGCAATCTCTCCCACATTCTTGCTCTGGCCCGAGCTACTGTCAAACATAGATGAACAAAGTTTCATTGGGCACAGCAGATGTTTAATTTACCTTCACTCGGTTATGAATAAAGATTTTTTTTTTTTTTTTAAAGCTCTGACCACCTCATGTTCCTAATTATCATATAATGTAAGAAGTTTAGAAAAGCAAGTTTTTAGCTGGGCCCTGTTGTTATTTTCATAGCACTATTTACAATAGGAAATTCTGTTGGGTGCATAAAATGTCTCCTAGAAGATGCACGTCATATTCTTTCAAACATATATGGTATAAAACCATAACTATGGTAGATAAAGGTTGCCTGTGGAAACTGGTGGACGCCAAGCTTCTGCCTTATAAGGCGTCATTGAACATAACACTGACTGTAGACTGTGGTTGATTTGACTGTGATGCTTTTAATGTGAAGAGTTGGGCTGATTTGGATATTGTATACATATAAATAGCATATTACAGTCATTGATCCGTTTCATCGATCTTTCTCCAGTCATGTCTGACACCGCTTTCACTGTCCAGCATGTGGTGTGGTGTTGATCAAAAAGGTGGATCGCAGTGTACCAGTGTAATTTAAAACTACGTTACAATCAACATGCAGCAGCTGCTAACTACAGTTGCTGTGAGTTATGATGCCGGGTTATGTTACCCAATCATTAGCAAGACCCGAGTTACTAGGCCAACAGGTGACCAATCGCGCTGGTGCTTCTGCGATGCTGCCCGTGCACGTTTGCACATTGTTACCATGAAGCTCACACATTAAAACGTGATTTCAAAGGTCAAAGCCAAACACTCATTTTAATCAATTCTAGATTCAAAATCAAAACTGTTAAATCCCTACAAGGTTTGCTGGAACAAAGCTCCTGTGGAAGTCATTCACCACTTCAGCCCATATAACTTTTCTTAGTAGCATCATTAACTTTTCCAAATTGACCACTCAGAGCCAGTCGCCACAGTCCTGACATAGATGCCAGATGTCCACAGTGTACCTGCAGAATGCACAGGATGTAGACCATTAAAAAACATTTCCAGCTCCACATGGGTGCTTGAACGTGTTCTTGGGGGAGCTGAAGGAAGTAATTTTGACATGTATGCATTAATGCAAGTGTGTGCGTGTGTGTGTATGCGTCTACGCGCTGGAGCATTTGAGAGCTGTCTATAATAAAAGCTCCTTGACTGACAGCTTCTTTCAGGACCCCGATCAGTCTGCCAAGTTCTCCTCCCGCCTCCCCGGAGAGCAGAGGCAATGCATGATTTGACCACTTCGAACAAACCATCAATCAAACTCGCCGCTGCATTCCCATAATAAGTGCAATTTCAGTTAATCACATATGAAGCTGATAAAGATTGTTGCTTTGGCGTAGGCAAGTTTAAAATAGTCCTAATACATTTACTGGTAATTTCTTGATCTATATGCATACTAATGACCTGACCTACGGCAACTAAGGCCTTCACACATTGGAGATGCATGGCTGGTAACCATTTAGTTTGACGTGGAATGACCGGGGGGGTCTAACAGCTTAATAATAAGAAATATCAAGAGAGAGTGATGATAAAAAAAAAATGTTCAGACCTGGAAATTAAACCTTAAAAATAATCAGACGGAGGAACTAAACTCCCATGACGACAGAAATGGTTCCTCAACAGGTCTCTGCAGAGGACTTTGACTTTGATTGTCAAGTCAGATGCATCTGCATGCAAATTTACAATTCAGGAATTCATCTAAAAATGATGAAGAGCAGACACAGACATCAACTATCTCTCTCTCTGCCTCTCTCTCTCTCTCACACACACACACACACACACATGCACACGGTAACACACACGGACCCTCAGCTCCCACTCTTTCTCATTATTTAGTCTTTCTATCCAGAGAGGCTCAACAATAACAAGAGAGGAAATGAGGGTGGTGATGTCACAGGCGATAACCACACATATACACACACGCAAGCCCACTGTCATTTTCTGAGTGAGATGACTGAGGTCGCAAGGGAAATTCAGCGCACCGGAGGGTAAATAGCTTTCCGCCGGACTGATCGAGGCGCACACACATGTGCGCACACTCAACAGCCGCTGAAGAACGCACGCGTCCGCGCACAAACGGGCACGCACACACATATTAACGGCAGCGAGCACGCAGTCGATCACCGCAAACTGGGCGCACGGTCGATCTACAGTTACTTTTATCGATACCGAGCTGAAATTGAAGAATCGTTTTCACACTTTTTCCGATGAGCTCGGTTTGTAAAGGCCGTCTCGTGTCCAAACACTTTATGTGTATGCTCACCTGCCATTAAATTAGAATCAATGTAAACTGACCCAGCGCAACACACTACACTCACACACACACACACACACACACACACACAAGAATGCTCAAGTTGTGATTGACACTACCAAAGAGCTATTAATTTAACTGCATCTTTACCCTGTTATTTAGGCTACAGTTAGTTAGCACACGCGAGGGGCAGAATATTAGAAACACCTTTCTAAATAAAGCAGTGCAGTACGCCTCTACCACCCACCAAGACCTAGATAATATGCATTAAAGTAGAATTCATGGCAGAGCGGAGTTACATTGGCTCACATTACATTGCACAAGTGTACTAACGGAGTGGTATATACTGTACACAGCATCTGAATGCCACACATGTCACTGAGCTGTGCTGTAAACACTCGTTGGAGTGAACGCAGTATTGCAGTTAGAGCAGCGGGATTAAAGGGCTGAATACCAACAGCACCAAACTTCAGTAGTTCAATAATCAGTCTTGATGCTAAGTCTTTCGGTCGCTACAGTACGATGGCACTCAACCTTACGTGATTAGCGGCGAGATAAGACAAGTGGTTGCTCTTTACCGGCCTAGCATCCATAGGAATGTCCACATTAGACGATTCTACAATGCATAATGTAAGGTAACACTAAATGTCAGAGCAGCAACCGATACGCCCTTACATTGTAACAGTATCAGTCATTCTTAAACTTAGTTATTACAGTAAATTGACAGTCCTGAGGAATATTTGTCTTTCATGGGAGAAAACAGCAAATATTGCTATGGGCAATAAGAGACGGGGGCAGTTATGTGATTAAAAAACCTTGGCAATAAGTGCTTTGTCCAAAGACGGGCAGCTTTTTCTTTTTCTGAAATAAGTACACATAAATACAATCCTGCGGACACGTCAAACACGGCCATTATATGAAGATGACTGTTAAAAGTTGAGTCCGCCCAGTAGGTGGTCATTGAGAAAAAGTACACTGGTATTAAAAAGCTTTTAAAGAACCTGCTTGTGACAAACGGAGCAAGATGGGGATTTTTTTCCGACGCTCGCACTCTGCCTTTTTCCTCATCGAGCTGTCACTGATTATTATTTCAGTTTTCCCGTGCATCTAAATGCAAGTTCGACTGTGGATAAGAGCAGGAAAAGCGTGCGGGGCGTGTGTGCACATGTCAGTCTCCTGCTCCGCGGACATTACTATTAAGGTGAGAACTGAGTGACCGAGAAAGTGTGAATGTGGGTGCGTAACCACGCGGGCGAATTCAGACCAGATGTTCTGTGATTGCCGTGGTGTGTTTGACCACGCCACCAGCTGTGTAAGATCACCGGTATGTTTAAGGGGGTCTTTCTCATCTCTGACGGACCGCCTCGCCATTTCCATAAACACAGAAGTGATATTAAACAGCCAGTGGCATGGTCAAACACATTGTAGCAATTTGCAGACCATCTGTTTCTTGTCCCAGTGATCTTAAATCTGTCACCATTAGCCACAACCAGTCTCCTTTCCTGTCATGTCGTAGTTATTGGCTAACATACCCCACTTAGCTGGTGATCTATTAATTAAAAGGAAATTGCATTTAATGTTATTAGATGACAGCTGGATAAACGCTTCCACTGGTACACCGCTGAAAGAGGTTGCAGCCATCCTTTCCCACACTGTTTGTGTGTGATGACAGTGACCTGGGTGCGTCTACAACATTTGAATATCATGCTCTTGAGCTCAATGCAGAATACTGTTTCTACAGTAACTCACAGAGCTTCATATCACTAGATATAACAGCAGAGCTTGTGAGTTTACTGGGCAGCTCTGAGCACAAAAATATGTCTCTGGCGATCATCTGCTGCTGGTTTGCATGTGATTCCTTTGTTGTAAAACACTTTTTTTTTTGCATAAAAGGTGACAAATAAAGTTTATTTTATTGTTATTAATGTTATTATTCTAATTATTGGCCATACCATCCCAGTGAGGCATGTGAAAACATCTGTTTTGTTAGCGCATGCGTGTGTGGGAGTGAGCATCTATACATATTCATTCTGCAGCCACACCGCAGTGGTGAAAGGCGTGATTGATGGGCCCGAAGCCATTAACATGTCAAGATGGCTGCCGCTCTACTTCCTGTCCAGAGATATAATTATGTCCTGCGTATGTGATGGCAAAATAAATATATAAAGCTCGCCTCAGCTATGCCTCTTACCGTTTCTCTTTTAAATTCAATTCAGTTCCATTCGAATAACAGAAGGCTAACCTGAAACATTTCAATGCTCACCTCTGTATATTACAATAATATTCCAATATGAAAGACAGAATTAAAAGTTTCTCTTGTTATTATTCTATTATAATGTTGGGTCTTGCTTTGTTTACACTGCTGCACCGGCAGCAGCAGAATCATAACGAGACGTCTGACAGTTCTCACCCGCCGCACTGTTTTGACTTTGAGAGATAGCGAGAGACAATTTTGATATTAAAAGTTCCGCTTTAGGTTTTGAGTTTTAGCTTTTAGGTAGTGAAATAGATTTGGCAGAGGAAAGCTGTAAAACAGTGTTAGATAATAAAAATAATAATAATAATAACAATGTAGTGGTAGATGGATTGCATTTATGTTCCAATTATACATGAAGGGATTTACAGTTTTCTTATTATTCACCAACTTACATCTTTGCCTCAACATTATTTTAATGAGCTAAAATTTACGTCTCTTTCCCTGAAGCTTCTGTTTATTTATCTGTTTTGTTGTTGTTTTCATTTCTCTGTCTGTCTCTTTGATTGTCCCTCATTGCCGTCCCATCTTCATTTTTTTTCCCCCCGATCCCCTTTCTAACTCCCTCTAACTCATCTCTGCGGCGCATTGTCAACACAGGCAGAAAAGATGGGAGAGCGACAAAGATCTTGACCCAAATTCGATCTCACAACGCTCCAACGGCGAAGCATGAGCCACAGCCCGCTGAGACCGCGGAAAGTTGGCAAAACTGTCAAAATGTGAACAGCATACTCAGCTTGAGTATATACATTTATATGATGTGCCTAAGCGGTAAATGCTTATTTGCATTACTTCAAGCTTTTATTTCATCGCTGCTTTATTCTTAGTTTTCATATTGTGGCATTAGTGTCTGGATTATTTTTGCCTTATTCATTATTAATCGAAATGTAATCAGTTTTTAACCTTTAAGCAATTTCTGATAGCTTTCTCTTAATGAACCGATGCCTCTACATGAACTAAAAGTCTCTCGGCCTCATTAGTTTTGTTCTCGTGACATCTGAATAATTATAATCTGGTGGTCTAATCTGTTTAATCACACTTCCAAACAAAACTATATGTCCTGAATCATTCCCTGCCTGCGCGCACCCCCTCAGTCATCCCTGCCAAGCTTTCCAAATCAAAAATAAAAACCCAATTTTTTTAAAGAGTGACACGCATTCTTATGAAATGATTGATAGCCAAGTTGGTTTGACTAATTCAACGACTGCTGTAATAACAGGGGCTTAATTACTTGGACGAACAGCAAAGAGCACAGCATCCTTTAAAGAGCTGTCTCAGATTCGATAGCACCTTTAAATGATGAACTAATTGCTTTAATTGCACATACAGTGAAATCCAAACTGACATTTTCCTGATAACACGCAGCCTGGTGTGTTCATGTAAATGTAAAAAAGACGGTGATTACGGGAGCAACGCCCTGACTGAGAGGCAACACGGCGGCAGCGAGTGTCAGGATGACCTCGGCGGACCAAGAACAAGGCAGCTCTAGACTGCAGGTGAGGAAGGGAATTCACTCCACGGTGCAGACACATATAGAAGCAAATGGGAGGAGCGTGATAAAAATAAACAGTCGAGACCTTCCTGATCCTTGTTTTGGAGAGACAAGATCGATGAAAAGGTCATAAAAATCTTCTTGTACAGCAGATTCGAGAGAGAAGGGCACAATGTCGTATGCCTTTGACAACATTTCTTCTGCTTCTTTGAACAAAAATAAACTGAATGAGATCAGTTCAACTCAGTTCAACTGTCTGCAAATCCAACTGTATTCAGTAGAAATCAGGCACCACCATCCACTGGGGTTTTTCCTGTGAGGTGCTAATAGGTCAAACCAAAACATCTTAAAGTCCTATACAGTTGTCATGAACAGGAAAACTAGCTATGTTAAAGTTTTGGGTAGTTCTTTGTCCCCGTAGCTTGAAGGGAGAAGCTGTGTAATATCATCAAATACAGATATGGAGCTTTATTATTATCATTATTTTGAAATAAATTCGTATTATGTCTCTTGTTGCCAAATACTCTTTTTAAAATGTTGAGATGTTCTTTTTTATTGTAATAAATGCACCAGACAGGGCCACCCTTACACCGTGGGGCCAGTCTTCATATTGGTTGCAATTTGTCAAAATGTCAAAATGTTCAGTGACCAAAACCGTGCAACAACTAAATCTAAGTGAGTGAATGTTTCTGATGCAGCTAAATGAACTCTGATAAATGGAAGAAGGTCTGTAGTTTGCCTCTTCACACACACACAGGGAGGGGATGCTGTAGTCAGGTCTGATCCGTGGCGGTCACAGTGGATTCCAGTTATGACTATAAGTCTACCTGTTTCAGGTCCAGCGTGATTGTCACATAGTGGTAGTCCATCCCATTCTTGATAGACGGGCTCTGCCACCAACGGTTGGTCCCGTCTATGGCATATTCAATGGGATGTTGCTCTGTAGACACATGCAGACAGAAGAGAGATATCAGTTATTCTATTCAAATTCAAAATATCTAAAAGTCATTGTCTTGTGTTGTTCTAAAGGGAAAATGTTCCTCTCCCATCTTTTTTTTTTTTTAAATTCTGGCATTTCAACCATTCAAGGCCAGATATCAAAAGCATATTTTTGTACCTTGTAAAAGAAAATAATGGATTTCCGTTCCACTGCAGATGATTTTATTTCACTCCTGAATCAAAAACATGTCACCCTATTTGCAGAATCTACTCCGGGCCGCTGTTACAAGTCAACACAATGGCTTTAATGGAACTGGCAGATAAAACACATTATTAGTTTATTATATATCAAAAGGTCCCTATACAGAGCTTTTATGTATGCTGTGCGAGTGCACGACTGTTTGGGTGTTTATGTGCGGGTGTGAGAGAGAGATTTTTTTCAGTGAAGATGTGATGTTGAGGTTGATTTGCAGCTGTCAATCACCAGGCTACTTATGTGTGACATTTTTGTTAAAAAACCATGGCAACTATCACGAGGAAAACAGAAAGACCTGTATGTCCTTTGGTAGAAATCCTTTCTCTCCTGTCTTATATAACAGCATCCTGCCTCTCAACTCTTTTTTAGTCTCATTTCCTCCCGAAGCTGAGGAATAATACAGAATGCAGATTTCTTACAGTGAAAGTAAATTAAGACTGGTCAAAAGACTGAAATCCTGTAAGAGACCAGACACAACCAGTTAACCAGTGAACTGGAAAGGAAGAGTTTACTCGTTAGATGAGGACATATATGCCACATCTGTCGTCTTAGCTTAGCATATAAACAGGAAACAGCTGATCTGTTTCCGTTAAAAGGAAAAAAACAAACAAACAAACAAACACAAAAAACCCCACAACAAACAAGTGTAAAGCTGACTAACTAGCACTTCTATGAAGTGTCATTAAGACAACTTGTGGGTTAATGTGGGGGTGATGTGTGGGGCGATGGCAACAACAAGGCACCGACAGATGTGACAGATATTTCTTATCTCACTCTCAGCAAAAAGGCAAACTACTCCACCAAGAGCGAGCGAGTTGGCCATTTGAACAAATCGCTCAAATTAAAAAGAGATGGCAGAAAAGTATTAATGGAAATAGAATTGTTGCAAAGCTTATAGGGAACAACTCTAAACCCAGATGGTGTCATTACTCTAAAGCCATTAAATTGTGCAATCGACATTTAACTCATAATGACAAGTTAAGGCAAAAAACTTGTCTACTGCCAGTTTAATGAGCGACTGCCTCACTGACTACCTGATTGGTTGGTTGTATGACTAGCTGAGCGGTTAACTGCACCATTGATTGAATAACTGACTGTCTAGTTGGCAGTTTGAATTATTATCAGCGGCTGATTTGATATTGTCATCTTGTCATGTTGCGATTGATTCTTCAGTTCATTTGGTCATTATCATTTCAGACAAAATGATTGGTTAACATCTGGCTCTAATTAACTAATCTAGCTTGATTAATTATTATAATCACCATGCTTATAAGTCTTCTGTGTGTGTGTGTGTGTGTGCGCGCGTATGTGCGAATCCTTCTTACCGAACGGCTTCGTGCTCCTTTGGTTGCAGATTCGACACTGAGGGTTTCTAACAGGCTGGCCCGGCACGTGTTCCACCAGCTTACAGAACATCTCCGGACCCAATGAACCACAGGTAGCATTAGCTGATATATCTGCCATGGATGCCAGGTTCAACACAGCCGGGAACAGACCTGGACACATGCAAAGAAACGATGGGACATTAACTGCTGTATTTATTGGTACGGACATCTGGTAGACATAAAGATGCAGCAGAACAAACAAAAAGAATCAGAAGGGTCGGAGACACATTTGTTCATGCTTGACACACAGAGATGAAGTTTGTATCAATCTTTTCATTCGGCTGTGGGTTTGACAGAAAATAACATTTCCCACAATGTCAGATACTTCCTCTAAATACATTAGAAATCACAAGTTGTGAATGCACGCATGGCAGTTCGACTGAGGTCAGGCTGGCTTTCTTCTTCAAAGCAAAGAAAATGTATTAAATTGTCAAAATGCAGTACAGTAAGCGTTATTAGGAACCTCCAGCACAACCTGCTTTGCATACAGGTTTTTGTATTTCAAACCATTAAAATGATGTTGAGTGCGTTTATGCCCGTCGTACCGAGGTTTGAGCAATTACAGTAGCATGGAACATGGGGGGGGGCAGGTGTTTTATACCGTTCAACCTTAGTTAATCTGGGTGTATATTCGGTGGAGTCTAATGCAGTTAACATCATTTACCCCTCGCAGATAGCGCAGGCTGAATTCACTTTATCTTTGGATAAAAAGAAGCACACGCAGAACATTTCTTGGCCAGCTTTCAACTGTGCAGACTTTGGGCAGTGTAACGCTACTATATCAAAGGACCATTCATTTGCATTATGTTGCTCAAGCAATTTTTTTTTTTTTTTTCCATTTCCTGTCTATGGATATTTTTCACTGCCAGAGCAGAATGTAAACTTGCAGAAAACATATATTATGGAAAACATTCTGAATTATACAATTTTTTTTTTTTCCAGGATATTGTGGGAAGGCATCAATAAAGTTATATATGCAAACATTACTTTGTTTTTCTCCCTTGTGCCCTTATGGGTGGATGTTGCATTATACAAAAAGCCTCCTAGAAGACATGAAAATAGAGCTACATATCTAAAATTCTCAAAATTTCCATAAGGAAACTAGTCTGATATATTAAGCTCCTGGAGCCATATGACTACAGTTAACAGGGACCATGAAGGGCTCACCAAGGAAGTAAATGCAGGGTGAACTTCTTCTTCTACTATCTTGGGAAATGTGTTGTTTCCCATGCTGAAGAACATCAATGGCTGTATTAGGTGTCACAAGTTTTCTCAATCAATTAAGCAACTGTTCAACTGTATTAAATATCAAAAATGCCCATTACAATTCACCAAGCTGCTGTTTTTCAAATCAGCAGTCTAAAACCTGAATATACCCAGTTTCCTGTGATAGGAGACAGGAAATTATTCATATCTGAGATTCCAGAGCAAGCGAACTTTGGGGATTTATGCTTAAAAAATGATTTAAACGATTCCATCAATTATGTAAATAGTTGCTGATTAGTTTTCTGTAGACTTGTCAATTAATCAACTAATCATTTCAGCTCTACTTGTTATAGAATAGTAATTTAATTTCCTCCTCTCGTTTCCAAAGAATTATGAGCAATAAAGGCACGGTAGCTGAAGTACAGTAGATATAGATCATTTTGACGCGCATTACATTATTCAATCAAAAGCACTTCTGTAGTATCTGCACATGCTATAAAATGTGTGACTGCTAGCAGCCAACGAGCCATATGGCGTTTCTCATAGAGAGCTCTGAACAAACTGATCGTTATTTAGATCTCTATGTCATCGCCATGCAAATGCACCATGAGAGTGCATTCCTCTCCAGCTTCTAGGCGTGACTCCTCTGTGTTGTTCCCATAGTAAAAGCACATTAGTCTCAGGGTTAAAGACGAGCTCGTTGGGCCTAAAGTACTGGAATGCTCAGCACAACTGCTCACATGGTTCACATTTCCTGTCTGGCAAACACATGCACGTAGCACGCTGCGTCACATTTCCCCGTCCTGCTTTAAGGTCAGCAGCTTTTATAGTTAAACACCATTGCAAATATACAAACATGGACATGGAGGCACATGAACGTACAATGACTGTACACAGAGGAGACAGGACAGGAAGGGAAGATCAGATGGAGAGAGAGGCGTGCACAGTAGAGGTACACGTGAAAGCGTAGACGGTGCATGTGTCCAGATGAGTCCAGCTGTTTGGCCCGGCGTCAACACTGATGAACTGTGAAGAACATCTGAGACACCCAAAGTCTCTCTTGCACATGTGTACACATTCTCACACGAATACTCACTACATTTCATATACACACTCCCATCAAACGCACGCAGTCAAACACACACACTTCCAAACCTCTCAGAGACGATATCTGAGAACCCACGCCACTGAAGGAGCACAGACTGTGTTTTCATACAGGAAAAGTTCTCACTGCGTAACAACAGGAATATGTAGCAGTTACTACTAACTGACTATAGAGCACAAAACTTCTGATATTAATACAGACTCATGTTCTTTAAGGGTCCCTCATAGTCTTGCAAGTGAGAATTAACACCCACAAATGCAGCCCTGTATGACTTGGCTTAACAAAGACTTGTTCAGCTCATTATTTTGTTTTCATAGTACACACATTTACAACAAAAGCCATTAGTTAACCTGCAAGACAGCTATATGCCAGATTAAAATGACGGCGAGTCAAACACCATTTGTAGCTCACAACATAATCGAGCATCTAATGAGACACAGACTACAGCTTTTTCTTTACAAAACAATGGGAAGTTAGTTATTGTTGTTGGAGGCGGTTAATATGCTTTAAAACCCTCAGCAGAAAAATGCAATTTCTCTGAGTCGTGACTCAGTCAAATCTAACTTAAAAAAACATGATCAACAAATTTTGGGATTCATTGTGACTTTTCACTTTAAAGTGTCCCCTTGTATGTCAAAAACGGACCCGAGGATCATCGCGTTTTGAAGTTGTCTTGAGTATCAAAGTGACCCTGTGATGACCGTCTGCTCATCCATGGGTAGGCTATAAACAGGAACTGCTGATGGATAACAGATGGACAGACAACGGATATAATTCAGTTAGCTAAATGTAAGTTACCGCCCTGCACCCTCCCCCTTCATACGTCATTCAGGCAGCCAATCAGCGCAGCGCCTCATTATCATAGCCTCCCCGCCCACTCAGAACTCCGCATAGATAATGAGGGTAGAGAATGGGAGACTGCAGACCCTCCTCAGAGGCTGGACTTCAGATTTGTTTTGCAAAAAAGTTCAAAAACTTGCTTTTAAGACATCCAGGACCTGTTTAAAACAGCTTTCAGTTGCCGTAATATGTCCCATTTAAGGTCAAAAATCAGTTAACACCGCAACAACAACAACACAAAAGACGAGGCCTTATCCAAAAAAATGTAATCACATAACACACATATATAAAATTAAGATATTTATGGGGTTTTCTGTTAACTTGTTGCAATTAATGTTAGTGCAAGTAGGTTAAAATATACAATACCTCCATTAATAATATCACTTCCTACATGTTACCCGACATAAAGTACAGACAGGCTATAGTCAAACAGATCCCACAATAATCACAATGCTCAATTCTCAAGTCTATCGCAAGAAATGGTCAAAGCAAAGCTACTCTCTCCGTCCCTCAGCGTGAACATTGTAATGATAATAATGCTGCTTTTATTCATGCTGCATCAATCATCTTTTCAGTTCAGTCTTTTCATTGTGCCACAGTTTTTGTGGATACCTCAGGATTTTAAGTCCGAGTCTCAAAGACTCAAGTCAGCGGAGAACAGGTTGAACTCTTTTCACTGCGCTCTTTTGTCCATTTTATTCCCAATTTGAACAGCGACAGCAGGCAAAAGATAAAGCTCTAAATGGAAGTAACAGCATGCAGGACCCATATATACTCGTGCCTACTGAGTCTTTTCCCTCATGCACCTATTACAAGAGCAAACAAAAAGGGTGCACCATCTTGTTGTCGCGTTGCCAACACAGACTTCAGTATGAAAAAATATCTTAGTTAAGGCTTTAATACGAGATCAAAACAGTTGCTTTGATGAACATATTTTTTATGGTCCTTCTCCACACCGTCTCTAACCACTGCCTGCTGCTTCTGCCAGGAAACCAGGCCAACATCCCGCTTATTCCTGGGTTTTTGATCCACTACCTGGAAGAGTCTCCAACCAGATACAAATGTGTGTGGGAAACTGTGCAATCTTTAATAGTGCCATTTTACCTTGATTTGAGACGGCTAATACCTTAAGCTTCGTATCAGCTCAGCGTGTCTGATTTAAGGAATCATAAGGGATTCAAAAGGGAACTTCACTTGTTCCAAGTGTAACCACATGTTTTGGTTTGCGCCAGTTCCATCTCTCTCAATCTGGCTGGGAAACATTGGTGCAGTGTTAATCTCCTGCATGCTCACATAACCCTTTTCCTGTTCCTTTACATATTGAACACATACTTCATTTACTTTTCCAAAGACATCCAAAACACACATCTCTGAAGAAGCAGCTGATTGCATCATTAGATGACTTTGTTAGTCCCACACCAGGGAAATTACAAAAAGGTTGTTGTCAGAAGTGGGATTCGAACCCACGCCTCCAGGGGAGACTGCGACCTGAACGCAGCGCCTTAGACCGCTCGGCCATCCTGACACACCATTGCATTCTACGTCCAAGTTATTTACTCGGTCTGACAATGTGTTAATGTTTGTCTTTTTCAGTTGTGAAGGTGAAAAATGATTAGTCCTGCTAGTGATGTGGCTCTAGTGATGACAATCTCTTGTCAGACAGTCCACTGCAGTGATCAAGACTAAAATAGATGGACTGCCATTAATTGAAGTCTGCTGACTTTGGCGATCCCAAGACTTTCGGTTTTTAGTAAAATGTCTCAACAAACTATTGGATAGATCTCCATAAAACTGTGTCTCTCAAGAACAAATCTTTGATCAGCTTGGTAGTTTCTCCAAACCGGAGAAACAACAATGTATCATGGAGGAAGCAAAACTGAGATGTGCACACTGCCCACCTTCCACCCACGAGCGCTCACACTGGTAGATGTGACACCCAAGGCCAGGCAACAGGAGCAGAGAAGAGCTGGGGAGACCTCTGTGGCTGGTATTGTGGAAAGGGTGTACTGTGTATCCACGGATGTCCACACTCTGCCAAACATGCACCTGGCCGTTGGGGCTTTTCCCAAACAGTGGACAGAATTCAGAATGAAGTTTGATTGTTAAAGGTATTTTTCAGTGTGCTGAGGTTAATCTGCTACCTGCTGGGTTGGCTAAGGTGTCACGAAGATGTCTCCATGCAAAGTGTTTGTATATTTACTCAAATTAGTTTCTTTTGGGTCGTTTATAAAACAATTTAATTGTCGTGGCTTTCCCCTGATTTTGCTTCGGACTATTTTACAAGTGCATTTATTATGTATGTCAATTAAAATAACAGCTATGACGTAGGCTGAAAGTCAGACGTCTCAGACTGGGGTGCTCTATAAATTACACAGCTCAAATTAGCTGGTACACAGTAAGTGTTTGACTCAGACTAAGTTGACCGTCATAGCAACTTCTTGACATCTAAATTGTTTCTTGCAAGAATGTGATCATGTGTACGACTCTGACTTTGGCCGCAGATAACACTTTTTCTCTGTCTTGCCTTTCATGTTGAACAATAAGGTGAGATAACGGCAGAGAAATGGAGAGGGCCGGCTAAAGACAGGGTTCAGATTTCAGATGCACTGAATGACAAGGACACAATGACTGTCTGCCTACGGCTCTATGGCTGACGCGCACACACAAACTCTCACTCACACACACACACACACATATATCTACTCAGGTTCATCACCTTCCATTCTTTTCTCTCTGCTCTGATAACCATGGTAACCTGTCTGTCTGTGTGTCTGTCTGTCGGCCTCTCTATCCCCCGTCTACGCTCTGTTAACCAGATGTCTCGGAGGATTTACTGCCATACAGGCTCTAAATTATAAGACTGTCAAAATGTATAAGTGCAACCAATGACAGTTGGGCAATGTCATTGCCAAAGAAGTTGTTTTCAACAGTGAAACCCTGATAACAAGACAACATCCCTGGGAAAGGTGGGCGACTTATATAACGCCAAGAAATCATTAGAAATGTCATGTTTTTTTTGTAAATGATAAACTTCACTTTCCTAGTATTAAAAGCTGATTTAGCTGAGTGAAAAGATATGGATGCATCTACCCGTGGGTTCATCATATTGAATTTATTATTTATTTTATATATAGTTTTAAAATCTATCAATATATCGATCTATCTCTTATCTATCAGTAAGTTGTGGGTTTAACACAAGGTTCATTGTGTAGAGTGTCTGTTTGCACTTTGGAAGAAGAACAGTGAGCAGTAGAGAGGAGTAATTCAACATTCAATAATGCAAAATTTGGCTGAATCAGATCAATATCCATATTAACAGGGATCTAAGAAACATAACATGCTTTTCAGGTGCGGTTGATGTCTTCTAAAATCTAACTTTGGACGCCCCGCACTTCCATCTACAGCACAAGGTTACACACTCACATAAACATGACATTGTTAAATCCTTCTGCTCATCAGTGTGGTCAGAAGGATATTAACATACAATTGGAGAAGTTAAATGTTCACCTCAGGAGAAAACGTCCAGACATGACTGGATTTCAGCTGGATTCAGGACGGCAGCAAATTCTTTTTATCGTATAAAGGGTTTTGTTATTACATTACGAATAAAACTTTATTTGCTTTTTCTCTCATGGCCGACGATGACTCTGCACTCTTTCCCTGCTGTGTGTGTGGGTTTGTGTGTTTTCTTGCGTGTGTGTTTGTGATGGATGTGTTATTGTTGAGTTTTGAGGCTAGATGTATGCTTGATGGAATAAGAAGAAGGTTGAAAAAGACAGGATCATCTCTCTCTGTATCTCTCTCTCTCTCTCGCCGTCTCTCCCTCCATCCTGAGCAGTCGGGGGCTGAGGGAGTGAGAGAGAGCGAGAGAGAGAAATGGATGAAGGAGAAGATAGAAAGATTGATGGAGATGGATGGAGGGATTCCCAGAGAAAGATAGAGTGTTGTTTAAAAGGGTCAGGGCCTGGAGAGGAATGAGGGATGAGACTGCGATAATCCTGTAAACTCTTACACACACACACACACACACATCCAAACACATACAGGACCTTACATAGAGATATCTACATATGGAGGTGTGTGTGTGTGCGGAACAACATAGATGCAGAGCAGTGAGAAACGGGCACGATGTGTAAAATCACATGCAAAAATATACGTTCACAAAATATGTTGCAGACGTTTAATCTAGCGTGCAGACACCCCGCATTCAAATGAATTTGCAGCCTAATACATCAAATTTGATAGAACCGGATTCACACCAACAAACAATATAAACACTAATCAGTCTTGGACTCATCCTCAGCTTTGTGAGAGTCCGTCCTAGAAAGCTAATCTGCTTTGTTAGCAGAGATGTGCTCTCGACACCTGAAATATGATTTCTCTCCCACATCTGAGTTTCACAAACAAGGCAATCCAGGAAATGGAATTTTAACAATTTAACAATAACACGGACAGATGAGTTTGACGCATGTCGCGAATTGTGAAAAAATACACTCATGAGGTTTTCATACAGGTGAAGCCGATGGCGGGTGTGTCTTTCCCCAAAGCTCTCCATGACTTAATCATGTTGTTATCTGCAGATGTCAAACTTCAAATCACAATCAAAGAACGAAAATTGCTTCGTGAAGATCAAAGCTACTTGCTAACTTGTTCTGGCCGCCTGTGACCATGGCCACAGTTAAATATCATCAATGGTCCAATTTAGTTTCTACTTCAGACCAAAAAGAAAAACAGGTGGTGCCCACTTTGGGTATATTAAAGAGAGCTCACACAACTGTGTCTCATCAAGGCAACAGAAACTGGGGAGAAGCTATGAATTACACACTTAAAAATAATCTAAAAGTTATATGAGCAAAAACTAAAGTTGTGATGTCTGGATGATACACGTAAGAGGATACAATCCACCACTGACGAGCGTAGATATGGGGGATGATGGCTATTTTGTACTCTCATCCAAGCATAATTATCTTGTTATCGTCACAGATCAAATTTTATTTTATTACAAAAATTAAATTAAGGGAAAAAAAAAAAAATTAAGACCAGTTTGGAAACTTACGGTGGCCACGATGGTAGCTTGAGTAATAACTTGAGTACCGTAAGGCAGCAACAGGACAAAAACAGCTTTCTGGCTGAAGATAATGAGACAATTATCTCATGCCATTGAGATAACACAGTGTACATCGAGCTCGGGTACAGTAAAGCATTCTCGTTAAAGAGTTTGATCATTAGGTGTGACATCAACACAACAGCTCAAGACCTTAGTAAAATTATTTAGCAAGCTATTTAATTAAATCACGATCTTAAGAAAACAAAGTTTTGTTATTGCGTGGCAAGAGGTAATCATATCACAATGTGAGAAAAGAGTCTTTGGCTTAACAAGATACCTCAACCGCAACAAAGGCGACTCTCAGCATACAGGTGTAGCATTTACTATTACACTGAACATAGATAGATATTATATTGGGTTCTATATAGGCACTTCATCTGGAACATAATGTGTCAGCTCTTTGTCTGAATAATGTAATTTATATAAAACATCACATCGCCGGCCCCCGTTACATTCATTTTTCTTGTTTAAATAAGCAGAATTTCTTGAATTGCATGAAGCGATGGGGAAATGAGCCCGGGCACGACAAGCATCACTTTATAAACATCACAAATGAAAGGTTTATATATAACGTGTGATCCATCTTCATCTTAATCAAATCACACTCAGAGACTCACACAGACACACAGACACACACACACACACACACACCTCGCTGTCGACCTGTCCTAGCTGCTGCGCGCGATAACGTTTATTGATGACTTAGGTTCGGCAAAGCTCACATCCAACAAAAACGCTGAATATTAACATACACACTCACATGCACATACACACCGCTGTCACCGTTACCTTGCTGCATGTTGTTTCTATGGTAACATAGTTCATACTGACATGTTGGATAAATGAATGACTTTTCTAATGAAGGGTAAATGGTGAATTACATTTGGTGAACAATGACAGGCTCCCTCTTTGTTCCGTTACTCTCTGTTTCTGTACCCATACAAACCTCCACATTAAAACAGTTTGTCATAATATCATCTGTGTAACACACATTGCAGCCGGTGCTAAAACTGTTAATCTTTCGCCTGTTTTCTTTATCTTTCTCTAAACATTCATCCATAAAGGACATTGTTGAACTTTGGCAATGGCGTGGTATGTATTTGCTATAGCTCAGGTGCCGTCAAACCTTAAAGATTCACGTTACATTGTTTTTCATATTGCAGGTATACAGGACATGCATGACTATACGCGGTACCTACGGCCTGTCGTCATCACCTACTGTAAGTCAGCTGTGTCTGGTTATACGTGCAATTGATTGGTATATGGATCATCCTCTGAAATATATTTGAGTATCTAAATGTTTTGTTTTCCAATTGGTTTTTGATAAAATCGTTGGCCCGAATGAATCACCTGGTCCATTCCTCTTTCTGTGTGCGACCGTAGCTCGCTTTGTTTTTGTTCCATTGTACCGTTCTCCTGATTTGACTCCTGCCAGAGATGGAGCTCAAGCCAATGTTCATTCAGAAAGATTACTCCCCTCCATGCTTAGGCCTGTAGTGCTATTCTCATTCATCCTGCCATTCACTCTCTCTCTCTTACATTGAGATATCAGCTGTTTACCGCTGCTGGTCTCATCTATCCAAACACCTTCATCGTTAGCCTGACATTGTTGCTGCTGATCCTCTCTCTCCTCTTATTGAGTTCAAGCTGCTGTTATGCTCCACCCTCTACCTCCCTGTCACTGCCCAATCTTCACAGATTCATCAAGTCATCAGCCTCTACAGTCTCAGCAGAGTCATCAAACGCCACCAGCGTCTGGACTCCTTAGGGGGGATTTATGTGTTGCCATGCAGGGTTAATACTCAATTTAAAAAATCTCTCTGTAGAGTCTAAGTGCCAAAAACTCATCTTATATCATTTATCGTTACATCATCTGTAATAATTAACTTAATTAGGCTTAAAATTGTCAATACTTCATTCACTTGTCTTTCCTAATTAAACTCCTCTTGGTCTGTCTCAGAAGTCTAAACATCCAAGATAATGTTCAGTGAGACCACCTCATTTGCTCAGACCCAGGTCGGGCTGTGTGGCACGTGTGGCCATAAAGCAGAAAATGGAACCAATTTATTAATTTTGATTGGATGATGATGCTGCATGGAAAGTTAATGGACCACCAAAGTCATTACCATTACAAAGTTATACATACATACACGCAGGCAGGAGGTCTAGACGAAGACCAAAGAGAGGATTTAGGGATGTAGTGAGGGAGGACATGAAGGTAGTTGGTGTGAGGGGAGAGGATACAGAGGATAGGGCGAGATGGAAGCAGATGATTCGCTGTGGGAACCCCTGAAGGGAACAGCCATAAGGAAAAGACATACATACATGCATATTACGCAGGGGAAGACAATATTTGTTGCAATATGTGGTGCTATGGGAAAAGATGAATCATCATTTGGTAACCATGAATATCTTTCTGAACATTTATGGAAATACCGTTTGAGATATTTCACTGGACTAAAGCAGTGAGCCTAAACGGCTGCCCCATTACTAAAAAGAGCCACATAGTTCTGTCAGAGCAGAACTACTGGACTCAAAGTCACACTTTACTTACATACAATTTGCAGCTAACATAACAGAAGAGGTTTTTTTTTGCGTGATATTACATCGGAAACCTATTTTGTCATAAAAAAGTGGCAAAGTGACACCCATGAGCGGGCTTTCAAAGCGGTTTGTTGGGCGTTTTTTAGCTGCAAGTGTTCACATTTTCCAAAATATTACCCTCTAACGTCACGCTGAGAAAATGCTGTGGACAGATTTACACAGTAAGCGTCTGTGACGTACTGTTAACAGCTGCAGTAATGATACTGTATACTGTCATGACGAGCATTAAAGTGTCACTCTATCAAAGTCTCCAGATGTGTTAGACTGAATGTGTATATTAAACTTATAAATATATAAATATGCACTTTCAGTTGTGTTGTTATAACGTGTGTGCTGCGATGTGAACTGGAAAATGTGCATTAATCTATACTTTTGTTCTGTCTGCCAGTATCTCTGCCTTGACATCTGTTGGCCGCTCTTCTGTCGACCTCCAGGGGTTTCAGTGAAAGTTGTAATGAAAACTACGTCAACATCCTGCTCTCACAAGGACTTCCTGCCCCACTGCCCCAGGAGTGTGTGTGTGTTCCCGTCAGCCAGAAGTCTGAAGGAACAGGCAAGCAGTGGGGCACCCTGCCTTGAAAGACAGCAATGAACGACTTATTATACAAAGAAAATAAAGGCAGAAAGTGCTTGTAAAAGACAAGAGAAGGGAACGTGGGCTGATCAGAAGGGTCAGGACATCAGCCCCTCTCACTTCCCTCATCTCTCTTTCAATTAAATTTCATTTCATGGACTTACACCGGCATGACAAGATCTTCCTTTCTCTCCTGTTATTACCCAATCTCACATTTATTTCTGCTCCTGAGCCGAGCTTTTAAAATTGCTGTAATAATAATGCAATGAAGGCATCCCGAGGACAGCATAGGCTCCATGATGGTTTGCTATATCATAGTGCACACAATATTAACAATATAGGAAATATTAACAACTATATGCAATGCTAAATCTGTTTTAACTGTAAGAAATCACATACTACCAATTTCATTTTTAATGGTACTGTACTATTCTACTGCAATTGCACCACATTTCATGAAATTAGTGACCCTTTCCAGAACCTTTTCCAGATGGCCACACACTCATCACATAAAAGAACACGGGGAGAGAAAGTCTGGGCTTAAGTGTGTGTGTGTGTCTGTGTGTACGGTTGATCTTTGCAAATGCTGTCCTCTTCCAGACGGTCATAAACTCAGACTAAACAGGAAAACCACAAAGTTATAGACAGTTAATCCACTACTTACACACACTCATACACACACACAATGTCAATGAACTGACCATGTCTGCCTGAGGCTACAGTGATCACTGTGCTCCAGACAGAGGAGGGGCGGGGGGGGGGGGGGGGTATCTAGGACTAAACTGTCTCCCACGGGGACCACTGCTTCTCTCGGCATTCAAATTCATTTTGCAGACTAGAATGTACACATAATTACAACACATACCTTCTCATAGCGCAGACACATGGCAGGGCTATTACATTCACAATCAAACCCTTTGATATGACAACTGCCTGTTTGCCAAGTCCCACTGTACTTGGCACTGGCAGAATTGCTATTCACAGCCCCGCGTGGATGCTCCACAAACCACAAAAAGGTCAAATTTATTTTCTTTTTGCAAATATAAATCATGTTTTACACTTACCGGAGTGATGAAGAGGACTTACCAATGGGTCCGCCAGCTGATGTTGAAACATTTCACCGAATCCACTCATGAGTAGGTAAAAACCACTATCCTTAACTGCTAACGCTGTAGCCCTTGCACTTTTGATCTTGCGTTTTTGGTTTTGTAAAGGCAAAAGAATATAACACCACTTTTTAGACTGGAAAGCTGGATATGAATTATTGCAATCATAACAGGTTCCCACGCACAAGTCTTTGACACATTGAAAAAAAAAAAAACTTCAAAGCTTAGTGCCTAGTTACTGTTGCTAAGATATGACAGGACAATCCCTATTTGAGGCAGGGGTTTAGTGAAGGGTCAATCGCAAATTTGAACAATTTTATTTCATTACCCTTTTGTTCATCTTCTTGTCATTGATATGCCAACAACATGCATAAAAGCTAGTCTTGTTCTGTATGGCTCTCAATAATGACTGAATGAATGAAGAACAAGTATGTAAAAGCAGTAGAAGCAAAACACAACACACCATCATGCTACTAATGTACGTGGAAATAACAAGTCAGTGAATTGAAAACCACACTGCATAAATACTTAAACTTGAATGTGAATTGGAAAAATAAAAATACAGGCACCGCGGGGGCACGGAGCGGGAATGTTTATGCGCAATAACTCCTGGATAAGTGGTTGAAGTGATTTAGCTGAGCTCAGACCAGCCAGCAGTAAATCTATCCTGCTATGGACGAACCACTCTCTCATGCACACACACCCAGCCCACACCTGATGAGGCAGTGATGAGGACTTTGTTAAATCATCCACAAGCACCTCAGAGACACTGTTCTGTGTGTGTGTGTGTGTGTGTGTGTGTGCGCGCATGTGTGTATGTGTATGATTTAAGTAGGAACTCATCGGTGCTAGCCTTGGTTAGTACTTACAGTCCAGCCTGCGGCCAAGGCCACTACACAAACACGCTCACACACACACACACTGGCTGTCTGGGGGATATGGGGGATATGTTGGTGTTGGTAATGAAAACATGCCAGTGAGTAGATTTACAGGAGAGAGCAACTTGACCTCTGGCCCCAGAGAGATTTATCACTGGTGGAGGATCTAATCTTCTCATAGCTACAACCACCACACTCTGCTCTCAGCGCCACAGCAATATAGAACAGAACAGAACAGAACAGAACAGAAACGAATGGCAAACAACACGATTTTCTTGGGAAAATTAGTTAGGACGCTTATCTTCAGCTCAGCAATCGTTCCTCCTCACACTGCTGACTGCTCTCGCTGCGAGTCCAAGGCTTTCCCTGGAGATTAAGTCAGAGTTGAGTGACTGCTCGGGCTTTTGCAGCATGTATATGTGACCTTTATGTTCAAGTAAAGCCAAACAATGAAGCAACACATACGGAGATGAAGCTTTCCCACTGTATTTGAGCACGGCACCTGCACACAACCGTTGTCACAAAAGTGGCATTTACCGAAATTGCTGTACGGCTGCACAGTGGCAACTCAGTTTAATGGATATGATTTAAAGACAGTTCACAGTTTTGGCACTGGCAAAAATTAAACTTCCAGATGGGGGAGGTAATAGAGAGTCTGTCAAAAGAGCACAATGCCTGTTTGGTTATTTTCTCTCCCAACTGCTTCCAACTGGCCAAGGAAGTTATACAACTGTGACTGAACATGGCGGCCGCTAATAAAAAAGGACAAAATGAGATGAGCTCAATTTCTGTATGAGAGATAAGCATATACTTTTCACTAATCATCAGAGGCAGTGCAGTGTAAGTGTGTGTAAGTAGTGGTGATCACTGTGGAAAAGCAACTTTTGACACTGATTATGAGTGGTTGGTACTTCTTAAGGGTCCATCCATAAATGTGCCCTTTTGACTTGTGTGCGTTTGCAGTCATGATGAACGGCCCTTTGAGAACATTAAACATGTAATGTTTATGGAAATCCTTTTACGAACAAAATGCCATTTATTTGTACAAGCACTTATCGAATTACCTAAACAGTCCATAGCAATTCATGACGATTATATGTGATACGTGATAAAAATGTAAAAAGATACGTCTAATGTTGGAAATTGATGCAAATGCTGTAAAAGGAAAAGAAGGAGGGGTGTAACAGGGTACAGAGCATGACTGTGTGATGACTAAAGGCCTTGCTGCATGTGTGGGTGTAGGACTTGTGCGTTTTTATGTGCATGTATTTTGTAGACATGTTTAAGTAGCTGTATTGTGGGAGCGTGCAGCAGTCTGCCTATCTCGAGTGTGTTCTGTATTTGTCAGGTCAGGAAATAACATCATTCTCTAGACACGGTTGGTGGGGTCACAAGGGATTGTGGGTAATTGGAAATCCAGATGGACGTGCATGAGCTTCCTGGAAGAAACGGTTACCACGGAAATAGAAACCCAACACACGCGCTACAACGTTAATGGTGCTCATCTCCTTCTGCGCGCCTCTCTTATTCTTTTACTTTTCCTGTTCTCTTTTGATTTTTCTCATCGTTCCTCATCTCACGGCCTCCTCCTTCTCCTCCTTTCTCCATTCAGTTGACTCACGAGTGACACTGGGAGAGACAAGAAACCCAATACAATTGGCTGAGGAGTTGAGTGGGTGGGTCCATGGAGACCAATCAACAAAGTATGTACAAAAGGACCAGCCAGTTGTCATGAGTAACATTCACCGTACACTCACACGTGATTAATCCCGGTTGTGCTCTCTGGGGAACAACTTCTTCGCAATGCTGAAGAGAATATGGCTAGCTAGCCATCACGGAGACTGATGGAGGCTTTAGCTGCTGCCATTAGTCTCTGTTAGTTTCTCAGCAGAAATGTGGCTGGCATTTTTGATGGAGATCCTAAGATAAGTTCTAACAGTTTTACAGTCTGTTGAAAGTGGACATGGATCCATGGAACATCACAGGAGGCCTACTAGAATACAAAATACATGTTTAGACCTGTTTCACTTGCAGGGGTGGAAAGAACAGTAACCCAACTGGGCCCAGAGTATTTTACCCTTTACAAAACAGGTATTAAATTAACTTTCATGGGTATCACTCCTCCATATTAAATTGTGTTAAGCTGTTTGTAAAAGCTACATTTTTAAGGGAAGTATTGGTATCTCCTAATGCGTCAATGTTTTTATAATGCATCATTTGATTGCATCATTTATCTAAAAAATAATAAAAATCATGAGATGCTTTGCTCTAAATCTTTAAGCCGAGGCTTCAAATTCCTTGAAAATGAGCTAAGGGATACTGGCACCATTCATCTGCTGGTGCACTCAACGTCTTGGTCACAGACATGTATTAACAACATGTAACCATACTGATTCCCAAAAGCACATTCCCAGAGCTTCTGCCCTCTCACAGGGAGGTCAGAAGCCATGGTCAGCTACAATCGAGCAGAGGCAGAGAAAAGCTTGGTATCCTCTGGTTTGCTTCAAATTGCCATTTTGACACTTTAATATCTCACTGCAGGAAAAGCCCGCGTGAAGCTAATAACATTAACGCTGAACATCATAACCCTATTCTACACAAAAGTGGATAAAAAGGGAATAAGATTCAGAATCAAATGATTGAAAAAGAAATGAGCTCACCCTGAGTTAGAGGCTCCTCGCACACAGCATTAAATGATGGCGATGGATTTTGACAGAGCTGAACTACAGGTTGCTGACTCATCGTCTCTGACCAGCACTGATGACTACACATCTACTATTAGCTGGCCCCGGGCTACCTCTAACTGCTCTGGCACGGGAAATGTTCAGGTTAGATTGAGCGTAGCTGAAATGTGTGTTTGACAATACAGAATGCATTACAGTGTGAGTGTGTGTGAGCTTAATAGACAGTATATCTGTGTGTGTGTGTGTTCTTGCAGTCCTTTAAAAGTATTCAGTCTTTTATGCCTAATGGTATTGGGAATGTAAATTGTGAGTTTTTGTAAGTGATCCAGCACACTAATTAAATCATTACGAGTAGATAAACATTCGGCCTCTAGAAAACAGTGTTGCCTGTTTCAGTAAGTGCGTTCACGTGAGAGATTAGTAAGAGAGAGGGACACTGAAGCAGGAAAATGAACTACGCGATGAGAAGAAACAGTTTCAAAGTGAGTAAAAGTATGGATGAGCGAACACAGCATAGCATTGACTGCAATGCTCATTCATGTTGTGTTTGTTTTCAGTGAAGTTCAGATGTATGGCTGACTATCCATTACACTGATGCTCAGGCACTCAGTCTGCACCTGTACGTGTGCATTTGTGCGCGGCTGTGTGAAGGAGATCGAGAGAGCTGTGTGTGTTGGAGTATATAGCATTCATTACAGTGGCGTTACAGACAAACTGCTCCCTGGATGGACATTGATTTTCACCCAATGGATCTCACTGTTAGCAAACCTAATAGCTTGGTGGGTAATGGGTAGATGTTATGAATGAGCCCCTATGGGCAGGAGAGAGGGCGAGAGGAGAGGAGAGGAGAGGAGAGGAGAGGGGAGGAGAGGAGAGGAGAGGAGAGGATGTAAGTGGGGACATGAGAGGACCAAGACAAAAATGGAGTAGGAAAACATGAATAAGCAAAGGATAAAGATCAGGAATAAGAAAAGGGGGGAGGAGAATGTGAATAGATATAAAAAGTACAGAACATAAAGAAGTTAATGCTTTAAACTACAGTAACCATCCTAACCATTGTAATGATCAAATCAACATTTTAGGCCTTTTTTAAGCACACTGTGAATATTTGGTGCTCTTATTTCTTATACATTATAGTAAACTGAATACCTTTTGGTCTTGGACTGTTGGTCAGATACAGCAAGACATGTGAAGTCGAATTAGGCTGTGGGAAATCTTCTATTTTCTCACAATTTAATCAAAAACATGATCTGCGGATTATGCGTTAATCATCACAAAAATAATTGTTATTTGAATCCCTTAAAGGACACATGCAGAGATAAAACAGCAACAAGGAGGAGGAAGAGAAGAGAAGAGAAGAGAAGAGAAGAGAAGAGAAGAGAAGGGCAAACAGTGGAGAAGAGAAAGGGAGTAGATCTGATGTGAGTTGAAAGGGGAGCTGCTATTTACCATTACTGCTAATAGGTTTCAAAAGGAAGCAAGTCGTTAGCTAAATGGATTGGCCCTAAATGACACATTACCATGTTAAAGGCTGATTCCGCTCATTATTGGAGCTCTGATTCCTCCATGCATCACCAGCTAGGGCTGTGAGCTGGCCACTCGTACACAGACCTGCTGCCTCAGCAAATACATACACACGCACGCGCACATGAACACACACACACACACACACACACACACGCACGCACGCACAGGGGGATATAGAAGGAGGGCGATGAGGAAAAAAAATAAATCTCCTGATCACTGCTCTGTTCTGAATCAGTATGTAAACCACAGAAACAATAAAAATGTGCTTTTTGCATTAGAACGAACAGTAATAAAATACTGTTTTTGCATCATGAAACATTTTTCCCACATGGAAAGTAAAGCAAAGTAAATGTCAACTGGGATCTGAATCAGCGCCTGATAATGTTAAAATAAAGCGCAGAGCACCAAGAGGAAATATGCCAGAATAGAATAGAATAGAGCAGAGCGCTACAAAGCCCTCCTGGAGCATTGCTTTCAGTTGATGAACAGCTGTTCGATCTGTGACACACATCATATGCATGTCTGTTGTGAAACAGATGGAGTTTCTGCATTCGACACACTGCGTTATGTTTTAGAGAACAGGATTCACACACAAACAGAGAGGGGAAGTACAAAGTGTTACTAAACGTTTGTGTCTTGAAAGTAATTCATCAGCCGGACAAATGTTGGCGATGGCTGTGACTAAGACCCGAGAACAAGTCAACATCGAGCAACAGTGAAACAGCGAAAGAACTCGTGCTTTAGGCAGTACGTGTCACTCTGGCAAACACAGTAACACAGAACTGATCTGAAATTGTGCTCGAACCTCAGAGTGTGATTAAAAGGAGCCCATCACACCCTCCAGATATGCTTACACACTTGGTCGAGGATCTCCAGCAGTTAAATTGTGATTAAGTGTTGTAATCATTTTGTATCCCCTTTCCCCTAATCAACCTTGCCTACCTACTTGCTTTTCGTTTGGTAACTTTCTACATCTCCCAGGATGCGTTGGCCTAGAGTGCAGACTTGTTTTATTCAGCTGTTGGCTCTGCAGCAGCTTGCCAATAATTTTATGTAGGCCACCTGGAAATTAGCTCCACCATGGTTCCACTAGAACTTCAGAAGTTTCTTGAATGTGATTTCAGGCAGAAATATAAGCACAGGATTAAACACATGAAGCTAAAACTACACCTGGTCATATAAAAAACTAAAATAAACAGTTGGGCAGAATGTGATATTTGCGTACTTGTCTCATTAGATAACAAGAGTAACACTCGGGGAACAAGGAAGCGGGAGGGGGGTTTCTATAAGATGTGTGTCTTCAATGTCAGGACACTCCATATCCAACTTCTAAAGAGTGAGCCATGTTGTTTCTTACTTATCATTCAAGTAAATGTTCTGAAAGTCATACATTTCACAGACTTGAGTTTCAATGAGCCGTGAAAACTTGACCAACTGGGGTTGGTTTGGAAGGCTTACCCATTTGTCTCCAAAGGCTAACTCACTGCAGGACCTTTAGAACGGGACACCACTACATGTGTGGGTGAAAACAACATAATGACAGACTGTAACGCTGGAGGCCGTGATCCTTGTTCTAAAACATCCTGTTTTGTGTTTGTATTGTAGCCGTTCCAACCAAAACTCCTTTCATCCCAAACATTTCAGTGATGAATTCCTTTCTGTATGACTGATGGGGATCAGTAAAAGTAGCCATTAAAATTAATCTACACAAAGTTACACCACCACCACCACCAACATCTGGCCAGCAGTCCAAAACAATATAAAACTGAACAACAACGCGGCTTCAGAAATACATGTGCATGGCCCGAAGTCATGATTTACAGTGTTTATGTGTTTTATATTTGACTGAAAACCACGAGTTAGTTCAAAGTTAGAAGTCTGACAGATGTATGGATGTGCATATGGATGTAAGGATGAATGTATCTCAAATTTGGACGTACAGATGAAAGTATGGACATATGCATGGGTATACTTACAGACTGAAAGACAAACAGACAGATAGATAGATACTTTTTCATAACATTGGTTAGAGAAGCTAAATCAGATTTGGCTTAAAACACAAAAACAACAAACAGGAAAGATGTCCCACAGCAGAGGAGAGCAAAACTCCTACAAGTCAAACTAACAGAAGTCTTTGTTAAGAGGGTCCAAGCCAGCAGAGGACAATGAGTTGGTTCAGTTGCTAGAACGAAGCAGTGGGCTCCTCCAGGAATAAAAGTGCTGACGGACCACCCACCTCCCACCCACTGTCAGAACAAGCCTTGGGCTTGGCTGAATGCTTAGATTGGCTATCCACTGCAAGGCCAAACAAGGTCAGCAGAAAAAAAATAAAAGTATAAGTATAAAAGATATTAAAAACTGAAATATACAAGGTTTGATGGACAAATGTTTTCTCAGGAGTCTTAAAACTTTTTCTCCCAAATATGCTGCCTGTTGTTTTACAGAGTCTGGCGTTTCCTCCTGATTTTAGGATACATGAATTTTGATTTTTTTATTGATCCCACCAGGGGAATCCTCTCCTGCCAGTTAGGGAGGTCAGAAGGTCAAATTCAGCTAAAGTGCATCCAACACAAGTCCCTCCTTCACACATTCACTGTTATAAACTATCATTACTATCACCATCATTACTCACTCAGGAGTGAGTGAAATGGTACTAATGAATCACCATGATGGTACCGCCTCCAACATTTTAGGACCTGAAGGACTTTACATTGCATTTGACATAATATCTTTAATTTATCTTCGGGCTTAAGTTAAACTAAAATAACGGGACTCGGGAATGGGAATTGTGATCATGTTCCTGGCAGCATTAAGAAAGTTTTGAAAAGTTTATGTAGATCATTAAGGAAAAAGACATTTTAGAATTGTAATAGCTGAACGGTTAAATGAGGGCTTTGACTTTTGAACAAACACAGCCCAGCTATTCTCTAGCTCTTATTATTTTGGTTAAAGACTCCTAAGGACTCCGAATGCTTTGAGATTTTAACCTGGGTATTATTCATCCAACCAATCGTATATTCCAGAGATATGTAGCCAATTGCAGTTAATAAACCAAAAATACCAGGAAAAATGACACATGTAATCCTTCCGCAGTGACGCTGTCAGCCTGTGGGACATTCAGCAACAAGATGAATCATTCCTCCGAGCATCATCACAAAGAGCTTATCTCAGTTTTGGCACTTCAGTATTTTGCTTCTGGCCCCGATACTTTCCTCCATAAGGCCAACCATCGTGACGTTATTTAAGCATAAAACAAATAACAACCCAGTTACATCTCTGCCAACCTCATTGTGCACTGAACAGGATATGACATTGTGGAATAATTCACTCCCTGCTAGCTTCAACCAATCAGAGGCCAGCGCCCAAAATTCCCGGGTGTCACTGGTCTATTATTGTAGGGCTGCAAAGGCTCTGTGGCCCTGTCCATTCACACAGAGACAACCCCCCCACCCCCACCCCCCCCGCCCACACACACACACACACACACACACACACACACACACACACACACACACAGTCACACACCATTTTTCACATATTTCATCTCATGTCCGATGTGAACATTTGCTCTGCATTAGGCTCTCTGTGGGTTTGCCTTGGACCAGAATAATGGAAATACAAAAAATATAATGGAAATGTGAAATTACACACAGAATATGTCCCTCAGCCTCTCTCTCTCTCTCTCTCTCTCACACACACACACACACAATATTGATGAGAAAAGCAACTGGAATAATGGAAAAGCAAAAATGTATATACAACACATTTCTCTTTCTTCCACCCCACTCTACTCCTGCCTCTGCCTGTGTTTTTCACTCTCTTTGTCACACACCTACACACACACAGAGGTGTGTATAAATGTTAAATCCATAGCTAACCAGGCCAGTCTAATAGACTCGTATTCCTCTGATGCTTTATCAGCTCAATCACACAAACATTCAGCCCCAAAATAATGGCCTTTCTGTTTGCTGCCTCTTTCTGTGTGTGTGTGTGTGTGTGTGTGTGTGTGTGCGAGCGAGTGTGTATGTGCTTCTATCTAGAAGCTGTGCTGCAAAGACGATGTGTGCACTGCATACAGATCTGTCAGTGAAGCCAGGAACAGCAATTGTTAGGTTAGGAAGCCCTAGACTTTCATTCATTCATGTATCCACAGTCAAGCTGGCTGTATGTATTTGATTTTAATTAAAAGGTACAAAAGAGGAAAATAAGTAATGCCAGGTACTGAAGGAACATAAACCAGCTTGAGCAGTTTAAGGCTAGTTTACTGAGTTTAGGGTGTTCAATGAGGACCTCTAGCATTTGAGTTAAGTGGTAACTTGGTGGTAATTTGAACATTTTGCTAACTACAGCAGTGTGTCGTGGGTGTTTAACTGGTGCTTTTTCACTGCACCTCCCAGAAATCGCTTGTCTGTCAGTTAGTGTATATATCTTTGTAACTGCAATGGCAGTGATTGCTATTAGTGATATTAAACGTCAATCAAATCAACCTTATGTGTTCTAGAGGGTTTGAGCCAGCCAGGTGAGGGGTATTTGCTCAGTCCTGGCAATCTTGGAGGACGACGCTACCTTCCGTTCGGTGGTCAGGAAACAAAATTACCCAATTAACATATACTTGGCTTTGTGAATTGAAAATATGTAAGAACTACAGAGAGGACGCACCACAACTCTGAGCTTTAACGTTAAATTTCAAGCTGTCAAGGGTTCAGTTTTCGGAATAAACTCTGACTTCTAACCTGAAAGAGGTTATGAGTTTGTACTAAAAACAGCTCTGCTGCAGCCTTTCTACTGATTTCCATACATCTACGACTTCGATGCACACCGCCTGAACTCTGCAGCTCAAGTCCATCTAGGTCAAACCCTATCTGTATACGCACCAGAGCAATCTGACTCGGACCACACACCAAGCTGGGCTGAAAATAAGTAAAGGTTAACTTGTGACCCTGACAGGTCATGAGTGTGAGAGGTTAGAAGTTGTTTTAATTTTGAAGGTCACAACACAAAATCATCACAGCTGGACAGCAGACAGACAACACATGCAACAACAAGCATTCAAAAGGTATTCTCCCACAATGCCATACTATGTTCCTTACGCTCACACGCACACACACACGCAATCCCGAAAACCATATTGTGACCATGTGTTGAACAAGGATGTCGTGGTTGAGGTCACTGGTAATTTCTAGCAGCCACTAAAACCAGCCGGTATCAATCTATACACGACTTCAGAGAGACACCAGTCTAGCAAGAAGCCTCAGCTCAGACATTCTGACCGCAGAAGCTCACAAGCAGACTTGCCAACAAAAGTGTAAAATTCAGCTTTTGAAACATGATCCACAACGTATTTTGATGTTGGTGGGAGCCTGGTACAGTGGGTTTGCTGTCAAAGCAGAGGAGCCCCCTTGAATTATTCTCTATAGATTTTTGATTCTTCACTTCTTTCAGTAGAAAAAGAAGAGGAAAAGCTTAAAACTGCAGTAAATGGCATGTAAAAATTGATTTTTTTTTTCCTGTGTCCCCAGGCCTTTTCTATTTATATTAAGCTTAATAAACTGGGTTAGCAGCTTTGAATATGACTAGAGTTTTGAAAATTCGCTGTGGGAGTAAGGACTCCATTATGAAACCACAACAAAGCCAAAGACTCAAAGACTGGGTACAAAGGAATGATCATATTAACACGTGTAGTACATGTGTGTTGCCTTGAACGAACCACGGCGACAGTCTGCAGCAGTGTGTTGTCTTGGAAAAGATTTAATGCTTTGAGGAATAAAGTTTTAGGCTGTACATTTGAAATGAATGTGTAATAGAGTCATATAAATAGAATTTTATGATTGCATCTACAGTTCCTCAGTCTGTGCCTACAGGCTGCAAGTTTGATTCTTTTACGCTCCTCCACTCCCACTGATCCATTAATTAAGGCCGCATCATCCTTTTTATTGCTACCTCTGGTTGCTCGTCCGGCAGAACTACACAGAGACTCTTCAGTAACCTACAGAAATATTTAAAAAGGTAACCATTAGTGAATTAAAATTTTATTTGTTAGTAGCAAGCTAAATGTTAGAGAAAGGGGAATACAAAGCAAAGATGCTAATAATGATATTCTGGAGGATCTGAGGGTTAAAACCAACTATAACTTTTGTTTAATCTGCTGTGCTCTGGTTGGGCAATTTCATCATTCATAAACCTCTTTCCAATGATTGTGATAAAAACTAAGTGAATTAAAGATAATCCAAGAGGTTTTCTAATTCAAATGAACCATTAAGATGTTTTCCGATGTGACATCTGTATTGGAAAAACTTGAGAAGAAGTCTGTGCCTTCCGAAAGAGCTACAAATGAACAGCACAGACGTATGAAAAAGCTTTGGCTTTGACAAGGTTAATGACTGCGCTATGGGAAAAATCACACTTGTTTGTCGACTAATCAGTAAGATTGGCTGACTACACCTGGACAATCACAGTTAAAAGAAATCAAAAGATACTATCAGCAGAAAACAAAAAACAAACCGCGGTTACGTGTGTCTGACTTTGTGACTCTCCTTTGATTCCCTTCACTTTCCTTCTCACAGTTCCAGCAGCTTTTCTACATCTTTCCTCATAATCATGATGGTAAAAGTCAAACATGCAGTGCAAGTACAATGTGTGCGAGATTTGGTTAGAGTTCCCAAGAAATACTGGGAATTACTGGGAATTTACAAAGTCTGAGACCGTGACAAAGCTCCTAAGACAAAGCTTGGGAAAAAGATGCTTCCCCAGCCCCTACATAAAATAATAACAATGATAATGCATTACATTTTTATAGCGCTTTACGTGACACTCAAAGACGCTTTACAAAGAACATAACATGTATGTTATTCATATCAGTATCAAGATTTTAAACTTTTACCACTATAACCATACGTGAATTATTATTTTAACAAAAACTGTTAAAGAAAAATGGCTGCCTTCACATGTGAATAAGGTCTACAGTGAGGACGAAAGTGATTAGCACTAATCCGTCAAAAACCCACCATCTGACTCCAAGAAACCAACTTGGTGCGCCCTAGTGTTGTAGCTACATGACCTAGATAAAACATAATGAGAGCTTACAGGAAAACAACCCCAGACCAAAATCAACAAACTGAGGAGTAGTTCCCAAAGTTTGACTCAATATACACACACTAAACCCAACAAACGAAAAAATCCAAAATAGAGCTGGGGGGCGTCTGTCTTGTTTTATGGCTGTCTTTGAACTGCCTGTGTCAGACAGATTTCTCCTGTAAAAGACAGCTTGCTCTCAGTGTGTTCGCTGTGGATAAACAGAGGTTTTTGAACTGAAATGATTTGAGCTGGAACAAAACAATAAGACCCCCAGAAACTAACGGTGAAGGAGTAGCAAGACAAACAAAGTGAGGCCAGAGCTCCAATATGGCCGCAGAGGTTGTCAGCGGTACTCCTACATGGGATGAAAGAGAGACAGTGGAGGAGGAAAAGATGGGGCACAGAGGAGAGGGGGGAGAACACGAACTAAAAACAGCAAAGCGCACACCGATGTTGATGGGCAGAGATGTGCAACACGTTCATCATCAGCTAAAACAAAAACTTTCCCTATGTCTTACGGACTGTGTTTTAAACAAATTAAAGATTAGGACAGTTTTATTTTGATCCAGAGTTTATAAAACAATACAAACATCAGCTGTGGACAAGTACAAATATTGATTTAAATGCTGATTTGATATTTAACAGCATGCACGATTATCAGTGTCTGCTTAGCCGAAGACCATCTGCAAAAGAAGTGAAAGAGAGGGATGAAGAGCCGTAGGGACATAAAGACAGAAGGAAGGATACATAGATGAGGAGTAGATGAGTAAAGGAGGAGATAAAGAGGATGGAGAAAACAATCAGGAGGCCAAGGAATGAAAGGGGAGAAGGAGAGAAAGAGCGCAGAGGAGAGAGGAATGAAAGAAGTAGGCGAGAGGGGATGTAGGATTATGAATAGCGGAGGAGGGGAAAGTGTCTGCAAGCGTGTGTGTGTGCGTGCGTGCATGTGTGTGTTTAGGGGGGCTCATTATTGACACCATGTGTTACCACAGGAAGCTCCTTGGGAGAATATAAGCACCCAGAAAGATCAGAGAGCGAGACAGAGATGAGGGGATGACATGGAGAAAAGAAAGATGAAGAAACAGAGGTCACTGCAAAGTCTCTGCAGCTGCAGACGTGTATGTTGGTGTTGGTGTGTGTGTGTGTGTGTGTGTGTGTGTGTGTGTGTGTGTGTGTGTAAGGGTCAGTAGCCTCTGTTTTAGCAGCTGTATATCTGTATGTCAGGCGTGCAGTGCTATAGCCACAAGGTCACAGTGTCAAATCCCATAGTGAACGTGCCCTCCTTAGTGTTATGTTCAGAAAATGTTGTCAGTGGAGTTGAAGCGACAAATCAGAAAATCAAATGGTGACTACTGGCTGATTGATTAATTATTTAAGTCTTAGCCATATCCAGCCTCTCAAAGATGTGGATTTGCTGCTTTTCTGGTTTGTTTTTATGTGTTTTTATGTAAACTAAATCTTTGGGGTTTTGAAGTGCAACACAGTGACACAAAGGACACATTTTGACTTTCTTTTGACTTTTATAGACCAAGCAGGTAATAACTTAATCAAAAATCAGCAGAATATGCATTAAAAATAATTGCAATAGTTACTTCAAGCCGTCGCTGAACCTAAAATAATATTTGTAGCTCCTTTTTTAGTTTTTCGGATAGATATAATGTCTGGTAACATGAGTTTTGCAGTAAAACTGCCAAGGGATAACCTACATTCTGCTCTTTACTTAGCTGCCAGGTAGGCGAAGAGTAAAATGCTACTGGAGAGTAATTTACCCACGCTGCAGCAGCTGATGTGTGAGAAAATCTGGAAAGGGTCAGGGGAATGAAACCATCGAACTGCACTGGACTGGTGCTTCAAAGTGAAGATGGGTCACTTTAGTGGTTAGCGCTGCTCGTTGAAACGCCCCACTGAAATGTACAAGCACACAAGATACTCAGCTTTATTTTGAAGCCTCTCAGCATGGAGCCCTGACGCTATTAGACACATTTGCTTGAATTAATTTCCATTATTTTTCATATATCTTGCAAACACAGGGGACTGCTGAGCGGAGTGTGGCCTAAAAAAAGGAGTGTATTCAAACGAGCTGGGAGTTGTACTCCCACCTAAAAAGTTTGTCGTCCAACCTATTGTACAATTTTTATGCTCTTTCCTCCAAATCCATATCACATTCTTGCTTTTTTTTTTTTTTTGGCATAGTAAACAGTCCGGGTGCAGAAGCTGCTGCAAACACACATGCACACCTTGTATGAACTCACATGCACACACACACACACTTACCAATTCATCAACTCATGCCCTGTTTCTCTCTGTGTCTAAGCCCACAGTAGAATGGAGCTGGGCAGAGCAGCTATTGTGTCCCTGGTAGAATTAACTATTGATTTTCTCCTCAGTATTATCAATGCTGTTCTGACAACAAAACAGCTAGGAAACACTCACACGCGGGCACACAAACACACACACGCACACACACATGCACAGACCTACATTCTGCTCAGTGCAAGATGTGTTTTGTATGAGGCAGCACAGCCCCACAGGGAGAAGCGCAAGTCAAATGTTAACACGCTACTGTAATAAGCATACACTAACAAATACACAAACAGTGAAACGTGCAAACAATCAAATATGCAAGACAAATCTATCTCACATGCATTAGGATAAACACTGTCCCATGAAACACTGGACTGTGTTTACGTATCAAATGCTTATGCTTGTGTGATCAGAATGCAGCCTTTACGAACAACACGAGTCGGTGTGCATTATTCTCAAATTAATTGGGATACATTGGTATAATTACCATAAACAAATGTCACTACGGTCATGTCAATAATCTTTTGCCAGTCACTGTTTTTTTAATTTTGAACAGCAGGAAAGAGAAAGATGCAACTTATCAGACTCCCCAATGCATGTTTCTTTCCCCTTTTACATAAAAGGAAAAACACGTCAAATAAGACTGGAGGGGTGAATAAGAGGTTTTGTTGGATAACCGATGAATGCTGCATCATTATACGTGGATTAATATGTGTCACAATATTGTACAATACTCCATGCTCCATGATCCATTACAGACGTATAAATAGAGGCTGACGATTCGCTCTTACACTCAGTCTAACCTCCAGAATTGAAAATTAAACCTGATCGCAGAATAAAAACAATCCAAAACAAGGCGCGACAATGCTATCATGCTGACGTATATTTCGGGAAAATACGACTTGCATCCTTGTGTAACAGAGGCTTTCAATGTTATTCCACAGGAAGCCATGCTAGAAAAAGCTTGACAACCAATATACACCTATGATGCTGCACTCCTGCTACTTAGTTTATTGCCAAAAAGTAATATATTGTCAGCGCATACTTTACTTTTTAAAAATCAGCAAGTAGCACTTCACTGCAAGTCAGGAATCTGGCCCACACCAAGACAAGTGTCAAGAAAAAAAGTAACCAAATAACATTTAAAATGTCAAATCAGTCCAATCGCATCCATCTCTCGCTCGCTCTAGCATATGCACCCGCACACGCTCTCTCTCTCTGCCTCATTTCTTCTCTAGCTGCCTGTCTTTCTTATTGACAGGAAGGATACAGCATCGTTCCAACTTAGCACCTGGCTAATTTTAGTTCCCAGAGGATTCCTGCAAAGTACACAGACAGCCAGATACACACACACCTGTTGGTGGTCATCTGATCTGTGTCTTTGGCACAATGTCATTGATTAATTCGCGGCCGCCTTGAAGCCAGCAGTGACTTCACAAACACGGTATGACAGTAAGCTACAAACATACACATACAAGTGCTATAATGAGGCTGATCTTGTATATCAAGTCCGACTAAATGCAATTACTCATGAGCGGGTTACATTTATTGAGCACAAGCACAAGCGGAGCACAGGCGCACATACTTCGCTTCGAATGCCAGGTTGACAATAAAACTCCACGTAACAAAATAAAAACCTGAGATAAACTTTCAGTTCTGGACATTTCTGCCCTATAGTTTCTTTTTCTTCACATAATTATACTGCATGTGCAATGCAATTATCGGTTCAAAAAGACTTGGGCGTAAAACTCAATGTTCTTGTCCCTGTGTCTCGCTGTTGTACGCCTACACGAGCCAGTCAAGTTTCAGTTTGCATCCATGCCAGTATATATATATAATGCGCAGACTCTGAAGAATTTCATAAAAAGATATTGATTGTATATTTTGTCGAAATAAGGGCTGTTGCTACACTAACTTGTTTGAGTCTAGTGACTAAGTTACGGTGACAAACATTCTTACATGATGCAAGGAAAATCAACACTTCCATATAATGTTGCTATAATCAACATAATGATTCTTGAGTTATGGCAAAAAAAAAAACATATTTTGCAAGGTAAGTGTGACCTTTGACCTCTGACACCCAGATTCTAATTGGCTCATCTTTGAGCCTCAGAGCCAAATTCCCTCAAGGTGCCCCTGAGATATCAAGCTCATGAGCACGGGATGGACTGACAGATGACCCGAAACATGAGCACTGAGACATGAACATAATCCATAATATGTATATAATAATACGACACTGACACGATACATTTTTCTGCATAACATTACTTTTCATATAATGTTACATTTTATAGATAATAGTTTTCTTTTACTTAATTAAAGCATCTGAATACTTCTTTCACTGCTGATGCAGTGAGAACGAGTAAGTGTGCAATGTTTGCATGTATTTATTTCAACCTATCTCTAAAATCAGCACTCATTTATCCATAATCTGCATTCATCTGCATGTTTTAACAAACTACATTTTGGCTCATAAACTGTAATTATAGCACAAAGCCAACTAGATTTAACCCTGGTGCATCCTTCCAATCTTTCTCATTTCCTTCCTTCCGTCCTTCTCTTCTTTCCTTCCTACTTATTTTCTAGGACACACTGATTATATTCACTGAATTGGGGTCCCAGGCTGAGAAAGTCTGAGAGCTTTCCCCCTGGTGTATTCCATCAAATCCATTCAGCTAAGCTCGGCTGCTTTCGCATTAACATAGCAGACTGAGATCAACATATTTTACAAACATTATGACATTGGGATGAATTCAGCTCATAAAAATGTTGATTTCTCTGATGGGCATAAAAACCTACTCTGGATTCACATCGCATCCACTGCCATACCTCTGGTGAGTTCACATCACATCACATTCAGCCTGGCTTGGTTAAATCCACATTACCATAAACTTATAAACACATCTGTAGTTGCTCTGAAGAGACCTTTTATCCACAAATTAACTATTTTTTGTATATTTTCAGAATAATCCTGCCAAGAAGAAAATATTTCATAGGATCAAGCTGCACCTTTGAATATGCCAAAATCCGATAAACATCAACAGGGAAATTAAGCGGCTTTCTCACGTGTCCTGATATGTTTGCTTTTTTGGAGACGCAGTACATTTGGTTTCTGCAGGACAGCGATAATATGGATAAGTCACATGGATTTGCTAAATAAAAATGTTGATTTCTCAGTTGGTTTACAAGCCGTGTTTGGATTCATTCCACAGGTCTCTCGTGGTTTTACCTCATATCCATTCACGAAAATCAGAACGGTAGCGCTCACATTAACGCACACACTCAACTTTTCTGGCAACTTGTCCGAATTTTCCCCAGGGACAGCCACACATTCTTGACATTATATTATGTTTTATCAATATAGCTGTTTCGCTTGGCTCTGGAGTCCCATGCATCATACTGACTCTTATCTGAAACATAGTCAGAGGTTAAAACTTATATTGCAAGAAAAATCAAATTGATGTACAGTGCAACAAGGTCCTCACAGTAAAATAATTCATACTTCCCAAGCTATGCAGCTTTGTTTGTTTGCAGCCGCATACACTGAACTTTTCTGGGCTCATGGTGACGCAATAGAATTAGTATTTTAACATTTATTGACTGATGCAGGCAACAAACCAACAAGAAATCCCAAGTTTATGGCTGCATCAGTAAAGAAACTATTTATTTTCCAGCCGGTCTATAAAATGTCCGAAAATAGTGAAAAATGGCCAACATAAGATCCTAAAGCCCAAGATGACCTCTTTGAATGTTTTGAAGTTTTCTCCATCAGTATGATAGACAAACATGTTCAATTTATAGTTATTCAAAACAGAGAAAAGCTGAAAATTCATACATTTGGAGGCATTAACAAATGTCTGGTGCTTTTTGCACAATAAATAACTGACAGATTGGTTTTCAGGGAGCCTTAAAAGATTCATTTGGTCATCCAACTTCGATCATCTAAGCAATAAATCGACTAATTGCTTAAGAATTTCTTCATTTATCCAATGTTGAGCGGCCTCTCTGCCCAATTCTGCTGCCGAAAACGTCACTGTACTCCATTCCTCTCTTCAAACCTGCACAGACACGGTGCTGAAGGGGAGGAAACTGTTTCAGAGACTTCTATTTCCATTTAACTTTTTGTTGTTTCTGTAAACTTCTAATCCCAATCCCACATCCTCCTGCTCCGACCTCATCCTTTCTCTCATATCCTCTGAAACTTCTGTCTACCTGTTCCACCAATCCTTGCCTTATCATTGGTGTGTCCTCCAATGCCTAAGAACTCTTGAGCGTACCCTCATTCCCCTCCTCTCTCTACTTCAGCCCTCCTCCTCCTCCTCTTCTCTTTCTGATTATCTCCTGGTGTCTCTCTGAGCTCTGTCGCTGATAGAGAGCATGCCTGGTTGACACGCCTGGTAATGAGGCTCTTAATGCAGATGGCCTCTCCCACCCTCTTCCACTCACTTTCTCTCTCTCTCTCTCTCTCTCTCTCTCACACACACACAAGGCCTATGCAGAAAAAAAAAATCCCGGCGGCAGCCACCACCCCCTTTCCCCTCTGCGGGAGGTCTAAAGCACTCCTGGGTTAAACAGTAGCTGGAGATGTTTTGAAGAGGATAAAAGAAAAAAAGCATGACGAGGAAGCAGCTTTGTCTCATTTTTCACCAACAATGAAAACTGTCATTTCACAGACACACAACTGCAAACAAAGGTGCATATGTTCTAACACATCCAATTGCATTGATGGAATTTGTTTTTTTTCTTCTAAAAGCATCTACAATTCTACAGCCAAGTGGTTAAATATGACTAATAATACTTATTGTGCACCATGTTATATTGAATTTTTCCCAGCTCCCAATCCCCATCCCAAAAATACAGACACACACACACACACACAAACACTTAACCCTTGTCGCATCTCAGTATGCACATTGATGTGGGTTGCAGAAATTCAGTTCATCTCCCACACTGCCAGTGTACATCACTTGAATTTAGTTTGTTTATTTGTCATTGACAACCAAAGGACTACATCCATGGTAGAATGCAGCTCCACAGAAAACTGTTGACAACAAGGTATGCAGGTTATCCTGAAGGACGTGAGGCACTGTTTCTGGAAAGACATGCCGCTGCTGCATTTCTCCAGTTTCATTTTAAATATTTTGAACACCACAAATAAAATCCGAGTTCATCTTCATTGTACTGGTGAGAAGGTGGCAGTAAAATAATGTTGTTGTTGTTTTTTTTTTTACATAATTTGGGTGAACAAACCCTTTCAGGTATGCTGCGACTTAGAGGAATACGCTGAGGTTTGCTTGTAACTAACAGAACACAGAAACCCCAAGCCAAGGGGTAACTACCTATGTGGTTGTAGTTATCCCTACACAACCACCACAAAAATGAAATACCAATCACTCAGAGCTCCTCACATCTTTCCACCAAAGGTCAGGATATATCTAAAGTATCTTTGTTTACAAACTAATCTCTCCAACTATAGTAGCATTTACTGTAAATCACTGTGTGCAGTGTACATTAGGCATGTCTGATACACTGGAAATATGAGAAGACTCTCTAGGCAGTGCAGATCATCTGTGAGACTAAATGACATACTGTGCACACTGGATAACCAATTACTCTGCTGGCTAAGCAGTAACTGCAGAAAGGCCATCCAAATGACATCTGTTCGTGTTGCATCAGTGCATGCACTTCAGCTATGTCAGGGTCTGTCAAGTTCAACCCCTTAACTGTATTTAACTGATTTATCTGACCCCTGGTGTTTTCCAATGTTTTCAGATCACAAATCACTGGGCAGTCACCTCTCCAAACTAACTTACAAGCATCTGTCTTTATCATCTCTGCTCTCTTGTCACCACAGCTGCTTTTGCCCATTCAGGAACATGTTTGTTATACTCGTGTTTAACACTAAGAGGTTGGATATTTGAACAAAAACTGTGGCTGTAACAGAAAAAGTGAATGATGAGGAAAACCTCTAGTTTACCACATTTTTAATCCGTCTCGTTTCATTTAGCTAGCTAGTCAACGCAAAGGTGTAGCTAGCTAGTTAGCCGTTGATTAGCTTAATAATAGAGAGAAGAAACAGCCCTGGGTGAGTGACGCTGGCCTTATTTTGAGTGCTGTTCTGCGGTAAATTACTCTCACGGTGCCGTGTATTGGTGTATCGATCCGTGGTCTTATCTATCAGTGTCTGAGGGAGACTCACCTCTCTGCTGGGCATGACAGAATTGCCATAGCAACGCGGTTAGAAGCACGAGCCCGAGTCGCCTCATTTCGTTTAATGTTTAAAGTCTGATATCGTATCGCGCGCGCGCTGCGGAATCAGCGCTGTCCTCTCGCGCGGCTCTGCGTTGTGTTGAATGTCAGAGGAAAGTTTCTCAGGAGTTGACCCAAACTCTCTCTCTCTCTCTCTCTCTCTCTCGCTCTCTACTCCTCCTCCTCTTCCTCTCTTCTCTCCCCCTCCTCTCCAGGTTTAAACTTTAAGCAGAGCGAGGGAGAAACTGATGGAAAGCATATGTAAAATGTGAAAAAATAAAAAGAAGTACTGAAAAATGGTCAGTTATTCCACAGAAACAATACATTGATATATACATACATACTCACTGTGATAGATATACCATTATATTAATTAGCCTAACTGTATCAGTCAAATAAATGTACAAAATATTCAACATATAATGGACTAGACATAAGTTCATGCACTTTCCACCACTGCTAACATTTGATTAAATAATGTGAAATGTTTTTTAACTTTACATCTTAGGGCTTTTGGGAGCATATGGCAAAGCTGAATTGGAGTTGGAGTTGGAATTGGGGCACCTGTCTCACACTCGAAACTGTCTGAGTGTGATTTAGGTGCTAAAACACTGAATCCATAAAGTCTTTTTAAAGCATACATCAGTGCGCTGCAGAAGTTTTTGAAATAAAAACTTCAGATGCTACAAAGCAAATGAAACGTTGCATCAGTATAGCAACAAAGAGCATAGGAGTGGAAAGGAAAGGAAAGGAAAGGAAAGGAAAGAGGGAGAGGAGTTTGAAGGACCTAAATGGAGTAGAGGATACTTCAGAGGTGAAGAAGTGAGAGCAGAGTTGGACAGAAGTTTTGGGACCAGTTGTGTCCACAAAGTTACACAACTGTTCTAGGGCTCCTCCTGCTGCCCTGCACAACTCACCACACTCTGGGGCAAAACTGAAGCAGCCAGCTTTTGTGTTCATGCAAAGCTTACATAAAGGCACAATTAAATATACAAGCAGAGAACTTACATCAGGGAAAACATGAATGAATACATTCCGTACATTTGTTGTTTGTTACACAGTTCAGAACATTGATGCTTCCAAAAAGGTTTAAGTGAAACTGGCTGATTTGGACTTTAACTAGATTTGCCAATACTGATGCAAAGTTGTAGAGGTTTTTGATAAAAGTGAACCAAGTCTCTTAGTTAAAATTTCCATTTGAGCACTAAAATATATAATGTGAGTTATAGTATATTTTATTTTTTATTATATTCTGTACAAAAATAACAGTGAATTGAGTTTTACCTTCCGCTATATCCCCGAGTGTACAGCCCACTGTAGCTGTTTACTCCTTCACAGCTGAAAACACTAGTATATTATAATGTTATGGCTCAGCAACTTGTCAGTCACTTCATACACCTGTGCATGTGTTGCAATTGTGTGTGTGGCCCTGGTGTTTGTACAGTTTTTCTACAGATGGTCATTATGAGTGTGAGTGTTTAGGTGAGAATCTTTTTGAGGATTGCTGAGAATGGATATGTGTCCAGTGTCAGTCAAGCTCCCCCAGACCTTTATTCCTCCAGAGGCAGAGAGGCTGACCCTGTAGACAGTAAGGTTGAAGATGAGCTCTCTTCTCTGGGCTCGGAGCTCTGGGCAGCCCTTGAGTGCTGCTGGGTCTCTGTGGGGCTGGGCAGTGTCCAGACTACACCTGGACTGGACAACAAGGTGAGTCACATTGTTGGATGTATTCATTTAAAGGTTTACTGTACTACTGATTTAGATGGAAATATTAATTTATATAATAAGGTTTAAATATAAGTGGGTGTGTTATCATCAACTAATCTGTTTTGTGTTCATTTATAACCCATTTATAACACATTAAACTTCATTAAGCATCATGTAGAGTGCCTGCCAAGTCCTTTGATATATATGCATAAAGATGGATGTTTCTGTTATGTATTATTAAAAAATTAACATACATTTTTAATTGGTTCATTATAAATGTGATATCATGCATTCATCCACATTATTACAAAATGAATAGGAAACGTTTATTTATTGGGAATCAGTGTTTTACAAGTCAATAAAAAATATTTATTGCTTATATTTAAATATTGTTCCTAGACAAGGAAAGCTGTTTATTTGTATAATATATTTAAACAACAGGGCAACTCAAAGTGGTTTACATTGAACATAAAAGGCACCAAGATGAATGCATGGATGAGATTTTCCAAATCCCAGTGCTTTCATTCTTTATGTGTTCTTAAAGTGATGGTAGGCTAACTTTGTCATTATCTAAATATCTCTGCTAAAATGCCAGTCCGAGTCCCTGGTTAGACCAGGATTTGTGTCTTGGTTTGTGGTTTTTATGACATTATGAGGCTAAGCGCTGACTTTTAATCATTCTTCCTGTGCACTTCATATTTTTTGTTGCACTAAACTGTAAAATTAATTTTGTCATTTCACATGTTGAGGAATGAACTTCATTTATTTTAACTAAGCTTGGTGTTGTTATCTAAGTAAAATCATGCTGTTTTAGTAAAGTGGATGAGGGCACAGAGACCATACATCTTCATGAATCTAAACATCAACTCAAAGTGTTTTCGGTCACCAGGTTCTTCCAGGAGGATGAAGAGATGCTGATTCTGACCCACAGTGATGAGTTGAGCAGAACCTATGGTGAGGACAACAGATTGCCTTTTGATAACATTGCAAACAAAAACCATAGTGGCTGCGATGACAGCAGAAGACGGAGATCATCTCTGAGTGAGCGGGATAATCCCAATATGAGTGAGAAACCAGATCCTAACCTGATGGGATCCACCAGCACCTCATGGCAGCAGAGTCCAGCTTTTAAAGAAACCAGAGCCACAATTATCTCCAAAGGACCTAGTACCATCACCATAACCTCAGCAGTTCCCACTGCAGACCCCCTTTGGTTCAAACACACCAGAAGTTATGGCAAAGGCAGAAGATCCTCTGAGATGCAAGCCGACACAATGGGAGGCAACAGTGAGGAGAACCTGAGAGCAAAACAGAACCAGAGTCACAAGAGAGGTTCTTACCGGCTGGCTGGGGTGACTAAGGAGAACCTGCAAAAACAAAGACTTTCTGAAAATGAACAGGAGCAAATGGACAGAGAGCAAACTGCAGAGGGTACTTCCCAGTGTTGTAGCAGCCTAGAAGAAGACAGAGCAAGCATGAGTCATGCTACTGCAGTTCAGAGTCCCAATACCCTTAACACAGGTCTGAGTCAGACTGCCACCATCACCGCCTGGGAAGCTGGCTGGAATGTTACAAATGCTATACAGGTACACTTATATGCCACACATAGGAAAAGAGGAAAAAAACAACATTACAGTATATATATGGTGACTTTCATATTCTAGTTTAATGTCTAGCATGTTTATGATGTTTTGTGTTCTTAATATAAAATATAGGATAATGTATTTTACTACTGCTCACCACTGCTGGACAATACAATAGTTTTTAGACTTGTCCTATCTCCTAATATTTTAATTTGGTCACTTTAACCCCTAAAAAGCAGAAGGCGACTGTGGGCAAAATGCCAAACTTGAGGTTTCAAAGCAAAAACTGCAAATCAATGGTTGACATCACATTGGCATCATCAATTATGTATAAATACATCCTATGTTATGAATATATTTTCCTACTTTCTAGGCAGCCATGTTATGTCATGTCATAGCTAGTAATGACAATGAGGTTTGTCACCTACATGTGTTCAGAGGTGGTCAGAGGCAAATTATTTAACCATTACATAGCAGTCTGGTTGAGAGGCACACCTTTTCTCCGTTTTAGACTTGAGTGCTGAACAGCACCCTTCTGGCAGCACAGCTCATGTTTAATGCAGCTGCAAACTTGATTATTTTGCAGACCATTCCTTCCCTTCTCCCTAAAACAGTACGTCTCTCTCAAACTCTTGTAGAAGACAAATGCAAAATGTAAAAGCCAACTGTTTGGGCATCAAGCTGCGCGCTACATTCAAAAAGCATTAAACATGCAGACAATTTAATCCACTCCCATTGTGTTTTAATAATAGCAAACAATGCTTTGTGGTCTTTCCCGCCTGTTTGTCAGGCACTCTCCAGTCTTCATAATCAAATAAAGCGTGAATCAAATCGTATTAAAAAAAGAAAAGCTCCCAGTCACAGTGTGTCCTCGTGGCGGTAATGCTAATAGCTTATTACGCTGTAAATGCTGGGCCGTATTCAACTACGGCACTCATGTAAATGTGTTCTTTCACTGAGTAACTGTAGTGTAATTGAACGGAGTCACTGGGTCCGTAAAGAACATTATGACATTAGGGCATCAATACAGTGCACACATGCATAAACTCAGGCTCAGACACACACACACACACACACACACACACACACACACACTGACAAATACAGACATGCATGCAAACATGTTCCTCGTGGGAGCTGAGGTGAATTTACATCAAATGCTTTTGCATCAGATTGCTGTAAACACACAGGTTTTTAATTAGCATTAGCACCGCTGTCAGTGCACCAATTCATATATCAACACGATATTTAGTGGATAAACAACTATTATATGTGCTTGGTTTATTGATGATAGTCTATTTATCCTAATGCCAGAGAATTCCAGTTTTCATTAGAGACCAAGTTCCTGTGCCAGACACGACACAGAGTCTCTGCCTCTAATGAAACATGTGACTGATTTAAATTGCCTGTTCAAAAATATGATTTGTTAACTTCAATACTTCCAGCTACATTTGAATTAATGTCTCTCTAAGACCACGCTGTGATTTGAATACTTCTCATTTTATTGCATTTTTCAACAGCACTTTTTAAAAAAAAAAACCTCTACTAACAGTGTTGGCATCTTCCTGCGACTGTTGCTTGATGTTTTATAGGTTATTCATTACCTGCAGCGCACAGTAATCAAGAACCTTAACCAAGTGGATTGCTCGATAATCCCCTGGGTTGAGGTTACAGATGGGTTAGGTTAAGGTGACTACAGGTAATTAACATAAAAAATATATATTTTTATGATTCACTGCATGCTTGAGGTGTTACATCTCAGATAAAAGATACAGAATGATGAAATGATGTATAACAGTCATCAATACAATAATAGCGGGTCCACTAGCAAAGGGGCTAACAGATACCTTAATAATGGAAAAAAGAACAGCAGTTTTATCTCCTATCAAGGCTAAGAAGAAAATATGTATTTTCCGGTTGTGGGTTATTGATGCCAATATAACTGACTGCCTGCCAGCTTAATAAAGGTTTTATTAGAGAGAAAATTTGCTGCCAAAAATGCAAAAACCAGCTCCAGCTCTCAAAGCTCCCAATTTGGGAATATAAAAAAAAACCAAAACAGAGTTTTAAATCCAACCTGACTGCTAATGAGGCAGCTCCAGTTTAGTGTGTCTTCATTGCAGATTAGAAATGTGGACCTTTTGTTCCTGACAAGGAGAAAAACTGATGTTATTTAACCGCCTCTATGATCATCTGTTTTGGAATGTCATTTCACCTTAAGCTGGATTGAAAATTCAAGATCCAAGTTTGAAATGGGTTTGGGGGTTTTTTCCACGTCCAAACACAAGCCGCAGGGAAATGAAGAATGTCCCCATTTTGTTTTGGAACGATTGCTGTCAAAAGTTATTTGGTTCAGTGTGCTGCCAAATACATCCCTAGACCCTGCAGGAAAAGTGAGGCTGACGAAAATGCTGCAGGTCAGTGCATAAAGAAGTACATTTTTTGCAGTTTTTGTGCCATGTTTAACACGTTATTTGGTAGATCCTCTTTATCTGCAGCAGGGTATTTCTTATTGGCTTGTTTGATTAACCGTTACGGTCCAGACATTATCATAAAATCATGACACAAACCCATTAACTTGTTATTTTCATTACAAAATGCAGTAGCTGCTCGCACTTGTATTGACTTGTATTCGTCTTTTGTGTCTCTGGAGGGAGAAAAGTCCCAGAAGAATAGAGAAAACCCTGATGTGTTATTGTAGCTTGCGCTCCAATCTTATTTTTACAGGAAGCCTGTATTACAATCTGAGGGTTTCTGGGCATTTAGGAGGCAACTTTAATGAAATATATTATCCAGGTGCATTGTGGGAATTTTTTTTTCTGAGTTTGGCTTTTGCTGCTTTGATTTTAACCAAAATTTTAAATTTGTCCGTCACACAACTCAACGAAATTACTGGAGTACATCTATAATTAATCATTTATTTCATAAAATAGCAACTAATAGTCATTTCACAAGTTTCTGCAGCCCAAGGTTAAGCCTTTAAATTGATAATTTTGCCCAACTAACTAAGATATTTAATTTCTCTCACATATGACAGACAAAAGAATCATATTCTTCCATTTGAAAATGTTTTTGGCAGCGAGTGTTTGGCATTTCTGCTTAAAACTTAATCGAAAGGATTAATCACATATCAGATTTTGACCAACTAACCAATCATTCAACTAATCGTTCAGGCTGTAACTTAATGTTTTACTATAAAGTAGTAGGGTTTTCCATCATCGAGTGCCAAAGGAAGTAACAGCAGCAAATCCTTCCATACACTTTCTAAACTCTTGTTTTGTACAACATGTTTTCTTTTTTTAAAAATGACACTTCCAGTTATTTAAATGTCAGACCTGTCTGTTTCTGGTCGTGTCTGCTCCACTTTATCCCCTCGTGGCTGGAAAAAGACATTTCTCCATCACTTTTTCGTGCACAGGGCATGTGCTTGCATAAAATATTGTGCATAACCTGAAGGGCAGCGGTGGAAGTCTCGCACCTGGAAAGTCAAGACAGCAGCAAGGACTGTGCAGTAATCTTTATTTTTTCAACATAGGTCACTGCTGCCAATATTGGGTAAGTTATAAAAAGGCGAAGCATGAAAAAGAGCGTATGTGCTTGTTCGACATTCCTTGAATAAACAGATTTTAAAGGTGTCTTGGGTGTCAGATGGAGCTGAAAAGAATAATCTCTTCTCCCTCCTCTTCAGAGCCAATCAAGGACTTTTTTCTTCCCTTATTGTTCCTGCCTGTGATTGGGAGCTGCTTCAGGTTGTGCTCAGAGTAACCAATGAGCAATTAGCTGGCAAAAAAACACACAGAGAGAACGAGCAGTGAAGTAATAGAGAGGGAAAGAGAGAGAGAGAGCGAGCGGGGAGTTGAAATCAGATACTTGAGCGTCAGATTTCTCTCAAACTGCTTTCATCCCCAGCAGCTCCATTTGAACATCAAAGCTCGATCAGCATATGCCTAACAGACACCAGTTACAAAATACCGACTTGAAAGAGGGAGAATGCGTGCTTGTCTGTTTATGCATCCACAATATGTGCTGCAGCGCGTGTCTGCGCCGATGATGTGCTGTGATGTGTTTCCATGACTCTCTCGGTGAGTCTGTGTATCTCCATGTTCCAACATCCAAAACACAGCAGCTCCATCAAAGTGGCTCGTTGTCTCCTCTGATCTCCCCCTCTTCCTCCTTCAACCTCCTGCTCTCCTTGCATAGGCGTGAGGTCGCACCTCTCCTCCCTCCTTCCCCTTTTCCTTCTCTTTTCTTGCTTTCTTCCTCATCCACCTCTCCTCCTTTTCTCCTCTTTCTGGCAGTCGCTGACGTTTTCCCCTTGGTGACGGGCCAAAGCTCGACACTCCTCTTCCTTCTGCTCCTGCTGGTCTTCTGCATCCTTGAACTCTCCAGGCGTCAGGCCAAAACTCTTCTCTCGCCTCCTCGTCTTCCAACCATGAACCTTCTTTTCTTCTCTTCTCACTTCATTTCCTCCTCAGCGGTCTTTAAAGTATTCACACTGATTGATTCTCATGGAAACAGGTTTTATTGATACATAAATATTTCATTGATAAGCTCATCAATGAAATATTTTCCATCAATAAAACCTGTTTCTTCAATTTAAAAGGAGCAATATTTGGTCACATTTCAACAGCGGCAAATGTCCATTTTATGAAAAAGATAAGATATAACCTATTCATTTGAATGGAAACGGTTGTGCAGCAGTTTCAGGAAGAGTATAGGTGCAAATCAAAAATATACACAATGCCAAAAAATGTTACAGTTTGCGATCATAAAGGTTTTATAATGAACATTAAAACACTTTGATACCTGTATTTCTTTATTGCACACCAGGCTTTAAGCACCTGTGAAGACTCTAAACCAGGGAGTTTCTCTTCATTTTCAATCTTTTCTGCCTTTTTCTTTTGATAATAAAATAGGAAAAAAGATTTATTTTCTTGCAGTTGAATAGATTTTTTCTTTCTTTCCCTCCTTGTCTTCTTCCTCAGGGTATCTTTGTGCTGGGTTTACCCTTCGCCCTGGTCCAGTCAGGGTATACGGGTCTTGTTCTGCTCGTTCTGTCGGCCTGGGTCTGCAACCACACGGGGAGGATCCTGGTGGCCTGTCTTTATGAAGAGGAGCAAAGGTAGAGTTTGGTGTCAATAAACCAACTGCAAAAGCATTTTATAACCACCTTACATTACTTTTACAACATAAGAACACTTTAAGACCACAGTCAGATTTCTATTTTACTGATAGAAACTTATTTAACTTGTGTGTGGGGGGGGGTTCTTGTTCTTGAAGTCTTTGTTGACTGAGTCGGCGCTCTTCTTTTCTGTATTTTCAGCAATTGCTCTCATTTCTGACAGCAGACTTGTTGTCTTACATACATACATTTCTCCTATTCTGTTCAGACTCCTCGGGGCAATCTAAACCCAATTGCGGTCTGAGCACACAGAGCAGACAGTTTGGGAGTCCAAATACACATGTTGATCTGTTCATTCAGGAGTGGTGAGCTGCAGAAATGGCTGAGAGCAACGTGAATGTGGTGTGCTCTGCGAAACTGTGGCATTTGTGTTTACCTTTACCTTTTTTTGGTTCATGAGTTTCAGTCAAATTAAACCCTAATTTAGATTAGTTCAACTGAGCTGAGTTTGGTTCACCTCATTGAGCTCACTTTAAACACTGGAACAAAAGCGTCAAGACGGCTAATGAAAACATTTTGAGTGGGGGGGACTTTACTTTTTTGCAAAAGATGTATTTAAAGTATCCTTAATAGTTCGAAGATTTGTATCGGTTACACTTTGTCATGGGGATGTTTGTGTTTTTCAGCGGAGGCTCTGGCTCATCGTCAAAGGTCCGGGTCAGACACAGCTATCAGGACATAGTGGAGGCCTGCTGTAAGGGGCTTTGGCCCAACTGGCCTGGACTCGGGGGTTGGATGGTGAACGTAGCTCAGGTAACACACACAAAAGTGCAATACAAACGCTCTTTTTGCTTCAAATTAGCATAAATCTAGGCCACAAAAACACATGACACCGCCTTCCACCTCTTGGAACAAGGGACAGCCGCTTTTTATCTAATGTCCTCCGGTCGCTCTTTAGTTTCCTGGTGGATGCTACTAATTGTGGCTGCCATTAGCTAGTTAGCCATGAAGCTAGTTGCCCCATTTGCTAACTCTCTAGACAGCTACAGTTAGCATACAGTTGGCAGCTGTTAAGTTGTACTTTATGGAACATGTAAAGCCATCTATCTGTCTAAATATGACTAAAACCAGTGCTTAAAGTTGTAAAGTTGTGTTTTTGTAACAGTTCACTCCAGCGTCTGTTGTTTTTCTGACCTAGTTGTTGTCTCATCTGTGGCCTAGAATAGATGTCGCCATTTTTCAAACTGCTATAGCTGTTACAATTTTCCAGAACATAAAGTAAACGCAGGAAGTAAATGTCTCCCTTTTCAGTTTGCTTCTTTTTTCTTCCCAGGTGATTGAACTGTTGATGACCTGTACCCTCTATCTAGTTGTCTCCACCAGTCTGTTGTCTGACAGTCTCTCGGGGGTGGCTGTCCCCAGATCAGTGTGTTCTTTGGTGTCTCTGATGTTCCTGCTGCCCTGTCTGCTGCTGACTGATCTCAGGCCAGTCTCCACCCTCAGCCTGCTGTGCTCCCTGGCTCACATACTGATCAGGTGATTGAGTAGATGTAGCGTTTGCTCTGACAGATCAGTACATGTCAGCTGATCAGCACCAGCTGACAAAACTCACCAGTTGTATTAGATCAAGACAACCAGGCGCTCTTTATAATCCGCCTTTACTCTCACTGTTGTGGTCATTTAGCAGCCTCTGCTCATTATGCTGTCTGCTCCCACCTGCTACACTTGCTGTTACTGGTTGTTTGACTTATGTCTCATGCTGGGCGTCTTGCAGGAAGATGGAGCTGAGTCGAAGTCCTGGCTCTCATCCCTCAGAGCTCTTCTCTGGCTATTAAGTCATGTATAAACACACATTGCTTTTGAAGCTTACTCCTGACAATTCAAGATTTAAGCACAAGGGAGAATGTTTATCTTGACCTTTATCTATTTTCAGTCAGTTTTGTGCTGCTGCATGGATTAAATGGGAACCAACCACTAGAAGAAACCAAATGGTGAACACAGCATTTACCTTTAGATATATGGGTGTTTCCAAATAAATAAAAGCTAAAAATAAACTGCAATAAAATTATTCAAATGTTGTGATTACAGATTAATGATTATTTGCCTTTATTTACACTGTTACACTGTGAAAATGAGGTATCTGGATCTATCATGACTGTGCAAAACCATTTTCCAGGTAACTGAGTTTGTTTTTAAATGGTTTATTTGGCTTAAGAAGGAGGAGAATGTTCTAAAGCCGCACGGGAACATCTAATCCTCTGTAATCTAGTAGGATTAAAATATACTGCTTCTTTATTGATTTTAGGTGTTTATTTGTCATATTTTATTTTTTAATGTCAGTATTACTTAAATGTTATGACTAACTTTATTACACTGTCTTTAATTCTTAGTCTGTCGGTCATGCTGTACTGTCTGAGTCGAGCCAGCAGCTGGTCCTGGTCCTCTCTGTGTCTGTCGGTGGACCCGGAGGACTTTCTCGTCTCCGTGGGCGTCATCATCTTCTCCTACACCTCGCAGATCTTCCTCCCCCCTCTAGAGGGCAGCATGGAGGATAGAGGGCAGTTTGCTGCAATGCTGGGCTGGACTCACGGCGCTGCCTGCGTCATGAAAACCATGTTTTCCTTGCTGGTCAGAAAAATAGTGTGACACATCAGTTTAGACATAGAAGCTAGTGTTGTGTTGTTGTGCAGTGGACAGACAGACGTCAAACTGGCTCTTCTTACTGACAACAGCAGGTCTAATCAAAGATGGAAGCTTGGGGCGGACAAATGAAGTGATTGATTGACTGATTGCTTTGATTGCTTCCTCCATTAGGCCGTGTTGACCTGGGGGGCAGAGACAAGCGAGGTCATCACAGACAACCTGCCCTCTGACCTTCGACCCCTTGTCAACCTGTGCCTGCTGGCGAAAGCCCTGCTGTCCTACCCTCTGCCGTTCTACTCTGCTGCTGAAATCCTGCAAACCTGCCTGCTTGGAGGTGAACGCTGCTAACATCTATTTTATATTCAAACCAGTGCCTTTTCCTAAAGTACACATGAAGCAAGAGTTCCCTCAGGCGATTTATTAAATAAGAGCTAGTTGTATCCAGGAAATAGATCTAAGATGCAGTGGTTAAGACTGACTGAGGATCTACATTTTATAGGTTACAGTGACTGATACATAGCTTACACGTGGCTCCATGAAACAGATGTTTCCTTTACACGTCTCAAAATACTCTGTTGAGTGGCAGAGGCTTGCAGCTGAGGATCTGCCAGGTCAGATTCCTGGATGGTCAATAAAAATAGCGTTGACTGAAGATAATCAGCTAGGGACGTTTTCACTTCCGCAAGCATGACATTTAATTGCTCCAGAGGTCAACAGTCGTCAGCTGTGGTGAGACTGGGTGGCTCCCAGTTGTGAATCTTCAGTTGGAAGAAATCTCGTGCTGGAGCAGAGCACAAGCTCACAGCTGACCTTCTATTAAACATTTGTGTGGCCAACTAAAACAACTAACTAACTAACTTACTAACTAATAAAAGTATAAATAAGAGATTAAAGGTGACCAGTAAAGCAATTTAACAACTGTTGAGGTAATCCATGTTATCATTTGATTGTAAAGCCTGCCTAGATGTCTAATTACAGGACTGTTTTTAGGTATTGTGTGACTTTGTCAACCCCCAGAGGTGGAAATAGTTTGATTGTCTATGTAAAGTGAGAAGTAACACAATAGGCATACAGAGGACACAGACAGGACACAGCAGGCAACATGTAAGACATATATACTTAGTGACAAATTCCAGCAGGACATTGGAGACTGCAAAGACAATTAATCAGTTAATAAATAAAAGGGTAATCATGAGAGTTGTACATGATATCAAGACCAATAGGTAAACAGAAATTATAAAATTAAGTTTTAAAACCTTTACCTCAGAAAAATCAGATGCTATTCATTTTCATTTGAGAGCTGAGAAATCAGGGAAACTGTTGACTGCCAACATATTCGTCACCATGGCTGAACTTCATGTAAGTATTGACTGTCAACAGTCGTGCTGTCATCAGATGACGATACTTCACCCCACACCCACAGGTGACAGAGGGCAGTTTCGTGGTGAATACTGACGTGAAATGGAGAAAAAGACGTCAGTGATTATTTGAAACTGCCCTGTCCTCTGCAGCTTTACTTAAAACACTCACTGCTTACAGTAAACAATGTTTCTCGCCTGGTACTGAAATTACCTCATTAAAATGACATCATACTCCAAGTGAGGAAATATGATTTCACAGTTTTGAAGCGGGAGGCTGACGACACCTAGACACAGATGGAACTGGTAAACAATGAGTCACAAGAGAGCGGTCCATAAACAAAAACTGCTTGAAGGATCAATGGAGGCTGCCAACAAGAGCTCTGTGTCTTTCTGCAGATGCTGTGTACTCCAAACACGGAGGTCGAGGTGTGTCTCGCCCAGTCCTGTTGCTCCGCGGCGCCTTGCTGATGACATCATACCTACTGGCCCTGCTGGTCCCCAGGTTCTCCCTGCTGATGGGTTTGACAGGCAGCGTGACCGGGGCGGCCATGACACTCATACTGCCGTGCCTGTTTCACCTGAGGCTGCAGTGGGGTCAGCTCACTCTGAGGGAGCGGCTGATAGACGTGTGTATACTGAGTCTAGGGGTCGTCTGCAGCGTGTCTGGTGTGATCTGCTCAGTGAAAAGGCTGGTTGAGGAACTGTAGGAGGGTCGGGTGATGGATTATGAAATGATGGAAAGGTAGATGCTTGCACACGTAAGTTCTCACTGTAAGTTCTCATCTGTAATATCCTCTATATGAGAATATTTGGTCGGTGCATGATTACTGTAGTCGCCAAAGCAGCAATAATCCATAACCTAATACTAACAATGGATCAAATGACATGGCGTCATGTCAAAAGTCAGTGGTAGTGATGAATCCACAGAGAATTAGCACCAACTGTGCAGTTTCACTCATCTTTACTACCCTTTTTACCGTTTTTCAGCTAATTGTTTTGGTTTTCTGCTCTCAGCTTTACTGTTTTGGTTCACTCTCATCACTCTCATCAGGGTGGTTTCAGCATAAAGTCCCCTGCGCATTAGTTGCACAGCCCCACATAGCAGGAATACATTGTCCATAAGAGACTGGAGCATTTTATTGCATGTTTAATTATTCTGAAATAGTCTAAAATGGCCCCTTTTATGTAAAATGGACAGCTTGTGCCAACGTTCATACCTGTTAATTGTTATTTGATGTTTCTTTTGATTTGACCTCAAGTTCCTAAATTTTGCTTTTGCAAAATGTGCAGGAGTAGAAATAAGATAATGGATGGTTTATAAAATATTTAGAGTACTGGATTTTTTTTTTTCATCCATTAAATTGATAATAAGATTTAAAATTGTAATACTAACAGTTAAATCAGTGCAGGAACAAACTGTGTGTCTGGTCAGTGACACACTGCCTGAACCAAAGCCAGACAGAGGTGGAACAGTGTGATTATGCCTTCAGGTTGGTTTGGATATTATCTGCACATAGTAAGAGAGTTTAATATTCTAGCAGTGAGTTAGTCAAAGCACAAAGATTCATGCGTCTGGATGTGTTGGACTTGAACTGAGCCATAAAGAAACCTGAATCTGTGGACAGGGTGTGCACATGTAATAATGTGCGTTTCATTCCAGAAATACTCTTACTAATACTATCATTCAGTTACACCACGGATGAATTTGATTATCGCATTTAAATAGAAGATTCATCCCTTGAACAAACAGACAACAATCCAAAGTCAAGGTCTCGACAAGAGATGAAGACGCTGATTGTTCGCCAAGCTCCTATTTCCAAGGTCAAGAATGAACTTTTCATGCTGCGGTCTGAATACTGTCTTTGAGATGAATGACTGATGACTCAACCTGGATCTCCTAGATCCTCTAGAGATTAAATTCCGATTATCACCATGTCATTTTCCCTCCATACTGAACACCGTACCGGAGATGACATATCTTGTGGCGATACAACGTCAATAAAACTGTTGCTATGGTGGAATATTATACAGTGAGGTGGGTGATGAGAGTTAATAAATAATCAAATAAATATAAATCAGTATGTCAGCGACATGTTTCTTTAAGCTTCTTAGGCGTTCACCTGTCACCACCGCAGATGTTTGTGGCAGCCCATTAACCAAACCATCAAGACTTTAAAATCTCATTTCCTACGCTGTCTTGTTCGCGAGAAGAGGAGGTAAATATAGTTCTTGTTTTGGAACAGCAGAGAGAGGATTGTCCTAAAGTTGGAAATACAATGTCAAGAAAGTTTTTTTGGTTTTTTTTCCCCCAGTAGGACATGGAGATTTGTTACACCATGCTGTTATTCAAAACTGAACTGTGTAAAGTGCAAATTTTGCTCCTGTCTATAGTTTTGCTCAAAGAAGACAAGATAATTATGGCCATTAGTGGAACAAGCTGCACGTCAGTGTACCGGTTATTCTATTCTAAAGATTTAATCTCTAGATGTACACTTTTTTTTTTTTTTTTTTGCTGTGCAGCTTTATTGAAAAGATGTTCTGTGAATTAAATATGCGAACTTTATCTTTGTGGAGAAAATTGTCTAATTAGCCTCGCAGGGTAAACATTAAAAACTATTACTTATCTCCTCCTCCCTCAGGCTGGAGAAGATTGAGTGATGTTTGTCTTGTCCGTCAATCTCATGTTTGAATTTGTGATATTATGCATGGAGGGAATGTGTGTGTGTGTGTGTTTGTTTGCGTGTGTGTATGGCAGGTGGGAGTAATTTTGGCCCTGGCTCTGCTTCTGTTTATGTGCTTCCAACGCACTGTGGAAGTGGGCTGAACCAGGCTGAGGAAGAAAAGAGAAGAAAAGAAAAAACAAAAGGAAAGAAGCGAAGCGCAGGGACTACAGAGGGGACTGAAACGGTTTCATTTTTCACACTGTTAAAAATATCTACTGAAAATGTGAAAAGTGAGAGGAAAGAAAAATGAGCAGGAAAAAGATAAGACGGAGAAAGGGCGAAAACAAAAGAATTGAATCAGAGATGAATTAAAGAAGGTCAACAGAAAGAGAAAGTCGGAGAGGAGAAATTAAAGTTTTCAGATTCTGCTGTGTGGGTTTGATGTAACCATAGATGATTCAGGCCGCCGTGGGTTCGCTGCATTCCTACTACTCACTAGCTAGACATGTAAATACACGCACGCATGCAGATAAACACATGCACTCGCACCAACGCAGGACAGTAACTTCACAAAACGCCAAAACATTACCAGGTTTACTCTTCCAGTGCAGAAAAGTGGATTTGCATTAAAAGTCTGTATGGCTGGATACAGTTTGAGACGCATAGTAAACATAGTATTGATTCTCCGATGTTGAGAAGGATGTGGTGGTGGTTTTGATTGTCTGTGTGGCCATTTGTTGATGTCAGCGTCCTCCATTTCTAAGCTAGCACTCGTGTTAGCGCACTGGAGACGCTGTAGGGCCTTTGTTTCTTCCTTCTTTCCTTCTCAGGGTATTTACTTCAGCGTCAGTGTGACAAACTGTCTGCCCTCTCATGTTACGACCTCTTTCAGTTTTCAGAGACAAACACACACACACACACACACACACACAGCTGACAGGTTGAGCCAACACATCTGTCACCTCCTTAGAGTCATCATTTTAAGACGTGTGTGTGTGTGTGTGTGTGTGTGTTTGTGTGTGTGTGTGTGTGTGTGTGCGTTTGTGTGTGGAGCTGAGGTCAGTTTCATATCATGATGTGGCATGTACACAGCATGTCAGTCTGTCAGCTGTCCATCGTTTTCTCCCTCTCACTCTCTCTCTCTCTCTCTTTCTCACACACACACACACACACACACACACACACACACACACACACACACAGACAAACACCTTAAAAATGGCCTTCGATACAGGATGACAGATTCAGACATTAGATGTCAGCTCAGGCATCTTTCGCACCCCACAAAACATTTCACGAAGGCGCGTCCACTTCAAAACCAGCTTATTCGTGGAGCGACAGAAGCTTTTCCTGAGATGTTTATGTAGCCAAGTGAGACAAACTGGTAAAAGAGCATCGTCTCTTTGTGGTGAGAATACCTCCACCCATGCTGAAAAGACTTTTCAGCCAGCTGTGCTGCAGCGAGACAGGGATATATGCAGGGACATGTATCACATTACGTACCAGAAGAAAAGCTGTGTAGTATTTATAGCGTGATTTCATTCTTCACTGAGGAATAAGTGAAGTGCTGCTGAAGTGTTTACAATTTTATAATTCGGTGACAGCACCAGGCCAGATTTACTTAAACATGTCGGGCTCTCGTCTTTTCAAGAAGCCTCAATGTAAAGTAGCCTCACACTGTCAGGGCCGATGCACTCAGACGAGATAATTCAGTCTAGGGTCTAAACGACACTTGTCAGCGTGAGTCTTTTCAGTGTGAAGCTGTGAAACTACCAGCAACTGCGGCAGCCGTGACCCGGTGGTCGAATCTCACCCAAATCAAATTCTAACAGTGTCACAGTTTTAGGGTCAGTCTGGCCTCGAATTGTTGCATGACTGGATTTCTGAAGCAGCACGCTGTGCCTCTGCCTGCTGCAGTTTGCCCACCCGGGGACAGTGTTTACACCAAAAACACACTTCCTGTTGTAAAACACAAACAGGAAAGTAAACAGAGGCAGAAAGGAACATATGTATTTATACTGCTCTGTAATTTATGTCTTCATATCTTCACATGTGACTTTGTTTTTCCAGACAGCGACCTTTAAAATGACCAGTATTAAACACAATCAGATGGGAATAAAACCTGAAATAGCATACAACACCGATACCCATGCACAGAAGTGATTTCGCTTGCTTTGGTATTTTAATCATTAAACTACAAGCAAAAAAACACCAGCTATTTTCCTGGAAGCTGTACACACACACACACACACACACACACACACACACACACAGAGGAAAGAACCAATGTTCCCCCTGTGCTGATAGCTTGGTGACCTCTGGGCCAAATGATTCATCATCAAGCAGACCTAATATCTTGTTATTCGTCATTGCTACAGTTGTCCCCAAAATTGCATTCAATATACCTGGAGCTGTACTTTTCGATGATGAATGATGCTATTTCTATGCTGGGCTTTTGCCATAACTTTTGATACAAAAGTACAGTAATAGCGCCTACCAGCTGCACCGTTTTGGTTTGATTTTTCAGAGAGCGTGATCACTGCAGCAGGGGAGGTCCTCTCTGAGAAATTGTCTCCCAGTGTCCACCGCTGTGCACTAAGCCGTGATGCTCTGCCACCTAAGCTCTGAGATCATCCGATACTTACACAGGTATAGTATTTTTAGACCTAGCTGGCACTGATTTAGCCCGAGCGTGGGCTGGGTTGTGCCATGTCATCTGGGGTCAGGCTGGAAGGTTGTTTCAGTCAATCCCACTGGAGCCAATTATGCACAAGATGCATGCACTCACCACACCGCGAGCTGCTCTGGATAAAAGTAGCCATTGTGTGACATATGGCAGTAACAGTAGTTGTCCTTCAACTGGTTGACCCAGGTTTAAACCCCTGTGAAGGCAAGCATGTATCTACTTCGAGGCCACAACAGCGTAATTGTGAATTGTTTGACATTTTGGGAGATTATTGTTTCTACCTGGAGGCTGTGAAGACTGGTGCCACTCTTGTGTCTGCACCACCAGCAGATGGCTAGCTTAGCTTAGCATCAGGACTGGAAACAGGAGGACGAGCTAGCCTGGCTCTGTCCCAAAGCTGCTAAATCTGCCTCCCAGCACCTCTAAAGCTCACTAATTAACACATTTATATCTCAATCATTTAATCCGTGAAAAAAACGATTTGCAAAAATGACAATTCTCCTCCGGTTGCCTGGCGACTGGTCCCGGCCTTTAGTGAAGGGTGAATTAGTGCCGTTGACGAACAGCATGGCGCGCTGACCTTGGGGAGTCAGAGGATCCAAAATGGTGGGAGCTATAGTAGCATTTAAGCTGTGCTGCACCTTCGTCTGTTGTCTAATCAACTGTCAGGGTAAACTGCAGGTTTGCAGTCAGTTAGAGTCAATGGTACAAACCAAATAGCAAGCTGTCAGCCAACATGTTGAGTCTCTTTCACCTCTTTATTGAATTTATTGTGACTGATTGACCTGATACTGTAATAATAATACTATAGTGAATATTAAATTTATTTTACATTGTAATCACCATGTGTGAGTGTGTCATATTGCAAGCTGCAATACTTCACCAACTTGCACCACCTTCTCTAATCAATGTTGTATTTTGCTGTTGAGTCTTTAAAGAGGGTGCTGAATCCCTGAACTCCAGGGTCACACCATCACCATTTAGATTCCCCACAGCAATTAGCATTTAAACATATGACCTTACGACACAGGTTAAACAACTCTAATAATAATAATAATAATAGCTTCAAATGTTTTCATACTGACACAGTTTTCATCTGTTTTTATGATGTCAGCTTTCTATACATTTAGACGCGCGGGGCTTTTACCACCGGAGGCACGGAGCACTTTCAAAGGCAACTTCGACTCAAAGCAAATCAAGCGCTCCTGCTGGAGCCAAAAGCCTCACAGGAGAGGAGCAGAGAGAGGAGAGAGGTAGGGGTGAGGATAGATGTGAGAGAGAGGAGTATAGAAAAGAAGAGAGAGACACAACAAGAGACAGACCGAGAGATCACGAGGTGAAGATGGAGACAAAGATTGGCAGTGAGAGAGAGAGAGAGAGGCAGAGGTAGTGTAGTAAAGTGAATTAGCTCCAGTGGATAAGGAGCTCTGTGCTGACTGCCAACTTTGCTAATCCTTCTCACATCTGGCAGGCGAAGACACTGTGTGTATGTCTGTGTGTAAATGTGTATGTGGGAGGGCCATTGTAGGGCAGCGTGCATGTGTGTATGGTTGAATTTGCACGTGTGTGTGTGTGTGTGTGTGTGAAAGTCAGCTCAGTATCAGTTGGGCTTTGCTCATTTGGCCATGCATGTATTCTGTGTGGGTGTGTGTATGTGAATGTATGCATGTGTGTACATATATGTACACACATGCATACATTCACTGCTGGGTGAAAAGTTTGTATCTCCAAAGCAGCTCTTGCCTGCGTCTTTTTAAAATATGGTGGATTTTGGTACAGAAGAGCATATAACTGAGTTCAAATTGAAATATCTTTTTTAAAAAATGTCAAATATTGCTTAATATATGAGAAATAATTCAAAATCACAATAATATGCACAGGCAGCAATCATAAATATTCTTTAAAGAACAGAAAATGGCAGATCACATACAGTATAAGCCCAGGATTAGAGGTTTTTACCATATCCCTTGCTGTAGAACTATTCCAAACACCAGAGGTTGTTCTGTTCGTCCTCTGAGCAGTCAGGAGCTCCGCACTGTGAGCTCAGATGGCGCAAGTCCGTGTAATGTTATGTCAGCTGGAGTACCTTGAAATTGGAGCAAATGCAAGGAGGTCAGGACGGGGCTAATGTGGTCATCTTTTTCAGCCCGGGTTCGCATTCCAGCCGCTGCAATTTGAGCGAGCCGCACTTGAAGCAAAAGCAGCCGCGCTGTGGAGGAAGTGAGGGACGAGAGCGTCGTGAGTCACATACATGTGACCGGGGGACTGTACTCGGGTGGGTGCACTTGTGCTTGTGTTTTTATTCATTTCAACCTATGTTTTACATCCTCTTTTATACTTGATTTCTCTTAATGGCTAATATTAAATGCATAAAGTCATTACTCTCCTCATTACTAGGAAGTGTATTCCCATTTTACGGTATGTATTTCACATAATTGTGGAGATCCTGCCGGTTTGGAGGGAATATATTAAACTGAAGGGATCTGGTGGGGCATGCTAGGTGGGCCCCTGAGCACTCAGCTTGGCCTGCGCATTATAATAAAAACCACTTTGGTCAGCTGCTGCTGTCATAAATATTAACGAGTTATGGGCAGTCCTACAAGTCTATCAGTGCTGTACTCGCTCATTCATCAGACCAACTCATCTGCAAATCCATCCCTGGCAAGACTCCGCTTTATCTGAGCTCACCAGTCCACATCTCCACCAGCTTTAGCAATCCCCCACCCCCTTCTCCCCTCTCTCCCTCGCCTCACCCCCCCCAGCAGCTCACACCTCCTTTGGCTGTAACCCACTCCACTGTGAGGCTGCCAGCGACTGCAATGAGTTCCAAAATCCCTAAAATTGATCTTTTCATCCCAGCCATATCCTTTAAAAATAGGCCCGTCAAAACACTTTCTGCTTCCTGCACCTGCTGCTTTTCTTACATTTCTAAACCACGCAGGAGCTTCTTTCCACCGGCATCATGTAGTTTGATAGTTTGCTTGCAAGTTTTACCGTAGACTTTACTGTGCGGAGCTGAAAGTACCCGTGCTCAAGCACTGCACTGAAGTCAAAATGTGAGGTACATGTACTCAACTTGAGTCCTTTCTACTTCTACTGCTATATTTCAGTTGGGAATGTTGTATTTAATACTTGCTTAACAAAGAAATTAAGACTTTTATATAAAGACATATTAAAATATCCATGGTTTAGTGACAAAATGATTCATCTCTTAATGCACTGACAGGAAATGAATTGACAATGATTTTGACAACTGTCATTTTTCACGTAGCTCCACCAACGTGAGGTTTGGCTGCTTTTCCTTTTAATGATCACTTTAATTTTGAGGTTTGCGCTGCCAGTTGGACAAAACAAGCGCCGCGAAACCTTTAACAAACCAAACAATCAATGGAGAAAATAATCAGCAGGTTAATCCATAATGAAGACGGTCAGTGCAGAGTAGTTTAAAATGAGTCCCACTGATGCATGACTAACAGTGCATTTCCCTGATTAAATGCTTGAGTGACATTTTCAATTCAGGGCTTTAACTAGTAACAGAGTATCTTCTCAGTTTAGTATTTGTACCTCAGTAAAAGATGTGAATGCTCCCCGTCCCCCGTGCTGTCTCTGTGGTTTGGAATCACACCTCTACGTTTCCCCTCTTTGTGATCTGATCTCAGCTCTGCCCCCAGCTCGCCTGTCACAGCAAATGAGAATTCATGCCCAGCTAACCCTACAAGGTTAAATAAACATAAATAATGAAATAATAACACTGTATCATTGGCGGGAGCAGCGTAATGAGAGCATTATGATAATTAAACATCCTAATAAGCTTGGGTCAGATTTAATCTCCGTGAGCCTGAGGTCAGCAGATGTTGAGGCCGCTTCATCATAGAAACGCCACAAATAGTAGGAACGCAGCTGTTTCCTGTACAGTGAACGCGTCTGAACCTTCCTAATAAAGAGCAGCTATTGATCAGTTCCTTTGAGATTTTTGATTTTCCTTCAAACAGTTAACTCTCCTTGAAAGGCATCATTCAGGGTTTTAATTTCCTGGACTGTCTGGTCTTGTCTCAAAATGTTTGGCCAGTTAGATAAAAATCGTGTTGTGAAGCCAGCGATAATCTGTTCTCTCATGCCAGCGACTGGAAAAGGATCAATGTATTGGCCCGTGATATCAAATCACTGTTGCTAGGGATGCTGAGTTTTGAGAGAGAGTGGATTATTAATAAAGGTTGGAAAATGATTGATCTGATAAGGAAAAAGGTCTGAGGGGTGTTTAGGAGAAAACCTGTAAAACCGGTGGGAAGTACAGATGTGACATTTCCGCGCTGACTTTGAAAGCAACTGGAAATAAAAATAAATAAAATGCTCTGTTAAATTTCTGTTCGCCATCTATGAACGAACGCATTCATTTCACGTTCGTTATATATTGTGTCCGAGTGAGTCCAAACCACTGCAACTGGAGAGGAACACACAGACAGCAAGCAGGACGCGAGCGGATGAAGAAAGTATTGTTTCCACCGTGTCAACACATGCATCACAATGACGAAATCAAATCTATGCTACGAATAAATAAAAACACAGGCAATTTAAAAAAAAACACTTTCACCAGTTTAACAGCACACACATGAAAACACTGCTAACATTAATTTGCATTGTCATAAACAGCAATACTCACTTTAGATCCAACACTCCAGCTGCATGTTTTCCATATTACTCAAGTTATTGGCCGTACAATTTCCCGTGCACGTGTATGCGGTGTGCGTTGACAAGTCTTAGTCTGAGTGCATGCTTTCATTTTCGAGGGTTTTAAGTGTTTATTTTCTTCAGCTACTCAGGTTTTTTTCTTTACCTGCTTTACGTTGAGCTTTCTCAGCCACTCCGGGATTGATATGTGGACAGTCTGACCTTGTCATTCCCCATAAGCCTACCCTAACTCTGCAAAGTCGAGTGGCGAGAAGCAAACTTCTCCTTTAAAGGAAAAATGTAAAGTGGTTGCAAAGTTGGGAAGAGCTAAGGAGTGAGTAGGATGTGGTTTTAAGAAAAAAAAAAGGCTCACTGTGCACTAACCCCCTCAGCAAGAAACACAGTTAGCAACAAGCTGGTGAACATAGCGACTTTTGGCTCAAAAGAGAGTCGACTTAAATTTGCTAAGCGGCCTTAAACACGACAGCAAGTGAATAATGTCGGGTGGCTTAATAAGCGCCTGTTTTGCTAATCAGTTCACCGCATCAACTCACAGATCCTCAGGTTTAAATCAATAACAAGTGCTGAATCCTTTGGCACACAGCGAGCAGAGCGCATTGTCTTGCTTTGTTCGTCTTCCCCACGGCTACATGAGTGATGAAGCTGTTCGCATTATTGTTCACACTTAATCACGACGCTACCTGCTACCTGGCCCTGACTCTTGCTTGAAGCCATACTTCCCATCAGTATGCGCTTCGGTCTTGGTGTTGCTCCGGTGAGCTTTTGCAGCACTGAACTCCACAATGCACTGTATTAAAAAATACCTGTTCTCAACAAGGGCAACACACTTGAAACCTACCTAAGAAGCACTTCAGTCCTCATTAGCCATGGCTACTAGATACATACATTCATCCTTGCCTGATTCTCTGTGTTTTCATTGATTTGCTGTGCAAAATGCATGTCCCCATTTTAACCTCACTCCAAGATATGCTTCCTAATGGCAGGTTGCTCTCCTGTGTAATTCATGTTTTCACTGGAGCTGCAGCACACTCTGACAAAGACTGAATCGCTGTTATTGGATTACTAACAGGTAGTGCGCTTGGAGAAACTCTGGTCCACTCTAGCCGTTGTAGTTCTACGCTGTGGCAGCTGTGGTGTCGACGGACAGATGATGATTAAAATTAATATCGTCGGACACAGATCGCACACACAATGACCCACATCTGACACACACACACATGCACACACGCCAATATACAACACACATGCTGCACTGATTAGGGGCCAAGTCCAGTGTGTGTCGGGGTGTGTGTATTTGTTACATGTTATGAGGTCAGTCATTAGTGATATTGGTTCTCAGCAGCTGTTGGTCTGTTCAGTTTTAGCGGCAGGATACAGAATGATGCGTGTGTGTGTGTGTGTGTGTTTGTAGGCGTGTGTGTTTGTGTTTGTGTGTGTGTGTGTGTGTGCGTCTGTGAGGGAGCGAAGTGAAAACAGGGAACATGCTGAATATTTGTCTGGGCATTTTTTTCTTTAGCATTGCAGCACAAACACGTTTCCAGACAAATTTCTGCTGCACGTTCCAACAATAAATTTGATTTATCTGCACATTTGACTTTAACAACATAGCTGCAAGGGTCAGTGTCACATGATGTGCGTCATCTGTCCACACTCATGAGGCACCAGCACCATAAAGGTGTGAATATTCTACAAGTTTGGTTTTCGGAGCATCCAGTTTGTGAGATCGACACACACAAATGAGTTGAAACTTGAGTTCGTCGGTGCTACACTGAATGCTTAACTTGTGCGTGTTGGCAGAGCTCAAAATAAGAAGGTCATTGTTCGTGAAAGGCCGGCGTGTCTGGGTCGTGTGCTGGGCGAACTCACAGCAGCAGAGAGACTTGCCGCAGCGTGAACCTCCGACTTTTGGAAGTTGATATTTTTAAATGCAGTTGTTGATCTATTGCGCTGATGATTCAAGAGGGGGAGTGTCGTGTCGATCGAAGCCATGGAAGTGCATCAACTGTGAGTCACATTGTTTATGGGAAAAATAGACTTTTACTCCCAGAACCAGAGGTTACCCACATATTTATGTTCTTCACTGAGTGATTTCTATATATAGTGGGGAATTAATTATCTTTTTTTATTTATTTACTGCCCACATAAACAAAGATAAGTTAACAAACAGTCCATTTAGTGGCTGCTGTGGTACTTTCAGTCATAGTGTGTGATCATTCTCAGCAGATAAGGTTTGTCAGTCAAAGATCTACATTAATCTATATTTACAATTCGAGTAGTTTTAATAGGTTTAGACACAGCTGGTGACGTTAACGTTGGCATTTGCAGTGAAAGATATATACAGAATTTAAAAAATAAAAAATGAAATGAATTGTGCAATGTCCAGGAAACATTAACAATATACATCCCCGATGAATTGCCTCCACGTCAATTAATGTAAAATATTGCTGCAGTCAGCTTCCTGGTTGAAATGGGCTAAATGTGAAACGTTCATGGGGGTTATGACCCATAAAGTGGGCGTGTCCACGAGTGGATCCTCATATTTTTGCTACTGGGCAACAGAAAACGGTATTTCTAAATTCAGAATTAAAGATGAAGAGTTTCATGTTCAGATAAAACCGCATTTCCAAAATTCTACTTGGCGGTGTAAGCGAGTTTCTTGGGTCTGGGGTTCTCACAGGGGTCACTGGATTTAATCTCCACACAAAGGACCATGTAAGTTTTCAATTAAAATTTTATTTTATGAAAATGAAAAGCCACAACGGGGATATGGTTTCTTCATCTAACTGCTTCAGTGGAAATAGCTGGGCATGCTGTAGTTTCTGCTGGAGATAAGGCTAATGTGGTCATTCTTGGGGGAAGTAAAGGCTCTATGGTAATTTCCTGTAGAAATAGCAGCTTCCACGGGCTGTAACAGTTAGTGAGATAGATGGTCCAGCAGAGAGGTGGGAAAACTACAACTCAGCATTTTTTTACTTTATCTATTAGAGTGGTAATATTGCATGATCAAGTGTGGGACACATTCACTCACGCTCTCACTAACTCTCTCTCTATGTCTTCCTCCCTCTTCCTCCCCCCCTCTCTCTGTCTGTCCATTATGTTGAGTAATGAGTGCAGAGTTTCCAGTCCATCCAACACTCACTGTCCCTCTTAAAGGGACACACCGCGCTCCGGGTGATTGATCCCGCTGGCCTGTTTGATGTAAAGTCAAGAGGACAAAGACGCCTAAATCTGTCTGCGGGGTGCAACACCGACTTACACTGTGCATTATCCCAGATAAAGAGTTACCCTGTAGACTGAGCTGCACACTTTAGCTTTTAGACTTTTGAATTAAGTCTGTATCAGGTCTCGTTCAGAACCAGCATGTGCAATTGGTTGAGCAGCTACTCTGTTAGAAACACAACAGAAAAACAGCAGGAGTAGCTTGCTGCAGCGCAACCCAACAAACTCACAGTATTTTATTAATAAAGCTGATTTAACGCCTCAGTTAATTAACACAGTAGCTGCACCCGGTAAAATTAAATGAGTCATTTGCTCAACGTAGCTGCCAGTTCTTCTTCTGTGACTGAAATGTTTAACAGTGATCTACTGGCATCAAGTCGCCAAACACAACAACAGACTTTTGTCTCGTTCTGTTCCACTTTTGTGTTAAACACTTCTATTGTGAAGCAGAAGGATGTTCTGTTTGCATTGTAGCAACTTGGTATTGCAGCTCTAATACAGCTGTAAGATAGTGAGCAGTGCACAGCGAAGTTATGAATGAGATAAAACAACGCCGGATCACATGCGGTTTGAGGGAATGTCGGACTCCGACGCCAACAACTGCTCCTGGAAGAGGTATTTACAGAATCCAAAATTTAAATATGTATTAAACGGTACTAGAAATGGGGTTAAATTTAGGAAAATTATTGAAATATGTATTGTATGTCTTAAAATAATTATAGCTGGATGTGTCATTTAGACTGTCAGCATTCAGTAGAACTGACTTGGACCTGCCAAGCTCTCACAATGTAGTAAGTTAAAAGGGATTTGTATTCAATGGGCCAGCGAGTCGACGAAAAGAGTAAATACCAACACCAGGTCATTTGAATGATTTGTCATCCTCCCCTGTGTTTGAAAAACGGATTAGTCACTGAAATCGTGTGCTGTAACCTGTGGCTGGAAGGAAAAACAAAGTCGCCGCAAATACATTTGAAATGAAATGAAGTGTCATTAAAATCACCGGAGCTGATGTAACCGAGCCTATCACAGGAGCAATTCCAGGACAACAAACAAGTACTGTATTGATCCAACGCAGTTATTTGCAGCTGTACGCTGTCATCTGCTATCCATCACTCATTTGATGCCAGAATAAAGAAAAACACATGTCTATCTACTGTAGCTAGATAGATAGATAGATAGATAGATAGAAGGGTCAACATGTGTATGAATCCTCTCCAGTGCAACAACAGACAATGCAACAATTAGCCTGGGTGTATGTGTATGCGTGTGCATCTGGACTTGCATGTTGCCAGCTAAATGCCTAAATTGTAACTGCGTGTGTGTGTGTGTGTGTGTGTATGTGTGTGTGCGTCAGTTATCCCAGTTTGCGTAAGTGGATTAGGAACAATGAGCGCTCTGTGATGAAAAGACAATAGACTTGCATTCTCTCTGCATCCCTACATTGCACCCTGTCTCCTTTTGTTCCTCCCCTCTTCTCTCTCTCTGTCTCCTGTCTCTCTATGTCTCTCTCTCTCTGTCTCCTGTCTCTCTATGTCTCTCTCTCTCTCTCTGTCTCTGTTCATTCTCTTTCTGTCACACTCTCCCTGCTTACCGGACTGCATTTCTGTTGACCTACCTCTGTCCTTTTCCAACTAATTCTCTGTATAACTCCCCTCTAAACATCATCAGATAAACCTGTATGTGAGCTTGTGTGCATGCATTGTGTATGTGTGTGTGTGTGTGTGCGGGACTGTGTGTGCGTGCTTGTGTTTGTGCGTATAAGAGAAAAAATAGAAAGCGAGAGCAGTCCAGCGGTTATTAATCAGTAATTAGTGCTCTGCGATGTGTTGAGGATTAATTTACTGATTCTTCAACCTCCCATCTGCTGTCTACACACACACACACACACACACACACACGCGCGCGCACACACACGCACACACAACTTTAGAGAGAGGGAGAAAATAAGACCAATACAGAGGCGCACACACAGAAAGCCCCTCTGTCTTTTGGTAATAGTCTTGTCTGATTCCACAGTGCGTTCTGCTGATCTCTGATCAGTCTGGTCCAGCTGGACTCAGCCTCCCCGCGGCTACATAACAGAATCATCCTAAACTCTCTCTCCGTCGATAAGAAGTGTGTCGCCTGCAGACCCACGCAGCCTCTCTGCAACATCCTTGTTTCTCTGTGGGAATACTTAGAGGAGGAACGGAGCAGACTTTCAAGTAGGTCTCCATTTACAGGCGCTGACGGCCAGTAACATTATCATTATCTTGAATGCACTGGTGTTAAAGTTGTAATCCTCAAAATGATTGAAGTTTTTCAACATCTTTGATACTGTCCAGCCTGAGAACATGTTTTCCTCAAACGTAATGGCAGAACTTCCTGTTAGTTTATATAACCTCTATGCCAAACATGGAGGAGATGCACTTTCCCATGTAGGACAACAAATGCAAAAAGGAAAAACCAGTTCTGGTCACTGAAGCCTTTCATGGATTCACAACAGCAGATTTCAGGCCAGAATCAATGCATTTCCTTGTAAACACCCAGATTGTTTGACTCAACGCTGCAGACGAAGTAAATGCATTAGGATTTTAGCCAGTTTTAAAACCAAGGGTGCACAAATGAAGCACGGGGTTCGTTGGTTCGGGCAGAGCAGCGAGGACGCACTTGAACTGACTGATCAGCATCAGCTGTTTGCAGTATGCTGCGCAGTCAGTGGCATTCACAAGCTGCGCGGCTGGTAACTCCCAATCATGTTCACGCAGGTACACGCGGCGACCGGTGTAACCTGATGCTAATCGCTGTAACTCTGCTGATTGTGCTCATGCCAACGCCATTCGCTGCCACTGCCTTGAGATTCGTGTTCGTTTATGTTTATTTTAGGGGATTAGCTCTCTCAGCAGAATCCCCGTCGCTGCTCGGAGTCTTTGAGGGCTTCCTGAAACAGCAGGGCCTTCTCCACAAGTCTGGCAAACATGTGCTGTAAATTAAATCTCTCTGAAGTTTGCAGGGTTGCCGCAGACCTTTGCAAACCAAAAGGCAGGCCGTGTTTTGCTTTGGATGGGTGTTTTTATCAACTCAACAGTGACAAATGTGAATTAGGACCAAATCATATGGAAACCCAATATATAATATACTCAATGCAAAGCTGCTGCTTCTTCTCTCTGCTTTATATCTTGTAAATTGAATCCATTTAATATCTTTGTGCTGTTTGTCCCACAAGAAAGGTGAAACACCACACACTGTTTTGAGACATTTTGTAGACTAAATGATGACTAGTGACCAAAACGATCTGTTTATTTAAAAGTTGAGCCATAGGTGAAAGAATAATTGAAATATAATGATAAGTTGCAGCCCTGATAATGTTTTGTCTTTAATGCAGCATTAATCATATATGTGATTTTCTTCGTATTATTACAAGCCATACATTAGTCTCAGACAAAAGTTCAAGCGCTGCTTTTGTGCGAAAGGGCCGTAAAGACAAAACAAAGAGCTGCACTTCTTGGCATTCGTGATTCAGAGAACCGTGGTGCAGTGCACACATCAGAAGAAAGCCACACACAGCAAGTTACCTTTTCTTCTCTGACAGAAGGATCAGGGCTGCCATTGGTCAAGCACAGCGTCGTGCGCAGACGGCCACAAAGAGCTCAACATGATTCACCTGCCTGTTCGCAGCGGTCTCCATGAGAAGGAGCCAGTTTTCCTCCTCTGCCTGCCGGGCTGCCCACGGCTCTGCACTCACCTTTCACTGGAAATGACTGATTTCTCAGTGGTCGCCGCTTACAATGTGAAATGGCCTCAAAGGAGGTGAGACAGCGCCGAACAGTGAATTCGTTTTTTTTGTTTTTTTTTTCTTTCCAGGGGAACAGTAAGAGTGCTGTTCTGACACCTGAATGATATCAGGTGTTTACAGAGAACAAGGTGCATTTGTAAGAATGAAGTAACCGTTCTGCGTGGTCAGCTGCGATTGCACAAGTCTGCTGAAGGGTACAGGAAACTCTGAGTAAAGCAAATAAGTCTTATTTTACGAATGTGCTGTTTTCAGCATGTTTTAAAGTGTTTATAGTCATATATGTAAACATCTGAGGCTTTTATTGAAGCAGTCACATGTTCATTACGTTGCTCAAGGGCACCCCAGCAGCATATTTACAGCCAGCAGACAGTGTTCCTACACTCACCCGCCTCATGTATTATCCTCTCAACAAAGGAGAGCCGGGGCGAGGCGTTGCTCTTTGTAATGAGAGCTCCTCCAGAGTAATGAAACTTGTCTGGAACAAAGAGAGCGCTTCTAATATCAAACTGTGTCCTATTACCATAATAACTGACCTTTCTATTGGCTGAGAAGGGGGGACATAGCCTCGGCTCTGGCCCAATCCAAACTTATCGTCTTGATAACAACCTGGAATTAATGCCCGGCATAATGGAGAGCAGGCACAGGAGGGAAAGGGAAGGTGGCGGGGGTGGCGTGGGCGGTGGAAGACGTGTCTTTACAATAGAGAAAAACACACAACAAAGGGAAAAGTGTGCTGAGGGGGGAGAGACGGCAAAGAAGGTGGATGGTGAGGAGGAAAGACGTCAGGGTACGAGGGAAAGAGTGCGGAGGGGAGGGCGGGGAACGAGCGCGGAGATGTTTCAACAAAAGGTCTCGTGTTGAGAAGCACTCGCTCTCCCTCACGTTCTCCCTTTCCCCCCCTCATTATCCCTCCACAGGACAGAGGAGAGGGGGAGGTGAGGGAGGGAGCGGGGGGAAATGACATTTTCATTTGTTCTTTTAAGGGCTCCTTATTATCACCTTTCAAGAGAAACCCTCTCTTTCTCCATCTCTCTCTCTCTCCCTGTCGCCTTTTTTCTCTCGCTCCCCCACAATAGATTCAAATAGAAGTTTTTATGCACTCCCTCTCTCCCTGTCTCCCCCTCTGTCTCTCTACCTCCTCGCCTGTTCTCTCTCTCTCTCTGTCTCTCTCCATTCTGCAGTATAATTGCATGGCTGATTAATTATAAGGGAATCAGTAAGAGTGAAAAGAGGAGTTGGCATTTCAGCCTACAAAGAGAAAAGAACCCTGCACCTACAGACACACACACACACACACACACACACACACACACACACACACACACACACTCACAAAACCACCAACAACAGGTTTTCACCTCTGCATTGTCTTGTATGAGGTTTTTTTTTTTTTTGCATACAAACACACTCGCTGTCACACACACATTCCAGTTTCCGTAACATTTTCATTCATCTAGGTTTAAAGGTGCAACCTAGTCCTGCATCAGTGTCTCAGACTACAGCAAAGGTGTGTCATTTACTCAATAAAGTTGACGCAGGGTGAGTTTGCAAAACTCAGTGAGCAGCGATTTGCTGTTTACTGTCCGAGTTTCTCACCTCACAGGTTTTAAGGAACATTCTGGTGCCTTGTTGTTGGCTGTTTGGCTGATGCAAGAAAGTTTGTGACCATGCTGAAAATGGAGGAAGCTCACACGCACCAGCATGTGCTAGCCATCCTGGCTACCAAGAGCTTCCACGCAAAGCAATAGCATTGCAATCAGTCATAGGTATATTCCTATGTAGACTTCCTCCATGTGAGTCTTCACACACCAGCACAAAGAACGCACATGCTCCTTGGACTGCTGGGGTTGCTGCAGGTGCAAGCCAAGTGGCAGTATATGCAAAACCATGTCAAAGAACACCTCAGACCTGAGGAAGGACCCTGTACCACTCAGCTGTGTCTCAGTCTCAAGATTACTTCCACAATTAATGGCCACTGCATGGTGTGGGTTTGCAAGCAAAGGTTTGCTCCAACTCATTTTCTGCAGGACACAGGTGAATTGCTTCATTGTAAAATAGGCATAAGAAGAAAACAGGGAGCTTTAGGTAAATTAGGTGGGAAATCACCTGGACGAACACTGACAGGGAAACGGTGATGGAGGGGCCGGGAAGTTTCTTGTTTCTTATTTCTCAGATTCATCTTTTCGTTATTAAAAAATGTACTGCTGCTTGCCACAAAGTCATGTTATTTACACAATGCTTGCTCCGAACAAAGTTGTCTGAAACGTGAATGCAGTTTAATAACAGGCTGTATTGTGTGATCAGCCGTACCGCCAATCAAAATGGAAAACCACTGAGAAAGGCATACATAATGGCTTTAGGGAAAAAAAATTGGGTTTTTTTTGAAGAACCTTCACATCTTCATCCCAAGGCTTTCTTTCAAAATTCATTTATTCTTGAAGGAGTTTCTGAAAAGCTTTTCCTGGGGTGTGAAAAAGGAAGTTTAGCATGGACAGAAGGCCCAAACTGAGAGGAAAGGATGCAAAAACAAATTTTAGCCAGTTCATTGTGGACATTGAGTTTGAGTCTCTGCAGTTGGTTCTCTTATAAATATTCATTACCGGGCCCTGGCCAGTTGGCAGATTGTCATGAGCTGTGCTCCATTTGCCAAGCTAGTCATCAAAACCAAAACTTAATGATCATAGCATTGCATTAGGAGTACTCGCGAGCAGTGTGCGAGCAGTGTAAGTCTGTTGTCCAAGGACTTATCCACATTCTTTTAAAAATGTATTTTTTGACCAAGTCCTGGAGTCACTTTTATCGAATAATTATATTTTGCAACATAATCTTCACGTATGGTGTTATCATAGTCTTAAACATATGGAAGGAGTCATGGTACATTTCAACACTTGCAGCAGATACAGTCAAATATGTTGACATTATAAACCCCTGACAAAAATTCAAAGCAGATGTTTGAGTGTGGTAAACTGGTCGTGTATAAAAAGGGCCTACGTGGCTTGGAAGGGAATCTCTGAGCTCAGGATGGCTGTGTACCCCGCAGGGGTGTTTTACCTCTTAGCTTTGCCTCTCCAAGTGGATCAATTCCAGAGGATTGATGGAGTTTTTCGCTGCAGATTGATGTTGTCGATGCAGAACTTGGATTCTGGGGAGCCCTAAATCTGCCCCCTTCTATCTCTGTGTTCCAGTTTGTTGTTGTGCCTCAAAATCAGCAGCTTTAACTGAATAATTTTGGATGGGGATTGCAAACATCCTATGACTCATCTTTGGGTCAAAACCAAGTCGTACTGATGATTCTGTTTTCTATTTTTCTCTCTTCCCGCTCTCTCAACATGCTTCATTCCTTCCTTCCTGATCTGTTGTTTTAAGTTTGTCTGATGGTTTTCTGTTTTTTTAAAGCAGGGAAATCACCATAATGTAAGTACTGTAAGTGTGTGTGTGTGCATCTAATGGATATACGGGTTTGTATTTGCACACCGATGTGTACACAAGCCCCTATATGTGTGCATACATACCTGTGTATGTGTGTCTCTTCTTGAGGTGTATGTGTTGTGCCTTTGCAAGTGTGTCTGCGCACACGCACCGCTGATGTGATTTGATAAGACACCAATAAGAGCAAATCTCATTAACATCAAACTGCTTTAGTACTAATCAGGTTACCGAGCAACCAGCCAGCCAATGGCAGCTACTAATGCCATTAAGTCGAGCCGTGATTGGATTGGGATCTTATTTCAACTTCCTGAAGGCTGCCAGTGTTTTAATCAATAAACACAACCGCAGTGATGTCACAGTCCGTTAGACCGGCGAGGCGGTGATGTCACAGCTCATTAAGGTTGTAAAGACGGTGGAAGGGATGAGCGGCGCGGATTGAGGTGTTTTATCCGATAGTCGAATACGAGGAAACTCCGCCCACACTCTGAGAGGATGTGATAGGCTGCATATAAGAACAGTGAATCGGAAGAAACACCAATGCAGCACGTCTTTCATGATAATTTCACGGTGTTGGCAAAGTGACGGTAAATGCATGATTAAAGGAAAGAGAGAAAAGGATGAGGAAAGGGAAAATATGGTATGAAACAACACTTACTGTATTCAGACAGATCGCAAAGCAACTTTGTGCATTTCCAGAGGATTTATGAATCTATTTCATAAACAGAGAGAAAAGAAGAAAAGGGTTGAATGGTGAATGACTGAAACAACTGAAATTGCTGGTGAGAGATCAGTCAGATACTGAAACACAGTGATTCCCTCAGACCGTGTTGGTACATCTGTTAGCTAGCTAGCTAGTTTACAGCTAACACCAGCTGGTACAATGGCTGCTTCTAAAGCAACACAGACAACCAGCTGATATAATGAACAACAAATTGGCTTTTTTGTCTGAATACGCCTTTAAAGTCCATGTGTTGCCACACCGATGGCTCAGCAGTGCTCTGTGCTAACGTGCTAAGAAGCGGATGTTTAGTGGGTATAATGTTTACAGTGTTCACCATCTTAGTTTTGCGTGTTAGCATGCTAGCACATGTTAGTTAGCACTGAAAACAAACCACAGCTGAAGTTGATTATGAATTTAATCATAAATCAAAATACTTCACGATGAACTATTAATATAAAACTGATTGCGGCAGTCCTGGGAAAGTCCGGCAAACACAGAGGTAATTAGCATTCATCGTCTGGGAACCATAAATGCGTCAGTCCATTTTGGTAGATGATGAGATATTTCATAAAATAGTCCAAAGTGATCAGAGTCATAATTGTGAATCAGAGGCAGTGTCCTCTGTGGACCATAAATATTTGACATCAAAGGCAATCCACAGAAAACATCAACTTCATGTTGGCCCTAAAGAGTTAAAGGTCATGGGGGTCGCAAAGCCATGAGGATCCATTTCTGGGAGTCATGAATGTCTGTGGAAAATGTTTTTCCACTCCAGGTTTGAATGGTTCAGTCTGGAACCAGGCCGACCGACCACAATGAAGCGATGGATTGAATGATGGAGGGGGGATTAGGGAATCATCCAGGCTAAAACACTGAAGTGTCTCTCTCAGTCTTACAGTTCGGGCTGATCATGTTCACGTTTCAACAGGAAAATGAATTAGAGTAACATTCAGACTATTTCCTCTCCAGAATTAGTTCATTAATTCTCTCTGGTAGATTAGCTGGTCAGGATAGCTGAGACTAAAATAATCCTCTTTGCTGGTTTGACGGATTTCACTCATGCCATTTTGTGTTTCCAAACACAATGTCATACACGATGGGGCACAAAATGGCCGCCATATCAGAACCACTTACTGGACCTGTGACATTAAGTTAAAACAAAGCATTCCAGACAGTTTAATCCATTTAACCTGGCCAATCCTGTTGCGGTCACTCCATTCACTGTTTGATTCTCCTCAATCGTCTCAATTTAAAGGCGCAGCCGTGCTCCTGTCTCTCTCTCTCTCTCTCTCTCTCTGTCTGTCGCTCTCTTCCTCCTTCTCCCCCTCGTCTCTTCTGCCTCAGATCGATGGCGAGGGCGAAAAGCTAATGACCCATCTCAGCAACCAATTCACTCAGCTCTGCCACACTCAGTACCTGTCTAAACCTATGAGGAGAGAGGAGAGGAGAGGAGAAGAGAGGAGAGGAGAGGAGGATGAAACCTTTCTTCTTCCTCTTTGATCACTTTTTGTGTGCATCCAGTTTTACACACCAGCCCTCATCACTGGTTCCTCATATACATAGGAGTTGTTAGCAGTTTAATCTCTAAACCTGAGTTGAGTTTCCAGAATATTTAAAAGATAAGAGGAATGTCTGGGGGAAGAGAATGTGAATTTGCATAAAAGAACAATATCTTTCATCTTTCCTGTCCTGCAAACCGTCTTGTGGATGCTCACATATCCCCCAGAGTGGGAAACATTGAATTATTGTAAATGGAAGGATAACATGCAACCAACTTCTATGAGGGTTTGTAGGAATTTCATTTATTCTAGAGCTGTCAATATCCTGTAGGACTGTAGCTCCTCTCAGATCTGTAAAACCAGGCTCGCTGATGAAAATGATCGTTTTCATGCATAAATGGTTATTTTGTTACAGTGAAAACAAAGTTGCCCCGCCTCTCTGTCTCTTGGCCTTCCTCGCTCTTTATCCATCTATCTCTCTCTGCCCCCCTCCTCCCTTAAGTTCAGCTCCAGTGCCTATCACATCTAAATTCATTAGTGCCTCAAGAGATGTGTGTGTGTGGTTGTGCGTGTGTGTGTGTGTGTGTGCATCATCAGTGCTAAATGATTATAAAGCATAGTTATTAAAAACCGCCATAATTACCCCGCCTGTAGCAAAAACACCCTGATGCGATTTTACCTCCTCTCCTCTCCACGGGCAAAGACACACACCGATGTCGCACAGATACTTACGGTGTACATGTAAGCAGACACGTTTGCGGTGGCACACACACATGCCGTGGTGGAGCAACGGGACACACACACACCCTCTCCTCTGGCAAGAGCAAACTCTTAGAGTGGCTCCAAAGCTTGATGTGATTTTTCATGTTCCCTGTCCTTTCCGGCCTGCTGTGAATGTCAATTATAAACCTTGTGACCCAAAGTTTGGGGACTCACCCATTCTTTATATTCAGCATCATCCACAGGGAGGCACATCATCTATCGGAGCGACGTTGGTGATGTCACTACATCTGTAACAAATATTGACTGCAGCATTGAATTTTACAATCATTAAATAATTTCACAGACGAGGAGGAACGCACACGAAGATAAGACGGGTTTCAGATCCATGTCATAAACTAATGAGCGAGTGTGATCCCGCTGAAAACATTACAAACAGCGACGAGTATTAGACCCACCACTGAGAAAAAGAGGAGCCTGAGAATTGCGACTTAAAAATCAAAAACGGTACATTTTGAGAATATTTTATAAACTTTTTATTCACTGAAAGGAAAAAAAAAAAGCCATTATATTTTTTTAGAAAAACTCATGCCATACTCACACCGGCTCCAGACAGCCTTTGTGAGACAGCCTTTCAAAAAAAGATCCTGGTTAAGAAAAGGAAAAAGAAAATATTGCAGTGAATCTTTTTACATTTAATTTTTAGTTTTGCTTCAGGGTCACAGTGTAAGTGTAAGTGATGTCCACAGAACAGTATTACAATAAGAACACACATACTACTCTATATGATTGGCATGTGTTGTGGAATTGGGGAAACTGCCATTGATTTGACAGGGTAAATAAAAGTTAAATAGTATCAGTGTGGGTTTTAACATTAGAGAGCAGCAGTCAGTGCATGTCTTATCCATACAATTACAACATCCTGGGCTGAATCACAATGTAAACTGGTTGATCAGGCAGTGCAAGGAGCCATACAGTACGTGGAACTATTTCAATCATGCAGTCGGTTTGATATGTTGCAATCTGTGGAGTCTGGCAGCTGATATTTCAGAACAAGTGCGCACACACCCGACTCTCATCAACAACTCTCATCAAAATATTTGTAGGTATTAAAGGCACCGCTAGCAACAACATGGAGGAGTGATTTTACATGTAGGTTCCCATTTCCTGCCACTCCTTTTATCATTTTGTCCGATCGCCAGTCAGGTTGTGCAACAATGCACCAACAAAAGCGGTGAAAAAGAAGACTGCACGCAATTAAACGCAGATGTAAACAATGCGGAATTTAAAACATTCATTCAAAAATAAATGAGGAGAGAGATTAAATCTACATGTGTGTCAGACTGCAGGGATGTGCACAATGTGTTTTGAGAAAAGAAAACTCCACGGGTGCTTTTAGTGTCAAAATTCTGGTAACGCGTTTTAAAAATGAAACCACACAAATAAAACCTTGCACACTCCAAAGAACTGGTGCTGCGAAATGGCCGGTGTCCTTTGTGAAAAGTTACAATAAGCGGCATAAAGAAGCAGGTATGCAGGTTTGTTGTGAACCCACAGGAGGAAAAGAAAAAAAAAATTATAGTGCTCTTTTTACTCAGATTGGTATTTGTGCACCAAAAATCACTGCAAGAATGACACAAAGAGAAACAAACAGCCACTCAGATGGGCCACTCTCACTGAGTCCCTGCTTCCCTGCTTCAAAGTACTAAATTGGCAGAGTGGGAGCTGATAGAGGCCAACTAGAACCAATAGTGCTGGACTCTGTCATAGCCACGGGTGTTGGTCACCCCAATGGCCAACTGTTGGCTTAGTTTGGGCCACGAGGGTCTTTCTTCATGGTTCAGAGTCATGTGATGGGCTCATGGTAACAGTAAATGTGCTTGTGTGATGAGTTTCACAGATGATGACTAGTTGTTTCAAAATGTCAGTCTAAACACAGATCTCAGCTTCTCTGGTTTGTTCTGTCTCCTGGAGGCTCAATGTTTTAGGTTTATCTGCTCCAAAACAGACTCAACACACACACACACACACACACACACACTCACTCACTCACTCCCACCATCCACCTGTCGTTACCAGCTGGCAGATACACCTGGTTAACCAGCATCAGCCAAAAAAAAATAAAAAATGGAACGTAACCATAGCAACCATATGGTGTTGGCCTGGCATGGTGGGTATTGTCATGGTAACAGCAGAACAGACAAGTGGGCAGTGCCAGCCTTATAGGCCAAGCTGGACCAGGAACACACACACGTGCGCACACACACACACACACACACACACACACGTAATTTATGGGACTTTTCCTCGCCGTAACCAATCCTTTAACTGCTCCTCACCCAAAGATGTAAGGGTGTAATGTTGTGAGGGGCTTGCATTGCATCCCCAAAAAGTCCCCACAACATGGTTATTACACATCCACACACACACACACACACACACACACACACACACACACAGCCAACATCACTTGATGCCAATTCTTCAGTGCGCCATGCAACAGCTAGCACACTCCAGAGTAGCACCTCTTAAAGTAATAACCTCTCACATTAGCACATCTTTCAGTATCAGTTCCCCCTCTTCTTCCTCTAACTCTTATTGTTTCACATCACACTGCAGCCAGCTCGTGCAGAGCTTTTATTTCCTGTGTCCGCTGTTAAAAAAAGTCAGCGTCGGTCTCAACCCGGTGAAATCCTCTTTAGCGTCAGCAGAACGCAACAAAGCCAAACACTGATCTTTCAGATTATCACTTTAAATCAGGTTCGCAGCTTTTAGTGAAGCCAGGCGCTGAGCAAAAACACAGCCAACTGTGTCTGCCTTGGCTGAATCTGTGAGCACTGTGAGCAATGTGAGAAAAAATGGCAACGGCTGAAGTGTGGACTAACCCTTCCCCCCTCACGGCTCAGCGGACAGGCTTGCATTGATGGGAATAGTACGTGTGAAGTGGCCAAAATTCATCAAAAGCTGTGATTAAGAAATCTGAACATTTTGCACGGCAACACACACACACAATACCGATTTTTTAAAAAGGAGACCAAGAGATTATGAGAGGAAGCTGTTCTCCGAAAGCCACTTTTTCAACATGTTTGACAAAGACTTTGTGTTCTGGGTTAAATTTAACATTGTTGGCCATGTCTTTGGTCACGTGGCTGCTGTAGGCATGCGCATACATTGGCAGAAAGGCACAGGATAAATGATGCTGCAAAAATAAAATTCCTGCAAGGCCTCCATTGTGTGGAAAGGCTCACTGGTAGCATGTGATCATCTCCACTTCATCTACTGTAAGTTATCATGCTTGTTTGCGGATCATCTCCATTTTCTTTCTCCTTGCCAGTGTGACGCAAGCAAACCCAAAGTGCGAAGCCCTAGCAGCTTTACAGTACAATACTCAACATGTGTTTGACCGTGGTTTCATTTCGCAGTGGTTTGCTGAAAGCATACGTGAGCTGATGAGTTGAGTCCTTCAGGAAAATCACTGAAGCTGCATGCGGTGTGATTTCCATGTAAGCAATGCGCATCAACACAAACGGCAAACAGATTTCAGAGTTTTGGTTTTGGTGCGGCGCTATTGTGGAAGGTATTCTCCCTGCACAGACAGTGACAAATCAAAGCTGTCTGTTGTATCTTTGATTCAGATCCACAGATGTGGTGACAGAACAGGCAGTCAAGTTGACAGACAGATGAGATGATACACTTATTTATTTATTTATGTTTGCTTTCAAACACTCTACGGACCACTTTTAAAAGGGAATATCACCATGACGACATCATGATGCGTGCACAGGATGAGTGGTGTCTTCGTCTCGATCTCTTCTTGGCTTTCAGACACGAGTTTCCCTTCAGCTATAGTTGTTGGACAGCTCTGCAACATCTGTCCACACCAGTGAGCACAACACCCAGCGTTACAAGGTGTTGAAGGATTAGCTGAAAAACTGGCTCCAAGTATGTTTCTAAGTAATTGTGTGCGAGCGGAGAAAGTGTGCGGAGAATGCAAAAGTGCATATTTGTGCACATGTGTGTTTGCACACTCCCACACCAGGATGCATACCTCAGACCTGAGTATGCGTGAGAGAAATACGCACACACACTTTTTCGCCCTATCTGTCTTTTTTCAAATTCACACACACACACACACACACACACACACACACACACACACACGAAGAGTAGTTTCCTGCCATAACTTCGACCTTGAGACTGAACATGAACATGCATATCTCTCGCACACAGACCCCAAATGGTTTAGCTCTGTGTATGTGTGTTAACGTGGAACTTTGCCAACTCTGTTTACAAAAAGAAAACATTCTCACCTCTCCTCTCCTCCCCTCACCTCTCCTCTCCTCTCCTCTCCTCCCCTCACCTCTCCTTCCCTCTCCTCTTCCCTCCCCTCCTCTGCTCATTCAAATGCAGAATAGCCTATCGATGAGGAGAGGTTGTAAAATACCCTTTGGAATTGGCAGAATAAATAATCAACTTGTTTCATAACTGTTACTCTCAGCAGAGCTGCAGATTTAAGACTTGAATCTTGGACCAGAGTCACACATACAGTTGCTCACAAGAAGGCTGGATGAGGGTTTGCTGTGAGGTTTGACTCGTTTGATGCGTACGTAGCTCCACACTTTATATATAGTCGTTAGGGCAGTGCTTTGAGAGGATTCTTGTCCCTTATGTAGAAAAAAAACCCAGTTTGACACTATTTTACTGGAGCTTTCAGCCATAGCACACACCCTTCATCGGTGGACGCAGTTGCCATAGAGATGGATTTGTTAGCATGTGAGCCCAGTAGATGTTATAAGACCTGCCGCTGGACCACTGAGTTGATTCCTGACCTTGGAGATAGCCGACAAAACAAACCTCATCCAGTGTCAGCTTAAGATTTTTGTGGACCTCTCAGCTAAGTAAGGCCAACCTTATGTGCTCCTTAGAGTGCTTTTTGTCGACCCGCTGCTTTCACGGCTGGGAGCAAAACGTCTTCATGCAGCTTTGAAAAGGAACATTTTCAGATTGCATCGTCTTTTCAGCCGTTCTCGGAGACTCGAAACACTTGATATTGACTTCCTGTTTGCTCAGTTTTGTGACCTGACGTGGCCTTGTACCTGGACACTTAGTGTTTGACTTAGACATGTCTCAGTCGTAAGGCATTCTCAGTGCAGTCCCATTATACAGCGTGTTGAAAAGTTTAATTTCTATTTACTTATTTTTGGACTGTTAGCAGTATTTTGTTGTCTTTGTCTTTTACCTGTGGCCCTGTGCTGCTTGCCGCTGTTTGCTGTTCTTTTCAGGCTTGCGGCCTTGAAAAGCGGCGTATTCACTTTACGCTTTTCTCTTCTTTTTGTCTTTTATTCTCATCTTAAGTGGGCACAGGGGGCCACCGTGCTTTAACCAAACACAGTTTAGACATGATCAACATGCCTGCCTTCCTGTGTTACATCTCCATTAACGGCAGGGGATATTTATAAGCTGCCATCTTTGAATTGCTTCATCTGTATATGTCCAGTGTATGATTCTCAATAATTCACCCCCACCAACACATACAAACACATCCTTCTACTCATCATTTACCTCACCTCCACTTTTATCTAGAATATAAGAATACTTTTATATTAAGAATGACTGAAATGTTTAATGTTCAGCTCGTTGTTTTGGTTTTCCTGCCCACAACTTTATGGTTTTGCTTCATCAGCCGCGTCTCTAGCTACAGCAGGCAGCTGTCGTCAGCAAAAAAACAAAAAAAAAAACCCCTCTGATAAACCACCTTACACTACCTGCCACTAGTTGGTAACACAGTGAAGCATTTAGCAGCTAAACAGCCAGATATTTTCCTGAGGAGCCGGTGAAGGAAAAAAAGCAATTATTGCTGCTTTATTGCTGTTTCCATAGTCATCGTATTGATCGTGTTGCTTTGCAGGTTCAGTCATTTTGTGTTCTGTCTATTTAGCCTTTTATCAAAACTGGGCATCTGTTTGCTTGTAAGGCTGCATAATTGCGAGAATTCATATCTATCTATCATCATATATATATATATTGTAATATTGCATTTTATACTTCAGCGCTGTAAGCCGGGTGATATAGGGACACTTTTTTATTGGAAAACGAACTGTCGCCGTATGAAGAACACGTCTGTGATCAAGTCTGAGTGAATGTGAGTCACGGAAGGTCATTTACATCCATGCAGTGAAAAGTAGTATCTGCATCTGCACTCGTCACAATCCCTTGTTGGTGCAATCTGAGCAAAGGAATCAACACTTGCCAGTATCATTCATGCATATATTTAAGTAGACATTAATCAGTGATTTTGAGAATACGTATTGTTTAACGAAACATTCAAGTGCACAGATATTTACTCCATTTACATCTTATTTAGCTCTTTTTAAGTGGCTTTGCATGCCCTGCTGTGATTTTTCCGATATCAGCGTCATGTTTATCTGCAGAGGCTCTATAGATTTTGACAGATCCCCTGTCCACAGTTGTCAAACCTTGGGGCAGACTCCCAGCAACATTCGGTGTCAAGTTGCCTTTGTAATAATTTAATTCAGCAAGTTTGTTTTTAACGTGGTGATTGAAATATTGAGGTTTTTGCACTGGAAGGGCCCCATTTTCATAATAACAGAGTGAAGGTTGCACCAATAGAAAATTAAATTGCTGTTTCTATTCAGATTGTGAAAGGGCTGGAGCCAAAATCAAATGAGCTGACCTCGAGTCCCGCGCAGTTCTCCTCTTTCCCTTTCTTCTCCAGTCCTGTTCTAGCAGCCAAAGTCAAACAATACCAATCAGTTTTATTTCTGTGGATGGTGAAATGTTGACTTAGCGCTAAAGGTTTGAAAGAGTTTGATTTTTCTATAATAATTCCCATGACTCATGCATCTTGTCACGTGTCTCAGTGAAAGCTGAATTCTCCTGACTTAGATGTGCCTGGATTTACTGTAAAATCAATGAAATGAATAAAATCAGCCAGTCCTTTATCACAAACGTATCTCATTTGTGTGTCTGTTTCAGGTCAATTCAACTTTGAAGTTATTGTTATCGTAATCAAAGTGATGTGACAACTCAAGGCTTTGTCCAAAACTGAAAGTTGAGGCGTGAGATACAGCCTGCTGGATTTTACATTCCCATTTTCTGCTTTATTGTAAAATTCATTTTTCTAAAAAATAGGTGAACCATGAGGACAATTCAGTCCTTTTTTCTTTTTTTCCGGGTCTACTTTCAGATAACAAAATATGACAGATCGACAATGGAGGAGGAAGAGGCAGTTGTCGTGCCTTAACAGGTGGGGAATAAAATAAGATGAGAACCACAGAGCTGTCGATCAAACAGTGGTCAGACGGACTTTACAGGCATCACCTATGTCTGTGAGAAAGCAAGAGCCTATGCTAACATGCTGATGCTAACATGTATAGTTCACCAACTTAGTGTGGCATGTGTGGTTAGCACCTTGCCTCAAAGCAAGAAGATCTAAGGTTCGATTCCTGACCGGGGCCTTTCTGCGTTGAGTTTGCCTCAATTGGAAACTCTAAATTGACTGTAGGAGTGACTGTGAGCGTGCATGAGTTTGTCTGTCTCTATGCATTGGCCCAGCCACCTGTCCTGGGTGTACCTTTTGCCCAGTGACTGCTGGGATAGACTCCAGCACCCCCCGCAACCTCGAAAGGGATAAAGCAGTTACATGTTTACATGCTAGTGTTTGATGATGGGTAAGAAACACAAAGGGAAGATGAGGCTGACTGAATGTCTGACGTTTTGCAGGTATTTAGCGATAACCCAAAATGAATCTTTTCTACCGTTAGTCGATGCTGTCTGAAAAAGTCACCAAAGTAAATACAATTCAAACAGTGGGGAACATGAAAATCTGAGCAAATGTTCACGGCAATCCGTCCAAATCAAATCCAAATTTCAGAAGTGGAAAAGTCAGGAAGTCAGCAGAGTCAGTGTTGTACATCTGGGAAATGTGAGTGCATGAAATATCATGAAAATCAAACACCTGCTGAGACGTCTCCCACAGAAAAAAACAAAAGGCAAAAACTCAACCTGCTGGTGGTGCAAAGAGAAGATCATTTGCTTGTCAAAGTTACCCGGCTTTGTTTGCAAGGGACTTTAAATGTCTGTAAAAAAAAAACCAAACAAACCCAAAAACATCTGTGGCAATCCATTCAGCACTTGTTAAGATATTCCATTGAACAAAAGCCATGTGGCTGGTGCAGCTGTAAAACATTGTCACTGGACACAATTCTGGGTCTTGCAGAATTGCCCATTTATTTACATTCTTTTCTGGTGATGGGTTTGGTCTAAAACACTGGAGCTTCCCCTGCAATCCAGCACAAACCAGACACTGAACGGCACATTTGGTCTCAAAATTGCATGGAGCTACTGGTGAACTCCAGCGAGTGCTGTGAGAGGTGAGATTGCTGGAAATTGCCTGCGCAGGAACAATGTACCTGCATCGTGGTCGAACGAGGTCATCCAGTGGTTCCAAATAAAAAATCTATTTATGCTCGCTGTCCATTTCCACTACGGGGATTTTTCCACGGAGACTAACTTTCAGTCTACCAGATCTGTTATTACACAGCAATGACTACCTGCCACGCTTTTCTGGGCCAGCTTTTTGCCACCTGAAGGCAGATAAGAGTTGCAATGTGATAGTTTTGTTTGATGCGAGGGATGAAGAACAATGGTGGGAGAGATACAAACGTCTTCAAATCACTGCACACCAGAAGTCATGTTGTGAAAGAAATGTTTGGTGCAAAGGCTGCGGGAAAAAAAGATGCAGAGACAACGTTTCACATGAAACTCTGAGACACAAAACCTACTTTTCAGGAAGCTATATTATGTTTAATGGGATTTACACTTTCCTTCAGTTTTTTGATGCATATAGAACATATATGAAGCTCAAAGTCGAAGCCAAATGAGTTTAAAAAGGATTTTCTTCTACAGAAAACACTGCTCCTCAACTGCACGAAACACCTTCTTTGTATTCAAGCCTTTTCTTTCACTACTGCTCTACTTTACTGTGTAACGTCACCACCTCCAGCTAAGAGACATATCCCCAGTAGTGACTCTTACCTTGCTGTATGTCTTTGCTCTATGAAGTTGTTCTATGAAGGCACGAGGAAAGCAGTGTCTTCCCACTGTCTCACTACTGGAGGACTTAAACATCCAGTGGATTCACTTTATAGTAAATCTGATGGAAATATCCCGACAAAGACTAGAAAGCTACTTATTGTGTATGTGCCTTTTACTCCACTGCACTGCTTTGTACCACCAACGAGACAAGCTCAAGGACGAATCAAGACAAGCAGTTTTGGCATGTGTTAGCTTGTTTTATCTTTTTTTCTAGGTTAGCCTCCGGCACTTGAAGTAAGCTTGCTCCTAAATAACTAAATAACTAATACGTACAAAATGTTTTGCAATTGGTCACATGAAACAGGTTCCAATGGCTGAAATTAAAGGGGACATATTATGAAAAACACATTTTCTCTTGCCTGTACATATTTAAACTAGTCCCCCCTCAGCCGACCAACTCACCGCTCTGCACCCTCCCCCTCCATACGTCATTCAGGTAGCCAATCAGAACTCTGTATAGATAATGCAGGTAGAGAGTGGGAGACTGCAGACCCTCCTCAGAGTTTCATGTCATGTTTTTAAGACATCCAGGACCTGTTTAAAACAGCTTTCAGCTGCCGTAATAATAAGTTCCCTTTAAGCAGCAAAAAGTGCAAAGCAAACCCCTGCATTTCCTCAAACGACCACCTGAGGCTCTAAATATGAGTCAGTCCCTATAGACTCTTCTTACAGTGATGGATCTTTTTGTTAAAGAGAGGGATGTGACAGATGTGACATCCCTTTAAACAGACAAAGCTCTCCTCAAAGCTACCAGACTCCACTCAGAGAAAAGTAGCGATTTTAAACTCGACGATCACTGTAAAACACACTTTATTCAAACTCAACAGACTCAAAATAAAACCATCTTGGGTAGTTCTTCCGCTGTTCTAACAATCACCGATACTGGTGACTAAAATAAACCCTTCGTTCACAGTGTTAGTTGTGAAAATATTCTGGCTCGCACGTTTTTCTGAGCAGGAGATAGCTCCCGCAAAATAAACAAAGAAACTCGTCATAAAATGGGTTGTTTCGCTTCAGCACATGTTGCAGGCTTACTGAATAGACACTGGACATCTCAAAGCATTAAAAGTGAATGTTCTCTGCAAAAAACGTTTTATCTGCGCTTCAAATGCACATGAACAGACTCTGATATTTGTGCAGGGCAACAGAAACATCTTGTATCTTCCATTAAATACCCAACGCTAAATCACTCCTGAGCTGAAGGTACAGGTAACTTATTCTTAGATGGTTTCAGCCCACTTTGCACAACCCTGTAAATGCATTAGCCGGCTGCATCAATGCATACAAAAGTATGGCATGACAGCAGCGTGTACGAGAAAATAACTGTAAATAACAACCTGGAACCTGCAACTTCAGCAAACACAAGAGTGAGGATACACTGCTGTCTATAATGGCAGGGTACAGTCACTGGTGCCAGCGCTGTGTAAAAATAGCAAATTCACATTTCCAAGCAGAGTGGTAGCATCAGAGCGATATCTGGTGACAGTACGCCCAGATTTACTTGCAGGACACTTACAATTTTCGTACAGACAGTCACATTTACCGCCAGGACAGAGAGAAAACACCTGTAATTACAAGCACACCAACAACTCAGCAAGCCTGTGAACGTCTGCAAATGGATTTATTGTCTCTGCAGACACCAAAGTTTGCTTATGCGAAGATTCCTGTCTCCCGCAGCCAAAAAGTTGGGCGGAGAGATTTTTCACAGCTTTTATGTGGGAGAGGTGGCACTAAGAGAGACAAAACACACTTAGAGGATACACAGCGGTTCCCTGCTTGTACATTTCCATCCACACCACATATTTTTAGCTCAGCCATGCACCAAATCAAAACATCTATTTTGTCTTTTTGGCAGGCCTGTCATGATGTCATCTAGTCCCACTTTGACACACGCGGCTGTCACCACCGTCGGCAGATGGTGAAATGTGGGCAAAAGATTTGTTTTTATTTCTAACAGGAGCAGCCGCTAATGCCGGCGAGTTAGCTGCTGCGTAACGCACACGATTCCCACATAAGCTAACTGTAGGTACAGAAAAATGGATTGCAAACGTGCTAAGTGTGTTAAGTGTTGATGCATTTCATGATCCAGAACCAAGGATATAAAAGTCATCCTTCAACCCAAAAGCTGAAGTAATTTCGGTCTCTCTTTGACAGAGAGGCTCTCAGCACAAATAAAAAATACAGTTACGTTCACAGTCCACCAACTGTCCACAAGGTCTCCTTTAAATCAAAGAGAAGCACCTCCTGCCTCTTCGTCTTCCTGACACTGCAGATCCCTGCTACTCTGATGAATGTTTTTTGAAAAAGTGTGATTTTTCGACCTGCAGAACTCTCTTTTATGTCTCTGTTGAAGCTCTCTGTGCTGCAAATAAGTTAAAATTCGCAGGTATTCAGGTAAAATAATTATAATTTTGTTTGTTTGGTGTCTAACAGGCAGAGGATGTTGGTTAATTCTATTCTTTTCATTTCTACCCTATTCGATATGCTTTATTAGCATGGGCGCCTTTGTGGGTGTCAGGGTTTTGATGTTCAGTTCTTCTTCTTTTGTTATTTCCTGTTTTATTTTGAAAAATTTTCCCCTTGTGTGTTTCTGTGTACTTGCTTTCTGTTCTTGATTAGTTGATTGGTCTCACCTGTGTCTCGTTTTCCTGCCCTCACCTGTCTATTTAAGTTGTGCCATTGCCTTTGTTCTGTGTCTGTGCATTGCTAAGTTCGAGTCCATGTTCTTGCTCTGTTTGTTGAGTTTAGAGTCCGTGTCCATAGTCATAGAGATTTTTTGGATTTCTAGTTTTTGCATTTTTGTTTTTTTTGAGTTTTACTTACCACGCCCTGTTTCGGATTTTGACCCTGCCTGCCTTGACCATCCGTAAGCCTAATCCCATAAAATAAACTGTTAAAACATCATTTGCGTCCTTGTCCCTGCCTGCATCTGGGTCCTGCTCTCACCCTATAGCCAAGTCCTGACAGTGGGTGGGGGCGACTGAATGGTTTAAGGGGCCCACATTCGTATGGAGGGTCCAGGGGTGGAGGAATTTTAAATATTTTTGTATCAGAACTGTCTTTGAATTGCTGCCGGGGGGCCAGCTACACTGCCCCCGTTAACTGGCCTCAGTATATTTCAAATTTAAGCCCGTGTTGACCTGATTTGTGGCCGCTTGAGGTCAGCGGAAACGAGTTGTGCAACAAGTTTGTCTTTACTTTATGCTCCAGCGTGTTCACCAGATTTTCGCCAGTAGTGGGAAGTAACTAGGTACATTTACTGAAGTACATTTCTGTGGTATTTGTACTTAACTTGAGTTTTTCCCTACCTACCTCTACTCCACTACATTTCTTCTAACAACTGAAGACAAGATGATCCACAAGGTGAAATTCACAAACCAACCAGCAACTGCTACAACATTAAAGTCATGTGCATATCACATGAGTATCTTTTATACTGTACTGTACTTATATACTATTTGATGAATTTCAGAATACCTTCGTGTTTGATGTGCCCCCCGTTGGCTTGAGTGAAAACATGCACTCAGGCTGGCACAAACAAGTTTGTGTGTAATCTACGATTCATGTTACTCCAGCATGATCTGACAATGTTCCACAGATCTTCCTGTCCTTCCTGTCAAAGATGCAAACCAGCGATTAAGGCATGTGTCTGAACAATGGGAAGGTACTGGAGTAACGTAACCTGAATATCGCGGCCACCATGTTTGGTCAACAGACTGCAGTTTCATTCTCACTCCCGTCAGTCTCCTCACACACATCTTTCTGTTACTGCCATAAATCTCAAACTTGGACTCATCAGTAAATGAGATTTTTTCCAGTCATCCTCTGTGAAACGCTGGCATGTCTAAGCCCACCCCAAGCACTGGCCTTGCTTCCTCTCTGGAGAAGTGGTTTAGAAAATGCCACTCATCCTCTGAGACCACAACAGGGCCGCCTCCTTTAGGTTGATTAATTGTGCGATCTTTGTTTAATTTCTGTATCTGTGACAAAGCTGCTTTTCTATCTAACTGAACTAAGCTTGACGTATTGAGGTGGTGTGGCCATTTTTGGTCTGCCTAATTGTGCTTTGGATACAACTGATCCAGATTCTGCAAAGCATTTCACTGATCCGTGCACTTCCTGCTTAGACACCTTTAGTCTAGCTGTGATTTGCCATCAGTCATGACATTTTCACCTAATTCTGATGTTCCCTCCTATCACGGTGCTATTTAATGAGCAATGATCTGCAGGAAACTCAGCGGTATTACTTGAGCAAACCCCTAATAAGAGAAGAAGACATATTATAATGCAGATAAAATTCCTTATTTTGAAGTTAATAATAACAGATCTAACATATTTAAACAGCATTTCTTACTTACTAAAAAAATAAAACTGCATAAATCACAATTTCTATTATTACTTTTATTATTATTATGATTTCAAACCTCATGGCAGGCCAACTTTGGCCCCCAGGCCCCCCTTTGGGCAGCCCTGTACTGTATTAACTTAATAAAAATTAGACATTTTGTTCATGTGTGGGTGTATTTTTACTTCAGCTTTCTCAAATCCTGTGTTTTCTTTTCCCCCCTCTCTCTCTCTTAGACCATTAAAAAAAAAAAATAAAATTCAGATTTGCTGAATTGGCCTTGCCAGAACAATATTTTAGCAGATTGTAAAAGCTGTCATTCATGATATAAAATCACTACACTATGGTTTACAACACTATATGGAGGCAGAAGTATTCAGATCCTTCAGTGAATATAAGGGTACTTCATGGCAAATAAAAGCTCTACATTCAAAACTTAACTTTAGTAATCTTTCCATAGTCTTATTGAAATTTACAAAAAGTACTCAATATGTTGAATGATTACTGTTTGGGCTTAAAAAGTGATGTTTACTATTCTATATAGGCTAGTATCTTGGAGTACAAACTATAGCCTAACAAGCAAACATATCTTTAAGGCAGATTATAAGTTATGTACCCAAATCAAATCAAATCATAATCTAAAAATTCCACAAGCCAAGCAAATGTAATGGAATTGAAGTACAATATAACCCTATAGGTTGAGTACATGTAACACAAATAAATAAAAAGCATGTTTATTAATTGAAGTTATAGGTTTTTTGTTACAAAAGCATCATCCAGATTTAAAAACGCTAATATAAAAAGGGATTTACGAGGACAAAGTGAATTATATTTTTAAGCATCACTGTTTATTTGTAAAAACTGATTATACATTTAAATAAAAACACAGGCATTTATTTAAAAAACACGATGAATCAAAGTTTGGTTGCAGTTTTGCATTTTTCAATCAGCCCTGCCTCGTGACGTCACGCTCTCTCTGCTGCGCTCGCTCTCCCTCACTCTCCGCCTCTCTCTCTCTCTCTCTCTCTCACTCTCTCGCGCGCGCTCCCTCACTCCGCGTGAAACAAAGTGTAGTGTCCGCGAGAGCCCGTAGGAAGCGAAAAGAGAGAAACCGGAGAAAGGAGAGAATGGGGCGACTGAATCCACAACAACAGGAGGAATAATAACCCACTGAAGAGAGAAATAAAGAAGAACGAAGACGGAGGAGAAGACAGAGAAACTCGCAGGAGAGGGAAAAAAACTTTTCGGGGGAGGAAAACTGTTACAGACTCAACACACGGCCACGTTTTAAAACATGGATACACTTTTCTCCGTAACCCCGGGACTCCTGTTTCTCCTCTCGACACTTGGTAACGTCTCCGGTCAGATACCGACAGGTAAGACGGAACGAAACAGACAGGCTGGCGTGTTTTCTGCGCGGCTGAAGGAAAAGTTTGCCGATATCCCCCCCCCCCGTGTGGTTTTTCTCCATCTGTGTACGCGTGCAAATTCCGGACAGGTGTGTTTAGGTGCAGGGGAAAAGTTCGCACCCGTGTTGACAATGGACCGTCGGGCTTGTGTTATCGCTTTGCTGGTGTTTTCAAATGCGACAGACGTGCAGGTTTTGTGGCGTGAAGACGCATTTTGTTCCCTGTCAGAATGCGATTTTAGGCTTGTGTGAGGGTGTCGTCTCTCTTTCTTTAAAATCCAGTCTGTTTGCCAAGTAGGTTGGTCCTTCTCGCTCGCACAAATAACTAACTAATGATCGGATTGTGAACTCCATCTTGAAGGTTTAAAACTAAGTTGCGATGTTGCCGTTGAGGCTCCCGTGACCGCGGAGTGAGGGTTTTCTTAAAAAAAACCAAACAAACCCCAAAACCGATCTGAGTTCAGAACCAAAAAAAGCACAAATCAACAGCATGTACGTGCTGCAGTGAGCAAATGGGCAAAATGAGCCACATGTACAGCTTTTGCATGGGGATAAAGGTTATGAGCGTTTTGTTTTTTTAATGAGGAAAGTGCATTGCTTGCATGAAAGAGTGGGGAAACATCGTTCACCGTGCGGCCGTGGAGCCTCGCGAACGGCGCATGAATGGAGAAAAAGTTACTGTTTGCACGGAGATCGCCCCTTAATAACTGCAATATTCACAGTGAACACTTATATAATGGCTTGTTATTGCAGTGATCGTGCACTTTATGGTGTTTCTTATGGTGTCTCTCAGTCATCCGTGGAAGTCAGCAGTCATTTCTGACTCATGGTCTTGTTTAATGTAACGTTACGTGGCGTTACCGTGTCATTTATTTATAACGCGTCGTTTCTTTACAGCCTGCGATGTGTTTCGAGTCTTTAATGAAGGCTGCGGTTCTTTCCGTGAAATGCAATGGTAGTTGCAGGATGCCGCTGGTTCGCAGGCGCCTTTCGCGTATTGTAAACCAAACGATCCTCCGCTGCTGCAACTTTATTCGCAGTGCACGCAGTCAAAACCATCTGGATGGAAATACAAGCCTGTGCGCCGATCGCCTGTGGGAAGTGTGTAACATCCCTACACCGTGACATTCAGCGTTGGGAGGAGAAACATAAAGTGGAGCAGTTACTTTTTCTCCATCAACTCCAGCTTAATCTCAGCGCCAACTGTGAATCTGTGAATATTTATAATGATCGTTAGGCATTAACTCTAAATGGTCGCAGTCAAAAGTGTGCGTGGCCACTGTTTAGTGAAGGAAAACACCGTGACTCTAAGATGCGTGGAAAGTCCAGGTTGCTCTCGGACCCCCAGTGCAAACGCAAAGTGTGCCACCGCTTTCGTGTCGGCCGCCTGGTCTGCAGAAACACGTATGCACACCGAGGAGAATAAAAGCCGCTTGACGCGCTCCGGGACGGCGCTAATGCAAAAGTCCCCTAAATGAACTCGAGAGGGGAGTCATCCTTCAGCCGTGTCGCTGGTGCACGGCTGATCGGACGTGCGGGGAAACAAAGTCCTCGCGTGTTCCTCCGCAGCTCTCGGTCTGCGCGCGAGCAAACTCTCTCTACCTGTGTCTCTGTCTGCGTGGCTGCTCTGCGTTTTATTTCCGCATTCGGTAGTTGTCCGTCTCTGAACTCCAACACACACACACACACACACACACACACACACACACACACAGAGGAAAGGAGAGAGACTCACAGCTGTTAGACAGCTGACCTCCAAAATCAAATTAAAACCATATAAGGCTGCAATAAAGGACAGATCAAGCTCCATATAAGCGCAGCAAATAACCAGAAATGGTATAAAAACACGTCGTTTTCTGCCTCACTGTTCGCCCAGGCATGTTAATGATTTGCATAGAAATTACACATTAATTACCGCTTCATCTGTGAACGTTTTATTGCCACCCCCCCACCCCTACACCCCATAACCACCCCCCCCCTTCTCCCCCTCCCTTGTGGCCATTTGGCTCTCTGGGTAACAAATGTGTGGAATTTCTTTGAGGCCTCTTTGGGAATCGGAGTGCTGTTAATTTGCAAGTAAATACTAGTGACTAGATGCAGACAGCAAGGGGGGGGGGCTCTCATTCCTGTGGAAACGGGGTTAAAAAAGATAACTTGCATTTGTCTGTGTTGCAGAACATAAAGTATATATATATATATATATTTAAATAAAACAATCAACAGTAACAACATTTGGTTAATCAGACACAGGGGAAATTATTCTTTAATTGCAATTAAAGGACCCCCCCACGTAAATTGCCATGCCCTTTTCTGCACACACTGTGGATACTAAGTGGTGAAAAATTACAGTTTAGGAGACTGCTTGTTATTTCTTGCACTATCACAACACGAACCAACATTTTCACAGATAGAGCGCAGTCATTTTTTTTTTATCACTGGGAGCAGTTTTATGTGGTTTCCTCTGTAAAACCCAAGTGGCTGATGGGGTTAATTGGCTGATCATTAATACAGCCCGTGTGAACTGATGCTGTGAAAAAGGAGGGGGTGATTATCAGACCAAAGGGTCAATAATGAAGGAAATCACCGAGAATCACAGGAGGGACGTGTGCTGTGGCGCAGCATCAGTAGCCGTTGCTCTTTGAAATCACAGACAAGGACAAGAAAACCAGTGGCGAGGATTTAAAACCTGCCCATCATATTTTAACAAAGTCACTTTGAGTTTGTGCTCAGATGTCTTTTCTCTAAATCTGTCTCATTTCCTCGTTTATCTCCCAGTTTCCCCATTTAGAAAGTCAAACTATAAATTATGGCATTTCTATAATTCCGTCTCTCCCTCGTCTCGTCTTATCGTGCTGTTTTGTGGCAGTTTTGTTTTGGCCTATCACTTACAAAGGCAGTATTATAAATGTGAACGCGTGGTGCAGCTTTGCAAAGTCAGTAACCGAGTTTATGTTAATTTGACAACTTTCTAAATCTGTCTCCTCTCTGATCGAGCTGTGACACAGATTCCAGGCGTCTTTAATCTTAATGAAGTGAAATAATTGTTTTCCATTAGTGTCTCCAGACAAATTAGAAGGCTGCCGCTGCTGCTGAGCAGCACATCTGAGCTGGTTTAATTATAATTGTAAATTATTTCAGTATTTTGAACATTAGAACGAAGTTGGTTTAATTATAATTACTTTTCAGCTCCATTTGCAAGATGAAATAAAATTGTGTGTTTTCCCGGAGAAAGGCGAGAGAAAGGGAGTGAGAGTGAGAAAGAGGAGAGGAGGAGGAGGAGGAGGAGGAGGAGGAGGAGGGAAAAAACAAGAAATGCAACCATTGGTTTTTGGCCGTGGGCATCTCCTCCACTCAAGAGACTGTGAAAACGGCAGGAGGGTGTGTGTGTGTGTGAGAGACTGTCTGTGTGCTTCTCTGTCATGTCCTGTGTGTGTGTGTGTGTGTGTGTGTATGGAGCAAATGTGTGCGTCAACTCATGTGTATTGCTGTCACTTAAAGAGAAAGAGCGAGGCCGATGCTTTTAGGCCCTCCGGAGTACAGTGGCACAAAGACGAGCATGTGAAATGTTTGCCTCTCATTTCAGATTCATATGAAAATGCCTTCTCATTCTACTCGTGCCATGTAAAATGGCGCCAAATCAAAGGCTGTTTTATTTATTTTCTCGTTAAAAGTAATGCTTCAGTCCACTGTCCTTCAGATCCGTCTTAATGTCTTCTCTTCAAATCAAACACCGCTTCGCTCAGAGCCAATCTGTTTCTGCGGATTTCAATTTAGTGATAGATTTGAAAAACCCATCTCTTTGAAAGCGCTGGCTCATTTCTTCAGTCATTTGGGGATGAAGTCTGCACGCACACGAGCGTGTGTGTAAAATGTAATTAATCTGTTGAGAGAATTCATTAGCTAATCCCTCATTAGACAGCGTGCGCGCGCATGTGTGTACGAATTTGAGGGCATGTGTTGTACAACGGATTAGCGACACATAGCGACGGTGCAACCATTTAGCCCCTCGCTGTCGTCGGAGGGTTAAGAGTAAGACCCCGACGTGGCCGACGCAGGTTGTGTTGCAGGTTCCCGCGCACCAAGCCGTGTGGGAACCGTGTGTTTAAAAACAAAACGTCGCGCTCGTCACGAGAAGAAAATGCCGTGCCAGGTTCAGGCAAGTTTTTGTAGATTTTGGCAACGCTAAAGATGAGTCGGTGCAAGTTTCCACTTAATGTCTCTATGATTATTGCATAATTACTCAGGCAGTAGGAACCCGGACACATCAGACCACGTCGATGCTGCTTCCCTCCTAAGATCAATCAATCAATTATTTCCATTGTTGTTCACCTGCCCATTGTTTTCTCGATTATTCATTTAGTCCACAACATACCGTAAATGATAGTCGATTAATCAGTTGATCGACAGAATGCTAGCATTCGCTCGTTTTCACTTTTGCACTCTAATTATTTGCTGTTTTTGTTTTTGTTTGCTGTCGATTGCATTTAGCAGTGAGTGGAAGTTTGCCATGGGTGCTTTGTCTTAGAGGCAGAAGCAGGTACTGCAGCACCAAGGTGCGTTTGAATTGGGTCTTTCTGGTCGTTCCACTCGTGCATTTCCTGCACAAATTGAACATTTGCACGAAACAGACAGATGTAAATGTGTGTAACGTTGTCGTCAGGACTAACCTTTAGATACTGGTACACTAAGGGCGTAAATGATCAGTCGTCGAGCATGGAAGTGAACCAAAAAAAGTGTTCAAGTCCCGCTGGAAACGGAGGAAGGCAGCACATCCAAAACAAATCCCAAATCCCTGAAATATCACATCCCTGATGAATGATGGTATTAGTCCAGTGTCATCAATCTCTGCTCTGCCCTGTTTGGCTCTGGTCACAGCTGTCGGTACAAGGGGGCCTGGAAACACCCCGCTGCCTCGCATACGCACTCATGTACACACACACGCACGCTTACACACACGGTTGGCTAATGACAGATTAAGTAATCAACACTCTGTGCTGATTAATTACATTACAGCGCACACACACACTCGCTCTCTTTCCTTCACATAGACACAGATGTGAGCAGCCTCAGTACCAGTGGTGTAGTCTAGTGTGTGGTGACAATGATACATGTACAATGGAGACATGGCTTGTGTGTGTGTGTGTGTGTGTGTGTGTGTGTAAGGGAGCGATAGCTTGGGAGAAGTTGCAGCAGGTGACGACAGCCTTGGGAAAATGATTATTTTTAGGGTTAACACGGGGGTCAGGTGAAGCAGAGGTTAAAGGTTGAGGTTAGGCATCTGTTGGCCACTGGTTTAGAGTTTGTGCATGTGTGCAAGTGTGCAGACTGTCCTCAGCACCTTGTTAACACAGTATTGTCTGCATAAGGTTATATTTTCATTGTTTTCTCATTTGTTTGCACGATTTCTGGAGTCGTTGGTTCATTTGGTATGAAATATGCACATCAAAGTTGGATTTATGCTTGACACAAGGTGGTAATGCAATCCCAGCCCTATGTATCAGTGATATCGGTTTGATGTTTAGTTCTCAGCCTTTGTTAAAGTTCCCTAATGTTGACTTCACCATCAGGGAGCTATTTTCTACATGTTTGGACCAGTTTTTTAGACTTAATCGATGTCAATCAGCTGATAATCGCCTCTTACAGACATAATGTTATCATACTGATATCTCCTTAAAGCTGAGAAGTCCTTCCTGGATCCATATATACGTGCTAAATCTCAAAACACACATCTTCCCTCCTGTATATGTGACTTTACGCCTGTGCATGCTCTGCAATCTAATTCTGTCTTATTATTTTCTGCTTTGCTTCCGCTGGACGCAGCTCACATGGGGCGCGCTGAGAAGGGTGAGTTACAAGCGGCCGGCCAAGAGCTGTGCCTCATCTGTCACGCTCATCCTCACCACCGTCTTCATCCTAGTTTTTAGTGTCTGTCGTCATCATTAGCTCACGGTCTTCACCTTAGCTGTCACCTAAAGTTTCTTTTTCGGTGTCTGTTGTAGTGATCTAATTGTCAGTTATGTCACCTCATCTTTTAGCCTGTCTTTGCTCACCGCCCTGTTTTGGACTCGATGCTCATTTATTGTTGTTGTTGCACCTGCACCACGACACACCTGCACAACACCTTTTGGAAAATGGCCTTCACCTCCTTAAGCCGGTACTGAGCAGCAGTATTCAGTGGTGTTTTCACTGCATTAACACGTGCGGTTGGGACCACGAACGTTCTGGTTCTCGCTGGAATGGTTTAATTTATAATTTTGTATAATGACAAACCTGAATTGTTTGAAGTGCTCTCACACTGATTCTCTGTTGTCCGTCTCTGTGACTGCCAGCCCGGCTGTCAGCTAATCTATTTGCCATTTGTCTGTCTGCGTCCCCTCCTGCTGTCTGTCTCTGCCTGTCTTTGTAGAGTTAGACAGCTGTCTGTAGGTTTGAAGTCTCCAGGTGCTGTTTGTTTGGTCGAGCCTGGTCTTTAATAAAGGAGTTCTGAGTAACTTTGTTCCTGCTGCAGCCGAACACACCCCTCTCTTCTCTCCTCTCATAAACGTCCACTTTGGCATCCACACATCCTCTCGCTCTGTCTCGCACATTTGCATGATTCCTTCCTCCCCCTCTGTCTTTCCTCTTCTCCTCGCACAAACACTCGCAGCAGATGGATGTTAACGAGGGACTTGTTTTTTTGTTGTGAAAGTGACAACTTAGTAAAAACACGCTGCCGAGACTTTGCAGAGCGATCGCTGTTTTGCTGTAGAGTCTGGTTTCCCACAAGGCTTTGCTACAACATAATCACAGCAAAAGCAGAGTTTATGTCTTTTATTTACAAAAATTAAATACAATAAAAAATCGTGTTATTTACACACAAGGTCACATTGAGTTTAATCGGGCTAATGCTTCATTTATTTATTTATTTTTTTGTTTTTGGTTTGTATGTGTGTGGGAGTCAGACATAGGATTTGGAGCGCCGTGCTCCAAAACACAAATTATTTTAATGCAAAAATAATAGAGGCCTAATGAAAGCCCGGCGAGGCAGAAACACTGTCAGTTCACATTAAGCAGGACAGGTTCTTGAAAATGGTTTTGGCAGGTTCTACACGAGCTCTCACTAATCTCAGCAGATTATGCTCAACTCGCTCCCCGAGACAGGATGTGTTTGCAACTACTACACCTTTCGTGGCTCACGAGCCCGCTGTGGTTTGTGGATGAGATAGAAATGAATGAAACTGTTGTTTCAAAGGATTACTGGCTCCCTTCTTTAACTTCTCAGTCACATTTTTACTTTACAAGAAACATGAGGAGCGATAAAGTATTAATATAAACAAGTACTCACTCAGTATCCAAACATCCAGTAAATTATGTCCACAAATAGTAAAAAAAAGAAGATATAAATAATATGTTTTTAGTCGGTATGGCATTCCTGGCAGCTGCTTTCTGTGTTTACTTCAAGTCAGACACAAGATGAAGTGATTCACATGAAATCAGGCTTATTTGGAAAGCTGTAGGAGGAGTGCATTGCTGGCCTTTTCTCCCGTTTTCCCAGATCTCTGTAAAAGAAGATGGCGCGTCCCTTGTTACTGTGATCCACGCAGTCACAGGAGGCACGTTAAAAGGAACACAACAGGTTGAAATGAGTGGACTTATCCTTCATTATGGGAAGAAACCAGCTACTGATACTTGAATATTTACATTAATATACCATCGTGAAGGTTCAACTCAACAATCCTCAAGTGAAGAGCTCATTATGAAGCTGATGCGTGCGTCGGCCTCAATGCAGACCGTACAGTGACTGAGTTTTGCTGCTTTGCTGTCGCTGCAACTAAAGCTTTCATGTCTAGCAAATGTTTGATGATACTGAGGTCACGCCAAGCCACTAAGGACAAAAATACACGAGTGTCGGGGAATTCTAGTGGCTCACTTGGCTAAAGTGTAACCAAGGAGCCTCGCCTTAAAATGTGTCCCAGGACGTGCGCCACATCATCCTTTCTTGTCTTCTTCGACTATCGACTACCTAATCGTGACAAATTCTCCAAAACCGATCTTTTAAAAGAAGCATTTTAATGAGAGGATCATCATGAGTGTGACTTTTTTGGGAGCGTGCGCCTTTTAGCGTCCTTGCTGGGGCTATTTTTGTCCCCCTCAAAGCTCCGGAAGAGACACTTTAGACAAATTAAGATAAGAACGTGTCTTTAAAGTGACATCAGAAACCGTTCGGGACGCGGACAAACCGCCCTTAAAAAGCTGCTCTTTGATTTTTAGTGTACTTTAGGCGATGGCTTTATCTGTATGTTGAGCCATTGTGACAACGAAGCTGTGTGTGGAAGTGTGTGTGTGTGTGTGTGTGTGTGTGTGTGTGTGTGTGTGTGTATGAAAGATCTTCATGTTAGCCTTCAGGTAGACTGGATTCATAGACATGGCCAAAGGGCAATTGTGTGTGTGTGTGTGTGTGTGTCTTTTGTGTGTGTGTAGCTATGGGCAGTGGCTGAAGTGGTTTCCATTAGTCCAGTTAAGACGACATCTGTCATGAAGCTGCCACACACACACACACACACACAAGTAGCCATAAGCAGTTGCTGTGCAGTAAACCATAGCGAGTCTCATTCCTGATCTCTGTGTGTAGTCTCATGGTAAAAATCCCAGAGGTCACTCTGCTGCAGTCACTTTCAGCCGTACAGCTCGAGCATGTACATCCAGATATAAGGACACTATTTTTACTGTTCTTACACTCCTCTCCAATAACCCTCCCCGCTGCTCTTTAAGCTGATTTCAGTAGAAAGCAGCAGAAAGCTTTCGAGATATATAAACCCTCCTCTGTGTGTGTGTGTGTGTGTGTGTGAGACAGACAGATGACCAGTCCATTAAGATTATCATCTCCATCCCGCACCACGTATCTTCACATCAGCACGATGCTGGTGCTCTGTCTGTCTGTATAAGCAGAGATTTAAATCTTCTAGCAGATATTCCAGAGCTATCTTTTCCCTCTAAATGACGTTACACAGTTTTTTTTTTTTTAATATATCTGTCTGTCCGCCATCCTAATCTGTCGTTTGGTCTGTCTGTCTGCTCGCCAGCCATCCGGCGTGTGTCCCTCCTGCCTGTAAATGACTGGATGACTGCAGACACATGGTCAGCCTGACAGCAGTGGCGCACACGTATACGCACCTACAGTCAATCACTCTAACAGACAGGCTGTGCGTGGGTGTGTGTGAGACAGACATTTAAATGGTGAACATCTGTCTGTCAGTTTTCCAGTTGGTCCTGCTCAGCCTCGGCTCCCCAAACACCGCCTGCGTCATGTAGTGATAGCCCTGCATGCGTCTCATTCAACATGGATGCATTAGGCTATTACATGGAAATCTGAAATGCCTAAATACATTTTGTGATTATCAACCTGCTAAGTAGCTGGTTAACATGTGTGGATCATCACTCTGCGATCACAATTCAGAATTCTTTAAAATAATTTTTATGTCATCTGAACTTGAACATGTCTGGATTTTCGACTGCACAAAAAAAGTCTGAAGAGATAAACTTTGATCGCTGCATGTTTTCTGATATGCGATAGAGGGAAAAGTAAGTTTGTAATAAATGAAATAAGTCAACAATCATCAAAATATCAAGTCTGTCTTAAAGAAAATACTCATATGTACGTTGAACATGTCAAAGGGTTTCTGGTATTGTTTTTCCTTTCCTCGCTAGCTGTGCACAGATCCCCTCCTACCAGCGCGGTTTTAATTGAAAAGACGGCTGCAAAGTCTTCTCATCCTTGACAGGAATTTAATTGAATTTAATCCATAAAGAAAGCCAGAACACAACAGTATTACCGCCCGGCAGTGTTCAATTTGCCATCAAAACTGAAATCCATACTACTAGGACCGAGAAGTGGCCACAAATGATGTGTAAACATCGGAGAACGACGCTGAATCACATCAGGGCTAAAATATGCAACGCCGCCAACAGCTTCGACTGGCGGAGGGGCCGCCGCTGCCTGCAACTTCATACCCCCAAACATTCAGCTCCTCAGATTTATTTACATGCATTCATGGCACTAAACAATAGTTTTCCGAAGGTTTCCATAGATTGCAGGCCTGGGACACCCACTGAGATCGTATTTCTTAAAGGCACTTATAAGGTAGCAGCACAGAATAAGTCCTTGTGGGAAACTCTGACCGTGAGCTCTGCCGCATTGTTTGGAGCGCTGCAAAGTTTTCTTTTTTGAAAGGTGCGAACAGTGTCTCCTTTCCACCGGAGCCGGTAAGAAGGCAGCGCAGTGAAATCCCCAGTGGAAGGGGGGGGGGGCACGGCGGCACGGCTGCACGACAACATGTGAACCAAGCGACGCACCAAAATAGGACATGTTAGGTTTTAGATCGGGAGGTAGCCGTTACATTCTTGTTGTGGAGGTATGTGGGGTGTTTTTAATGTTGATACTCACTCATGCAACACACACGGACACACACACACACTCCCCATCCATGTTGATACTATGCAGACTCCGCCGTGTCTGGTGGAGCCGAGCGAAATCAGTTAGTTTAGTCAAACAAACTCCTCTCCTCTCCTCTCATCTCCTCTCCTCTCCTCTCCTCTCCTCCCTCTTTTTCCCTCCTCCAAACTTCTCCTCAACGGTTGTTTTACCTCTTTCCCTTCTTCCAGTCCTCCTCTACCCCCCTTTTCCCTGGAATTTATGGCCCACTAACCTAAACAAAGCAACACTACGTTTATCAAACCCTCCCCCCTTCTCATGTACTCCTCAATCCCCCTCTCTCTCCCCTCTTGTCCCACTCCTACTCGCACCCCCCCCCCCCGCCCCACTGCCCCCTCTTTTCCCCCCCCTCATCCCCCCCCCCCTGTGT